>OX383272.1:7535000-8785000 GCA_947522985.1 Lithophane socia
ACATAGGCCTCTCCAATTGCAAGCCATTCAGCTCGATTCTCGGCAACTCTCCTCCAGCTGCTACCAGCCGCCCTGCGAAGACCGTCGCTTCACCTAGCCTGGGGGCGTCCTTACTTTTGCCGATTCGCGTTCTGAAGAACATTCTTGAGTGAACTCAAGAACACGTCTAGCCCAACGGTCATTAGTTCTTCGGCTTCAGCTTGCTTATCCTGTGAGTTATGTCAACAACTTTGGTTCTCTGCCAGAGTGCCTAAACAAGTGAAAATCGCTTCTAAAGCGATTCGTATTTCTTCAATGAATTTCAAAAGGATTGCAAAATGCTTTTCGATAGCTTATGTCAGTTCTATACATTTTTGCCTTTTCCATCATCGTTATCGCTGATAGAATGTCACTTTGTCTAGGCCCTCAGATCTTCTCGTTCCAGATTCGATCACTAAGAGAGACTGGTCCCAGCATAGCCCGTTCCATAGCTTGCTGAACGACCTTGAATTTATGTACCAACCGTACCGTAAAGGCCATCGCAGAGCAGGACGGGATGGCAAAGGATTTTGCCGTCAGTCAGCGCACACTAGCCGCTTAGATACCGTGGCAATCCAGCGCCTTGCCACGGCGCGCGCGCCCCGCGGTATGTCACAACCAGCGCTGGCGTCCTCAGCATGCCGTTGCCTACCGCAGTACGCCACGGCATCCCGCCGTGGGAGCCCGGGGCGTGTCTTTCAATGCCGTGCAATGGAATCCCTTTCGATGCCATGGCATCATTTTAAAGCATAGCAATTTATGTCGTATTTCTATATCGATACGTTTGAATGTCCATTGGTAAAAATTTTAATCCCTTTCCATGCCGTCCTGGTCTGCGTAGGCCTTGAGTGTCCACATTTCCGCTCCGTAAGTCATTATTACCGATGCCTGCAATGTATCTGAATCTATTATCCTATAAAATATGGTTGAAAAGCTCTTTTAATCCTAAATCCTAAATAAACTGTTGTCTACAAAGTTGTCAATGTTATTCTTCTAAGTTTATCTTCGGCCGTCGGGTGTAAAATGGTCCGGTCGTGTGTTTTGGCTTGTTTTGTTTGAGTTGGCGGGATATGAGGCCTTCAGCGCAGATGTGACCTTTCTAGATTATATTTTGGAGTAGTGTCGTTTTCTCACTATCATCTAAACTAATATTACAAAGCGAAATATTTGTTTATATGTTTTAGAGAGGAAGTAGTGGGGGCTTAAAATCGTCACTTTAGCAGAATCTTATGAAAATATTATGAATCGTCGTAAAATGTCACAAACTAACAACTCATAATACTATCTGCGTGTAATTCTTATTACGGTATATCTGTTTGACAGTTTTCTATAGTAAAATGGTCCACATATACAATTGCTTTTATGTCAAATTAGAGGAATTCCTAATGAAAGCTTTTTTTTTTTTTTGGGTTGGAAATCATCAAATGACTGCTCCCGCTCTGGGCGGAGCGGAAGGGCGTGTCAGACTCTTACTGACTAAAACCCACCCGTGTTCCTTCAGTTGCCTGTTGCCAGGGTCCCGGTATCCCTTTCGGACTATTACGCAACCCTGGGATTCAGGAAATGGACTGCTTTTAGAGGAATTGCTAATGTGGCCGGTTTGCCCAAAAAATCTTTCACTGATAGAAAGCTACGCTATTCTGCCGAATGCCATATGATAATGATTATTGATTATGTTAATTAAGACACGCGAACAGGAGCAATTATAGGTACATAAACTAGCTGCGGTCTGCTATTTACAGAATAAATAATTTCATTTCAACAGCAAAATGTTACAAAAGACGAAAATAATAGAAGAAGTTCTTTCCTACGTTTCGTAAAATATTGACAGATGTACCTATTAAAAAAAATACAAAATATTCGGTTCAGCGAAAAAGAGCCAAAACTTTTAATTGTTCGCGAGGACACTTCAGGCCTGAAGGCTTTATATTATAAAGCCATGTTTATAATAATAAATGTATGTCATTAAATGTTCGGAGAAGCTCGTTGTGCCCGTGATAATGACATCGAGTTATTAAAAGTTTAGTGAAAGAATTTTCGTATTTCAATTGAATAATACTTGAGAAAGGCGCGACGAAAAGGATGGAAAGGATTTTTGGGTTGGTTTCAGTCCTCGAGCTATGGCTTGTATGTGCCATTTTGTTTTTCATTTTCTCATCTTTTTGGTAAAAGCTATTGCTTACTTTACTAATATTATAAATTCGAAAGTAACTCTGTCTGTCTGTATGTCTGTTTGTATTTTACCTTTTCACGCCTAAACCACTGAACGGATTTCGATAAAATTTGGCATGGAGATAGATGGAATCCCGGGGAAGGACATAGGCTACTTTTTATCGACATACCTCGCGGGTGAAGCCGCTGGCGGAAGCTAGTTAAGTTATACTTCCTAAAAGGAAAACTACTTGCATCATATTTTTGTATATACAGGGTTAAATTTTATTCGTTTTAATCCACACATTTTTTTTTTCGCGATTTCGGCCTTTGTCCCATAGTGAAAGTTGTTCCTAATGATGAATACAAGGACCCGTTAAGTGGATTAAAACGAATAACATTTCATCCTATATAATTATGTTAGTACTAGCTGCTGCCCGTGGCTTCGCCCGCGTGGACCCTAATTTTTTTTCTGATATAAAAGTAGCTTAAGTTACTCTTTATAACATCCGCTATTTGCTAGTGAAAGTCCCGTCAATATCGGTCCAGCCATTTTAGAGATTAGCCGGCACAAACAGAGAGAGGCACAAAATTTTAAAAACTGTTTTTTTATTATAATTACCATAATGTAGCTACTTTTAATATGCATTCAGAAAAAGCTGCTCATTTTGACATTACAAACAGACACTTCAATTTTATTTATTTTTATTTGTATAGAGTATAGATAAGCTTAATTTAACTTCACATAACTAACATCTATGCCTATTTCCCCGAAGGGTTAGGCAGAGGTGTACCTAGCCTGTTGTCTATTGCTATCAACCAGGCACAAATCCAGTCTCTGGGCTGCTACTGAGAAATTCTAGATGGAAAAACCCAATAACAATTGAATGCTTTATATATTGTGTCATCATCATCTGCCTAGCCTTTTCCCAACTATGTTGGGGTCGGCTTCCAGTCTAACCGGATGCAGCTGAATACCAGTATTTTATATGGAGCGACTGCCTATCTGACCTCCACAACCCAGTAACTGGGTAATACGATACCCCTTGGTTAGACTAGTTGTCAGACTTTCGTGCTTCTGACGACTCGTAACGACTGTCAAAGATCCACAAATGACAGCCGGGACCAACGGCTTAACGTGCTTTCCGAGGCACGGAGGAGTCTCGATATGTGAAAATGGTCACCCATCCACGGACCAACCCCGGCAAGCGTAGCTTAACCTGATGGATCGGCCCGAGCGGCTGTTATTACTTAGCCACGAGCTTAGCTTTATATATTGTGTATTGTTTAATTATTGTACAACACAGACTACCATCTCTCCTTCTCTCTTTGACCTTCATAGGTTGCCTTTAAAAGTTCGCTGACCGCCCATTGTGTCAGCCTTTGTAAAATGTATATATTCATGTCTGTAATTCATATGCTGTACTCTCTACATATAAGTTCACATAGCTTGTCAAAATGTAGGGAACAGCTGATTTTTTTCGCGATTTCAGGTTTAGTTCCATGAAAGAATATTCTATTCTATTTTGTTTTATGTAGGTGTTATGCAAATTTTTGTATTTACAGTGTATTGCAGCAAGTGTATATGAGATACTTACATCCTACCCTATACTGCAGCGGTTCTCAAGCTTTTTTGGTGACGGAACCCTTTTTCGACGGAACCTTACGGAACCGTTCTTCGGTTTTTCAAATGTTGCAAAACTTGTTTCACAGGGTTCAAGTTATTTTTTTTTTAGACGTAGGAGCAGTATCGCGTGTAAACAGTAAAGCACCTATTTGTAGATTGTATCCTGCATAGACACGTGATTAAGCAAATGCTGCCAAATCTAAAATTAGTTCTTGAGGAAACTGGGCTCCGCAAAGCCTCTGTGGGGGCTCCGCGAAAATACTGGTTCATTGTGACCAGTAATTTCGCCCCCACAGAGTCTTTGTGGAGCCCAGGGGCTCCGCGGAGCACACTTTGAGTACCTAACACTGTCCTATAGGATCTCAGGCATTCGGTGAGGACTCATCAAATAAAACAACTTTATAGAAAAAATACTTTATATAAATTTATACGACAACCCATTTTAAATTATTAGTTTTAGATATACATATAATTTATTCACAATATTGAAACATTTTTTTTATGATCTAGCTGTAGCGAGAAGTATACATTTATATTATTAAGTTATTAAAATGTTTTACCTGAGTAGTTATGTACAGTATTAGGTACTACTGCGTACGTGTAAGACAGGCACACTGGTATGACAAAATAGAGGTTGAAATAATTGAGTTTATAAAAATAAAATTACATGTTATGCAGCTATAGGAATGTGCAGCGCCTTAAGATAGTTTGCTACATGCTCCATAAGTGCGAGCGAGACAGACTAATGTTTGAATGTCTTGTGTACCGCGTTGATCCCGATCGGTGTGCTAACACCGTTTGTCCACCCGCTACCGTCAACGGAACGTCAACGGGAACCAAGATTATTTGAACTGAGCGTGACGTCCCGCTAACGGCGCAGGCGATGGACACGCGGCCATAGTAACATTATGTATAGCGTGCTTCGGCGCCGTCATCTCATTCTCGTTTGCGTAGCGGTGGCCATACGGCCTAACAGTGTTAATACTTTTATGAGTATCTCATTTATTTTATCTTTGCCCATACATTCATAATGGCATTATTTTAGTGACTTAGATTTTTAAGGCAGAGGTAAGTGTGAAAAGAATTACACCGTCTGTACCGCACCCTTATTATTATATACAGTATGTTATCTAACAAAGGGCGTTCCAGTTAATCCGAAATAGTATAGCGTCCATACATGCTAAAAAAATATGACCACTCAAAATATATATTTTTTTTAAATGTAAGTAGTGAAATATTCACACAACTATTAAGTTGATACGTAAAAGAAAAACTCACACTTTCTTTTCCGTATCAATTTTAAATAAAAATATGGGAACCCCCTTCGTTAGATAACATACTGTATATGACCATACATTTCTCATACACGCTGTGGCTTAAGATTTTTAAATAGAGCAAAAAAATATATGACTAGATAGGGTAGGGAGGAGAAGCACTAAGTAATTAATTATTTAATAAGATTCTAAATTATTAGAATAATTAAACAATACACTTAATTATGACTGTTACACTTTGAGATCTGGTATCAAAAAGATACAAAAATAAATTAACGGGAGCGGTCATATCAGTCTTTAAAGCTCACCTACATTGGAGAGGAGAGGCCAAGGTCGTATCGGGATGACCTTGGCGAAGATTTCAGAGCAAGTTAAAAATTAATTAATTACGCAACGACTGATAACGACGTTATTTTGCTGAAAGTTGTTTGGAAGTTATTTTAAACACTTGGAATAAACGGAATTTACAACGTGGATAGAATAACGATAAGTTTAGTGAATTTATATCTTTGCACGAAGCTTGCGGAAAAGCTTTAGAAGCTTTTTTTAGTGGTATGAAATATATCAAATGATTTATGTACGTCGTAAGAAGAAGAAGCGGATATATGGCAGTTGAATCATTTAGTTTACTTTTTTACGAAGTTGTATGTATATAGTATGTTTTGTACGAAGTTGGTATAACTATAACGTGTTCCTTTTGATGTGCCATAACTATAGGGTTATTTTGCTATATGTAAAAATAATACACAAAGTCGTAGAACATTGTGTTCCAAAAATAACATCAAATAAAATATCATCATCATCATCATCATAGTTTAGACTCTCGATGTATATAACTAAGTTTCATTGATAACTCATGAGGAAATCATTTTCATTTATCTATATCAATTAAAATCATTTATTCGTGCTTGCTATAGCTATCTGTAGCTAAGAAAATGCGACGTTCTCATTTTTTTTATAGAGAAATATAGCTGAATTAGATGTTTTTACAAAATTAGTGACATTTCCGAATTATTTTGTATGAAAAGAAAATAAAACATTTTTTTTTCTCATACTACCTTAGAGTTATGGGATAACAAAAGGGACACGTAATTTAAATACATTTACCGTATTTTTTGGACATAAATAAATTTACCGTAAATATATGTCAGAGTAATAATTTGGCCTTAACCATTTCTTAGGTAATAAGTGTAATAACATTTAACTAAATGTTGTAAATAAAATAGAAGAAGATACCTAGCTCTGTTCTTCTATTAATTATCACAGTTTTACGTTCAAAACGCTCTCCTGTAAAATCATGATTTTGTAGATAACCGTATATACTTTGCGGCCACCGATAGGTACATAACATCACGCCTGCAGTCCCTGAAGGTGTAGGCAGAGGTGTACCTGTATTACAGTGTAGTAATTTAACAAAAAACTTTTAATTTCAAGTGTTATAATAATCGATGGGTTTGACAGGAATCGAATTCCAGAAAATCGATGGTGATTTAATCTAAAGGGATTGGGAAATCCTATAAATATGTTCATAGTGAACATAAATAGTTAGTTTAGTTCGGAAGTTAACATACGAACATGAAGAATCTACTTGACACAAAACAACTGACGACATGCAACGCTAAAGTAATCTGATAAACTTAAGCTATCGTTTCCTAGAAGAGCGGTCGCCGCCACAAGTGTCCGCAATTTACCGGTGAATGACGTCACTCGTTATTTATGAAAGTTAGTTGGTGTGTCTTCCTCGAGAGCATTTATTTATTTATTTGGTACACAGCAGTATGACACTAAACATAAATAGTAAACAATCCTTACATATTATAAAACAAAGTCCTCCGCCGCGTCTGTCTGTCGTCCTGTTCGCAATAAACTCAAAAACTACTGCACTGATTTTCATGCTGTTTTCACCAATGGATAGAGTGGTTCTTGAGGAAGGTTTTAGTATATAATAACCGACATCCACGCGGGTGCGCTGCGGGCATCAGCTAGTAATAAAATAAAACTGCTGGAATGTACGCCGACGGTAGCATTTTTGGCATCGTAAAAAAAAAACATCGCTCTTCTAGTAAACCGCAGCTTTAAAAATACATAGATGACAATAATACAATTATTTACATGATGGAAGGAATGTTTAGACCACTATGATACAATCTAATTCAATACAACAGAAATATTACTAAAACATTAATATTTACATTCTGACTCTAAAGAGGATGTTAAACAAAAGTTCTAGCTGGTTCAAAAATGGAAGAACTCTTGAATCTTATAAATTAAATTTAGAATGGTATATGAGAAAAACTTTCGAATAGAATTCGAGATTGAACGGTGAAAACACGGCTGCCTTTTTTCGTTTTAGACAAAAATATAATTTATCAAAATTACCGAAATATTTATTAGAAAAAGAATATAATTTATACATTTTGAACTACCTACTTAGTCTGCCATCCATTTTCATTTTTAGTAACAAACAAATGAATAGGCGTTATTTTCCTGGGATAATACTGATTGCTAATTAATCACACTTACAATAATTAACTAATGCATATTACAAAGGCTTATTATTTCAACACAAACATCTGGCTGCTAACAATTCCATTTGCAAAATTATTTGCACTAATTGATTTAATTTTATTGTTATTAGTAGTAATAACAATCAAACTGTTAAAAGCTGGCTGATTACATATATTAAGTATTAATATTATTTATCGCTGTATAGCGTTTAAATTTCTCTATGTATTTTATAAATATAATAGTAATTGACGATTATGTGCCAAAATGATCTAGTTAAATATGCACTGACTTAGGATGTTTCTACTGTTTCAAATACAAACTGATTTATTTAGCCGTTGAAATTTTCAAGATATTGTGTGAAAGCGCGATAAGCCGTTGGTCTCGAGCGTCATTCGTAGGTCTTTGACAATCGTTACGCATAGTCAGAAGCCCGAAAGTTCGACAACAAGATCAGTCTTGCCGAGGGGTATCGTTTTAGGTACGCAGTACCTAAAACTGGGTTGTGGAGGCCACATGAGCAGTCTCTTCCTATAAAATACTGGTATTCAGCTGCATAGACTGGAAGCCAACCCTAACATAGTTGGGAAGGGACTAGGCTGATTGATTTGTGTGAAGCGAAAACTAAAAGTGAAGTGTCTATGAAAAAAACCTTATAGCTAGCACTCTTTTGTTTAACACCATTGAACATTATGTTGGTATTGCTACTATGAGTATTGGAATGTTTTAATGAACAGTGTTCTCATATTTACAATGTAATGAAGCGCATTAGTTCCCACTCGACGTACTTACAATATGAAACTATTTAAGCATTACATGGCTGACAACGTTACATATGTACAGTACATCAACTATATACACAGCTAATCAGTAAATCACAGCTCCTGATTGAAACATTTTCCCGTGGAAAGTCATGACTAGAATTATTAATTGGCTGTTATTTGATATTGCCTTGAGAAAACTCGTCTTTGAATTACCGTGAACCTTCCAGGCGATAAAAAACTGCAAAGGGCTTCCTTCTAACTATTATTGAATCAAACTGTGGGTATTTCAGTCCGAAAATTCTTTAAACTAAAAATTTAATTCTGTATTGGCGACTTGAACTTATATACTATTGATGGAATTAAAAAGGGTACCAGCAGCAAGACGGTCAATTTTTGGAAACATCACCATGGCACCATGTTCTAAGCACGTTGTAGCATTAATTTTCTCCGAGAGCTTATATCGATAATATTATTATGATGCTAAATAATAATACTGCCACAAATCAAGGCAATCTCACACAACAAGCCACTTGACACATACAACAATCTACACTTATATACAATGATTACTATTACAAACTAGTTTGAGATCACGTCCGCTTTGGTTTGGTAGGTCACTTTCTTTTTGCTGGCTTTGCATTTGATCGAGGGGTTCCTACTGTCGCTCTCAAGGCTCACTTCACTGACGGACTCCGAGTCGTGACAGTATGGTACGACGTCGGTACACAGGTGTCGTTCAACGCACGGTATGGGTTCGTCGAAAGAGGTATGGTCTATAGCCCTCATGCGGTAAGGGTCCGTGCACGGTGGCCGGTCGCCGCTGCGGCGGTGAGACCGCGACGAGCGGCGATCCCTGCATCAGGAGCAACGCCCGCGAGGCGCGCGGAACGTGCCCGCGCGCGCCTGATGTCACAACCGACACATCTCGTGTTGTGTCACCGACGAGTACATCATCGTCGACACCGGGTACTGTAACATAAACCTCATGTTATTCATAAGTTTTCGTAACCAGTAACAAAAGTAACAGTAATCAAGTCTGTCGGAAACTATAAAATGTGAGGAGTTTTATTGCTTTCGCAACATACAGTTTGGAGTCGTTTGAAGCGGAAAGGGAGAATTTGATCAGAATCATGCAATTGACAACACGTAGGGATGGAGAAAGTTTTCATAAAGACAACAGAAACGATAAGTTCAGAAACGAAAGACAACTTTTGGGGGCTGATAAAATATTATTCCTCTCTGAAAGTTCTAGACATATCACGCCAAAGTGTCGCCATGTTTTGAACTCAATTGAACTTTCGGCCACGAAGCGTGTGTGTATTGGCGTGACAGAATGATTTATGTAATTTATTACTTATATAAAAACATCATAATGAATGAAGTTTCATAATGAATACGACACAGTATGGTATCCATTGTATCCCAGTCATGCAAACCACAGATTATAAAATAAAAACATTGAACATAAAATACCGTTAGAAAACCATGCAAAATTCAAGTGTTGTTAGTATATAATGATACAGGATTGAGAAGCGTTGAAGAGTAGTCAGAGAGTCGGGTTGTTATGTTATCTGAGTTAACAATGACACGAGTGCAGACAAATTGTTGTAAGAGCGTGGACAGTAAAGGGCGGGGCACACGAGGGCACACAGGGCACGCGAGACAGAGTGCAACATGTGAGCGATAACAAGTCTGCACGTACCTCTACACGTATGTATCCTATCCCTTACTATGAACCGTGCCAACACATCTACTAATATCACCGGCTGAGATTACTTTCCCTCACCGCTCTGAATGGCTCTTAATTCGCATAAAGTATTCTAGAAAACTTTTGGAAGATACGAATTGAATTTTTTCATCAAGGCACTTGGAAATATGGAGGAGAATCGAAGCGATGTATAAAATGGAGCTGATTCGCTATATGTAAGTTTGCTCGCAGGAGTTCTGTCTGAGCTGTTGTATGCCCATCAGTTCGCTCGATGAGTAATAACGTCGTGTCGTGCGCAACTGAAAGTAAAAGAACAAATTCATGACAATCTAAGAAAAAGCAATTTAATTTGCAACCGAATTAGAAATACCTTTTATTTGAGGGTTTTTTATTTAAAGAAAAAAGTTATTTTCTATTAAGTTTTGTAGGTAAAGTTGGCGACTTACTTGGGACTGTTTGAACCGGAGCTGCGGCTGATATTTCCGACGCAACTTTCTGGGGCAGCACACGCACAGAATTCTAAGGAAGGCCCTGAAACAATAAAGTAATTTTGAAGTTAAATGCGTTTAACATTATGTAGGTTTATTAAGTTCCATTACAAGTATCTTTGTCATTGTAATTTAAAACAGTTACTAAGACGATATTGGATTTAGCTTATAATTAAGCCGTAGAGAAATATGATTTTGTGATTGATGATATGATGATATTGATGATATGATGGTATTGATGATATGATGGTATCGATGATATTGATTTAATAATGATATTTATGCGATAAGATGATTTTATGATAGCTAATAATGATTTTGATAATTTACCAAACAAACTTAGAATTAGTCTGAATAAGAAAATTGGAATAAAGTTTTTGGGTTAATAAAAAAAGCTTGTAAAAAATAGATTGCTTAGATATTGATTTGTTTATAAATAGTATTTTTAACCTGTTTATAGTGAACGGTTTGTGTACTGAACGGTCGACGTAATGAGTTTCAATTTAAACAATTAAATTGACGAACAAACGGAGTCATTGTTCAGACGTTAATTGAAATTGATGAAAAACAATTGTTTGTTTATCACCAATTACGACACAAATACTGAAAATTCAAAACCGAAATAAGATTTAATTCAAATGGAAATGGTAGTATGACGTTAGGTCGTTGACTTTTTCAGCGAATTCGAATTGACAAATGCCTATCAAGAGAACTTGAGGAGCGTTTATTTTTTAATGTTATTAATAATAAAAACAATAAAAAATAAACGTTTATTTGTGGTAAAACATGCCGCAAAGAAAAATTTGAGCGAAAATATGTGTCGTAATCAAGCAAGACGGCCATCGCTCAGGACAAAATACACAGTTTAAACAGTAAAACAGCTGACGATCGCGATGGGATCGCATAAAGATGACCTTATCATAATTGCAAACATAAATATTTACATTTCAAACAAAAGAACGTCCCGTCGTCTGCAGCTACTTTGCCAACTAACAAAAAAAAAAGAAATTGCACAAAATAAATTCCCTAGTCTAATTTTATTTCAGTTCACCCGATTGAATATGATTTATCTGGTCTCCGAAATTGACCTCCCCATTGTCGGGGGTGCAATATTTCATCACAAAGGTCGAATAAAAAGCGGCTAAGTGCGGGTCGGACTCGAACACGAATGCTTCCGTACCAACCATTTTTTTTTTTGTGGGTCGAAAATCATCCAATGACTTCTCCCGCTCTGGGCGGAGCAGAAGGGCGTGTCAGACTTTAACTGACTAAGACCCACCCAACCCTTCAGTTGCCTGTTGCCAAGGTCCCGGTGTCCCTTTCGGACTTTCTCGCCACCCTGGCAGGTTCCGTATCACCCTACAGTATTTAAGTTTAAAAAAAAAAAAAGTGATTCTTATGATCAAACAAAAAACGCCGACACAAACATGTTTCTTGTATAAGACGCCCTTAGTAAACACTGTGTTTCAAGTGTATACCTATCTATCTCTTACGGTTGAAAATAACTCTGTGACACACAGACGGACGGAGCCTTTGACAATGATATGACATGGAAAACTCAAGTTGATAGTGTTTGTTTGACACTTTACCGGTTTTCTTACGCCCTTTATATGTTAGGTAAAGTTGCAAACAAAACTGCCCTTCTAACGGCATACCATGGGTGTGTAGCCTCCAGATTAAGGTATGGACTCATATTTTGGGGTAATGCTACAAATATATCCTCCGTACTTTTGGCACAAAAAAGATGCATCCGAGCCATCTGCAAATTAAGAACAACAGATACATGTAAGCCACACTTTAAGGATTTAAATATTCTGACAGTACCGTCGCTGTATATCTATGAGGTTTTGATGTTTGTAAAAACCAATGTACATTTGTTTAAGCATGTAGAAAGTCAACGTCGCTCAGATAAATTAATAACAATAACCACCAGAACTGCTTTTGCTTATAAAAGTGTCTATGCAATGGCACCAAAACTGTACAACAAATTGCCTTGTCATATTAGAAATAGTAAGAACTATAACGATTTCAAAAGTAATATTTTTAAGCTACTAAATGACAAGGTATATTATTCAGTCAAGGAGTATCTGGATGACAATTTATGATCAATTTTTAAATTTTATATTTTTAATAATTTGACATCTCTGTGTAAATTTGACATTGTTTCATATTAATCTAATTTTGTATGCCTATCGGCGGGACATGGTTTGTACAATAGACATTTATGTTTCGAAAACACCTGTAATCACCTATGTTTCACAAAATAAATAAATGAAATGAAATGAAATGAAATGCCTTAGTAATAGGATCCCGTTGGCACCCTTTGTGTTGGTACGGGACCCCAATAAAAAGTATCTGTGGACCTTGGCTTGGGAAACAGTTTTAGAAGAAGTCCAATAAACGCAAGTTCAGCGAAGCTTTGTGAAGAAATTGAACGAGGAGGATTGGAACAGTTCATTAACATTGTAACTCGGTGTTCCGTTCTGATAGGCTCGATTCGATTAAAACTCGCGGTTCCAGATTTGAAATGATCGAGATGCGAGTTTACCTGGGTACTAGTGGAGGATTTACTTTAGAAATTGCTTTGGATTTAATATTTGCTCATTCTTAACCTATACACCATGTAGGTATAAAAAAGATGGGGTCATATTTATGAGTGTGGTGCAGACCATCAAACTGAACTTTCTCCATGGCACCAACATCGTTAACGCGAAAAAATAATCATCCGTTTCATACATTTGGATCGAGTAGGTATTAAAGTTTTGTATGAGACAGCTGATAATATTTTCGCGATTACGATGTTGGTCCCGTGGAGGAGCTCGTGGCTAAGTAATAACAGCCGCACGGGTCGATCCATCAGGTTAAGCTACGCTTGCCGGGGTTGGTCCGTGGATGGGTGACCATCATTACATACCGAGACTCCTCCGTGCATCGGAAAGCACGTTAAGCCCTTGGTCCCGGCTGTCATTTGTGGAACTTTGATAGTCGTTACGGGTTGTCAGAAGCCCGAAAGTATGACAACCAGTCTTACCAAGGGGTAGGTACCGTATTACCCAGTTACTGGTTTGTGGAGGTCAGATAGGCAGTCGCTCCATTTAAAATACTGGTATTCAGCTGCATCCGGTTAGACTGGAAGCCGACCCCAACTTGGTTGGGAAAAGGCTAGGCAGATGATGATGTTGCTTCTATGGAGAAAGTTGTTCAGTTTGGTCTGCAACAACAACTCAACAACTCTTAAATATCATTATACCTTTCTGATACTTATGATGTATTATGCGTTGACGGTGTGTAGGTATACCTTTGTTATGGAGAGCAAGTTAATGGCTATAGTGTTTAGCTAGAAAGGCCACACATTATAGCCATTAACGACGCCCCAAAAGATATCGTCTACAATTAGATTTCGATTCTCGTTCCTTTAAGAATTAGAGATTATTCTAAACTTGGAAAAGATTGGCAGCGGAGATCGAGATAAACCTCCTACAATTTAATGGTTTCGAGAAAGGTCAAATCGGGGAAATTCAGGTATCCCTTTTATTATTTGCAAAGTCACCCGTTTTCTGAAACCTCTGCTGAATAATAACTTTTGGGTTATGCATAGTGTGACGTCATAAACATGTTCAATGTTTGTTTGGATAACGTAATAACATCGTATCTCGTGTCACCAAATTCATTTACCTATATTAATTTAATCATTGGATGTGATCCGCTTGATTTCTTATTTCTGTGGCGTTTCTTAGAAAATTGATACGGCATTTTGATGTAAACTTCATTAAATATTTTTGACTTTGCATCCGATTCTTTTTGATTACACAATATTAAGCTATCTCGAATGATTATAATAATTTTAGTAATGTTTATTGTTCCGAAAACAGTGTAACAGATTATTTTTTCCAGCAGTTATTGATAAGCAAAAAACCAAAGACTATATAACCAATTCTCTTTGGCAAAAACTATGCAATACGGTACTTAACTTTTGTGGAAAAGATCACCTGTATCCTGTACTAGTTAAAAAACTGTATCACAGGGTTAATCGAGATATCTTAAAATAATTATCTTCTTCTTACAACTGCAGATTAGATTTTAGTCAGATGCTATGAAGCAAAAGACGATTAGCGGACAATTCTCTTATTTTTAAGAATGTCCGCATTCGAATCTCATTCGCAATCTGTCAAAAAAAACCATCAATGTTTGACAAGTTTGACAGCGACTTGAATGTCCGCATTCGAATCTCATTCGCAATCTGTCAAAAAAAACCATCAATTTTTGACAAGTTTGACAGCGACTTGAATGTTCGCATTCGAATCTCATTCGCAATCTGTCAAAAAAAACCATCAAATTTTGACAAGTTTGACAGCGACTTGAATGTGAACGTTTTTTAAGTAAGAGAATTGGCCCTCTATTATTTGCCTGTGGGTGCCAATAAATTCAATGCCTTTATTCTAATTGGTTTAAAAATTAGCTCCCTACAACGAAAACAAACCTACTTACTCAGAAAACGAGTAAAACTCCAAAGCTTTTAACATAATTAACACATTCTAGATTTAATTCAACACACTGATAAGCCTAATCACGTTAATTAACAGCCTGTTTCACAAGCCAATTTCGTTGAAAATTTTAATCTAGAGATTCCATGTTGTGACAATATTGATGTTGTATATAGGTGAAAGGAAGGTCGCATATTGAGTTTGCAGCCAGCATGTTGCGGGCTCCGGCGTCGGAAACAACATGGAGGCAAGAGCTCAAACCTGCTCTTTAATCAAGCCTGTTCTCATGTAAATACCCCACTGTACCTAGTAGTGGTTGTGTGCCGCCACGACGTCCAAGTTCGTAAAAAAGTAAAAAATATATTAACGAATACGTTTTGCATTTTCATGTGTAGTTTGTGAGGTATCAGGGGTGGAAAACATTTTTAATTTTCGTTTCTGAATGCGAAAATCAGTGTAGTTGTCCGAGTCGTTTTTACTTTTTTGTGGATGTTACTAGTATATGGTTCTGCAGTAGAATTAACCTGCAGACGGCAGCAACCAATTTGTTAAATAGAAAACAGGTAGTTCATTAATCCATTTACAAAAATCTGTAAACATAAAAGTGGATGTTGGTATAAATGAGATTTAATAGAACTTTAAGCTGAACGGATTTGGATAAGTAGGACATGATCTGGAGAAGGACATAGGCTACGTTTAATCCTGGATCGTAGATGCAGTCGCAGGCAAGAGCTAGTATATAATAATCCATACTTCCATACTAATTTTGAAAGTAACTCTGTCTGTCTAGTCTGTCTGTCTGTATGTTACCTTTTCACGCCTAAACCACTGAACGGATTTCGATAAAATTTGGCAAGGAGATAGACGGCATCCCGGGGAAGGACATAGGGTAGTTTTTATTGACTTACCATGCGGGCGAAGCCGCGGGCGCAAGCTAATTCTTTATAATTTAATAGCCACACACGAATGAAATCTCACGTACCCAATTAGATATACTTAGCACTCGGACCCCACGGCCTTTGGGGTTGAAACCCTAGGGCCGTGGGGTCCGAGTACTCATAGTTTATTTAATGAAATCTCGAAACGGCTGTTTGAAACTTCCCGTGACCCAAGGGCTGGCTTTTACCTTGGTCAGAGGCTAAGCATTGCCATTCAACGTGGCAATGCCGCCAGTCTCTTGGGTACACTACCAGCCGACAGCGATGCGGAGGAATTTTTCGACGCCATATTTTAGATATTAGTTGTTTATTTGTACAGTTCGTTTTATTTAATATTAGTGAGAAAATTGTTTAGTGTTATATAGATATTATAGATAAAATAAATATGTTACCCTTAGGTAGGTACTTATTTTTAAAACAGGTCGGTAGGTGTGTATTCTATTCACCAACGCGGCTCATACTCTAATTTAAGGTTACAAAGGGAAGCCCTGCAAACAAGTAATGAAATTTCAATTGTGGAGGTTTCCTCTTTGTCGGCAACGATGTAATATTAAAGGCTTTTATTTTAGAAGCTCCTGTACTTGTAACCCACTCATATAATATTTCGTTTATGAAGATAACTTTACAAAATTAGAATAGAAAGGCTTGTAATCTTTTTCGTTTTATAATTTATACATTTTGTGGGTTTTTTTTGAAGGTCTGTTTGAATGATTTGATACGGTTTTTTTATTTTGATTATTTATTTTATACTAGCTTCCATCCGCGGCTTTGCCCGCATGGTATGTCGATAAAAAGTAGCCTATGTCTTTTCTCAGGCTCTAGACTATCTGTGTACCAAACATAAAAATCGGTTCAGTCGTTTTGGCGTGAAAGCGCGACAGACCGACAGACAGACAGAGTTACTTTCGCATTAGTAAGGAAGTAAGGATTTAGCTTAGGTTGTCCAACTGCAGGGCAAGTCCCGTTCCCTTTAATAAATGTTTTTTAAAAGAAAATATATGTATTATCCTCTTTATTGGAAAAAGGTTTCAAACTTAATGCAATTGCAAAAATTTCAAACGTAATTAAAATTAAATGAATACCTACATAAAGTACCTAAATTCTTTAAATGAGGCATATAGTAATTGTGATAGTGAATGAATAACCCATTCAATTTTCATAAAAGGCAATATTACGCACGAACAAAATGTATGAAATGAATAACAAAACCGTAGCACGTATGAAATTCAAAAAGTTTGAAGCTCTCCAGGCTTCACAAAGGAATTTCAGTGAAAAATCTCGGCAATGCAGCCCAGTATGCAGGAACGCGGGCAATGTTGGTTTTTAATTTTAGTTATTTGGCTTAATCCTTTCCTGTAATATTTATGAAGATGCACGGGGAATAAGTATTATTTGCCTGCAAGCGGAAACTAGCCTACCGGGGTTAAAATCCTAGGGAAAAATAACCCCATGACTGAAAATACCTTGAGAATTTATAGTAGGTAATCGTTATCATTTAAAAAACAAATTCGCATTTTGAATCTGCCTGTGTGACCGCTTAGATCTTTTTACCTATGCCACAGAATACATAAAAGTACAAGTACAGAAAATTCACTCCGCAAAATCATTTAAATAAATAGCGGCTCTTGCTACGACACAATAAAGTGCAATTCAGGTCGCACCGCGCTAATTACGTTCAGTTATATTCACCTAGAATTTGCCTCTCTTTCTATCGCGTAACTTTTATATCTTCTGATTACGCTCACTGAATTGGTCCGAAAAGACGAGCCCGCCGCGTACTTGTAGCTTCATACCTAAAATATGGAATACTGGCCTGACTATGCAAGGGATTGTGATAGGATATTCAGCGCCATTTAGGAAAAAAAAAATGAGTTTTTATTTTTAACGCAGTAACCTCGATGCATTGAAATGTCGCCGTTGGACCCAAATTGAAGTTGGCCGTGTTAAGCAAGCAAGGACGGGTCGCAATTTAATTTTTAATTTGAACATAACCAACGAACTGCGAAATACTTTATAAATTGGTGTCAATAAAAATATATCCAACTTTGAAAACTGGGCTCCTGGGTGGATAATAGGAGTCCATTTGATGTTCAAACTTTTTTCTTATAATTAAAGGTGTCCTGACTCGGAAAATATATGCACGTAAGTCACGCTGTTAATGCCAGTGCTACTCTAATAGCCCTCACCTGCTCTCTATTAGCCTATTACATTTTATGCTTTAAACTCTTTATTACCACTACGCTGGATATATAACGACCTCTGAATATTTCAAGAAAAAGGTAAAAATATTAAGAGCGCTTACGCTGAAAGTTGGCAACGTTGCAAGTAATTGTCAAATATTTACCTGTTTTGATTAATTTGGCAATATTACTGTATGGAAATGTGAAATATGGCTAGACAACTGTCTAAAATATTGATTATGAATTGCAATTATAACACTGAATTTAAGTTGTAACTGGTTTTAGGTGTAAAATAGCATTTGGAGTCCAAATCCTTTTTTTACTACTAACACTAAATATTCGGTGTTACGATATTATTTATTGCATTTTTTAATCAATATTTTAGACAGTTGTCTAGCCATATTTCATATTTTCATACAGTTTCAAAACAGTGAAATATTTGACATCTATTTGCGATGTTGCCCACTTTCAGCGTAGGCGCTCTTAAAGGTTTTCGAAAAATGTGTAAGTGCCAGAGACTATTTCCCAATTCAAGTTTTGTTCTAAAAACTGCAGAGAAAGCGTCTGTGGCAAAATTTTACAATTGACAATGGGAACATTTTAAAAATAGAATCGTGTGACCATTAGGTAGTAGGTTTTTTTCTATTTGGAGCTGACCATTCGTTTAATCAATTTCGAAATGAACTGCGCATGTTATGAGAGTGAAATTGTAATATACTTTAAAATCACTTAATATACAGTATTAAAGAAAAACCCTGTCAGATGTTACCTGAAATTTATAAACTTACACAACAAACGCTTGTGAGCAGAACGCCTTAGTGCCTATTTATTTAATACTAGCGAACCGCCCCTGCTTCGCACGGTTTTTACGACTTGATAAAACATTGAGATCTCTTTATTATAAGTAAGTTAAATATAAATGTATTCTACACATAGACATTGCAGTTTTTTTATCATGGTGAAGTCTGCTACTGAAGCACAACGCGGTGACACAGACAGACACGAAAACTGACTTAAAATAATTAAATATAGATCACACAGAAAAATCTCAATCTGCCTTGCCTTTTCCCAACTTTGTTGGGTTCGGCTTCCAGTCTAACCGGATGCAGCTGAATACCAGTATTTTACATGGAGCGACTGCCTATCTGACTTCCACAACCCAGTAACTGGGTAATACGATACCACTTGGTAAGACTGGTTATCAGACTTTCGGGCTTCTGACGACCCGTAACAACTGTCAAAGATCCCCGAATGACAGCCGGGGCTAACGGCTTAACGTGCTTTGCGAGACACGGAGGAGTCTCGATATGTAAAGATGGTCACCCATCTACCGACCAATCCCGGCAAGCGTAGCTTAACCTGATGCATCGACCCGTGCGGCTGTTATTACTTAGCCACGAGCCCCTCACACACAGAACAATATATTATATTGTATATAGGTAACTCCGCATCTAATAAGACTTCCAATATTAGGGGCTAATTTACATCACAAGTGTGGATCGAATTCGGCGAACAAAGGCAATTTTTCACCCGTCCGCTTAACATGGGGGAAAATGTGAAACTCTCCAAAGAAAAAGGTACAAATACAGCGCTTTTGATCGCTAATTTACCGACTGCAGGTGGTATAATGGCATTATGCGAGACTATGAGGAAAAAGAACTCAATAGAAATTGATGCATTGCACCTCGATATTAATGTGGATACGGTTCATGGAATAAACCACTTAAGGACATTAATTTAATTGGTTTGGAGGCAATTTATGTGTGTTTTTCTATACTGGTCTCATTTGGTCGTAATCTACTAAGAGGTACTGAGATTTCTATTTAGAGAGAGGTAATGTGTTTAAATCATTAATTATAAACAGCAGAAAACTGCAGCGAACTGACTGTTACTCATACAGGATGTGTTTCTTACAATTAGTAATAGGGTCCCGTTTTACCCTTTGGGTACGGAACCCTAAAAACCAGACATTCATCACTTGAAGTGTGAGATTGATTATTTGTGCCTTTGGTATCGTGGTACCCAGTAACTGGGTTGTGGAGGTCAGATAGGTAATCGCTCCATGTAAAAAACTGGTATTCAGCTGCAGCCGGTTAGACTGGAAGCCGACCCCAGCATAGTTGGGAAAAGGTTAGGCTAGATGATGATGATGATAACCAAAAAAATACATTTGAGGATGTATTTTACGTGGTATAAGTAACATCATGCCTGTAATCCCTGAAAGGTTAGGCAGAGGCGAGTTTATAATAATAAACCCACATTACGCTAGTTATAACAGGGTGTAAAATGACCCATCACATAGCCGTTAACTACGCATTCTGTACATCAAATTAAGTAACATTGCACAAAAATATTTGTTGGGAAACGACTGTTATTTTTCGTGTGAAAAATCGCTGTTTACGGTAGTTCGTAACGTCACGTAAAACATTGTGTTTATGGGTCCATGCAACAGTTCGGGGTTCGTGGGGGTAATTAAAATTAAGTTATAACATTAACATCAACATATAACAAAAGCTTTCTTCAAAAAACGTCTGAAAATGTTTGAACTTTGACCTTCAATATCTCCGTAACCAGAAGGTTCCCAAGTATGGTCCAGAACAAAAAAAAAATATCACAATGACGGGAATAATAAGTCGTTTTCGGCTTCTTTAAGTGAAATGAAATTAAATGAAATGAAATTGTTTATTTTGTAAATAGGATATTGGAATCACTTTTACACGTCATATTAAAAAGTTGTATAAATAAGCTAGATGAGGTCGGCGTTTCCTATCTGACTACTCTGAGAAGAAAGGCCGAGACAAACTCAGAGGTCACCGTCTCCTTTAAAGTCCAGACATAATCTTGGTCAGGCCATATGAAGACCATGTAGATTAGAGTCTGAAATGGTCTTTTGAGGAAAGAACCACACAGATTTGAGTGGACCTGTCCAGTCAGTGCAAGCATTTGTCAGTAATAGTGCCTTTCTACACCCGTTATTTAAGTCCCATGGAACAGGGGACGAGTCTATTACCGCCAACCGGGCACAAATCCAGAATCCGGGCTGCTATAACTGAGAAATTCTTGTTGGAAAAACCCAATAACAGTTTCCTCGATCTGTGAATCGAACCCAGGACCTCATACTCGGCAATAGGCCTTGCGACTACTAGACAAGCAAGGCAGTCTCATACAGACCTGGGGGCCTAAACCGGTCACATTAGCAATTGCTCTAAAAGCAGTTCATTTTCTGAATCCCAGCTGTCATTAGCAATTCCTCTAATTTGACATAAAAGCAATTCATAATTTGTCGACCATTTTACGAATCTCCATAGAAATCCGTCAAACAGATGAATTATTTCGTAATATGAATCGCACGCAGATAATTTATTATGAATTGTCGGTTTGTGACATTTTACGATGATTCATAATATTTTCATATTATGATTCTGCTAAAGTGACCGTTTTAAGCCCCGTGGTACATTGTAGATGTTTGGAAAAAGGGTGTTTTAAAAAAGGAAACTGTATTTTTTAAATATTTTCACACACACGGAGCCAAGAACATGGTTATTATAATTATTTATTTGCACAATTAGCTGACCACAAATGGATGGTGGGTTTTAATATTTGTGGCTATTCGGTTATGATATTTGAGTTCAAATTGAAAATAACATTTTAACGCATGATTTTGTGGTTCATTACTGACCTACCTCAATTAATTAAATGTCTAACCCTGAAAATTCATATGACTATGCTTGAAATAGTTTTGAATTAACTTAGTGTGCAAATATATTCATAAGCATTTTATTAGTTATTGGTTTATTGGAATATACTATTAGAGTACTGATTGCCTATAAAATTATACCATTGCATAGAGGTACATAAATATATACAGCAGTGTACGTTAACAACTAGTATATTGGTTGACTCTACTATCCTAACTAACCTAATCCTAACTATTAATTAACTTATATTATATTAACAATTTATATTATATGTTTGTTTGTTTGTTACGCTTTCACGCTCAACGGATTTAGATGAAATTTGGCACAGCCAAACTATGACCTGGAATAAGACATAGGATACTTTTTATCCCGATATTCCCACGGGATCGAGACTTACGCGGGTGAAACCGCGGAGCGCATCTAGTCGTTTTATAAAACCTTATTAACCTCAAGAAAAATTGTTCATAAAATAGAAATATCTGGTGTTGCCAGTGCATGCAAGGAATCAATTTGTAAGACCATTAATTAAATAGAACGGTTAAATTGAAGCTGACACGAATGGCTGCCAACACAGGATGATAAATTGCGACTTTCAGCCATGTTTGTTTTATTTATTTTTGCAGGATCTCCGCAATTTGAGGTACATGTAGACAGGTACGTATCTAAAAGGTTTTAAATTGTTTTAATTGATTGCACGTTGATTCTGTGTGATTGAATTTGTGTGAATTGTTAGTGTTCGTACCAAATATTGGAAATGCAAAACTATAAAACTGTTGAAACAATGAAAACTATGTAAACTAACAACCTTTTATAGGTCGTAGATGTGTGAAAGAATTTTATTTAAATAATGGCATATTGTGGAGAAGTCCATGTGTGTGTGGGTTTTTAGTGAAAAAAACCATCTCAGACACTAATCTGCATGGTCCCCACTCTTTATAATATGACCTCTTCTTATTATGACAGAAGAGAAGAAAGACTGACACAAACTCAGAAGGTCTCTTTTGAAGTCCAGACATAACCTTGTGTCTGGACACAGACCTCCTCTCTGTGAGATGAGGTAATTTAAACCCCAAAAATAGGAATTATTTGAGGTTCATAAAAAGAGGCTCAATCATTATATTAAGTCATCATCTGCCTGCCTTGCCTTTTCCCAACTATATTGGGGTCGGCTTCCAGTTTAACCGGATACCAGTATTTTACATGGAGCGACTACCTATCTGACCTCCACAACCCAGTAACTGGGTAAATCATCAATCATTATATTAAGTGTTCAATAATATTTTTGGGAGAACAAAATGGGAATTATTAGAGTTTAAATGAAATACTTGCCATTCCAAAGTCACACTAATACAATTTAGAAGTAAAACGCTGTTTATATATTTTGCAAGCCGTGCAAGAAGTGTGTGCGGGACTTAGCGAGGCAAGGAATATTTAATTGACACAAATGCGGCATCTGAAGTACAGCCACGCAAGCTTACTAACGTACTTTAGTCATATGTAGTTCTCTCATTTTACTTTGTATTTACACTTGGCAAAGGAATTTAGTCTAAGGCCGACATCTAAACGTTAGGTACTTAGCACGTAGGTATTTTGGCTTAAGCTCGGAACAAATAAAAAACTAAGACAGACCGCTGTCAACAGTGACGTGAAGCCGGTTTCGTAAATATGTGAGGTGTAGTTTAATTGTAGGTACCTAGTTTGATTGTAAATGGTTGCAAATGTGTGCGTGTGAGCATGTATGCACAGAGCGGAGGTGTAGTAGTTTGGCATGCTTCACTGTATTGTTCGCAGCGTTCGCAACACATGTCATGATTTCTTAAAAAAAACATTCAATTAAATAAATCTAACTTAGATAGATGAATTAAATGATAATGATTATAATTCCGTAAATAAATGTATGTTATGGTCGTGAATCATATTTCGACCTGGCACTGACCTGTAAATTGCAAAAAACGTAAGAAAATTTCGCGAGATACCCCTACGGATTCACCTTATGCTACGGTTTACTTTAAGAGCGGTGGCCGCTACTTACCGGCCACAGTGACGGCTGTCGTGAAAATGATGGCAGCGGTGTTTGATTTTACGGTGTCAAAAAACGCTTTCTAAGAAAACACACCAACTTCATCATCATCATCATCATTTCAGCCGAAAGACGTCCACTGCTGGACATAGGCCTCCCCCAAGCACCGCCACTTCGACCGTTTCTGTGCTTCTCGCATCCAGTGCATTCCCGCGCTGCAATGAACACCAACTTACTTTCACTTACAATGTTGTTAGTTTATGTTTCATTAACGTCATTCGTCACGGTCGCACAGCTGTTAAACTACAAGTGCCAGATAGAGAAGAAAACATGTCTAAGGCTGCCTGTCCTGTGGTGCGAAGTTTAGATGCTATTGGTTAATATTGGCACAGCTCCGCTCCTCTCCTCTCTGCTACGCTTCAGTGGACAGGCAGTTTTGACTAATGCATGCGCTAAGTAACGCTATTAGATCAAGTGAAAAAGCTAATATCTTCTGTCCACGCAGACAAGTGTTATTAATTCGTCTGCTGTTTCAAAGTTGGCATCCTGTTAATGAATTACTCTGGCTCTCGTTTTGTCAATCAACTTTAAGTAATAAGTTGTAAGCAGAAAGGCAATTTATTTCAAGGAGGCCACTTTTGAACGTCAACATTTACAAGAAACGCACGCACTTTCTTAGCACGATTCTAAGTTCCAAAAGGTAGTTTCGCATGGAGAAGAATGACCAAGAGTTACTAGTAGTTCCTCTTTTAAAATGTTTTGAAATATTTTGTTTAAAGAATTGTCAATATAACTTTAACAGTTTACCTGATTCTTGCCTTTTCTTAGCTTAGCTTCAACAAATTAAACTTACTTCTTATCCGCTCAACTGTTAGGCCGATAACAATTAAAATTATATTGTGTCTCGTTAATGACAGTTGTAGGATCCTCATAAAGCTATAGATATTATTTAAAGATAATAAAGCAGAACGTGCTATTCAGAACAGCAGACTTTAACTTTTTTACATCAACAACGGCTATGGATTCCAAAAATGCGGAATCATTTACATATAAAAATTAAACCATTAAACGCAACACCGGATATCAAGTAAAAAATGCGAGGCAGAATGGAATGCGTCAAAAGGTTTCCCTCAGCCTTTTAAAACGTGACAAAGTAATCATAAATCATGCTTTATTTTGCCCCTTAAACTGAAAAATGGTCAAATGTTTTCCTGTCCGTATATTTTCAGTAACACGGGTTAAAAATGTCACAATGGGAAGTGTGCGACTTTTGTGTGACACATTTTTGTTTTAGTGAGATAGAATTATGTAACTTTAAACACACTTAGATGTTTCGGTGGATATTAAATCCAACCAGATAAATTAGGTATGGTTGCATTTTAATATGAAAAGTTTGTTCTTCCTTGGGTGATAAATAATATTTCTTTATTTATTTTATTAAACACACAGTAAAATATATAGAGATACGACATAATTATAATATGACTACAAAAGTACAGCTTATTTCTTAAGAAATTTCAACCTTTCTTTCTGTAAATAGGTTAAAAAAAACAACACAAAAATAAAAATAAATACTTCTTTTTTTTAAACTAGATGAGTTCCATGACTCCTATCTGTCAACTCTGAGAAGAAAGACCGACACAAACTCAGAAGGTCTCTTTTGAAGTCCAGACATAACCTTGTGTCTGGACTTTAAAAGAGACCTTCTGAGTTTGTGTCGATTTCTGAGGTTGTGACCATTTTTCAGTTTAAGGGGCAAAATAAAGCATGATTTATGATTACTTTGTCACGTTTTAAAAGGCTGAGGGAAACCTTTTGACGCATTCCATTCTGCCTCGCATTTTTTACTTGATATCCGGTGTTGCGTTTAATGGTTTAATTTTTATATGTAAATGATTCCGCATTTTTGGAATCCATAGCCGTTGTTGATGTAAAAAAGTTAAAGTCTGCTGTTCTGAATAGCACGTTCTGCTTTATTATCTTTAAATAATATCTATAGCTTTATGAGGATCCTACAACTGTCATTAACGAGACACAATATAATTTTAATTGTTATCGGCCTAACAGTTGAGCGGATAAGAAGTAAGTTTAATTTGTTGAAGCTAAGCTAAGAAAAGGCAAGAATCAGGTAAACTGTTAAAGTTATATTGACAATTCTTTAAACAAAATATTTCAAAACATTTTAAAAGAGGAACTACTAGTAACTCTTGGTCATTCTTCTCCATGCGAAACTACCTTTTGGAACTTAGAATCGTGCTAAGAAAGTGCGTGCGTTTCTTGTAAATGTTGACGTTCAAAAGTGGCCTCCTTGAAATAAATTGCCTTTCTGCTTACAACTTATTACTTAAAGTTGATTGACAAAACGAGAGCCAGAGTAATTCATTAACAGGATGCCAACTTTGAAACAGCAGACGAATTAATAACACTTGTCTGCGTGGACAGAAGATATTAGCTTTTTCACTTGATCTAATAGCGTTACTTAGCGCATGCATTAGTCAAAACTGCCTGTCCACTGAAGCGTAGCAGAGAGGAGAGGAGCGGAGCTGTGCCAATATTAACCAATAGCATCTAAACTTCGCACCACAGGACAGGCAGCCTTAGACATGTTTTCTTCTCTATCTGGCACTTGTAGTTTAACAGCTGTGCGACCGTGACGAATGACGTTAATGAAACATAAACTAACAACATTGTAAGTGAAAGTAAGTTGGTGTTCATTGCAGCGCGGGAATGCACTGGATGCGAGAAGCACAGAAACGGTCGAAGTGGCGGTGCTTGGGGGAGGCCTATGTCCAGCAGTGGACGTCTTTCGGCTGAAATGATGATGATGATGATGAAGTTGGTGTGTTTTCTTAGAAAGCGTTTTTTGACACCGTAAAATCAAACACCGCTGCCATCATTTTCACGACAGCCGTCACTGTGGCCGGTAAGTAGCGGCCACCGCTCTTAAAGTAAACCGTAGCATAAGGTGAATCCGTAGGGGTATCTCGCGAAATTTTCTTACGTTTTTTGCAATTTACAGGTCAGTGCCAGGTCGAAATATGATTCACGACCATAACATACATTTATTTACAGAATTATAATCATTATCATTTAATTCATCTATCTAAGTTAGATTTATTTAATTGAATGTTTTTTTTAAGAAATCATGACATGTGTTGCGAACGCTGCGAACAATACAGTGAAGCATGCCAAACTACTACACCTCCGCTCTGTGCATACATGCTCACACGCACACATTTGCAACCATTTACAATCAAACTAGGTACCTACAATTAAACTACACCTCACATATTTACGAAACCGGCTTCACGTCACTGTTGACAGCGGTCTGTCTTAGTTTTTTATTTGTTCCGAGCTTAAGCCAAAATACCTACGTGCTAAGTACCTAACGTTTAGATGTCGGCCTTAGACTAAATTCCTTTGCCAAGTGTAAATACAAAGTAAAATGAGAGAACTACATATGACTAAAGTACGTTAGTAAGCTTGCGTGGCTGTACTTCAGATGCCGCATTTGTGTCAATTAAATATTCCTTGCCTCGCTAAGTCCCGCACACACTTCTTGCACGGCTTGCAAAATATATAAACAGCGTTTTACTTCTAAATTGTATTAGTGTGACTTTGGAATGGCAAGTATTTCATTTAAACTCTAATAATTCCCATTTTGTTCTCCCAAAAATATTATTGAACACTTAATATAATGATTGATGATTTACCCAGTTACTGGGTTGTGGAGGTCAGATAGGTAGTCGCTCCATGTAAAATACTGGTATCCGGTTAAACTGGAAGCCGACCCCAATATAGTTGGGAAAAGGCAAGGCAGGCAGATGATGACTTAATATAATGATTGAGCCTCTTTTTATGAACCTCAAATAATTCCTATTTTTGGGGTTTAAATTACCTCATCTCACAGAGAGGAGGTCTGTGTCCCAGCAGTGGGAACATTATAGGTTGATTATGATGCAGCCAAGTAACTGCGAGAAACCCAACCCATAACCTTGGCCGGGGTGCCTTAGCTCAGTTACTGCGACCGGCTGTGATAAAAGGCCTTAAAGTTAAAAAGAGAAGAAAGTTAATGTATAGAATTTTGGTATCGCAGGCACAAATCAATAACCTGAAATATTGTTAACGTTTGTTTGTCCCACCTGCGATACTAAAATCCACCATTTTGTTTTTTTAAATACCCAGTGCCACTCGCTCAATAAAGCGGAGTCTAACGACATATCATTCGTCAAAATCGGTTCAGCCGTTTAGTAGTTACGAGGGAACATAGAGTCGGACACACAGGTTAAACACATAATCCTCCTTTTTTGGTTTCGCCGCAATCGGGTAATAATGATGCAGTCCAGTGTCGAACCTGGCTTTTGCAATGAACGATATGGTACATTGTCTCTCTTCGTCACCCACAGAATAAGTTTAAAAAAAACCTCGAAAACATAGTTTATCGTTCATGACTTAAAATACGAGTGCAATATAATAATTATGTAAAGTAAATGAGTAGTGCTAAATACTACTAATGACTCCAAAGCGGTAGTTATGTGTCGCGAGTTTTGTTCGCATTGTAACAACTGGGTTCATGGCATTAATTAGTAGGTATAATAAGCAGCCGTTTCTCCAACAAAAGTCAAAACAGGCAGCTCACATTAAAAACATGTATGAAATAACATTTGCTTTTATGCAGAGGAAACATAAATGCTTACAACATGTTTAGTACTTATTGCTTAAGCTTTGTATTACGACTATACAAAGTTTAATAGTGCACATAATGCTTTTTACGAAGAAAGTAATTTTATATTAAAGTTGTAAACGTTTATAAGCTCATTGCGTGTAGACTTGCGATTTGCTTTCATGTGTCATAAGAAGTCATGTTGTGTTCGAACTGACAAGAAACTGATAGTACACTGTAATCACATGAGCAGAGGTGTACATAAAGTTCACCCACATTTTGCCAGTTATGTTTAAACTGATAATAATTACTTAATAATTTACAATCAAATCAGTCTATCGCAGTCCACTGCTGGACATAGGCCCACCCAACACCCTGTGGAGGAGAGAGTGTTGTGGTGCCTTCCGCATCCAGTCCCAGGTATATCTTTAGGTCGTCGGTCCAATTCTAGCTGGGGCGCGTCCCACACTACGCTTGCCGATGTAACACAATACTTCTCATTTTGGTGTTCAAAAAATATTATTGAACATTCTAATATAATTTTTGTTTACCTCAAAAAATCCTATTTTGGGGTCTTGAAAATACTAAAAAGTAACTGCGACCGACTTGGGTGTAGCGCTCGACAGACGCTGCTGCAGTACCGCTCGCTCGGCTCAGGTGCGGTTGGTCACATTCTAACCTAACCTAGTCGGGGTATCCTAGTAACTAATTACTGCGAGCAACTGTGAGAAAAGGCCAGAAATGAATAAAGAGGCTTCATTATTTAAAAATTGTGCATCATTAGAAGCCCATAAACTTTTTAGAAGTTCATTAATTAAAAAAAACTGTACATCATTAGAAGGTCAATAAGTTTTTAGAGGACAAGTTACAGAGTTTAATAAATTAACAATATTATACACTAGCTGTGCCCCGCGGTTTCACCCGCGTAGGTATCGATCCCGTGGAAATATATGGATAAAACGTATCCTATGTCCTATTCCAGGTCATGGTCTACCCGTGTGCCCATCCTCTCCTCTCTAGAGTAGGGAACGTCGCGGCGCCAGAGTCGAACGGTTCGCGTATTGTATTTTTATACTCGTGATAACTTCGAAATTAAATGTCCAATTCGAATGAATTAAAAAGTATTTTACTGCTAAATGTTAATTAATTGTTAACCCTTGATGTTTAAACTATTCATTTGAATAAGAATTAATATTAAGTTGATAAAACTCCTTCGCAAATAATGCATTAATTTAGAACAAATTTGATTACCATAAAAAAGGTTATAGTGAGTCAATCTTAAAAGATAGACATATGCTGTTGCGGACATTTTATTAGAACCTTTAAAGAGGAATAATTCTATCATACATGATATTTACGTAACATAAACCGTTTACGCAGCGCACGCAACGAAAGCTCTCAAAAAGGAATAATTTTTCCCGTTTTTGCAACATAATTCATTTTGGTCGTAGCGTGATGTTATATAGCCTATAGCCTTCTTCGATAAATGGACTATCCAACACAAAAATAATTTTTCACTTCCAACCAGTAGTTTCTGAGATTAGCGCGTTCAAACAAACAAACAAACAAACTCTTCAGCTTTATAATATTAAAATATTAGTATATATATACTTTTAATAGTAATTATAATTAAATCGTTAATTCGTTTGGTAAATCTGTAGCTTATAATAAAGTCGGAAACAGCAGCCTTATGATAGTTACACCGGGTGAATGAGTAGTAATTATGAACTAATAACAAAATAGAGTAGCCAATCATGTAACCCGAAATTCTGGTACTGAAACAGTGCGACCACGAAACTTGTGTGTTCAGAGCTCGCGGCCTAAAAGTTTGCCACACCGTTATCTAGTTGCGATGTTTACTAGCAAAACATTCCGAGTAAATACTCCTACACGCATATATTACAGGTTTATACTAACGTGGGTAAAACATATTCTAGGTAATACGAATTGCTAGGCACATTAGAAAGGTCTATTAAAGTTAATGGACTACTCATTTCGGTTATCTTCGGAAATGCCAGTATATTTGGCGGTAGGCTTTTTAGTTTATCTTTAATAGGTAGAAGCTAGGCTAATGTCTATGAGGTATTCAGTTCTGAATAATAGATCGGTCTTATTTTATTGAATAAAGTGTACCTACGTGTTTTATTCAAATTAAAAACAAATCATTTATTTGTCAGAATATGGGTACATAAGGTGATAGGTACATACAATAAAAGTTCTTTAAACCGATATGTTTATTTGACTAGTTATGTTTAGGTAGGATACTACCTAAACATAACTAGTCAAATAAACATATTTCTTGTATTATTCAATCAATTATTAAACTATAACAAATATTAGATTATATATGAGATTTATTTATTATATAATTTTATACAGATTTTTTTAATTTATCATTTAAACAATTATCCAGGCTTTTTTGAGGTAATTATGTCAGTTAATTATAATATAGTATACACATGCTTCATTTTATTAGTTTGATATTGAACTGTCATCATAATAATAATACTTTGAGAAGTGTCGAATCAATCAGAGACACTCACAGTGAATTAAAATCAACAGGCAGTTTCATTTCAAATGGTAATAAGAAAATCTAATAAAAGCGGGTTATAAAAAGCGCGATTCGTAGCGAGTCGGTTATCGTAGCCAACGTAGCTGGCGTAGACATTGGCTACGCCGTAGCAGCAATGTATTTCTTTATCCTACTAAACCTTATTACAACGATATACATACAGGTTGAGATTAAACTCCTAGGGGTGAATTGGGATTACATTCAATTTGTTACAGGATTTGATGAGGAGCTCGTGGCTAAGGAGGAGCTCGTGGCTAAGTAATAACAGCCGCACGGGTCGCTCCATCAGGTTAAGTTACGCTTGCCGGGGCTGGTCGGTGGATGGGTGACTTTACATATCGAGATTCTTCCGTGCCTCGGAAACACGTTAAGCCGTTGGTCCCAGCTGTCATTCGTGGATCTTTGACAGTCGATACGGGTCGTCAGAAGCCCGAAAGTCTGACAACCAGTCTTACCAAGGGGTATCGTATTACCCAGTTACTGGGTTGTGGAGGTCAGATAGGCAGTCGCTGCATGTAAAATACTGGTATTCAGCTGTATCCGGTTAGACTGGAAGCCGACACCAAATAGGTTGGGAAAAGGCTAGGCAGATGATGATGTGGTTTTTTTGGCAAAGACCTAAAATTGTACTCTTTCTTGGGCTAGTTTTCTGTTTTTCATACACCTGCTTCTAGTTTTACTTTGAAGAAACATCTCAAAAAGAACTCTGTATAAATTAACTATATACATTGGACCTTTCAATCTCCACCGCCGTTTCGCAAAGGTTTTATTTATAATTTAATACCAAAGGTTTTGATACGTGTAATTTAATTCGTTACCCCGAAACTTCCTTGGAATCCGGAAGCTTAACAAAATGGGCCCGGGGCAGGAAGTTTTACGATTTCATGGATTTGTGTTTCAGGCTAGTGGAGATAATGTACGATATAAACTGTAATGGGTACAGATTTGTTGTAGTCTGGGTAAGCCTAGCTTTATAGTTTTAAAAGGGTTAACCGGAGTACTTTTACTGACTGTTCGACGTGTCCAACATTACAACAGAATTGTTGTCTAAACTAAAATTATAAAGAGAAAAGATTTGATATTTTTGTTTGTTACGCTTTCACGATAAAACGCCTGAACGGATTTAGATCGCCATTATGGCTATGGCCACTGGAATGTGGGTTTATATATCACATGAGTGTTTTAATACCTAATTATTTACAGTTGCATACAAGATTTTATCTACATCCATGATATGAATCTTCTCTAGAAGTTTCTTTGCAATACCAATATCGAACAAAAACGGCGCTGTACGACGTGAATTCGAATTTTTAGAATTCGAATGTATTTTTTAATAAATTACGGACGGTGCTTTGTTAGTGAAACTCTCGTGAATGACAATGTTCTTTTTTTTAAATGAGTTGCATTATGAAATTCAGTACAACATTATAACACCCGTTTGGATGATATTATGGTTACTATGACTGGTATAATGGTTACTAGTTGTTTTAATGTTGGCCATAAGCTAACTGTTTCAGAAACTTTTAGAGAGGATTTATAGCATGGGTATAAACGTAGTAACAGTACTGATATATTGTTATGTTAGAATGTGGTTTATTTTATTATCCTAACTAACTCATACAGCAAAACACTCAACTTCACAACTTTAATGACAATGGGCTAATGTTGGCAACGCTGCGCTAAGCAAACTTGTCAGTTCCGCCAACACTCGGAGTCCAACCGGAACCGGAAGCTCGTCGCTACACAAGTATGTGCAGTACTATGTTGTACTGCCAACCGCACGACAACCGTTACACTTGTGCTACAAAAACCGACCTTACACCTGCGACATAAGGTCACTTTTAAGGTATTTTTTTTCTGTTTTAGTGCGGTTGGCAGTACAGGAAGCTATGTAAACGTTTGGTGAAAGTCTCCGCGTAGTTCAGAACAATGTCACAATACAATTTATTTGAATTGTGAGGATAAAGTGCTAATATAGTGACAGTCTGTGATGATATATTGCTTTCTATACTAGTTTTGAACTAAAACAAAACTAGATATTTTGGGTTTGATGTAACTATTGCGTCATCGTTGACCAGTATTCTTTTATTTAAACACCTATATTACTTAGTATGGTACAGATATATTAATTAGTACAGATATATTACCAAATACAGATATATTACTTAGTTTATTTTTCTGGGGCATATTCCATCTATCTATAAACCCCTTTATTTATAAAAATTGGTATACACCCCCATATATTCATAAAAGGGAACATTTAGGAGGAGTAGCGAGTGACGTCACAATTTAATCTCGTTTGGGGTCGTTCTGTGCTCGGTACCCGCGGACTGTTCTACATTTAAATGGTGTATCTTCGTGTGTTAAACCCGGTCGCGCTTACTATTTTACTATTTTCTATGTCAATTTTTATATATGGGTATTTTGCCTGCAATAAAAGACTATTTATTATTTATTTATTTATGGGGTATGACAATTATGAAAAAATATTTAAGGCAAAAGCGTCAGGGTGGCCCGCGCGTACGTTCTTAAAGTTAAGTAGAGATTTCCTCTCAATTTTAATGAAAATAACTACCTACCGGTAGTTACGTTCGGGTGCAGAGGTGAAATAGTGGGTGAAATAGGTAAGGTTAGGTTAGAAACGACTGCAGTTTAACCATACATTTCTGACGTTTAAACGTCTTTAAGCACGTTAAAATCTCATTTAAAATCTCTAAGAATATTAGAGTTTTCTTTTCCAAATGTAGGGAACTGAATGAATATCGTTATATATGTATAGGCATGCCTCAACTCCACTTTAATATCCTTCAAGGAATATAATATCCTGTTTGTGTGACCCACTGCCTACCTACTATGTTTGCAGGCACCAGCATTCATCATTCTAAAAAGACTATGGTATTGAACTGATTTTATTTTTAAACAAAATATTATTCACGTAAAATATTATACGTATAAGCTGACAGTCTTAAAACATTTACAATTACATGTATATAAAAGGGGAGGGGGGGGTAAGAATCATCAGTCAATCAGAAATTCGTCCGCATCGCTGTCAACAGTAAAAGTGCCCAAAAGGCTGGCAGCATTGACACATTATATGGCAATGCTGATTCTTTGGTAAAAAAATGAAAAAGAATTACTTATAAGATTATCCGGCCTTATTTACCAAATCGTGAACTCCCTACTTTTCTCACCATACAACCTCTAGCTACAGGCTTTCAGCAACACAATAGTTGCAACAAAAGGCCGGCTACAGAAGTAGATAGCTATTGCGAGTATTCGTTATTAACTGGTCGGAAACAATGGCGTGTAGTGCCGCAGTGACCGTAATGGCGACGTTTAAAAAGTTGCTACAAAGAGCTCGGTGTTGCTGGTGTCAAGCGGAGAAGATTTTAGAGATGTAATGCATTATTGTCTAGTATACCTATTTGTGAAGAAAGAAAGCTTTTAAAAGCCCAGTACAAGGTGCAACATACAGATGCAGTGTGAGAACGCATCGAACTACCAATCTCTGTTTATAGTACAGGGCTTTAAAAAGCTTTCTTTCTTCACAAATAGGTATACTAGACAATAATGCATTACATCTCTAAAATCTTCTCCGCTTGACACCAGCAAAAAAAAAAAAAATTGAAAAATTCTTGTACTATTTCGGCAAAATTCGGAGGGTGGAAGAATAAAATCTTCGCGTTTCCGAAAATGTTTTATTTACCAGCAAAAAAAAAATGAGTATTTTAAACATTACCTATAAATTAATTTTTGCATTTTTGAAAAAATAAAAACTTTTTTTATTGAGAATGGTGTGGCATTTTTTACAGTGCCCAGGGGCGGCGCTATGGATGAATCCGGCACTAATGCAAATCCATCTGTTGCTGTTTACTGTTAACATGGTAAAGCAAAAAATTAACTAATTCGATGATTTTTTTTGCGGTCGTCAACTGCAGTGTAGTTGAAATATCAGTTTAAAACATTACCCTCCTTCGGGGGCAGTCGGGTAAAAAACAGTTTTTTTGTGTTTGATGTGAGTGATTTCTCAACTCATACTTCAAGTAACATCACCAACAGTGGTTGTTAACCTCCGATTTGCCACCGATTAATATAAAATCATCTGAAATGAGCTTCTGTTTATGTTTGCTTCATTTTCATGGAAAACCCGCCCAACCTATTTAATTAATTTTGCCAGAATTAGGTATTAGCTTGTATTCGAGGATAAGGTAAAGGGTGCTTCCCAGAAAAATAATTACAGTTAGCCGAGTGGCAGGATACAGGTAGTAAATTATTAAAGTTAAGGTTTCTAAGCTTTTCTAAGGCTGTCATGAAAAGACTGGCTGTAATTTGTATCTACTGTGAACATTTCTTTGTAAAAAAATCCTTTGAAATACTTGTTCAATCAATTTCATCCCCAGGACAAAAATACTTTATACCTACAGGCTTTCCGGTACTGAAAGTTTCAAACCAATATTGGGTTATGTGTTTTTCCGAGCGCTGCCAACAAACAACGCCTCCCTTTACTACAGTATAACCATATTAAAGCTATGCTAAAAACTCTGAAACGTCCAATAAAAAGAGCAAGTTCAACATAACGGCATTTTCAATACGTGCGGACAGTGAGTCAGTGACAGCAGTGGCACGCGCTATTTCGATTTGTTTTACAGTCTGACTGGTTTAAACTACATAGTCTGACATATTGAAGAAGGGTATTCATTTATTTGATTGTCGTTCCAAATAGGTAACAAATAGATTCATATTATAGGGCCTAATAACACTATATACTCGTATTATAAAACAAAGTCTTCCGCCGCGTCTGTCTGTCGTCCTGTTCGCGTTAAACTCAAAAACTACTGCACCGATTTTCATGCTGTTTTCACCAATGGGTAGATTGGTTCTCGAGGAAGGTATGTAATAACCGACATCCACGCGGGCGAAGCCGCGGGCATCAGCTAGTTATCCAATAAAATACAGTATTGAAAATACAAGTCACTCACACTTAGCGAATCTTATCACAATAATTCAAAAAAAGTTTTCCCTTGATTTTATGCATTTTCTTATTTATGTTTTTGTTATATTATTGTGAACGTAAACTGTAATGTCCTTGAGTATGTATCCTGTTTTACCAGTTATACTGTACAGACACAAGAGGGCCTAAACAAGTGGCAATCGCTTCGAAAGCGTTTCGTATTTCTACAACGACTTTCAACAGGATTGACATAAGCTTTTCGATAGCTATGTCAGTTCCATACATTTTTGCCTTTTCCATCATCGTTATCGCTGATAGAATGTCACTTTGTCTATGGCACTGTGAGTTGCTACTGCAATACGGGTAGCGCCCGGAACATTCACAATTCATACAAAATTTGTCTCCAACTGCCCCCAAATTAGATCATGTTTTAGGTTCCCGTACTCAATCAATCTGGCTGGCCTTTTCCCAACTATTTTGAGGTCAGTTTCTAGTCTAACCGGATGCAGCTGAATACCAGTATTTTACATGGAGCGACTGCCTATCTGACCTCCACAACCCAGTAACTGGGTAATACGATACCCCTTGGTAAGACTGGTGGTCAGACTTTCAGGCTTCTGACGACCCGTAACGACTGTCAAAGATCCACAAATGACAGCCGGGACCAACGGCTTAACGTGCTTTCCGAGGCACGGAGGAGTCTCGGTATGTAAAGATGGTCACCCATCCACCGACCAACCCCAGCAAGCATAGCCTAACCTGATGGATCGACCCGGTGCGGCTGTTATTACTTAGCCACGAGGTTAGGTTCACGCACTATGTAGCACATATTTTCACAACTTTTCCACCCCAACAAAGGTAATGTATAATAGCCTTGTTTTGAGCCGAGAACAATTACGTTATTACCGCTCATGTAATTATTTAAATAGGCACCTGAATTAAATATTTATGTGCTACTCGGTGATTTAAATATAATGAAATCCTTAACATTTTTAGGGTAAACAGAGGCCAGCCTTTGCTCATTACTTTTTTTGATGAAAAGTTCAACAAGTTTTATTTCTAAGAAATGGATCGAAGGCTGAACTAAGTCACAGTATGTGGGAGTAGGAGTCTATAAATTCAGGGCACTCAATCGAGATAACAATATTCTGTTCACAACAACGAAACTTCAAATATTTATGAAGATTTTCGAATAAGATTAAATGTAATGACGTTGTTGTGTGTCATGTTTGTCAATACCCTAATAAATAACTGGCTTGAGTTATCGCCTTTACTGACTATAAAAATCGTCACTTTCATAATACAACATTTGATTTATTAACACAAAACCCCGCACTAAAAAAATAGTATATTGGCAGTGTGCGTACAAAACTGCGCAATTTGTGGTATTGTCAGATGACAAAAAGACGTCGTTTGGCCTCCCGAGTCCTCCATTTGGAGGGTAGAACCCCTCGGAGGTCGTAACACTTTTTTATTCGTAAGATTACGATGGCAGTAAAATGTAAAGTGATTCCGTTTTTCTGAACACGATAGCGGTGTTGTTAACATTGTTATGAAATGCATTAACTATTACAAAGGTCGGGGTATAAGATTAAAGGGATGGTTCAAGTGGAAGCTTCAAGCTTGTCTAAGTTAATGTTCTTAACGGATTTTAGTATGACAATTGTGGCGAATTTAATACGTTTGCGGCGAGAATTTAGTAGTTGTAACTTGAGTAAGTTGCGGTTGTTTTAACGATTTCTAAAACGCCAATTTTACGTGTACCAAATTGTTGTTTTAGAAAGTTGTGAGATAAAGTTGTTGCTAGTAAAGTCTACCATCAAAAAAAGAATTGTGGACGAAACAAAGTCAAAGACAAATCATTTATTCCAAATGGGCACATAAAAGGCATTTTTGAACGTGAAAATTTACAGAAAAATATAATTGACTAGCTGTTTCCCGCGACTTCGTCTGCGATCCAGGATAAAAAGTAGCCTATGCCCATTTCCAGGTCATGGTCTACCCTTGTGCATCTCATCCAAATCCGTTTAGCTGTTTTAGCGTGAACGCGCAACAAATAAACTCACATACGCATTTTTAATATTAAAAAAGTTACGATTAGGATTCAAGTTGCCCCACAGCTCAAACAAAACAGCTTGTCGTTTTAATTCAGGTTGAACCGGATTAAACATAATATATATATGTTTTTTTTTAAATAAAGTTCTAATGGCGTTTATCAAAAACACTTTATTCACCATCCATTCTACATCTTCTATAGATTTAAAGCATCAAAGCGAGCGCCGGACTCCTTTCACAAGACAATGGCGGCTGTATGCTTGAGAATCCGTGGCCAACACTTGACGAACAAAAGACAACTTAGCCGTCTTGTTCACCCAACATGGCGGCGAAAACTGCTAGTGCTCTAACTAAACTAATTTGGGTTCGTACCTGCAAGGCTATAAGAAGGTTTAAGTAGCTGCTATTAAATTATGCAGGATTATAATTGGGTTTGTTTAAGCACAAAAACACAACTAACGCCTTATATTATGGTTGTAAAATCGTTTATGATACACAAAACAGACGCTTGTATTCCCTGACGGGTAAGACAGAGGTTACCCTATAGTATACTTATAATTCGCCTGTTATGTTTTAGACTCATGTTATGTAATTTAGAGGGCGAGCCTATTGCTATCAACTTATCAAACTGAGAAGTTCTACATGGAAAAACCCAATAAAATTGCCCGAACCGGGAATCGAACCTAGGACCTCCTGCTCAACAGTAGAGTTTGTGATCACTAGACCAACGATGTAGTTACGTATCTATGATTACTTCTGAATGAATGGAGGATAGGGGGTTTTTTTTGTAGAAATAATTATCACAAAAACAAATTCAAGTCTGAAGAAATATTATTGATGGTCTTTTATCTAATTGTTGTCGAGTAAACGACAGATTTTTAGCTAAACGCTAAACGTATTTTTTTATGTGAGGTATTGGATGACGAATAAGTCGACCGGCCCACGTGATGGTATGTGCGGTTACCACCGACTGTGGACATTTGCAAATACCAGTGCCAGCGCAGTTGCAATGATCTCCTAGAGACAGAGCCGAAATGAATGTAAGGCTTGATTTCCTCTTACGCTGATATGGAGATGATGATGGATGACTGAGCTGATATGGAGATGATGATGGATGGATGACCGACATCAGCGTAAGAGGAATTAAGGCCTAAGAATTATTACTTGCTTGATAATACAAAACAAACGTATATTCCACCAAAATAACAGCTTTTCTTGCGAGACTTCAAGGCCTAAACCAAAGCTAATTAACTTAAGTACCGGTACAAAGACCTAGAAACTACAACCTACTGGATTTTACTTGTAACTAGTTCACGAATAAAACTGTCTCATCCAGTTTGTTGGGCGGAACAACTTTTATTAAATTAAAACGCGGCAGATCCTGGAAACCAATAATTGGATCGAGTTCTATTTTTTCTTGACGATGCCCGGTTTGATTTTATGATAAAAAGAGTATTTTGAGGTAGGCTTTGTGCCTCTAACGGCAATATTGGGGAGTATGTCATATTTTTTATTGAACTGGGTTGCTTGTTCTACTAAGCATCTATTTTTCGGGAAGATTTCTTATTCTATTCATGTTAGTAATTTGAAAAATTTAGGAAGTATCTTGAACCATTGATATGTTTGAACTCAGGGGGCATAAAACGATCACTTTAGCAGAATCATAATAGGAAAATATTATGAATCATCGTAAAATGTCACAAACTGACTATTTATAATATGATCTGCGTGTAATCCTTATTACGAAATAATTCATCTGTTTGAAATTTTTCTATGGAGATTCGTAACACAAATCCACAAATTATGAATTGCTTTTATGTCAAATAAGAAGAATTGCTAATGACACCTGGGATTCAGGAAATGAACTGCTTATAGAGGAATTGCTAATGTGGCCGGTTTAGCCCCCAGATTTGTAAAATAAATGTTGCAGTAGCCAGCAAGTAATTTAAAGAAGCTTCAGTTGGTCAGTTTGCTTTGCAACATAATATACGAAATTAGGTCATTTATTCTGAAATTACTTATTTTATCATAAGCTCAGCTCAGTTGTTATCTCAGTGAAGGTTATCTTTTACTATTAATGAATCACGTGAGCGCGAGATGAGTTTGTAACTAGCTGAAACTTTCATTACATCTTGGTACTTTCATGTCCGTGTGGTAATCGTTCAAGGATATGCAAGTCTCGCTATTATATACATCGTCTCGCTATTGTCTCGTTACTTTATTATTATTATCATATACTATCGTCGAGCCCTTGTCACCGCCGGCGTACCAGCGGTATTAGAACCAAACGGCTTGGTACGTGACGATGGGAAGAGACCAGATGGCATGACGTTGCTGCTTTGGAAGGTGGGTAGGCCTCTGGTGTGGGACGCAACGTGTGTCGACACCCTTGCGCCATCCCATGTTCCTAGCATGGCGGGCTGTGCGGGCTGTGCGGGCTGGCGCCGCTGCTGCTGCTGCTGAGACCCTCAAGCGGCGCAAATACTGTAACCTTGTGGGCAACTACAGTTTTGAGCCGTTTGGGGTCAAAACGCTCGGGTCATGGAGCCCGAGTGCGCGTCTCCTTTTTAAGGAAATTTCACGTGACCAGAGGGCTTGCTTGTTCTTAGGCCAAAGAATAAGCATTGCCATTCAACGTGGCAATGCTGCCAGTCTTCTGGGCACGTTTCCGGATGACAGCGATGCAGACGAATACTTCGACGCCTGAGGGTCCCTTTGTTTTTATATTTATTGGTATAGTTAGTAAGTCCTTTTATTTTTAGTTTTTTTTTGTTAATTATTAATTCCTGAAAAAATAATAAAAGTAAAATTTTATTCTAAATACATATTTAAATGAGCAATTTTTGTTTATAATTAGATATACAGGCTGTAAGGGTAAACACTCTTGTCATTCAAACCATGGGTAGCTGACTTAAATATAAAAATAAATTACCGAACACAACAAAAAAAAACGTTATTTTCATTAAAAGATTTTAAAAAGTTTTTATCCGACACCGTGCTCTCTAGCGAAACAGCTGTCTGACTGAGGGAGGGGTCGCGCTTGCGGCCGGTCAGGTCACATCCCGCACCTCCCGCCCGTGTTGAGACGCAAGTTCGTTGCCCTAGCGCATAGGGCAACGAACTTGCGTCTCTTGTGGTAAAATGTAGATTTAAAAAAAAGAAAAAAAAATTGTAATTTTCCATTGATTTTACGTTCTATAAATGAAACTAAACCACTGGTTGCAAGGATAACGGTGTTTACCCTAACAGCCTGTATAATATGTCTACCTATATATATTTGTAATCACGTTCTCGAAAACGGCTCTAGCAATTTCGATGAAAGTTGCATTACAGGGGTTTACGGGGGCGAAAAATGGATCTAGCTAAGTCACATGTCTGGGAAAATACGTTTTCTCTATTTTCACAGCCTCTTTATTCAGACAGAATTTTATTCGTGATTTCAAAGTATATTAAAATTACACCTTGTATATATCTGTGAATCAATCACAACAGCTGACAGCAGAATTACTGACAGTTAATTAATAAATTGTTTCCAAACGGAGATCATGTTCCCCATTCTTCATTTTCAGATTATTTGCTGCTTGTACACACGGCTACACATCAAGCTATACATTTCCAGTTTATACTGATCTCGCATTGTATAGGATTTCGGTACAATGCGAGGTCAGCGTATACTGTAAATGTATAGCTTGATGGGTAGCCATGTGTGCATAAAACGTTAAAAAATAATATACATAAACATGCGGCAATAGAACCATCTTTTGTTTTTCTAGTGGTATGCAGACAAATCTGATTGCGTGACACACACACCCCATTCCCTGGTAATATTTATTGTGTATGTCAGTTGACCACGAAGTGATAATGTATAGCGCTTGGTCATACGTCTAGGCAATAAATTGTATGTATTAGAGAGCCTCCCACAGAAATATGTTTACTTAACTGGCTAGTTTACCTAATAGACTTAAGGAAGAAAGGATAACATTACAGCAAATCTGTGTATTTTGGCAATCAAAAGTACTTTGTCCCGCCATGATAAATGTTACAGGGTAACCATAATATTATACAGGGTGTAAAAGGACTTATTACATAGCCGTCAAATATGCATTCTGTACATCAAATTAAGTAACATTGCACAAAAATAATTGTTGGGAAACGACTTTTATTTTTGTTGTGACAAATTGCTGTTTACGGTGATGTGCAACGTAGTGTGTTTATGGGTGCATGGAACGGTTCAGGGGTTGTGGAGATATTTAAAATTAAGTTATAACAGTTAAAACTTGTTTTCTTTAAAGACGTCTGAAAATGTTGGTTTGACCTTCAATATCTCCGTTACCAGAAGAACGTTCCCAGTTATGGTCCAACAAAAAAATGATCACAATTACCGGTATAACAAGTGCCTTTCGGCTTCGTTAAGCTTCTTTTTACACCCGTTTATTACTATTGACCGCATAACGCATTTCTGTGATCGAAATTAAACTAAGCTAGCACCACGAGGAACCATCCTTAGGTATAATTTTTATTTTTTACGTCTTGTTAGTGAAGAACAACATGGTGAAGAAACAAGCAGCTATGTGGTGGATTATGGCCCACTCTCTCTCACAGAGAGGAGGCCTATGTCCCAGCAGTGGGAACGTTATAGGCTGATTAAGTATCTTTACACACACGTTTTGTACAGTCACGAGCACTAATATGTATACACTTAGCAACTTTTAAAAGTGATTTTCTCCTACTGTACTGATTGTAACTTTATGATATAACGAACATAGTATTTTGGAACCCCTATTATTATGAAATAGGTACCTATCATTTCAAAGTTACAATCGTAATTCCACGAGAAAATCGTTATTGCATTATGCTGAGTGTATACATATTTTTGCTCGTGACTGTACATCAGCAGCGAGCATTACACTGCTGTCCTTTTTGAAGGACATCACGAAAAAGGTCAGTAGGTAAGTACCTATGTCCTTCTAGAGCGCCCTTAACATTTTGTGCTATAAATTCCTTTTGTTAATCGCCTTCCATTCATCCTCTCTATAATGTGATTAAAACGATTAAAGCATAGATAGATTTTACTAAGGCTTGTAACAACGATCGAAGTTTCCATTAGTAAATTACTCTTCTAATTATTGTAAATCTAACCTTTGATGTAAATCATGATTTAAATTAAGAATGAATTTATAATCACAGATAATAAAATCCAAATTCTGCGATTAAAAACTCCTTTGATCATTTGAAACGACCAGAATAAATCTTAAAAGCCATTAACCCGAAAAAAGACTACGTAAAATAATTAATTAACAAATATATTTTTAAGAAGCAAAGGATTAAAAGATCCAGTAATAATTTAGTGGGTTCAGAATAATTTTTAATTTCCTGGCGGCCATTTTGGCCTAAGGATAATTATTTTCCGTGCGACTTGGCTGAGTAATTGCCATCCGTCGTTTTTGTAAACGGTACATTAAACTAATGTGACAGATACACTCGTCTCTCGGTTAGAGAAGTCTTCCGAAATTCATTCTTACTTAAATTGTTTATTCTGTAAATAGGATATAAGAATAACTTTTATACGTCATAATATAAAACTAAAAAATAAGCTAGATGGATCGGCATAGGGGAAACAAACTCAGGGGAGGACAAAGTCTCTTTTAAAGTCCAGACATAATCATGTGATTTCCTACTTAGTAAGTATACAGACCTGTCGAAAGAATGATTGAGTTAGTAATTTAAATCCTAACTAATAGTATAAATGCGAAAGTGAGTTTGTTTGTTTATTTGTTTGTTACGCTTTCACGCTAAAACGGCTGAACGGATTTGGATGAAATTTGGCATGACGGGGATAGGACATAGGATACTTTTATCCCGATATTCCCACGGGATCGAGACTTACGCAGGTAAAACCACGGGGCGCAGCTAGAACTTTATATTCATTACATGTATTAAAAGGTTACTGTTTTTGTGTTTTACAGCAGTAATTAAGGTAGTTTTCCCAAAATACTACAAGGAAATAGGGTACTGACTATCGTGGCCCCAGAGGTTACTAAATTCGCATTAAATATCTCATAAACCCATCTACAATTTAAACCGTAATTTTAAACTTTGTAACAGTTAAACGATTATTATTGTGGAACGTTTGTTGAACGAAGTACGCGGCAGATAAAGTAAAGGTTGAAATATTTTAGGTTCGATGCACATCACCAGCGATGCGAAAGTACATCGAAATCGCATCGCGGAAAGTTGTAAATAGAATAATTTAAAATCTTTATGACGTTCTTGGTTGTTTACACAGATCCAGTGCAAGTGCGGTGCTCCTGGACAGACTACCTATGCCCCCCATCTACTAATGTCCCAAATGTGCGTTCACCTGCACCCTTGACGATCTGAATAATGCATCTGATGTCGCAATTAATGAGGTCACCTACTAGGCCCAAAAAACTTACACACGAGTGTTCCAATAAGGGTTACCTTTTTCCTTTTGAGGTACCCCTAAAAATAAATTTAATATACACTTAAATACAAATTTAAATAATACTGTAAAAATTACTGTGTATTATTGTGTACGGAAAAAATGAAAAAATAAATATGACGGCGCGTCTAAAGATATTACGACGCTAAACTTACGGAGTTGCTTTTCGAACGATTGTGACAGCTGTCAACTTGACGTAACCCCGAGTACTGGGGAGGCGGCCCCCCGCCAAAAATATACAAAGATCACGGAGATGGATCGAAACCGGGAAACCGGCAAGGATTCATGGCGACTGTAGTATTGGTGATCATGGTGACTACCCTGGCAGGGCAGTGAGTTAATTGATCTGCGCTCGCGCCTCACGTACTCGGTGGAACGTCGTTTACATTATTGTTCATTCCCATTTAATTACATCTCCTAGCCCGCAAACCCACGCATAATAAGAGACAATAAGACCTCTTCTGATAAAGATTATTGCCTTTAAATATATACATTTATGTATTGATATGACTGAGCCCTTACTCGTGTCGTGATTTCACTATCACACATGTACATATCCACTTGAGATCATTTTTGAACTGATTCAATTTGTAAGCGAAAAGCGACCAGTGGACTGTAAATGTATTGTCCGTGAACTGGCCGATAATTGAGTGCATCGTTCATCTGATTCCATATCGTCAATATGTTCATGAATTGAATTTGCTTTCCGACTGGACTGAGAGTGAAACGAAAGAGAAAAGTACGAGTATAGCTGCATTCGTTTTGTTCCGCCTTATTTCTAGTATTGGCCCGAAGTATAGGAGAATAGTTATAAAAGGGATCTCAGATCAAATAAAAAACAAAGACATAGCGCTGTCAACAGTGACGTGAGGCCGGTTTCGTAAACACGTGTGCGCTTAGTGAGGTGCAGTTTGATTGTAAATGGTTGTGTACATGTGAGCGTGTATGTAAAGAGCTGAGGTGTAGTTTTGGCATGCTTCACTGTATTGTTCGCAGCGCTCTGTCTTGGTTTTTTATTTAGTCTGAGGAAGAGATACGCCATTTAGGACAGGGTATGTCAAAAAATTAGGTGCTATAACTATGATCACTTGCCAAGGCTCTTTAAATTCCAGATTTTGCGTATTACCTGCTAATGGTGTTTCATTATCGGTAACAAAACAATAAATCACCGTAGTAATAAATGCATAGTAAATTAATGACTTCACAATTCACCTATGTCAAATAGGTGTTCATTAGTGTTGTAATTGTCTCGTTATAAATTATTATAACTTATTACTATTTGTCAAATGTCGAGTTTAGCTTCCAACAGAATAATTATCCATATTTTGTATTTCAATTGCAGAATCATTATCATTAACGCATGACATCAGTCCAAAACACAATTATTTATACCAATACCAAACTGTCATTCTCGTCATGAATCTGTCTAGCCTTTTCCCAACTATATTAGGGTCGGCTGCCAGTCTAACCGGATGCAATTAACTTCCCGTATTTTACATGGAGCGACTGCCTATCTCAGTTCCACAACCCAGTAACTGGGTAAAACTATTCCCTTTGGTAAGACTGGATGTCAGACTTTTGGCCTTCTGACTGTCCCATAAGCAGCGAATCACGTGCGTTCCAAGACCCGAAGGGGTCTCGATATCTAATGAATGGTCACCCATCCTCCAACCGACTCCTTTCGATCGAACCGTGCGGCTGTTATTATTAGGCCACGAGCTGTCACTCTTGTAATACCTATCAATTAATGTCCCTGCCTCCAAATAATACAAAAGGCAGCCAATCATTAACTGTCCGCAGATGAAATAACTATGACCTTAAAGCGGTATTCACGCCAAAACTGATCGAAGGCAGGATTAGCCCGTATTTTGACGCGGCTTGTGCACCGCTATTCTGATTTGCATCACGAAATGTGTCTGTATCCAGAACGGTACGGGCAAAACGTCCGTTTGTTTGATAGACACGTTGTGTTTGCCAATTGTTTGTTTGGTATTTAAGCGGTAACTTTTGGTAACTCATTATTTGAGTCATGGGGGTGATATGTAACTTCAATGAATGAACAGGAATTGCGAGTGGCAGGGATATAAACCATGCGGGTTAGTCCGAAAGGGATACCGGGACCTTGGCAACAGGCAACTGAAGGAACACGGGTGGGTTTTAGTCAGTAAATTCTGACACGCCCTTCCGCTCCACCCAGAGCGGGAGAAGTCATTGGAGGATTTCCCAATCTCAAAAAAAAAAAAAAAAGGGATATAAACCATCTCACACACAATAAAAAGTGTTTTGTGACTAGCAACTTGGTCTTAGAAAAGAAGATGTCTTTGGTATACTGTGTTGAAGTTACGCTTATTCGGGTCGGCACAATCAATACGGCAGTATTTGTGGAACAAGAAAGCCGACTCGAAGCTAATAAATGTACCTATGGCGGCAATCTACATCGCCACATGTGAACTACGCATCAAAGACCTGACGTCAGACAAATCCTGCATCGCGCAAGCTGGGTTTACCGTGGAACGAGTATAATAACCGCCTCCCGACATCAATCATTGGGCAGTTACCCACCAGACACAACACCCGTCTGGTCGGAAGATCCTCCCTTTTCTATATATATATTAACATTACCTTCACTTTATATATTTGAAATAATGCTCGTAAAAACAAATCCACATTTGTTTCCTCGTATGGCAGACAGGTTTCCAAGAAATAGACGTGATGATAGCAAACTATGTGTACATACTTCAAAAACTGCACTTGTGCACTAAAGTGTTTTTTGCATGGCACCAAATATCTACAACAAATTGCCCAAAAGTTGGAAAGAGCAAACTATACCTAAGTTTAAACAAACAATTAAATTGTTTTTGGCACAAAAAGCATATTATAGTATTACAGAATTTTTAAACGACTCATGGTGGTTATTATAAATAAATACATATAACTAACATTGCAGTAAATAAGGTCATGTAGTAGTGGAGAACTTAAATATGCCTATATTATAAGTATTTTAATGCATATTATAAGTGGTGTAAATCGTTATTGATAATAATGTAATTTGTAATATTGGATTTCAAAGTAAATAAATAATAAATAATTGGATATTGGAAATGATTGAATATAAGTTTGACAAACTGTGTATAAAAGTTAAAAAGTTCGATAATAATAATTGTATCTACCTAAGATATTTGCACGCCATGAGAAATGGCAGACATGTCGTGAGCCACCCCTTATTTAAGATCTTGCATATATGTGTTATTTTAATTATGTATGTATACACATGTTTGAGCAAATAAAATTTCTTTCTTTCTTCTTTCTTTCTTTCTTTCTATAGCGGATGAGTGAACTTTACACCCTGTTCCTCATACCTCTACATACCTATCAAGAAACATTTACTAGTATATTTATCAATTCTGCCAACGTAGGACTGTATTTTTACTTTTGTAATTTATAATGTCAACCACCGGAAAAAACATCGTACTAAAACTGGGTATATCGCCAAACCCACAACGGAATGTAATAAGAAAAATATAAGACATTGTATACCTAAACAATTCTAGAAATCGCCACCGAAACTTTTACACTATTTTAAGGCTAAGTCAATGATCCATAGCAGATTTAGTTATACCATGGAGGGAGACAATAAATGAAAACACTGGCCATAATCTACGTGCGTAGGATTATTTTTGAAGCCATCAAATACCTAACTCAAAATATAGAAATCATCGAACGAAAAAAAAACTAACTATATATAATAGTAGTGACGGGTACTATAGTGACTAATTGAATATTATGTACCTACTTATTTGATTATATGATGATATACGTTGGATATACTAAGAAACTTAGGTATACTAAATAAACTAAAAAACTAAATTAAAGGACGAACTATAACTATACCAATATTATATAAAAACAAAAGGTTGAATTAATTTTTGTTTGTAAATTGAAATTCGTATATACGAATTACACGATATAAGAATTTCAATTTACTCTCGTATTGGCGTCCCCAGCCTCTATATAGTATACGCTTATATTTATAATATTCACTATTTTATGGTGAAGTTACCATCCCTATAATGTAGGAAGAACAAACAAAAGATATGCAACATGATACTCACATACCGTCGCCTCCATCATAAATTGTGTATCTTTTATCAAAGAACAAAAGGGTTGCTTATGGACCGAACACAAAGAAGTCTGGAACAGATACCATGCCCTCTTTGTAACTATGTAGTATTTTACTACTTGTGGATTCACTATATAAGCGAACTTCTTCATGGACTTACCCGGATTCAAATATTTTTGTATTAATCCAGGTAATAGTTTATCTCTGTACAGCTTTTATATGTGATTGTGTGTAAAACCTCTTCACAAACTTTCACATTTTGTTAATATTTATTTACAGATAGAAGCTATCAAAATGAAAGAGTATAAATGTATAAAACATTTATACTCTTCCATTTTGATAGCCTACTATGGAAGAACAGTGTATATGCGGGTCATACATTTTTTAAATGAAAAATGTTGATGAAATGTCAGCACAAAATACGCCAACTATTCAAAGTGCTCTTAAAAATAAACAGCTCTCTGAGGAAACAGACTAAGTTAAGACAAACTAAAACTTAGCCTTCACTCCTTCCTCAGCCGTTAAGTACGCTAAGTACGGGGCGATTATTTATTGTACTTAAATAGTTCTTCGAGAAGAGAACCGACCACAGATTAGTACAGAAGGTCGGCTCCATACACAGAGTGAAGATGCACGCACACATAGTAAGCGCTCGCGTCTGGCATTCGACCGAGATAGTCTGAAGGTAGATTAAGACCAAACGAACATAGAACCAGTAAGAGCATTCTTTTTTCACGATTTTCTTAATATTTTAGCATAGATGGAACTACGAAACAATGCTCTTTACCTGTTTATACAAAGAGAATTAGACAGACCGGGGTAGAATCGTCATTTGTTTGTTTGGTCTAAATTAACCTTCGGATCTCCGTAAGTATGTTTCCATTATTTAGGAATTTAGCAATAATAAAGCTGAAGACTTTGTTTTTTTGTTTGTTTCAACGCGCTAATCTCTGGAACTAACTGCCACTTGCTTTGAAAAAATATTTCAAAAATAGCACAATTCTTGTGGAATACTATAGGCTAAACATGACGGATGGACCCGTAGGAGCTGAGCAAAGAATATAAGAAGTCAGAAAGAACGTAAAGCGAAAACGAATTAATACGAGTAGCGCAGGCGGGACCAGGCGAGCGATGCAATGCAACACGTCGGGGGAATAAGAAATTTCACGCGGACTTAGAAGCAGGCAGAAGCTAGTTTAGGAAAATTTATATTTACTGTGGTAGGCCACAGAGAGACCTACTTTATAATATTGTAACCTGTGTGCACAAATAAACATGTTTGATTTGATGTCATGTGCCTACGCGCCTATTTTCGCTCGTTGTCGCAACCTTGTTGTTGACCTAACCTTCTGTGCTATACTGTCCTATTCTGTGGCCGACCGATCGGCGTCTATAACTTTAAGTGGGTTATACAGCCGTTGAAAATGGCTGGAGGCGCGGCCGCTCGAACCAGATTATGATTAATAGAATTTGCCTGTTAAATTAATCAGGAAAACAATGTCGCATTCACTTGATGATTAGGTGTTTGGTATCCGGTGCTGATTATTTTGTGCTATTGTTTATGGTTAACTGTTGGATTCTTGGTCTACAACAGTTGACCAATTCAACGACACCGTAGCTAGCGTAGTAACGGCTGCTACGGCGTAGCTTCGACTACGGCGTAGCAATGGCTTTTACGGCGTAGCTTCAGTTAGGGCGTAGCAACGTAAGTGGTTTATTAAGTCGTAAAAACGATGTAAATATTTTTGCACCCTTTATTTTTCATATGGTTTTCGAGGTTGCCACACTGGTATTTGTGCGTAACCAAAAACGCTGAACGCTTGAATACTTTTTTCGTGTTTGTTGTTGTACTGTTCAATATTAGATGAACTCATATCAAGTGTGTTTGTTCCAAGTTATCTCAGTACCGCTTACCTCCATAATGGATGAGCGTGACGTCACATAGAATGTGTCAACAAGATATTGAGCCTCAAACATGAGGAAGAAATCTACTGAAGAATGTAACCCCTCCCTTTAGGAAGCTACAAGAATGGTACTTGCAATAATGTTATCCGTGTATTTTGTTTATGCAAGGTGAGGAAAATATCTCAGAAAACGACGAGACAAATGGAAGAAAAAACTCAAAGCCAAAGACAGTTTTATCGTTATATTTTATATTTATAAAATAAAAACGAGAGAAAAAAGAAGGCTGTTCCACATCTTTAGAGACTGCAGATTGCGAAAAAAGATTGTGTGACCCAGTCTACATAACACATCTATTTCATTTGTTTTTTCCTAAAACACAACTTTAAATAAAATACAGATTCACAGTGAATCCATCACAGGTTGTCTGTATTTTAGGGTTGATAATCATTCATCTATCTATTTAAACCGTCTGCGTCGGGTGGCGTGAAATCTGGCGAATTAATAAACCTTCAGAAATGTAACGTAGCGTGCAATAAATCCGGGATTTACGATCCCCTCCCCGCCCCGCACAGTTAGGGAGTTTAGTTTAAATTAATTTGGATATTGGTAATGCTTCATAAAGTGTGGCTTTGCACGAGCCGACTTGATTGGTTTGTTTCCAAGAAAAGCAAATGAAAGCGGAAAAATTCCAAGTGGTTAAGTAATTATATTTATTTACTGGAGTTTGTTTGTCTTTACGATGATTACTTACTTTTATGAGAGTTTTTGGTACGTAAATAAAGTTCCATATCATGATTGTGCTCCAAATATCATCTATTCAAGTATAATACATCCAAAAATCCTATTGACGGAAAACAAAACTGATGGATCGGCGACGTTTATTGAAAAAGCTGTTTTTTTTCACGCAGACATGTTTTTATACCAACATATTTTATCCAATAAATAATAGATAGACCTCCATAGATTTCCGCCTCAGGATATTTTCATACAAATGCCTCGATGAATGGTCAACATAAAATAGTGTTATTTGTTTATTTAATAAATGCTGGCTTGCTGCCAGATATTGCTCAGTAAATTACTGACATAAAATACTAAGGGCGGTCAGTCAGTGACAAATAAAAATTCTGGAGGCAAATCTCAGAAGTGTCTCCGATAAAACAGTAATACAAATGTAAATAGCATTGTCCTTGTGATCTAATAAAGTAAACAGTAATAGGGCTGTTTAATCTGCTGATTGAGACAGGATACAATGTTTGAGCGTTTATCGAATGAAATACAAGGCTCTTTTTTTTTTTTGAGTTTGGGAAATCTTCAAATGACTTCTCCCGCTCTGGGCGGAGCGGGAGGGCGTGTTAGACTTTTGCTGGCTAAAACCCACCCTTGTTCCTTCAGTTGCCTGTTGCCAAGGGCCCCGGTATCCCTTTCGGACTTTCCCGCAAAATACAAGGCTATAACTTGAGAATTAGGGACAAAAACATACTTAACATCATGCCTGTAATCCCCGAAGGGTTAGATAGAGTAGTAAACCCACATACGCCAATTGATGAAAAAAAACAAGTTATGCTAAATTAGGCATAAGCAAGTCAATGAGATGGTGATAAGACTTGCTGTTTCATGTTTATAGTCGACGATAGAGTACGATAAAAACGAGCAATGTCTCTTGAAAAACAGTTTCAAAGTTTCTTTGTTTATGAGATTGATGAGACTTTTTAAGTACGTCTATAAAACAAGTTCGGCTGTTCACTTTTCTTAGACTAACCTAATAAACCAACGAATAATATAGATTAACTATACACAAACCTGGAACAAATCCGAATTAAGCCGTGAGTAACTCAAGCGACGCCACCCCGGCTATAACGACCGTGTCAACAATCTCACACCTCCACGTTTGACGGCAGTATGAATATTACTGCTAACTTGAGATATTTCATAATATTAATTTACTTATTACCAACCCGCGCTGGGCCCGCGTGGTAGATTACAGCCCACTCCCACTTGAAAAGAGGAGGCCTGTGTGCCAGCAGTGGGAACATTATAGGCTGATTATGTATGTTATGTAATTTACTATGTGCCAAAGGGGTTATATTGATTTCGATTACCAAAAAGTAGTTTTCAAACACCCACACGACATCCGATAACAAGGGACAGACAAATGAACTAAGAAAATGCGACGTTGTCATATTTTTTTTTTATGGACAAGTAGTCACAATTACATGGTAAGCGATTGTTTTATTTATTTATTTTATTATTTATGTACACACAGTAGAATACAAAATAGATACGACATAATTAAAATATGAGTACAAAGGTACTGCTTATTTCTTTAGAAATTTCTTCCAGCAGACCTGCGAAAGGAGAAATGAGAAAGAAATGTAGACAATAGTGTGTGAGAACAAGAAGAGAAAAACATGATTATGCGAAGTATTAACTAAAAATATCAAATAAACCTACACATATACGCAAGATAATTAACATATAATTAAATAAATACATAAAGCTTAAATATATAAACATACATACACTATAGGTACCTATATAATAACATACTCAAAGTTGAGAGGAAAGACTTTTTTACTTAAGTATTATGTCGAAGGTACGTTCCGTCGAAATAGAGATCCGCCGAACAAGTGCAAGAACCCTTTTCTTCGACGTAGTGTACTTCGAAGGTGTGTTCTGTCGAAGCAATGAGTAGACAAACTATTGAGTTTCAAAATTGAGACCGTGTCGAAATAATCCAGTTTCGGTTTAAAGAATTTATTCTCATAAAGAACACAAACAGTTCACTTAAAAACATAACCCTTCCTTGGCAGTCCGGGTAAAAATATAGATACTTATAAAAAATAAAGCATGTAGCTATAAGGTAACTTAATGACTCCGTGATTCGATAAAAGGAAAACAGATATATTTAAAACTAGACTTACTAAAGATTCTAAAATCAATTCAAGGGTTATTTTAGTTATTTATCATATAGGCAGGAATTTTCAAGCTAAGAGTTACAGTGTTTCTCAACATAAACTTTTAACAATTTTCTTAATTTTTTTTTTTTTTGCGTTACCTACCTTATCTGGCAACTTATTGTTCACACGGCTACACATCAAGCTATACATTTCCAGTATAAGCTGACCTCGCATTGAAAGGGAATCCTTTACAATGTGAGATCTGCATAAACTGGAAAAGTATAGCTTGATGTGTAGCCGTGTGTACAGGACCGCTCCTTAAATAATGACCTGTCGAAATTCAGAATGACACTCCTATGGTCAGTGCATAAGAGAGAGAAGAACTGCTTCAGTCTGATAACCGTTGTGATCCCTGGAAGTAACTAACCCAACTACATAATAATCTAGATTATCGCTGGCCAATATATTCTTAGAACATACAAAAATAAAAAAATATTGCTATACTTATTTTCCTTTTAGTGACATTAATTTATACAATAAAAGAGGCCTTTTAATAATGTGAGAGAGTGATTGTATCTTTAGATAAAGTAGCTACTGTATTGTGAACAAGAGCAGTCGTTCTTTATTAAATAACTAACTAAGCCCGCAGCTCTACTCGCTTGAACTAATAACTACACATTGTAATCCAGCCAGAGATTTTTTTCTTAGAACTTAAATATAAAAATCCAGTTAATCGAATAAGTGGTTTTAGTATAATAAGTACCTAACCGTTTTTACGGGGGCGACATGTTCAAATGTTAACAAACTTCAATTAATTTAAAAAAAATTGCCACCATTGATTTAAAAAAAAATACCTTAGCGTTCTAGCGGACTGAGATACGCTGTTTGCGGACTGACTCCTGCAACACACGGTTGCCGGAGACAGGGCTTCAAATTAAATGTAACACCTTCTTTATGTCAAATAACATTGTTTAAATTATTATCTATATTGTAAAATAAAGTCGCTTTTCGTATCTGTATGTGTAACCGCTCGGATCTTGGATTTTGAACGTTTTTGCCTTCATTTCGGGAATTTATTCCGGAAGGTTTATTTAGATAAAGCACGAAATCTTAATGGTTTCTCATGTCGCCCCATGAGTAGATTGCATCCGTGAGAAGTAAGGGCAGGCCCCTAGTTATTTTTTTGTATATTACTTGTTTAAAGAAACTAGGAAAATAATATTCTAAAACCAAAGGGTCTTTCGAAAGTTACAATAAACACGGTTTCAGCGCTTGTTTATCTAAAGCGACAAAAGTTTCTGATACTAGATAAATCCTTGTTTAACTTTCGATCCCACAAAACCCACGTTTAGCGTGGTTTAAATCTAAACTGAACAAGAGTCTCAGTGTAGGGTTATACTAAAAGTTTTAATCATTTTTTGTACACAAAATGTTTAATTTTGTTTAAATGTTTGTCTTCCCTCAGGCGTCCTGTGAGTGACGAATTTTGCTTATCTCTCTGGGTGCACTCCGTCGAGGTAAACCACGGTGAAGGTGGTGTGATGTTGGGCCAACACGGCCAGAGATCGCACAAAATAGAGAGGTTAGGAAGGAAAAAGGGGAGGCCTTTGCCCAAATGAGGGGGACACAAAACAGGCTACAAAGTAATAATTAATGTTTGTGTTGTTGAGTCTATTTCAGTACCACTTGGTAATTACTCATACGATATGATAGTCTAGTCGTTCTACATCTGAGAACAATGTGACTTTGACTGACTTTGCCTAAGTTTAGCTCAGAAACCTGCCAAATGTTGAGTGCCTTGAAACTTAGTTCGTATAGTATAATCTTGCGCCATTATTTTCAATATAATTTGAACACATATTTCTATAGTTTAATAGGGTTTGCGTTTTATAATAGGAGTTTCAGCTTTGGCTGTCAAAACCGAAACCACTTTCGTGAATTATGGCGTCACGGTCGGCAGCGTAAGCGCAAGAACCTACCGGAAATATTCCTTATGAAATTGACAAAACATTCAGACTATAATATATTATGAGAAAGCAATAAAGATTGAGTTTCTTCCTCGAAAGTTTCAAGTTCGGCTGGAAGTAGTGATCTGCCTAGCCTTTTCCCAACTATGTTGGGGTCGGCTTCCAGTTTAACCGGATGCAGCTGAATACCAGTATTTTACATGGAGCGATTGCCTATCTGACCTCCACAACCCAGTAACTGGGTAATACGATACCCCTTGGTAAGACTGGTTGTCGGACTTTCGGGCTTCTGACAACCAGTAACAACGGTCAAAGATCCACAAATGACAGCCGAAAGTAGTACAGAAGCAAAACTTTGGAATCGGTTTCGGCAGTAAAACTCTGCTTTATTCAACACTATCTATACTAATATTATAAATGCGAAAGTAACTCTGTGGTCTTATTACCTTTTCACGCTTCAACGGCTGAACAGATTTCAATGTTTTATTTATTTATTTATTTATTTATTTATTTATTTGATAGGAATAACAAACAGCAGTATATTACAAAGTAGGCACACAATATTAAAAAAACTTATAATAAAAGTAACAAATACACTACTCAAGGCGTTATCCACAGATTACCATACAGAATAGCTAGCTGTTAGCAAAACAAATTAAAAGTACTTATTAGCTAATTAACAGGGTTATGATCTCTTAAAATACTCGTAATTTCACTCTTAAATATAGCTTTGCTGAGAAACAAAATATCAGTAGAGCCAAATTGTTTATTATAGGTGTCAACCAGGCGATGTAACGGCGAGCGAGCGCCTGAGTTAGTTCGACAAAATGAAGTAGCAAATAGGCATCTCGAACGAACTTCTCGACCGATTACCGTACGAGGGATAAGGAAGCACAAACTGTTCACAAGATCAGTACAATCAAATTTATTGCGGCATATACTAAACAGAGTCAACATTTCAAGTAGGGTGCGACGGGATTGCAAGGTCATGAGGTTATATTTTTCAAGCAATAATTGATATGACATTTTGGTTTTAAAGCATCTGTAATGCATGGAACGTAGGTACTTACGTTGAACCAGCTCAATGATCTCAACGTACTTTTTGTAATAAGGGTTCCAGATGGGTACTGCGTATTCAAGTTGTGGCCGTATTATTGATTTATAAAGGTGCAAGTAGGTAGAAGGCCGATGAAATTCTCTAGACGCTCTCATTACGAAACCAAACATTTTATAAGCTTTATTGACTATGTTGTCTACATGGGTGTCAAGGTGGAGCTTTGAGTCAAGATTAACGCCTAGGTCACGGAGGGATGAGACCGTGTTTAGGGAAGTGTTTCCAAGAGAGTAATTGAAATTCGTCACCTGTTTTTTCTTAGTAAACGTAATGCTGTAACATTTAGAGACACTAAGGTGAAGCTTATTGACACTGCAGTATTCCGAGAAGCAGTCAAGATCCTTCTGAAAATCTAAACAGTCGGTTGGAACAGCAATATTTTTGTAAATTTTCAAATCATCCGCGTATAATAGGAACTTTGAATTCTTAAAGCAATCTTTGATGTCATTAATGAATAATATAAAAAGAAGGGGCCCTAAAATTGAGCCTTGGGGGACTCCTGAAGTGACCTTTATCGTATGAGACTCGAACCCATTTATGACAACCTTCTGGGTCCTATTAGTGACATACGACACGAACCAACGCAGTAAATCTCCTCTAATGCCATTGAATGCGATTTTGTTGAGTAATAGCTTATGATCCACCTTATCGAACGCCTTTTGGAAGTCTGTGTATACAGCATCAATTTGCTGCCTCTTGTCTAAGCCTTCAAACAGATGTGTTGTGAAAATAAGGAGGTTACTTATACAGGACCTTCCTCTAACAAACCCATGTTGTTCTTTTAATATAACACGATGAATGATAGGGTATATCTCACTATGCACTAATCTTTCAAATAGTTTTGAAAGCCCCGACAACAACGAGATTGGACGATATGTAGATACATTACTCTTAGAGCCACTTTTATGGATAGGAACAATGTTTGCTCGTTTCCAGACATCAGGAAATACACCACTGGCAAGACATTTATTAAATAATATAAACAAGGGAAAGCACAATGTGTCGCAAGTATTCTTTAAATGTTTGAACTACAGGTAGACCGTGCTCTGGGTTAGGGCACATTTTATCCCAGTTGTACGTTACCTTGGGATAATTTTCGACGTCCATGTGGGCGAAGCCGAGAGTAAAAGCTTATTATTACATTTTCATACTGTGGAATAAGTTAAGCCACGGTATCAACCATTTTGTCAGCTTGAAGTGTCATTAGACTACTTATTTCATAAAATATTTTAACACTTGAAATGTCAGTCGCTTTCATAACCTTTTATTGCACATTTTTCACGTGTTTTGGCATTAACGCCAGACTGCCTATTAGCTGGCAAAAGAAAACTTTTATTAAGCCTATAGCTACCTACTTTCATAACGTAACGTTAATGAAAACTCGTTGAAAACTCGCGTTCGGGTAAAGTTGTTTTTTTATGATTCGTGTGTAGGTACAGTCACGGACTTTAATTGATGAGCCACCTGGCACTGTTCGTATTTTAGCCGTCTAATGTAAATCGGGTTTATTTGGTTCCCGACACGCAAAGTCATTATGTCTTCGTATTAGAAGAAGAAAATTATATTTCATATCTTTACCGGTTGGCTAACCTGAGAGCCAGAACTACAAACTTGACAGCAGATTGACTACTCAAAGTCAACCAATTGCAGGTCTAGCAACAGTAACCTAGCAACGATAAACAAGTGTTGCTAGGTTACTGTTGCGATAGTAACGTTACGGAGAAATTCTCTGACATCGATATTTCAACTCTCACTGTCTTCAGTTATGTTTTCATATTTATCGAGTTAATGAGCTATGATTCAAAGGAGGTCGGTATCAAATAGATTGGATAAACTTAATGCAACATTGTATTTATTTTTATCATTGAGAACTTATTAGTCAACCTCTACGGATATTTCCGATTAAAAGTAATTTATTTGTCATCTTGTTTACGAGCTTGCGATTTGAGTTCGTGTTAAATCGTGTAATCTCGTGTAATCTCGTGAATGTATGAAACTGCAAAATTGAAAAGTTTGAAGATGGCTCATCAATTAAAGTCCGTGACTGTACAAAGCACATGATGTTGGCAAAGTACATGATATACATACTTGGATAGTGGTTTTTTTAAGAATAAAATATTTCCTCGACAATGATGGCCTCATATAAGTCCTATTACTTATATGTGGTCATAATTGTCGGGAAAATAGGTGCTTAATTATGAGATGCGATTTACCTACAAGATATGGGTACGAGTGAGCTAAAGTCTACCAAAAAGCTGTATTTCTATGCCATTATTCTGTTTATATACTTCTTTATTATTATTAAGAGGTGGTTTGTTCGTATGTAATCTCGAGAACTGCCAATCGGATTTAAAAAAATATCTTTTCATTGGATAACCCAAAATTCTTGAGGAAGTTTATAAGCTATGTAATATCACGCTACGACTTTTAGGAGCCGAGCAAAATGAAAAAAAAGTCAGAAATAACGCTAAGCGAAAACAAAATAATAGCGCGGGCGGGCGATGCGATGCGACGCGGTGGGTCGGGGGCCGAAAATTTAAGCGGACGAAGTCACAGGCAGAAGCAAGTCAGCAATATACAAAAGCAACAAACATAAATTATATACGACAACTCAGAAAACTCATCTTACTGTCTATAAAATGTTCAACACAACAAAACTTTTTAAATTCCATCGCACAGAAACAGGGTGTTGTTAAAACGTGAACTCAATAGAGGGTTCAAAGTAAACTTTGTAAATCCGAGAGGGGTGCGGGAGGGGGCGCAATAATCGACGAGGTTTTATAACTATTTTGTTTTGTAATATTTTCAAGGATTTTGCTAGTGTTGTGTTGTTAGAGAATGTTGTTTTGTTGTTTTATGATTTTTTGTTGTTCAGTTTGCATGACTGGGATTTGGTTGAGGTTTTGTATATTTAGTTTTACATCTAGTTCAAGGAATAGAAGGCATGAAGGTTTATTAGTGTATATTTGATGGAAGTTGATATCTATTATGTTTCACGGTCGTCCAAATATTATATTATTATGTATCTCAACGAATCAGTTTAATTACTTTTAGTTCCCATGTTAGTAGAAACTAGCACAGCCTGACTGCTGAGGGTGGGGGGTCCTGGGTTCGATTTCCGGGTCGGGCAAAGTATTATTGGGTTGTTCCTGTAGAAATTTCTAAGTAAAAGCCCGGACTTTGGCAGTTCGCGGTGTGATACCCCCGTGCCTCAGAAAGCACGTTACGGGGTTGGCCCTGCGCATGATCTCTCTCCGGTCGTGTCAGATTACCGTCTCATCGGCCTATAAGAGTGAGGGAAGAGCACATAACTTCTCCCGCACCGTGAACTATTATTACCTAATGGTTAGAAACATAGTTTTTACGCCCTATGGTTACAAACAAATAGCTTTCCAATCAGCAGTATGTTTTCATTACTAGTAATGTAGATAACAAACTTACTGGGCTGTAAACCTACATTTTTTTTAAATCTCAAGCCCCAAAAACCTTCACCCAGTTTTAAAGCTAACTGTGCTAACTTCTAAGTTGTATTTTGTAAAGCACAATAGTCGGTTACGACTTTTTCCTGTAAAATTGTCAATATGTTATGGTATCGAGTGCGTTCCCGTTGCTACTGGTTGCCAGTGACTGGCGCTATTAACTGGGTCACTAGTACACTGTCAACCTGCTAATGGGTTCATTCCTCGTCTAATCAGTTACACTAATTTATTCACTATTATGTTTTGCTTTTAACAATGATTTGTGAGTGTGAAAATATGGGAAGTAAATATTTATGAGGGTATTTGAATAGCCTGAGAAGGTATTTATTAATAAAATAGATTCTATTTGTTGGAAAAAATAAACGCGGCCTATAGATAACTTTTAAATGATTTGCGGATACGTTGCCAACCTTATAGTTCAGACAATGTTTAAGTATCTGATTTGCATGTAAATTAAAAAACAAATGAATCGAATTGAACTGCTACTGCGAAAGACAGGCATGTTTTGTTTTGTTTTCTCTGTTATTTTCAGTAGAGATGACACCATGTATTATCTGAAATTCTTACAGAATTCCCACCACACACATGATTTTCCTGTCCAAAAATTCAACGAAAAACCAATTCATTTTGCTTACACATATCAGCTGCGACAAAAAGTCGTCAGGGCAAATGATTTAACGGGGTCTCATCCATATCGTAATCAGGCGCATGATTTATCGCCCGATTGTTATTCCGCCCACGATCAGACACACGCCACGTGATCCTTCGCAATCTCACGTAATTGACACCGTGCGCTCTGCGCTGTCATTTTAACGTTCAATGGTTTATGCAGGCATTTCTAGCATGGATATGTGGGTACAAAGTAGCGATGTATCAACGTGTTTTTCAATTGGGACTTTTTAATTTACGTTGACAAGAGCAAGCTGTGCGTGTGTGAGCTGAGCTCGTGGCTAGCTAAGTAATAACAGCCGCACGGGTCGATCCATCAGGTTAAGCTACGCTTGCCGGGGTTGGTCCGTGGATGGGTGACCATCTGTACATATCGAGACTCCTCCGTGGCTCGGAAAGCACGTTAAGCCGTTGATCCCGGCTGTCATTCGTGGATCTTTGACAGTCGTTACGGGTCGTCAGAAGCACGAAAGTCTGACAACCAGTCTTACCAAGGGGTATCGTGTTACCCACTAACTGGGTTGTGGAGGTCAGATAGGCAGTTACTCCATGTAAAATACTGGTATTCAGCTGCATCCGGTTAGACTGGAGACCGACCCCAACATAGTTGGGAAAAGGCTAGGTAGATTGAAGAGGATGCTGTGTAAAACAAGCTACTTATTCCAAAAATATCTCAAAAAAAATTAAGCAAATCTTAAAATCGTAGGTAAGTAGGTAGGTTCTTATTTTTAATTTGTTATGGTGTAGAGTAAAGAGTATTTTATCCATCGAGTACTCAAAACTGAAAGATATCACAAAAAAAGTTCGCTCGACACTGTCGTTTTATGTTTCGTATCCGTAGTCCCCAGAAAAGGCCTAATGAAGCTCAGGAAGCGGGTTCTCTGTAACTACACCGTCGGGCCTCTGTGTACAGTTAACAACCTTTGTCGTGAAATGTTGCCACAGCTTAAATTAAAACCGGTCAAGTGTGAGTTGAACTTTGAACGTACACCTACCGTTTATGGCGGAATTTAGAAACCTTTTACACCGACGCTACTTCAAACCTCCTCCTTTTTGGAAGTCAGCTAAAAAGGGAGAGGTTCTCGTATCGTTATTTTTTGTGTGTTTGAAACGCGATATCTAGTACGAGAGAGTGTAATCTATCTCTAGTCGCGAATTGCATGCAATTCCTTTTTTTTATTGTTTTCTTCCGGTACGTACCACTTAAATTAATGAAGATCTGAAAAAGACCTAAACCCACTATAAAATGAGGAACTAAAGTAATGCCAAACTTATACCCCGAAAAATGTATGTTTAATTTTAAGGTTATCAATCTGCCTAGCCTTTTCCCAACTATGTTGGGGTCGGCTTCCAGTCTAACCGAATGCAGCTGGATACTAGTATTTTACATGGAGCGTCTGCCTATCTGACCTCCACAACCCAGTAATTGGGTAATACGATACCTCTTGGTTAGACTGGTTGTCAGACTTTCGTGCTTTTGACGACTCGTAACGACTGTCAAAGATCCACAAATGACAGCCGGGACCAACGGCTTAACGTGCTTTCCGAGGCACTTTTTTTAATCTTAAGGTTATACTGGTTGTAAAACTATACTCCCCCTTATTAGGGTCAGAAATTAAGAATGATACCTTTCAATGGTTGACACCAAAAGTCTTTTTGAAAATTTCGTAGACTAATTTGACAGGTGCAAAAGTCAAATTCCAAATTGAAAAAACAAACAACAATCACTTGAAATGTCAAATATGTCTATGAGATTTAAAAAAAGACTTTTGGATTCGACATTAATCATCCGCGATTACTGCAATGTCTTGTGTATGCATTTTTCAAAATATAAAAAATGTAAAAAAAACCGGCTTTTCCTTTTTTTTTAGTTCAACTCCGTAACAAATAAAAGTGATCACAGACTATAGGTTTCCTGATTCTGTAAGCGTCCGGTCCATTTATTATTGGCCAGTTCTCGGACGCGAAGTATTATAGCTGAGCAATATTAATTGAAATCTTGTCTATGAGGTAGGTTCGTATTCTATATCAAAGTCTGGCCAGATTAGTTGTTTGATGTAAGACTACAAAACTTCAGATAATTCAGTTAGTTTTGTAGGTTCGAGTTTTCAAGATTTTTTATGTTTTATTATATTAAAATGAAGGCCTAATTCTTCTTCTCTTTACTGTTAAACTTTGTCTTTTTTTAAAAGAATATTGAACGTCAAAATTAATAAATCAACAACGTAAAATTCTTTTAAAAATATTTCTAAGAGAATCCGTCAGTTTGAAGGGGCTATAAAACTAAGTGGTCAATAAAAACTTGGGACATGAAACGCTAACCTTAGAAACTTGGGTGAAATGTTTCAATTTAACATCACTACGAGAACATGTAACAATGTTACTACTAGTACAGTTTACAACATTTTCTGTTTTACCTTCCATTTTACCCTTTAAGAAATATTTGCATCAAACCAATAAGAACTATGATTTAGATGTAACAGTTCCTGTCAGGGTTGCGGGAAAGGCCGAAAGGGATACCGGGACCTTGGCAACAGGCAACTGAAGGAACACGGGTGGGTTTTAGTCAGTAAAAGTCTGACACGCCCTTCCGCTCCGCCCAGAGCGAGAGAAGTCATTGGATGATTTCCCACAATAAAAAAAAAAAGATGTGACAGTTGGATGACATTATTGGTAGCCTAACTAGATTATGAATCACTAACAAACGATCACAGCGCATTGTTATAATCTATGTATACCTTATACACGTCTCTTATAAACAGAAATAGTTCAGTTGGCCTATGAATTTGTTGACCATATTTAGAACCTTGTCATAATAAACGGCGAAGATAGTGACTTAAAAATGTCAAAGGTCAACAGTTCAACTCAGTTCAAGTAAAGAGATAATTGAGATAAAATTCAAAAGTGATCGCAGTTTTACGTACCTTCTAAAATCTCTGCTCCAACACGCGTAGATGACGGGGTTCATGGAGGAGTTGACCCAGCCGAGCCACGTCACCACCACGTTCACGATCTCCTCGTGCGCGATACACGCGGAGCAGATGCCCGACAGTAGGTTCACCACGAAGAACGGCAACCAACACACTATGAATACACCCATCACTATACCTAACGTCTTCGCCGCTTTCTTCTCTTTCGCAAACTTCGCCAACTTACGAGATAACGAAAAGTTTTTCGGCAGATGTTTGCCGTGTGTAACGTTCGTCAGACGTGTTGACGAACGAGATAACCCATTGTTTTGTAGCGCGGTCAGAGGCTCCTGATCAGCCTCCTCCGGCGTACACACACCGTGACACGCGTCACTCCGCTGCCGCACTGTCCCACCTCTATGTATACGCAACGTCAACTCTAATTCACCACTAGGTCTCATCACTTGCTTAGTACCAATTTTAAGAGACCGCGTTTGAATAGTCGCTGCACGATATATACGATAATAAGTGAACACCATCACAAACAGTGGCAAATAAAACGATATTGTCGATGAAAATATTATGTACTCTAAGTTTTCCGTGAACGGACACTTGTAGTCTGGCACTTCTTCCACACGCACGGCTCGCCACCACGCGATTGCGGGGAAGGATATCGCGCCCGAACACACCCACACGGCCGCAATAAGGAAAGCGGCCTTCCGTCCACTCATACGCATCGGATATGTAATGGGGTCCGTAATGGCCCAGTATCGGTCTAACGAGATCACGCACAGATTCAATATGGAGGCCGTACTGAACAACACGTCTAGAGACCGCCACACGTCACACCAGTCCACTCCAAAGAACCACGTGTGTTCTAACACTTCGTATAATGCGGAGAACGGCATCACCACTAGGCCGACGAGGCAGTCGGCGACCGCGAGTGACGTCACGAAGTAGTTGGTGGATGTGTGGAGGTAGCGCTCGCGCACCACGGCGAGGATGACCAGCATGTTGCCGAAGACAGTTGTTAAGGAGAACAGTAGGAGGAAGGAGACGAGTAGTGCTCTGTCCTGGAGGAGTTTGATGTAGTCGTTCCAGGGCTCCTCAGGGTTACCGGTCACGTTGTAGGCGGAGCTGTTGTCGAAGGAGATGTTGAAGTCGATGCCGTTGATGCCGTTGATGCCGTTGATGCCTTCGACGGCGGCGCGGCCGGTGTCCAGGGTGTACTCCGCGCCGCGGTACAGGACGTCCAGTTGGCCTCTTGCCACTAGTACATCCGGATCCGTCGCGTTCATATTTTTCCGATAGTCACTTGCTCACTAGCGCCATGGTGAGTGTTTATGTTTCCCTTGTTTCGCCCGCAGCCATTTCGAGATTACGTTCTTGGCAGGCATTGTATTCCAGCATTCCAATTTCTGGCACATGTTTCGTTGGCATATTTTTTGTAGTCCGCAGATATGCTTAGCCACGTTCTGAAACAGAAAAAAAGTGAAATTAGAATCTACACAGAGTTTTTATTAGAATTTTTGATTACCTCATGAAAATGAGATTAAAAATTTGCTGTATCAAACATTACAAGAGAAAATTAGATTGAGAACAGTTAATTTTATCGTTTTTAAACTTTTCTGAAGTTGAATGATATCAGAAGTTGAAGGTTCTGTGTGTTAGCTGTGTCATTGTCACGGGGGTGATCGTCACTTGTTTAGCGTCATCATCGACAGGTGGCCTTGCGGGACATAAATAGCGCTCAGAGCAACTGGCGAGATCAAACGAATTGTGTGCCGTGGGCCGTGACGGGTCCGTCCACATGAGGGCGCCTGAACCGCTCCCCGGCCTCCCCTCGACCTTCCCATCCCCCCTACCCCCCGAACTTTACGTTAACTCGTAGCTTGAGTCATCCTACGTGTAATGTAAATAAACACGTGGGTTTCAGTTACGCAATTAAGGCTTGGAAACACTTGTGGGAGCCGAAAGAGGCTCGATTGATTACAGCCTGACCGCATTTGGTGCTCAATGGGTGCGTAACGTTGAGACCTTTTAATATTCATAGCTGTTTATAGTAGGTATACCTAATATTTTGACTGACTTATAACGATACCGAGAGAAAACTTTATGCTAAAGCCTTCGTGGTTAAAATGTAAAGGTCAACCAGAGAAAAAACCTATTTATTTCCATAAACTCTAAATCTTCTCCAATAATATTTTTTTAAACAGGACCTTTAAAATGTCTCGTAAATATTCATGTTTTTGTAGGAGTTCTTCGATTATGTAAAAAGTTGACGAAAAAAGCAAACATCGTCGTAAACTTCTAATTGACAATCTACGAGTTAGAGGGACTTGAGAAAATATTATTAAATCCTTAACTCAATATATTTAACAGGGACGGCGTGGTTTATTATTTTTATTGATCGGTTTAACGACGTTTCATATTATAAGTTTTTTTGTGACAAATTAATGATGAGCCTAGTGGTGTGACCATCGGATTGCCAAGATTTCGAACCCAAGACACGCACCTCTGACTTTTCGGAATCATATGCGTATTGTATAATTATCATTTGTTTCATAAACGGTGAAGGAAAACATCGTCGGGAAACCGGCAAGCCTGCGAGATATTTCTCGACGGCATGTGAATCCAACTCAGAGGCCCTTGGTCGGCATAAAAAACTCTGACACCAGGTTAGTTACAAGCAACCTCAGACCAACAAAAAAAGGAAGACGTAGCACTACGAACATCAAAAGTGAAGCCACCTTTTTATGTATGTGTGTGTAAAAAGGGTTGTCATTTGTTAATGTTTTTTTAGGGAATATTATTGTATGGGTAGGATAATATTGTACGAGTAAGATATTGTTGAGTATGGTATTATAACTGAATTGTTAAGAAGGACTTCCATTCCGAAACAAAAACAAAACATTTTTACATCGCTATGTCGTGTAGCTAATATCCATTTACTTTTAGATTCAGTATTACTTGGAAATCTAAAATATAAATAGAAAACAGGAATATAATTACTCGAAATAAGAAATCATAATTTAAATCGGTTTAATCGAATGGGAAAATTAGAAATCACATTATGGCAACCCTCCCACGTTATGTCACTGCTTTCATTAATTCATTCGTTGAGGTTTTTTGTTCCAAGCAACTTAAAATTCATAGTTAATTAAATTAAAAAACGATGTTATTTCAAGTACGTACAAGTGAAAAGTGATTCCGTAAGACTTTTTATGTGATTTGCTATTGTTTTTACAAGTTTTTACTACACAGGAAGGCATAATTCTTTTTTATTTATTGATGTTAACTAGATGACGACTCGTGACTAGGTACTTCTAGGCGATGAGCAAGGTTTTAGTGTAGGTGTGTGCGTGAGCCTGTGTGTATACTTGCAGGAGCATGGTTTTGTGGCTTCACTTTTGATGTACGGCGCGCTCTGTCTTCCTTTTTTCGTTGGTCTGAGCAAGAAACACAAAAAAGAAAAAAAAAATGATGATAATTATTACTGACACGATTCCATTAACGTCGTTATCATTATTAACAAACAAAATACTTAGAGTGAACTTCACCAATGAAACCGAACACATCTAAACCACGTTTAAAAGCTGTCAGTGCGCAGTGTCAATACTCCACAACAATTTTGACACTGACAGCTTTTGAACGCGGTTAAGCACACGACGTATTTAAACGCGCGGACGACGCGTTTAAAGAACTTGACTTGAAACTTGACTTCGGACGGCGAAGAAAAACTTTGAAAGGCGCGCGCGTTTTAAATAAGCTGTCTGCTACCGCTCTAAGAAGTTCTGCGTTCAGTTTCATTGGTGAAATCCGCAATTAGTATGGTATTACAAAGATCAAGTTACTTGAAACAAATGAAATAGAGTAAACAGTAAAAAAGTTTAAAAGTAAGTCATTTGATGAACTACTTTAAAACTCATAACTTATTCATGATACATAATTGTCCATTTTAACTTAACTCGAAAACAACGAACTTGTAACTTGTGAATAGAGCTAAGTTGAATTAAAAAATAATATCATTACTAATTATTCAAAAGCAATTAAAGTTCACTTATTAAGTTTGTCGAAAGTTTTACGTTATTTAATGTTGTTGTTTTACGATATAAACTAAAATAGTAACACAAATATATTTAGCTGAGGCGTGACTTGCTAGTTGCCAGAGATAAATATATTAATTAATTATTAGTTAGAAACAACATAATAAAAATACAGTACGTGCTACGTAGTTGCTACGATCGCGTAGCCATTTGCTACGCCGCGCTACGCCAGTTGCTACGCGGCCCTCGTAGGCATATTTTTAAACGACTCTAAAAGAAGATGGAGGTTATGTATTTGGTGAGAATATCTTTTGTATGTACCTCGATTTCTCCGTGATGACCGAACCGATTTACGTAATTCTTTTTTCATTTGGAAGAAGAAGCCGTACCACATAATATTAATTTTATTAACTTTGCAAGAAGTTTTTTTGTTAGCTTTAATAATACGTATTTAATCCAATTTGTGTATGTTGATGATGTTATAACTTTCTATCACTGTTATTTATATAGCAAGTAGTGGTATACGAATTCGTAATTACTAATTTCGTGTTAGGTAGGTACCACAACTAAAAAGTGAAAAGTGTTTATATTCTTCTATTTTGGACAGAGCGGTTCATCCTACTACATTATTTATCTAATATAATAATTACTAGCTGATGCCCGCGGCTTCGCCCGCCTGGATGTCGGTTATTATATACTAAAATCTTCCTCGAGAACCACTCTATCCATTGGTGAAAACAGCATGAAAATCGGTGCAGTAGTTTTTTAGTTTATCGCGAACAGGACGACAGACAGACGCGGCGGAGGACTTTGTTATATAATATGCAAGGATTTTACCAAGGATCTAAGGAATATAGCCAACCCTAGTAGTCAGGCCTAAACTAAATACAGTTTAAATATTTTAACTGTTGACTACCGACCCGTAACGTACGGAAATCCTGTTTGGATGCCTCGAGCTAACTACTGAATACTGTTAAATAGCCGCCAGTCCCCTTTAGATTAGTTTCGACTTGAGGACACAAGTATAGCTAACTACCTACCAAAGTAATAGCTTTTGTAACTTCCAACTTGATGGGCTGTTGGTACCTTGATTGAAACATGAATATTTGTATGGAGAATTGAAGCACTACTGGAATCCTAACAAATATTATAAATGCGAAAGTGAGTTTATTTGATTGTTTGCTTTTTACGCTTTCACGCTAAAACGGCTTAACGGATTTGAATCAAATTTGGCAAATAGGTTGACCATGGCCTGGGTAAGGACATTGGATAATTTTTATCACGATACTCCCACGGGATCGAGACCTATGCGGGTAGAACCGCAGGGCGCAGCTAGTAAGATATAACTATTTAATCAGCAGTATTTTTAGTATCGGATTCATCACGAGAATTATCGATTTAAAGTGCCCTTTGTTTTATTTTAGTTTATCATTGTTTTCTATTTAAGGTGTATTTTTCTGCGGTAATGCCAATAAACGCATTTTTCTTTCTTTCTTTCATTAAGGGGCAAGAGACAGGGTTGTATTAATGATTTGACACGCATACAACCTAAAACTGACCGACAAATTGCAAAAAACGTAAGAAAAAATATATTTTCGCCTTCAAGCAAAATAAGGATAAATGGGTACTTCTGAATCTTGAATTGGAGATTAGAAACCAGTGATCCGAGACGAGTTTGATTCGTCAATTGCCTAATCAGCTGTTTATTTTATTGAAAAATCTTTGCCCGACATTATGATATTGTCTCCTTTATCGTGGGTGCTTATATAAACACAAATCATAAATCCATAAATACCTTTACCCGAAACATTAAAAGGTATTCTAAGTTCAATGCATTCCCGAGAACAGGGGGCTTAAAACAGTCACTTTGGCAGAATCATAATAGGAAAATATTATGAATCATCGTAAAATGTCACAAACTGACAATTCATAATGCGATTCATATTACGAAATAATTCATCTGTTTGACAGTTTTCTATGGAGACTCTTAAACTGGTTCACACATTAAGAATTGCTTTTGTGTCAAATTAGAGGAATTGCTAATGATAGCTGGAAATTCAGGAAATTAATTGCTTTTAAAGGAATTGCTAATGTGGCTGATTTAGGCCCACAGAGCTCGCCATCCATAGCGCAAAAGCATACTGCTCAGCGCATCAACCATGCCATCTGAATTAGACTACGAGCCAACCCAAACATACTTGGTTTACTAAGACAATAACGAACAATGTGACCTGCATCAATTATACACTCGATCAAATCAGCTAAGCAATCGAGTTGTTGACTCGATTTAACTCGATACAACAATTATTCGAATGAAGTTGATACAACACTCATGTGAGACTCAATAAGCATAATTGCTTTGTTCTAATCGAAGCTATTTAATGACGTAACAGCTGATTGTGAGGCTGTTGAGTAGTCATGGTCAGAAGTCAACATTTTGTGGAGTATAGGATATAAATGATGGTTTGTTGATCACGTTGGCAGTATAACCATGCTTCTGTCACTCGTTTCAGGTCACGCTCTAACGTACCTGCGACTCGCTTTCACCCGGGCAAACAAAAATTCAGCCGGTACTCTCGGGCGTCCGCGTAAGGTTTATTTTAGCGTGCACGAAATGCCTGTAATATTTTTATACGTAACTATAGGGTTAGGTATCTATAGGAGTGAATTTTTTATCTGTGGTATAAGTCGGGTGGTACATGTCCACACTCCTGGCTGCTACTGAGAAATGTCTGACGGAAAAACCCAATAACACTTTGCTCGTCCTGGGAATCGAATCTATGCTCAGCAGTAGCGCTTGCGACCGCTAGACAATCGAGGCAGTCGCTAATAATATATTTTCTAAAAATCGTCCTACCTGTCCAATATGTTTATGACTTTGTTGGCTCATGTGATAGCTTGTAGTTAGTAAATAGGTAGGTACCTATAATTTAGTAGTTGTAAAATGGCTACAGTTTTATCTAAATCAATATCATGGAGATTAAATTTCATTGACTAAGTTAATAAAAATTGTTCTCCAGCTAAATTGCTGCAAAATCTAGCATCACTCATGTGTCGCTGCAATACTAGAACATTCTATTCTGCAAACATCAAAACACCACATTACACAAAAGTGAACATCAAAATTCACTTTGACCAGGGTTTGCAAGGAAAGCGTTCGGACCATTAATTCAACACACAACGCTGTCTCGTGCACACGACTGCTCCCGATGCTACCCGACATTACACGAAGTTTTCGGAATGCGCCCGAGTGAGGCACGATTACAGACGACACGCGAACAAGCTATCAATCACGGAATACCCAACTACGATTTGGTTTATTCGTTTCTTATTTTGTTCTGTGAAGTTTAATGCGATTTCGGAGTTTTCGATTCGTCAGTTCAATCAATAGTAGTCAAATGATTGTAGCCTGTTTTTAGCGTGGGAAATCATCAAATAACTTCTCCCGCTCTGGGCGGAGCGGGAGGCCGTGTCTGACTTCTACTGACTAACACCCACCCGTGTTCCTTCAGTTGCCAAGGGCCCCGATATCCCTTTCGGACTTTCCCGCAGCACTGGCTTTCCCGCAGCCCTGGAAAATGATAGTAGCCTGAAGGCTTATTTTGTGCCAACAACACGTAGAATAGCCACGTTTTATTTCACTCGCTCTGTCATTAAAACATTAATTCAGACTACTAACTATAATTGAATAAGTGAAACCTGAACAATTTTAGACTGCTAATATATCTATACAAATCGTCTGTGACACTTAAATGAAGTTTAGAATACTTCGCAAGTACCGTAAGTAAACCACACAAATAAACCCCACACGTGAGACGCCACCGAGTTTTTCCTTCGTGGTAGTGCCCCAAATGATTGATGGTCCTACATTCTTGTGGTGGTGGAAGACAATGTGGTCGACACCGATACGGCGGCGCTAGAACGTCCTAATTTGAAAGAGGGTATGCGTGCCATTCATTACTGTCAGTGTCTTTTCTGTAGGTAGGATGCAGCGCCTTGATTAGGTTGAAGCGTTCTTCTTTTGTTTTTGTAAACGTCCGCCGGTTCAGAAGCTTTAGAATGAACACGTAAATTTGAACGATTTTAAATTTGACAGTTCTCATTACGCATCATATTTATTCAGTTTTAAGAATTCTATTGGTGATTTTAAACCAAAATGCTAAAGCTAGGCGCAAACGAGCCACCACACCCAGTGACAAGCAGTTCACATGCTTTTTCATACGTTTTGTATGGATTCGTCGCACTGAACACCATAGCAAGAGGCGACAGTCATCAGTGATTATGCCCGGTGGCTCGTTTGCGCTTAGCCCAATATGTAGTTATATTTTCGATTCAAAAATCGAACGAATTTACGTTACGTTTACGTCGCGCGTACTAGGGCCTCTGTGTCTATGCGTGTGATGTGACAGGTAAACTCTTCCCCATAGTACAACCTGTTTTTTGATAAAAACATTATCAGATCGAATTCTGAAAATAAAATGATTGAATCCATCAGTTTGATGTAGGTATCCAACAAAAAAATTCAATGATTTTATTTTCAACATCGACAAAATTCGTCTCGCACGAACACTACCAACTTGTGCGACTAGCGAATACGAAATCGAGCGGAAAACCAAACAAACCCCTAGAACGTTTAATAACTCGCAAGTGGAGCGGTTCCTATTAATAGTTTTGGTTGTTGGATCTGGATATCGACGGAAACTCTTTGTGTCGGAACTAGGTACTAGAAAGAAAGAAAGAAAGAAAGAAAATATGTTTATTTGCGGCAAACATGACGCCAAGAAAGGACAAATATACGAAAATAAACAAGTTGCGGGAAAATATGCGTCACATTCACGCAAAACGGCCATCACTCAGCATAATGCTGCGACCCTATGCGAGACAGAGCCCCAGCGCTGATTTTCAGTGACAGCCGGCGTTGACGTCATGACGTCAATCGGTGCAGCACATAATGAGTGGACAATAACAAAAAAATAAATAAAATAAATACTTGTAGTGTGAAAAATAAATACTTGTAGTGTTTATAAAAATATAATATTTATTGATGGCAACATTCCGTTCCGTCAGCGACTCACGCGCCACGGGTTGCAATCTGTGCGCGCAGCTGTCATCAAAACTATTTTGACAGTTTTTTGACGTAAAGACGTTTTGTCGTAATCGTCGTAATGGTTACGTAACAAATAACATGGCGCAATTAGTTAATAGTGGTATGATGCAATAAAAATAACAAAGGATGCATCGAGTGTTTGTGTTGTGTAGCTCCAGTTTTTGTAAAGAGTGTTTGTGGAATTTGTGTAAGAAGGTGAAGATGACAAACTACGGTGATAAAGAGAACAACCACAGACCAGATGGTACGTGAGAAATAGTTAATTTAATGAACGTTATTATAATGAATTATTGAATAGGTACTGTATAGTCTGTTTCAAAAGTATCTGATGAAAGTGTAAATAAACCCTTTTCAGGTTAAATTCTTACGCAATCACTCACTGAAAGGAATTAGTAACACATTCATATGTATGTAAAGAAAATATATTTTCTTTTATAATAATATCTGCGCTACTAGCGCCATTACAGCGGCAGACCACAATGTCGTCAGCCTTTATTTAATCTGTGGTCGAGAACCATTGTTAAACTTAAAAACTATAAAGTTCAGTACTTGTTGGGAGGAATTGATACTCTAATTAATAGCATTAAATGTCGTTTCTTTAATTACAGGTAAGGTTTTTATAGTTCACTAAATGTTATTGAATGTTTTGTAATCGGTGTAACAAACATTATGAATAACAAACAAAACTTTAATTACAGAGAAAGAAACTCAATTGTGTTTGATTGACGGTATCACCTCACATAATCAGCAAATACTCCTTATATGTATTTAGGTGTCAACTTTATATTTCTATTCCCACCATTTTTTTCTGAAAAATATTGTTTGATTATCATTATTAAACTGAAATTGACTAATCATCGACGAAAATTATGGTTATCAAGTTACGAAAACCACCTAAATGGTGATTTATAATTGGAACTTTGGTTTTAAGCATTCAAATAATCAAACCAAAGCACTCAATTTGTAAGTGGCACTACAAATTGGCACAGGTAATACGTTTTCGGATCCATTTGTTTACATTTTTATCTGATACTTTTATGACAGACAATAGGAAGGTAGGTGTACCTCAAACATAAATGCATTGCATTTTATCAATGTTACTGATATGGTGTCGGTGTTATAAACCATGTTATTATTCTATATGTACCACATTATTTATATTGAAAGCGTTCTTATCAATCAATCTGCCTAGCCTTTTCCCAAGCGTTCTTATCACTAAAAGCGATATTTTCCTATATTAGTGCTAATCAAAGACAAAACAATTATCTACTTTTAAAACGAACAGTTTATACCTACGTATTACGGACGTGAGATATGATTTTAATTACGTATATCGCTCATTTTATTCAATTTCTTAACCCTCCAGCAAAGAGTGCTCGCAATGAAAGGCAAGTTAAAAACTCAAAAAGTTGAAAGCGAGTGGCATTCATGAGCGTTGCTAACGTCAAGTAAAATTAGCTAACTAGTTACGACTAGGGTTGTTTAAAATATTTTATGCTTTCGATTATGGTTTTATGTTTAATCGATAGTTTCGTTTGATTATTGGTATCGATACTTTTTTGTTTCGATTGAAGATTGATTTGATAAATTTTGAGTATTGAATCATGCAGTGTATTAAAAAGTTTATCTCAATTTCAAATGGTTCTACATGTTAACAAAATGACAACGATACTAGCTAAAGAGATGGTTAAATTATTTTTTAACTAAAATGTCTGGAAATAAGGAAAATTTTGAAGCATCTCTTCCAATATAACTCTTTCAATTAAATACCATCCATCTTGATCCGGCATTGCATCAACCCTATCCATGCTGTCGGAGCGTGGTAGTATTTAGCGCTAATTCGTGTGCACTTCACTCGATCTTGAGTGTCCTTTCACTCCGAGAGGCGAGCCAGCAATTATTGAGACGACGGGTCACGCATACTCCCAGCTTTCACGAGAAAATAAATCTAAGGCAACCCATCATGATGCTAAATTGGTTATAGAGTTGGAGATTTACGTTTCATAGTCTCGTTTATGGGCAGAACGAGATTCAAGGGTACTAGGATTTTAAAATTTGGTTTATTTATCTTTCTCGAGGAGGAGCTCGTAGCTGATTAATAACTATCGCACGGTTTGATCCATCAGGTTAAGCTACGCTTGCCGTGGTTGGTCTGTGGATGGGTGACCAACTTTACATACCGAGACTCCTCCGTACCTCGGAAACCATCTTAAGCCATTGGTACCGACTATCATTTGTGGATCTTTGTCGTTTGAAGCTCGAAAGTCTGACAACCAGTCTTACCAAGGGGTATCGTATTACCCAGTTACTGGGTTGTGGAGGTCAGATAGGCAGTCGCTCCATGTAAAATACTAGTATTCAGCTGCATCCGGCTAGACTAGAAGCCGACCCCAACATAGTTGGGAAAAAGCTAGGGGAAGATGATGAGTTAAACAGTTGCTGTAAATTTATCAGTACTTTAGTCTATCCTGTAATTCATCTACAATAAGCATGGACAATATAACAATATTGGTTGCAGTCGATTACAGAGAATGACGTAACAAACAGTATAATTGTATATTTCGTAAGTAACGTCACTGTGGACAGCATAAAAGCCGTGATAAGACAATGTCTCCAAAATTAACTCACAAGTCTGATCAAGTACCTCAACATGGCTATTTGCGTAGGTAACTCGAGCAGATCCGACTCATCCCACGCAGATTGAAACTGATTTACGCGTATAATCTGATGTAAATGGAACGAACAATGGTTGCCCTGACACCGAAACTTTGACACCAAAGTCAACAAATAATATTAACTAATAAAATCAGTAACAATACTGTTTACTTGATTTACACCCGGTTTCTGATTTGAGAAAAGTAGCAAATCTCAATTGATTATTCTCAAATACATAAGTATGCGCTTAAGTTTTTTGCGTTTCACAATGTAAAATCAAATTTCAGAAACGCAACTGACGACTTTTAAGCATGCTTAATGACGTTATATTTCTCAGATCTTGATTAAAATAAATAAAAAAATATTCATAAACGAAAAAATGTTTAAAGTTATACTTAAGTACAGGTTAGGACGTTCTCAAGTTCAAATTCAAATTCTCAATTCAGAGACCGGATGTCAATCAGTAACAATACTGTTTACTTGATTAAATCTCAGCAATAACCAGTTCAAACTAGTTTGTCGTGAATTATTGTGAGCATTTCTTTTCCTCTTCAGCGTGTCTTTTATCCGAGTCTAGTCATTTCGGGCGAGACAGTTACAAATCTGTCAGGTTCGGCAAGGGGAGGCCTCGCTATGATTTATAAAGGAACCCGTAGCAACAAGGACTAACAAGGCAACTACATCGAAAACTGTCATTCTACTTAAATTGAGAGTGTTGTTTATCATGGTGTTTCTGGTTACAGGAGTTTGTTTTGTGACCTTGTGATTTTGATGCTTAAATGGAAAACTTTAATAGATTGAACTTTTATTTCTGCACTGACAGTAAATATATAAATACTGTCAAGCAAGCAACTTGTTTGAAACATTAAAAAACGAATGAACACTCATTCATATGTATGTTTATTTTATTTTATATTAATTAAATCCAGTTTTCTTTTACACCATTTGCTAATGTTTAAACACGTTTTGTGTTTTATGTTTGTCCTGTTTTTGTTATTGCTTTTGCTTTTGTATAATAGGGCTTTGTTTGTTACGAAGAATCACTGACTCTTAAGACACAGGCACATACACCTAGTTTAGGAGTCAATGATTGTAACCTAGTTAGAAGCCTTATTTGCTCATAGTTTTTGGGAACTTTTTTTTTTTGTTATGCTATTGTTGAAAAATACGTTTTTTTTTTGTTCATGAAAACCCCCGAAAACCTAACCTTTTTTTCATTTCCATACTTTATATTAAATATTATAATATAGTTTTCAGTATCTACAGTTTTTCCACACATAAATGCACTCAAGCACACAAAAGGTAACCTCTGAGACAGAGCGTCATAGTTGGAACTAACGTCGAATATTATGATTAATGACCCTTGCCAATCCGTTCCCCACCTGTTCGGATAACCTATTTCTCAGAACCTGGTCTAATTACGGTGAACTAATCATCCGCTTTGAATACCGCCTTTTTTGTGATGAACGGTACGAGTCACGGGATTTGGGAGTGATTGAAGAAGGATTAATTAGGAATGAGGCCAAAGCCAGTTTCGTACGTAATGATGGTGATAGAGAATTCGTTGAACATGATGAGTTACGCTTTGCATTGGTCCTGATTAGGTTCAGTGTTACGTTGACTTCCACAGAGCAATTTATTTGTCACATAAAACATTTTAAACGTAGTGTTTCTCATTAAAGAAAAATAAACAACATTGTAATGTTCTAATACAAATTGAATTCTCTGTCCACACTATGTTTAGTCCTCCAGACAGTATTTCGGCCATGAGGGTCAATCTCAACGGAGACTAGCCTTCGGCGCAGGAGATATTATAGTGCACAAATGTGTGCGCAGACACAAGTGCAATCTCTCTTCCCTCACTCTCATAGTCCGATGGGATGGCAATCCCACACGACCGAAGAGAGATCAGGCGCAGAACCACCGCCAACTTCTAAACTCCGGGCTGTTTACTAAGAAATTCCTAATGGATAAACCCAATAGCACTTTGCCCGACCCAGGAACCGAACCCAGGACCCGGCCAACAGTCGCGCTTGCGACCACGAGACCAACGGGGCAGTTAAACACTATGTAGAAAGTAGGTAGAGCTATAACTAATACTGTATTGTTCTGTTGTCGGAAGAGATCTTTTTTTCCCTAAGAAAGTCACCCATCGGGAAATTGTAAATAGGAGCTATTGACCAAATGAATACCTAGTTAATTGATTCAGGCGTGACTTTGCGGAAATCCATTATAAAATACAATAGACGCTGATATATTTAGTAACCTATTCCGCTTGACTATTCTTCAAGAGTCATCAAAACCCTGTAAGAAATCGACACGTGTTTCACCTCTCAACGAGGCATCTTCAGGATGACGATTGACCAATTGCAAACCAGAACGCGACGTGTTACCACAACGAGCGCTGGACGCAGAGAAACAAGAATAGTCAAGCGGAATAGGTTACTAAATATATCAGCGTCTATTGTATTTTAAAATGAATACCTATAGATAAACTGCTAGGTACAGTTGTACTGTGCCTAGCAGGTTATAGGTACATAATGTTAGTGTCTTGGTAGTTACTAAGACACTAACATTATGTATATTTCCTAGTAATGTCTAGGTCTCGTAACCAATGACGTAGGTGCTCAATACAACAACGTGGTTGTGTAACTTATCTAAAGGTTACCCCAATCGATTTGATTTGGCATTGAAACCAGAGGTACTGGCAATGAATTGAGTCTCATTCCGAGTACTGCCTTAGTTAGATCCGAAAAGGGGCGCATAGGTACCGCAATTATTTTTATTTGAGTACTTTATGCGGCCTACCCAAATGTCTTTTCTTTGGTATTGTTCGTCGAGTCGTTGAGCTCCTTAAGTTCTGAGCTGAGCTCCATTATTACTGACAAATGCTTGCACTGACTGGACAGTTCCACTCAAATCTGTGTGGTTCTTTCCTCTAAAGACCATTTCAGACGCTAATCTGGTCCTTACATGGCCTGACCAAGATTATGTCTGGACTTTAAAAGAGACTGCGACCTCTGAGTTTGTTTCAGCCTTTCTCCTCAGAGTAGATAGGAAACGCCAATCTCATCTAGCTTATTTTTACTATTTTATAATATGACGTGTAAAACTGTTTTCATTTCAATAACATTTTTTTGGTTACCATTTAATTTTTCCCATGTAAAAAATAAGGTGAAAGTTGTTTTTTTTTTCCCAAAAATTTACCTCTCCGTATGATTCTTAACAACACCTTCACGGATCGGGACAGGGTTTTTATTACAAGATGTTTACTGAAAAAAAAATACGCCTAGCCTTTATAACCAAAATTAATTAACTTATTCAATAACCTACACGTTCAAAACGAATGTTCCTCATGTACTGTGTTGCCATAATTAAATAAAAACAGTAGGTAAAGGCTTGCGTGATAAATATTCCAAGCTCTAATTATTATTATAGGAGTAACCTCAGTGTTTACCACGAAGAAATTATTGGCCAACCAGAAAATTAAGTTTGTGTACTAATTAATATTTTCTATGTTGGTGAAATGTTTATAATAGAAAGATAATTAATATCCTCTCATTTTGAGGTTTACTGAACATGTTTGTGAGAGAGTATTGGACGCTTTGTAACCTCTTGTATAGAAAGAAAAAGAAAAGAAAAATAAGTTTATTTGTCACAGAAACACGTGCGTAGAAGAAGAACCAAAATAATTACCAGACCGTACCAGAAAGTACCAGAACAATTAAATTAAACACAGGGCCTTACCACAAAAACTTAGACACTTGTTTAAGTTAACGCGTGTTTAATGTCAGTTTTATGTCAAACTCCATACAGAAATGTCATGTTTAAAAGGTGTTTCGGCTAAACAACTGATAAACACGGTTTTGTGGTAATAAGGAATAGATCTAATATCACGAGACAAAACAGAAATAGTCTGAATAGTCAACGTAGTGTTATACCGTTTATGTTTACTTTATACTCTGTTCATTTCAAGCTTACGTTGAGCAAACACAAGTCATTGTTTATGAAGCATTTGTTGTTAAATAAATATTTTTTTCATTTTTTCAATTAACGGGCATTTTTTCTCCCCGATTACTTTATTTCTTACAACATAATAACACGCCTGTTTGGTCGCAGGGTGAGACAGAGGTGTGCTTATAGTAGCTTCAGACCATTGCAGTATTTTACTGATTTTTATACCTTTATGAGACATTTGCTTTTAAATCAAATAAAACTTTCCTTTCTATGGTTCAATAATACATTATTTTCTTTGTTTTAAAATTACAGCTATAAAACATACTTTATCTCCACTCCTAGCATAACTAACAACACACCTATAAGTTCCAAATAAAGTAGGTCTCAGTCACAAGTCATTCACATCAAGTGCCTAATAAATACAGTAGCTCTCTCGTATAATGGCGCCCTAATAGACCGGTCCCTATATTATTACAAGAGCATTAGTTTCGCAGATAATAACTGATATGAAGCCCATCTATTGTCACCGTTATGGATCATTTACACGAACAAATTTCTTGCCTCAATAGTCAAATAGAAAATATTGAAACGAGATGAAAAGAAGTTGTAAGAAAATGACTAAAATTTAAAAGAGTATGCTTAGATGCTTTGGTCATGTTGACAGGATGAATGAAAGGCAATTAACAAAAGGTATTTACAAAGGTAGTAGTGAGTGGGAACGCCGGGAGAGGACGCCCTTGCAGGACATCATCATCATCTCAGCCGAAAGACGTCCACTGCTGGACATAGGCCTCCTTCAAGCACCACCACTTCGGCCGTCCACTTCTCATATCCAGCTCATTCCCGCGGCCTTCACCAGGTCATCGGTTCACCTTGTGGGGGGCCTTCCAACGGTACGTCCGGTACGCGGTCGCCACTCCAGAACCTTTCGGCCCCATTGGCCATACGTTCTGCGAGCAATGTGCCCTGCCCACTGCCACTTAAGTTACCTTGGTTCTCGTCGTACGGGTTACGGTATGCTACGGATCTCTTCATTTCTGATTCTGTCATAGCCCTCTCCATTGCCCTTTAAGTGACTTTCAGCCTTCTAATGAGGCCTTTCAGTGCCATAGGTCATCACAGGCAACACACACTGGTAAAAAAAAACTAGCAGGACATATAGTGACGTTACTAGTGATGCACCAAGATTCTGACGTTTCATAAGTGCCCTTAAAGGTTTATGTGAAATAAAATATTTTGATTTTCTCCAGAAAGGTCAGGCGGTACTAGTACTCGTAACCGGCATGCGTGTTGAACGTAAACGAAGCAAAACGAGTGTGTAACGATCGTAGCAGGTGGCGTTCCGTAATTTCTGCCTACCCTCATGTAAAGACGACGTGATTTATGTATATATGTATTTATGAAACGAGATGACTCGTGTACAGTCACGGACTTTAATTGATGAGCCACCCTCAAACGTTTCAATTTTGCAGTTTCATACATTCACGAGATTACACGATTAAACACGAACTCAAATAGCACGCTTGTAAACAAGATATTATGACAAATAAATTACTTTTAATTGGAAATAGTTGACTAATAAGTTCTTAATGATAAAAATAAATACAATGTTGCATTAAGTTTATCCAATCTATTTGATACCGACCTCCTTTGACTCATAGCTCTTCAACTCGATAATTCTGGAAACTTAACTGAAGACAGTGACAGTTGAAATATCGAGGTCAGAGACGTTACTTTCGAAGTAGTCGAAATGACTATTAATATTTCTCCGTACGCTAACGTTACTATCGCAACAGTAACCTAGCAACGATTGTTTATCGTTGCTAGGTTACTGTTGCTAGACCTGCAATTGGTTGACTTTGTGTAGTCACTCTGCTGTCAAGTTTGTTGTTCTGGCTCACAGGTTAGCCAACTGGTAAAGATATGAAATATAATTTTCTTCTTCTAATACGAAAACATTGACTTTGCGTGTCGGGAACCGAATAAACCAGATTTGCATTACACGGCTAAAATACGAACAGTGCCAGGTGGCTCATCAATTAAAGTTCGTGACTGTACCTAAACATTACGTTCGAAATTAATTTGAGAATCGCCTTGCTTTTCAAAATTGGAAGCGTGCGTTGTCAACAAGGAACCGTATACTACACAGCTACGGTTTCCTAGAAGAGCGGTGACCGTCACATAGCGTCTGCAATTTACCGATAATGACTTTACCGAAACGTTATTTATGAAAGTAAGTTGGTTTGTTTCCTAGAGAGCGTTTTTTGACATCGTAAAGTCAAACCCCGCTGCCATCATTTTCATGACAGCCGTCACTGCGGCCGTTATGTGGCGGCCACCGCTCTACTAGGAAACCCTTAACAATGATCGTATTTTGACTTTTAAAACACTGTTCGAGAAAATCGCCTGATGAGTCTCGCCTACAAAACTGGACGTTCCCGCGAACCTCCCCTTATGTAAATGAGCCTTATGTAATGAGAATCTAGAGACTAGACGCCTAAAATGAGGCCTTTAGTTGTCTATATTGCCTTGAAATCTATACAAAATCTGTAGAGCTGTTTATAACGCGTACTTTCATAATTGCTATTCAGAATTAAGAACTATGAAGCTGCTTGGAAGGCCTAGGGAAACCGTCTATTTTGTGTCACATAAGTCCAGTATTTATTTTAAATCAGACACCCGTTTAACAAATATTTTTAATTCAAAACAAAAACCTCTCATTCTTTATCTTTTTTTCCTTTGAAATCAATTAAAACGGTACTTAAAGTTATAATGGTCGCATTTGAGTTAAACCTATAGCTACGTGATTTAGAAGTTAGAATGTTAGCAATACTGTATACATATACAGGGTGTAAGGGTAAACACCTTTGTCACTCACACCATGGGTAGTTGACTTAAATATGTATAAAATAAATGACCGAGTCACAACAAAAAAAAAACATTATTTTCTTTAATAGATTTTAAAAAGTGTCAATCTGACACCGCCCGCAAATTCATGGATATGCACCCAAGGTCGCCGCCATGTACACAGAACATGAATAAATACACAATAGGGGTCGGCGCTCGCGGCCGTTCAGGTCAAGTCCCGCGCCCCCACCCGTGACGTAAGTTCGTTGCCCTAGCGCGTATGGTGAAATACTCTTAAGGTTAAATATAGGTTTTCTTTAAAAAAAATTTGTAATTTTCCATTTATAAGGATAACGGTGTTTACCCTAACACCCTGTATACATCTTATATACAAATTGGTGACTATCACCAAATCACTTCAGGTCACTAAAATGAAAGATACTTATTCCCAAATGTACGTTTCTTGAGTCTAATTAACGACGCTTCTCATGATTCTAACTAATTTCGAAGGTACTTTGCATAATGCAATTAACGGATATTCAAATACATAGTGAGACAGTTATACGTGCATAAGAACGTGGAAGGCAAACGTGGCAGAGCAAATAAGAGGCTTATATGTTAACAACTCAATACCTTGGAGTGTTATAAATAACTCAAAAGTAAAATAACAAGTTTTATGAACGTTTCAACACGTTTTTGTAAGCAAAATGTACAATAAAAGATATCAAATAGCCGCGCGCTAATTTCGCGGTAAGTGGTGCCGCGGCCGCGAAATGAATAGCCTTCATTATAACGAAAAAACTCAACTCAAACAGTGTTATTTTGTATAGAATTTGAGTCACAACCGCCATAAAACAACCGTAAAATGTTGGTTTTCTCGTGAATGAAATAAAACAGCAATAAACGGCACGCAGCTCGCACCGCGGCGCCTACCCCGTTACGAGAGGATAGCAAACATTATGCAAAGTAGAAAATCCCATTTACCACGTGTTCCACCGTGTCGCCTCACGCCAAAGGTCTGAAACAACGTAATAGACTTGTTTATAAAACGGAAAGTGAATTCACTCCCCTCGATACAATGATTTTCTTTTTACACCTCCCATTTTTTCCTGAAATCTCTGAGAGATTTCACTTTTGTTTGCGTGTAACATACTGCTACTGCGACTTTATTGTTTTAGTGAAAATAATATATGCTGGGAGCAAAAAAACACTATAAAAAGATTAGTGATCGTTCCTTGCCAAATTGTGCTGAGTGTTCGAAAAAGTTGTGTCATAAAACATTGGTTTATCGAGGTCGAGGCAAAGCATTATTGAGTCAGTGAATAACTCCACCCTTTAGTTATAAAGCTCTCTGATTTAATTTAACAGTTACTGCCTGATAAAACTGGCATTGCTGACGGAGCTTGTTCTAATTTCAAGTTTTTTCTTCATTAACTCATTTAATTGAAATTCGATTGTGCCGAGTCATTGAGTAGACCTGTCAAAATTAATGGAACGCCATTCCGTCGCGTTAGCTGACTACTAAATATTCAAAAAGTGCCATCACAAAATTTTGAATTCTTGTTACTCCCTTCAGCTTTTTCTTAAGGAAATATTCGATTTAATATTTTGATCTTGTCATTAAATTCGATTCGTCGATTCGTCTTCGAGTGAAAATTCTGTGCTTTATCGTAATTTAGGCAGAAAACAGGTTCATAGTAGTAAAGTATTCATAAAAAAAAAAAAAATTGGAATGATTGGTTTCTTCTTTAATGTAATGGATAATAATTTTGACAAATTGAGTATTGATTTACCTAGTTGCATTTGCAGTGCCGAGCTAAACTGGATTAAGTACAAATCCTGGAAGTACCTAGAGATCATACTAATATTGACGTGGCGTGCTCTGCAGCCGCCGCCGCCAGTCGGTATCGCTAAATAAATCCATAACTTAATCGAGTTCCGGAAACAAGTTTTTTTCCCAAGAAGACTGTCAGTAAAGTGCCAGGAGCATCGCAACCAGTGAATAAATTACGACTTTTAATTTTATTGGCAATATAACCTTGATGCCTTTAATGTGGAATAACTCATTAAAACCACGGTCTATTACAACATCTAAGTTTTTACAAGCATCTCTTACTTGGAACCGGCAAAATGTTTGTCTTCTCAAGTTATCATTTCCAAAGTTAATTGCATATTAATTAAGTTGGAGTTTAAAATATTTAAAATTGACTGAAGATGAATTTGAATAATGTTTTGCCGCATAGAATGCTAAAATTTTGAGGGCAATGAGGAGCTCTCTTCAGAAATAAAAAGTGTTTTGGGAATGAGAGTAATTAAGATGCAAATTTCAAGGGAATTACAGCGCAGGGCAAATTAGTCCTCCGTGTTAATGAAATACAGAGTTCTTTGTGGCGACAAGCCTGCATACATTAACTACAGGATTGTGTTCTAAATAGGAATATGTTTCGTTCTTATCTCTAGATAGAAATGCAAATTGTTTCATTCCATTCACATAAAAATATTTGTGCCAGATATATTTCTTTGTTGAATATATTAAAGTGATGCAAGACTGCTCAGTATGGACCATTACTCCACAATGCACGAGATATGGGGAATACATTAGTAAAGTGCATTCATACATATGGAAATACGTGCAAACTTGATCGAACGTGGTATTATAATGGGCAAATCTACTTTCTACTTTTCTTTTATCCATTTCATATAAATGTAGGTTGTGAGAATGCATACCAAGTCATTAGTACTCGTAGACTATCACTAATGAAACCGTGTACTAACGCTCAAGACATGATTGATCGCTACCTTATCAAGCACTGGAATATTGATGAGCTACGCGATAGCGTTCAGTAAGAATATTATTATACTGGTCTGGACTGCCAGTATTTACATACGTACACCGTGCGATACGCAAATCCTAACTCAAATAATATTAAGTATTATTATCCTAATCCTAAGTAATATTATAAATGCGAAAGTGAGTCTGTTTATTTTTTAAGCTTTCACGCTAAAACAGCTGAACGGATTTGAATGAAATTTGGCACATGGGTACACACCCATGTGCCAAATTTCATTCAAATCTTTTTCGCTGACTTCGTCTGCGATCCAGGATGAAAAGTAGCCTTTGTCCTTCTCCGGGTTATGGTGTCATAATGTGACATCACATAGCCTATCACTAGCGAACGATCAAGACGCTTGCAACGATACCTCATTTGTAATATTTTGATGAGCAGTTTAGACGATATGAGCACACATGAACATACATACATATTGATCAAAATCATAACCCTCCTTTTTGCTTCGCCGTTGTTGGGTAAAAAGAAAGACTTCGTTACCGTTACTATCCATGTTCAGCAAGCCATTGAACACTTCCTTCGGACTGGAGTCAGTTAAAATGTCTGTCGTAAGATGTAAGTACTTCTAACAATGATATAAACTCAATAAACTAGAACCGTAACGTATTAACTTCCCGGCTGTAAAAACAACGAGTAAAATAATCGTAAAACAAAAGCTTCTATAACGTAAATAGGTACTGTTTGTAGTTCAGGCAGAAAGTTTCACAAAGTGGAATTCAATTTCAATTCATGGAATGCTTTTATTCTGTAGAATCATTCTAACAACAATACAATATGTTTGTTCGTTTTGAAATTAAACAGTTAAATGAAAATATCATCATTTTTCAGCCGAATGAAGTTCACTGCTGGACATAGGCCTCCCCCAAGCACCGCCACTTGGACCGGTTTTGGGCTTCCCGCATCAAGCGGATTCCTGCGGCTTTCACCAAGTCCTCCACCTTGTGGGAGGCCTTCCAACGGTCAACTTTGCTGAATCATGCGTCATGTTCGTGAACGGGTGCCATCAGTAGGGTGGTCATCTCTTAGCTGCCACGGCTTATTTTAATTTTTGAATTAAAAAAGTAGCCTATGTCCTTCTCCAGGTCAAGGTCCACGTGCGAAATTTTATCCAAATCCCTTCAGCCGTTTTAGTGTGAAAGCGTAACAAACAAACTGACTTTCGCATCTACAAATATTATATAGTATGGATAACGGTTAAACATTAACATTACCACCATCACATCATTATACACGTGTACCTATGACATATGACCTAAAATTCTCTAAAAGTCAGCCATCTAGGGAACATTTATATGGTTTAAGGATTACCGATGGATCGAGGTACCTTTTATGTGCCATGCCTTTGTGATACGTCTCGGGGGAAATACCTAATGACTTGATCGTCTATTTGCTATCGAGACGACATCGGTAATACACTAAAGTACTTTCCTCGTAAAATAACGAAAAGTAGAAATTTTCATGAACTGTGGATAATATTTTCATCGTGGATTATAATGTCTACAGATAGATGTAACACGTTTGCTATGCTTTAAAACAAAGAATCATTCGTGACCTCTAAATTGAGAAAACATAAGGCCCAGAACGAACGGACGAAGTAAACGCTTCATGTTTACTTCACTCGTTCGTGCTGGGACTTTAAAAACAAAGGATTTCCTAAAAAAAGAATAGCTTTTCCATTTAGTAAAACCTCTAGATTGAGAAAACCTAAGGCCCAGCATGTAATTATGTATCTTCCGTTTACTTCCCGCAGAAGAGGGCAACAAGCAAGTTTATTTTATTTTTTAATTTATAGTTTATTAATATTTCGGAACTATATCTCTTCATAATAACACCAACACAAAAACAATCGACACTCAATACGTCAACAACACTATCAATTAATACTTCCAAAGTTGTAAAGAGGTGAAAACAAAAGACAATAACACAGGAGGACACAAGTTCCGCGGTGGACAAACGCGAAGTTAGGGAGGGGATGTAGTTGACAACTACTTGCATCGAGGAACTGGGTCGCTCAACTGTTCCCACTTCCTAACTATGGCACTCCTTCATTTTCGTACTCAAATGTAAAATGATATAAATTACTATGGTCCAGTGGTTTCTTAGAGCTTTCTACCTTCTTGTTAAGTAAAGAGTAGAGGTATTGGAAGAATTGGTTTCATGAATTACGTTGCGTGTTACTTGAGTTGACAGACAGACGGACAACGTAGTGATGCTGTAATGGTTCCATTTTTCCTTTTGAGCTACGGAACCCTAAAAATAAGTTTATAATTTACAGGATCGCCAATCCCATTAATGAATCCACATAAAACTTAGTATCGATATAACATTATTGCAATAATCTATATCCGAATGTGCCGACTAATTATGTCATATTTCCACGGCACGGCGCTGTACGCACAGGCAATTAATTTTCTCACTGGCAACACTACGTACGAGTACATGTTGTGTGCCAGTGCATGACGTCGTTCGCTAGACAAGGAACTTCATTAGGAGCAGTATTGATTGCTGCTTGCTGAATCATTGTTTTCTCATTAAATATGGTATAACGATGCCATCAGCTGTTACATAATCGTCTATTGTCTATTAGAGTGCTGGGAAATTAGTCGGCGAAGGCCAAAAATATTGAATTACTTATAGATCTATTTTGTTTTTATTTTTCTTTCTCATTCAGGTTAACCTATCTTTTTGTATTAGGTACCTATTTTTCTTTTCTTTAACCTATTTTCTTTCTTTGTACGTGAAGGGATGGCAGAGTATTGAAAAAAACTCGCGAAAAGAAAAACTATTGTTAACCGAATACAATCCGGTACCTACCGGAAAAACCTGAAGGTTAACATAACTTGAGATTCTTATTCAAAGTTCAAAATCACATTTTCTTCGATTTTCAATCCTTAAGTACGTAATCTTGAAACATATTACCTACCATCATTTTTAAAAGAGACTCACTCTCAAACTTTAAAGCATTTATTTCTCTTAAACCAATTCAGGCACTTTTGAATTGTCAAGGGGTCGTTCAATTACAAAAATGAAGCTATTAAGTTGCCCTTTCCAAAGCGTAGTATGTTCCTATGAAGAAGAACGATCAAGAAATTGTAGACTGCAATAACCAACTGAATTAATTCTTGTTATTAAAGTCACTTGCAGCGGATGGTTTGATTGGATTTTAATTAAAATGCATCTGACGGAAGCTGAGCAGAAGATGACTGGTCGAGAGCAAATATTTTTCTTTTTACTTCAGGCATAGCAACTAAGAATGAGTTGGCGAGCAACGAGCATCGAGAGTGCGACGGTGATGAGCGATTACTCGCTAGTATGCGTATGTATACACGGCTACACGTCAAGTTATACATTTCCAGTCTATGCTGATCTCGCATTGTATAGAATTTCCGTACAAAGCGAGGTCAGCTTATACTGGAAAAGTATAGCTTGATGTGTAGCCGTGTCTACCAAGCATAAGGCTAACAACTCACGGAGCAGTTTTCACCCGCGCCCGCCGCGGTCGTGGAACTGCGGTTTTATTTCTAAACTCACGAGACCGGCGATTTGCGCGGTCCCGCAGCCGCCGCGGTTGCGATCATCGCCCGCTAACTTGGCGGGCGATGATCGCAAGACGGGCGGTTGTGCAAAATGGAACCCGCTGAGGCGGCGGGTGTCTGCCGCGCGGGACCCGCAAACAACCGCGCGCGGTGTGGGTGTAAAACGCGTCGTGAAAATATGTGCTCTTACTTTATGCATATAAATATACATCCTACAGAAGCTGCGGGCCCGCAATCGCGGCGGGCGCGGGTGAAAACCGCTCCGTGATTTCGAGTCTCTCAACGAGTGTTCTGCCCGCCAAACGAGCGTCACTTAACGAGTACTCTTTGATAGTTCTTGTCGCTGCGGTAAAAGAAACTCGCCTGCGATGTGAACAGACATCAATCAACTATTAATATTTGTATCTCTTTTACCTACACGGGACCTACAATCTTTTATTCGTTTCTTGAGCGAGAAAATCGGTGATAGCTAGTCGCTTCGGTGCGGCGGGGACAGGTGCCTAAGGTGAGTAGTTGAGTACATCTCGAAACCTGATGTTAGCGCCCATTTTCAGGATCTAATTGCGTAACTTATTTTCGTAACCGATTAAGACTAATTCGTTTCATGTTGACAGTTCAACAACATTCATTGCGTTATTTACGTTGTTGAGCAGATTTTTTTATCGAACTTATGAAGCAATGGATTAGACTTTTGTTCAAACCGATTCCGATTCTGATTGATCGTGTATTACACAAATAGGCTGCTGATTGATGAATTGGCTAAGTGCCTTTCTTTTGATTTAAAACCGAAAATCCGCATCAAAAATCTCGGTCGCTAATGTAATTAATAATATCTTTCAAACTGCGATTCTATCGCATTCAGGCGCGGTTTATTTGCCCAATATTATAATACTTAATCACAAAGTTTAAGTTGATACTCAAAACTTGCATCAGATGACAAGCAGTTAATAACTTTGTTTTATTAATGAACGTCGTTAAAATATAATAAATTGCTTTTATAACACTGTTTATTGTTTGCCATAATTTTATAACGTGTCGAAGTACTTTCGAATTTTACAAATATTTGTCATTAAATATTATGATTGTTACAGTTTTATTGTTTGTTCGTTGAACAATCATATTTCCACAACTGCGGTAATTACCTATGTTTGGTTGAAACAATGAAGAATTTAGCACATTGTAATACATAATAAATTATTTAAACAGTTTTTTTTTGGCATACTTTTTGACGAAAAGTAGAGTACCTACTTGACTGTGTATATACCTATCTATGGCAGAAGGGTTAAGCCGCTGGTCCTGCGCCTGATCTCTCTCCGGTCGTTTCGGATTGCTGTCCCATCGGACTATGAGAGTAAATGCACCCGTGTCTGCGCACACACTTGTGCACTATAATATCTCCTGGGTAGATGGCTAGTCTCGGCTGAGATTAGCTGCCATGGCCGCAATTCGGTCTGAAGAACTATTATTGTACACACGGCTACACATCAAGCTATACATTTCCAGTATAAGCTGACTAGCGACTGGCGAAAAAAATAAGGTTTCGTTATAAGATATCAGTGATACTTTAGTTTTTATTGTTTGTGTTATCTAAATGACATCACGGCCATAAAGATGTGGTCGAAAAAGCCGTTGTATTTTATTTAGAATACCTTTGCTAAATATATCTGAATTCAGGCAATAAGTTTCAAATAAAATATTGTTTTTGCGTGTCTGAATCTAGCTAGAGTCTACAAGAAATGGAAAGGTCGCAAAAACTAAAAAATCTCAGTATGTAAATTCTGCAATTCTTGATCATTACCTAAACATGACTGGCCAGCCATAAATCAAACTTTTTAAAATAAGTACGTGTTCGTTTTTCAAATACGTCATTGCGTTCAAGCAATTTCTTGAGGCTAGTAGCTATTCTAGAACGATACTGAATCGGTTTGATTTAAACTTTGATTTGAATTATGATTATTAAGACATCTGTCAGTTTGAATTCGAGATTCCAAATTGAGCATTATTCTAGATACAGACCGTAGTCAAAGACAGTCGTTTTAAATAAGTTTGTATCAATAACTATATCATTCAGATCAGTATGTTGGTTCAAACACTGTTGACCATAGGCCCCTAATAGATTCTCACTGCAAACGTTTTTAAATAGTTATAGAATCTGAATCATAGTCTCATTTGCAATATTGTGACGGTGATGGGTCCTCGACTCCTCACCTAATATGCCACAAATAAGCTTTTAATTCAAGTGGTTAACCGCTGTAATTAGCCGATGCTATTAGTGAATGCGTTGAACGCTGTGTGTAGGAGATCTATAAATAATTTAGACATAATCTGCGTACGCCTACAATCATTTTATTTTCGTGTATAAGTACTTATTTTCAGCACTGGTGTTTTCCGTATTTTGTTAAGTGTAGAAGTTATTAAAATACTTCAAAATAAATAAATAATTATTTTGCGTTTAATTACAACCTTTGTTTAGATAATACAAACTTAATATTGCATTACTTACATAATATTGTTGTCTCATGCATTATAATATGAGGTTTCATGTATGTATATGACGTTGGAGCCGCACCTCACCGGCACTCGACCGCTAGATGAAAAAAATTCAGATTATCTCAGATCGACGTGGCACCGCATCGGTGCGGCGGCGGTGCGGCGCCGTTGCGGCGCCGGTGCGGCTCCGGCGTCACATGAAGCCTCGTGTACAGGAAGCCTAAAGCATGACGTTTTATTTGCCATACCTAAATAATTATTGTTATTAAAAGGTTACTAAAAGTCGATAAATAAACAACACAAAACAGCATAAAATACTTTACTAATGTTCTCTATTAACTACCGTTAAAAGAGCGAGCAAAAATAAATATTATCAGGAGAAAGAAACAAGGGAACTTCTGTAGAAATCGGATTAAGTACTTTGACAGGCCGCTGGCGGTGTTGCAATGGTGTTTTAAACTTAGGCGGCAAAATAAACAAAGCCTTTGTTTCGATTCTGTTTCCCTTTTTCCAAGTGTTCTTTGAGCCTTTTCCGGACAATATACAGGGTCAAAGTTTCGCTAGCTAATTTAATGTGACCCCGTATTTTTGTGTAAAAAGCAAAAGCTATATATAGAATAATATTTTTCCAACGTGACCTATTTCCGGTTTTTTCTCTCCAACTTCTCAATCAAACTTTAAAGCATACGTTAATTTTATTACCTTTAGGTTAATTTGGTTTATAATTTTGTGGTTTTCGGAAAAAAAACTTTAGGTTATGTTATAGCATATTCAGCCTATAATGTTCCCACTGCTGGGACACAGGCGCCCTCTCTGTGGGCGCGAGGGAGAGGGCCGTAATCCACCACGGGGGCCCAGTGCGGGTTGGTAGATGTCACATGTCATGTCATGTCATTATGCTTGTAAATAATTCATTCATATTGAATCCTAAAAAAACAAATAATGAAAAAGTTAAAATACCTACCATTTAAATTACAAAAATCTTAATTTACGAGTTGTCATTTATAGAGTTTAGGACATTATAAAAGGACAACATTCACGAGCCAGGAACGTCAGAATGTCTTACTATACAGATGCAAACATCGTTATTGCATGCAATAATAAACCACACAGTTCGTTCCAAATTGTAATGGTCCACCTTTGACAGTGAAGCCCGCCGCGCGGCGCCCGTCACTCTCATCTCGTGGTCGGATAATCAAAGTCCTCATTAAATGTTACAACCACGAATGTACTTTCTCATTAATAGTGATGTTATGTTTACGTTGCACTTATAGTGTAGTCCTCAACGGAGACTAGCCCTCGGCGCGGGAGATATAATAGTGCAGAAGTGTGTCACAAGTGCACTCTCTCTTCCCTCACCCTCATACTCCGATAGGACGGCAGTCCGACACGACCGGAGAGAGATCAGGCGCAGGACCAATGGCTTAACGTGCTTTCCGAGGCACGGGGGTATCACACCGCCAACTTCCAAAATTCCTAATGGAAAAACCTAATAACACTTTGCCCGACCTGGGAAACGATCCCAAGACCCCATGCTCAGCAGCCGTGTATGCGATCACTTGACCAACGGAGCAGTTAAACGTTACGTAGCATGTGACGTGTAATTAATAATATGTAATTAATTTGTATAGTAAGCTCAAGAAGCTAGCCATCAAAAGATCTTGCTGGAAGATGCTGCAACAATTTATGAGTGTAGATGCATCAGATAAGCAAAAGAGGATGTAATATGGCCAAGTGCCTGACACTGACAGCCTGAGCAGCATAAACGAGGTATTCCACTCACAGCACCGATTTGAACGGCACTTGACTGAATAACACCTAAGCCATTCCACTTACGGCAATGACACAAAATTTTGATAAGTGCGTTTCGCTGGAACAGTTTAGAAATATTAATTTATTGCACGAACGGCAGGTCCTACATTAAAACAATTTCTAGTGATAATCGCACTGAGAAACAAGTGCTCCTGGCAAATGACTATACATATTATGCACCTTATTTGATTTGAAAGAGTAGCTTGTACATAAGTACAACGTTTATCAGAAATATGAGGTCATATTATGGGTGTAGTACAAACTATCGAACTGAACAACTATCACCATGGGACCAACATCGTAATCGAGAAAAAAATATCACTTATCCCATACAAAACGCCAATACCTACTCGACCTCTATGTATGTACGTATGGGACGGCTGCTTATTCTTTCCCGTCGCCTTTACATGCTCAAGTAACTTTTACTCTACAGTAGGTATTTTGCTAAGGCGCGGCGACCACGAAACACCGGAAGCAATCAATCAGATACGTGGGAAGGTTATAACAGTTGTTTCGGTTCCTGTGCACCGTGTGAACGAGACATCGATCAAAGTCATTCATTCATCAGCGGGACCTGACCGGTGCTGCTGACAATGTATAAATGGAAAAATATTGTGCAGATTTGTTTGTAGCGGCGAAGCATTGATAGCCTAGTGGTATGACCATCAGTCTGCCAAATCTCGAGTTTGAACCGAAGACACGCACCTCTGACTTTTCCCAAGACACGCACCTCTGACTTTTCCCAAGACACGCACCTCTGACTTTTCCCAAGACACGCACCTCTGACTTTTCCCAAGACACGCACCTCTGACTTTTCCCAAGACACGCAACTCTGACTTTTCCCAAGACACGCACCTCTGACTTTTCCCAAGACACGCACCTCTGACTTTTCCCAAGACACGCAACTCTGACTTTTCCCAAGACACGCACCTCTGACTTTTCCCAAGACACGCAACTCTGACTTTTCCCAAGACACGCACCTCTGACTTTTCCCAAGACACGCACCTCTGACTTTTCCCAAGACACGCAACTGTGACTTTTCCCAAGACACGCACCTCTGACTTTTCCCAAGACACGCACCTCTGACTTTTCCCAAGACACGCACCTCTGACTTTTCCCAAGACACGCACCTCTGACTTTTCCCAAGACACGCAACTCTGACTTTTCCCAAGACACGCACCTCTGACTTTTCGGATTCATGTGCGTTTTGTATAACTATCACTTGCTTTAAAAACGGTGAAGGAAAACATCGTAAAGAAACCGGCATGTCTGAGAGATATTTCTCGACGACATGTGAAGCCAAATCAGAGGCCCTTGGGTGGCTTTAAAACTCTGACACCAGATTAATCACTAACCACACGAAAGGAAGAAGAAGCGGCGAAAACGTCATTGAATGAGGAAAGTCGGTCGGAATTACTTTGTGGAAAGATGCCACGATGAAAGAATTTTAATGAAGTTGTAATCAAATTCACGTAAGTAGGTATCTATATTTGGATAATTATGTCATACTAGCTTTTGCCAGCGGCTTTGCCCGCGTTTAGGTCGGCAATTATCCCACGGAAACGTACTACCGGGATAAAAAAAATCCTATGTCCTAACCCAGGCCATGGTTTACCTGTAAAGCATTGAATCAGGTTCAGCCATTAAGGCGTAGAAATGTAACCACGGATTATGAATGTAACAGACAGACGGGCATACAGATACTTTTAAATTTAAAATATTAATATATAAAAAATATATAAAATATTATTATATTATATAAAACATATTTTATATTAAATTTAATATAAAATATTAATATATTATACAAAAAAATATATAAAATATTAATATATTTTTGTAGATATGGATTCTTAAAGCCACTATGCTCACCGCTCTTTTCCATCACGTACAAGTAAATAAGGTTTACCTACAAAATAGATCTACGATAAATGATAAGAATCTTTAGCATTTCGGGAATGACTAACATAAATCAGGTTCAATGTCGTTGACAATACACAAAAAGGAAAAAGTTGGTACAAAATTCTTCAAAGCCGAAGTAATGCCGCAGATTTCAAACGGTCCGTAAGTAGGAACAACATTTTTTGCTTGTCTGTATATAAGGGTTTAATCTTATGGCGAAATTCAAATTTTCTTACGTTTTTTGCAATTTGCAGGTCAGTGTCAGGTTGTATGTTGATTAAAATATGATTCGCGACCGTAACAAATATGGCTTTACAGAATTATAATCATTAGAATCAGCAATACAACTCCTTAAGTTAGAATAACTGCCAAATGTCATGATTTCCTGAAATACTAGCTACGCCCCGCGGTTTCACCCACGTAAGTCTCGATCCCCTGGGAATATCGGGATAAAAATCCCATGTGTTAATCCAGGTTATAAACTATTTGTTTGCCAAATTTCATCCAAATCCATTCAGTAGTTTTTACGTGAAAGAGTAACAAACATTCATCCATCCATCCATACTTACAAACTTTCGCGTTTATAATATTAGTTAGATAGGTATTCAATACACTTTTATGAGTTTTGAATTTCGCGGCTACCTTCAAGCTTTTGCCTTAATGGTTCAGACTATTAGTGTTGGAGGTAAGGAATCGGAAAGACCTGGTTCTTTCAGTGGATAAAACTAAGGGCGTCGTGGCGTCGTCGTATGGAAACGGATTTAATGATGAATTCTGTAGGTAATTATCACCCTGACAGTTAGAGCATTACTGATTTAGGTCAGCCATAGAAATATTAAACTCAATTGGAATTTAGACCTCAATTTTAGATAACACAAATGGTTACAACAAAGAAAGCTTTTAATTCCAGGTTAGCTATAAAAAGGCACCTAAATATAGGGTTATTATAGAAATTCCTAGTAAATAATTTTCAAACAGTATTTCTGTGAATCGCTGTGGTTTTGCTGATCGATAACATGTGGTAACACGTCACTAGTCACTACATGAGCATGTAATGGAAATAGGAATGAACTTTAATTGAATTTACTTTTGTTCAATTAGTTTTTGCGATAATTGGATGGCAATGGTCCACCGGGTATCGACAAAGGAGCAATGCAGGTCTTTCGTGATTAGTGACTTCTGTGGACATTTTTATCCACTTTGATCTGTTACCTACAGTTGTAATAACAATCATGTCATTTGGTTTAACCCTTAACGTCTTAAGGTCGATTTTATCAAAAAAAATTGCCTTTAAAGTTAGACTAGTCGGGTGGTCACAGGCACAGTACTTTCGTTTCTTTCCAAGAAACGAAAGTACTGTGCCTGTGTTGTTAAGGCTGCTGTTTGCGTTTGTGTTTTTTTTGCGTAAAATTTACACCATAATGAAGAGCAGGGTAGGTACCTGCATATTTTTGGTATGAGTACCCCCTACCCTTTAGTGTCACCCAGCACGCATTCTTCCATCTCTATTAATCCAGTAGCAAACAAAGTCAAAATCAAATAATTTATTTCAAATAGGCACATAAAAGGCACTTTTGAACGTCAAAAACAAAGAAATACAACTGATTGTAGTCGCCCCTTCCAAAAGGTAGTTTTCATAAGGAGAAGAATGGCCAAGAAATTCCACCGTTACTCTTCAATTTTTTTTTTTTTTTTTAATCTCGTTCCGTCCGTAATTTCTTTGGTGTTCCCCTACTCTAACAGCCATCCACATTCATGCCTCAAATATTCCTGACATGGTATTAATCTACCAAGCATGGTTTAATAAAGACAAGATATTTTATTACGACCGTAAAGATAATTAAGAGATACTCATTATCAGCAGACATTAAACAGGCACATATAACTCGGTAGAAATTACTTTCACATTAACTGGGATACCACAAAGGAAATAGGCTTTCAGGGTGATGATGTTTCAGAAGGTTTTTTGCCTTATAACAAAATATAATTAAATTACGTATGGTCTCCTGGACAAAACGCCCGCATCCACCTATAATATACTTATAGATACCTAGATGGAAGTTGAGAATAAAATTATATTTACCCGACTACGGCGAAGAAAAAGGAGGGTTATGATTTTGACCGGTATGTATGTATGTATGTATGTATGTATGTATGTTCATCTGTTCCCTTGTATCTTCTAAACCACTCATCACAATTTGACAAATAAGGTATCGTTAGAAGCGTCTTGATTGTCCGCTGGTTATGTGGCTATGTGACGTCACATTAAATTAAAAATGGTGCCCTCTAAAGGAAATAAAGTGAGGAACTAAAAAAAAAAAATTGTTTAATCGTACTATGTTGGGTATCAAATGAAAGGGCTTAATGAGCACATTTCAAAAATATATATATTTTAACCCCAAAATAATTTAAAAAAAAAATAAGTAATAATAACTAAAACCCAACTACGACTGAAAAGGCAAATTAAAAATCCGGAGTCACACGGTGTGACTGCGGATTTTTAATTTGCCTGTCTGTGGTGTCTTGTATACCTTTTCAGTCGTAGTTGGGTTTTAGTTTTTATTACTTAATTTTTTTTTACTAGCTGTGCCCCACGGTTTCAACCGCGTAAGTCTCGATCCCGTGGGAAAAAAGTACCCTGTGTCCTATTCCAGGTGTGTCCACCCATGTGCCAAATTTCGTCTAAATCCGTTCTGCCGTTTTAGTGTGAAAGCGTAACAAACAAACTCACTTTCGGATTGATAATATTTAGTTAGGATATTAGGATTCTTAGTGTAGATGTGAGGCTAGTAAATAAGTTCTGCCCACGTAGCTGTACTTAGAAATTGTTGAGTTAATTACCATTTAACGATTTGAGAGGCTTCGGAGCGTCGATGTTGTAAATAATAAGAGAAAAATCTTTTTTGTTAATAAAACTATATACAACAATTATCTGCGTAATGCTCGTAGGCGTTCGTCAAACGTAACTGCTGCGGTAACGTGGCGTTAACGATTTAGTTTCGTTATCTTCATTTGTATGCGACACTTGTAATGTCTTTGCAACGCAAACGCAGCGTAGACTTTTCGCCGTCGCGCGTCTACGCGGAGTAAACGCGACGTGAACTAACGTCAGAAGCAACCATACTGAACTCGTACTTTCTGTATGATTCAGGCAAGAGGTTTAAAAGTCGAAAATGAGCCCCCCTGTGACCACAAAGATTGGTTAAAATGAGTAAAAGAACAAAAAGTGGAAAGTCATCAATATCAAAACATTCAAATATCGAATATCAAGTACTGTAATTGTTTCCCAACAGTTTCAAATTCGCGTCCATCATTACGATACACAGACTAACTCCAAGCCAACTCTACTCCATATGTAAAAGATCTCATTTGTTTCCTCAAGTCGAATACTTCGTAAAGTCCACCGTCCACAGCTATGTAGGATGTGTACGGAGAAATTTACCACGTTAGCTGCGCGGTTCATTTGTTCGCTAGTCACGTATTCGTGCATAGCGTGGCCCTGTGTCGCAGTGGCAATCCCGCCTACATTTTCACATGAAACGAAGCTAAGTATATACATGAGCATATGTAAATACCGTACACGCAAGATTGAAAAGCGATTTTCTCTTATAGTATTAATAAATATTTTATTGTGAAAAGAAGATAACACACTATTATGAAATAGGTCTTTTTCAAAATTGAAATGTTTATTTCACGAGTAAAACGCTTTCGAATTTTGCGTAACTGTAGGGGTATTTAAGCTCGTGTGTGTACCTACACGTCCTGCTGTGGAGCAACGCCTTTATTTTTTTGACTCGATCTGCGACGGTAACATTAAGTTGATTCGTTAAAACATCGGCTTGCCTACGGGAAGTATCGGTGTTCCCATAATATACTGAACTAGACTGCATACGGTTAGTTAGGCAGACGGAAGGAAAAGTTTTTCTTATTTCCTATAATATTGATCTTGTTCGTATTTTCTTTTTGTATCTTGATATTAACAATTTATCATCAGTTGTTTCGATAAAGATCTCAAAAAATATTTAGATATAATAAATAATCGAACCCCAAAAAAAATTTAGTAAAAATAAAAGTTATAAAACTAAAACCCAACAACCCTCAATAACCCTCTTCCTCCAAGATCGTACCGTTTGCTAGTTAGCAGTAGAATCCGTTTATCGTAGACAGCGTAAGAAGTGACAAACACGTCATACTACGCAGACGTCATACAAAGCAAGGCTTAGAAAATAAACAACTTCATCATTTTATTAAGGAATTTAGAGAAAAACTACAAATGCATCTAATGATAACAAGGCGAAAAAACGAAACATGGGCTCACACAAAACAAACTTATGGAAAACACAGAATAAAAATTGTAATTCCTTTTTTTTGATCAATAATGTTTGTCTGCTATAATATAACAATATTAAAAAAAAAAAAAAAATAAGCGATGTCTCACTGTAAGTGAAGTCAACTTCACACTGCAATGAATTCATACTAAGCGGTTGGTCGATATCTAAGTCATTCGAATTCTACTGTATATGAATTATCTACACGTAGTTACGATTATAATATTTCCATAATATTTCTCATACATTCTAAAAATAAACTCGAGTTGAGATATAATCCGTTATAGCAAGCTTATTTAAGTTGTGACATCTCATCACAGAATAATAGATGGGAATGTTCAGTCTCTGTACGTTTTTAGATTACTTTTTGAATGCCTATGCGTAGTGGGATGTCATTTCAGTGTTTTTTTCTGACACTGAATAACCTAAATTTTTGTGCTAGTTTTAGTACTACTAGCGTAACGATTGTGTAACAAACAATCTGTTTGATTGCTTTTTGTTTATATTGATACTGCGTAAAAAGTATCGCGAGTATTCACGAGTTATTAAAGCCGATAATAACTAGAAATTCGTGTTTCGTGTAGTCCGATTGCTTATTATATTCTTTATTCGAAATCTGGTTCGATTCGGGGAAGACCATTAGGTAATTGAGAATTCTGTTTTCTCCATGTGGTTATGCAGCTAAGTGAGAAAGTGAAAAGATTAATTAGTCCTCCAGACTGACTTTCGGTCATGGTGACCAATCTCCGCGGACACCAGCCTTCGGCGCGGTAGATATTATAGTAACTACACAAGTGTGTGCGCAGACACAGGTGCACTCTCTCTTCTCTCACTCTCATAATCCGATGGAACGGCAATCCAACACAATGAGAGAGAGATCAGGCGGAAAACATTAACCAATCAGCTAAGCAAGTATCATTACCCTCGTGGAGGAACTTTCAATACTTCGCATTTCATTATGACGTACTAATTCATAGGGATCTAGCGAAATGTAGGTGTACTGTAGGTGCATCTCTGCCGTACCCTTCGAGGAATGCAGGCATGATGTTACGTTATGTTCATAGCCAAATCAATCGAAACATGTCCATAGTCCACGTTTGCCTAAAAAAACTATAATTTCCGAACACCTGTTTGTACTAGCTTGTAAAACCAATAACATAGATTCGGCTATCGCACGTCTATGGCAGGATTAATAACCAACTGAACTTTGCAGCAATATTTCCGATAACCGAAGCCCGCTTTGAACGATTGTCAATATAACCGAACAGCGTAAAGTTTGGGTGTTGTTTTATTACTATTGTATAGAATTTTTTCTAACTGAACAGACAGCTGTTCGCAAGGACCGATGCCTGCCAGCGTTGCGGGAAAGTCCGAAAGGGATACCGGGACCTTGGCAACAGGCAACTGAAGGAACACGGGTGGGTTTTAGTCAGTCTGACACGCCCTTCAGCTCCGCCCAGAGCGGGAGAAGTAATTTGATGATTTGCCAAACTCAAAAAAAAAAATCTGTTCTGCTGGGGAGTGGTTTAGCCACTTCTACCACAGCTAAAGTACTAGGAAGTGGTGAAGGGTGGATATTTAGGGGGAGTGTCTTATGTAATTTTGACGTTCGAAAAGTGCTGATTCTCATCATCATCATCATCATCATTTCAGTCGAAAGACGTCCACGGCTGGACATAGGCCTCCCCCAGCAGTATTCTCAGCCGAACTTGAATAAATGACTTTTGATTTTGATTGCTTTCGATTTTATTGAAAGTTTTGTTTATCCATAAAGGAAGTTGTTACTTGCAACGACATCTTTGTTTAATTATATCATGTAGGTACAAAGCACGGCTGCAATTATGTAGATACCCACCGCGTATTTCGCTGTCGGTTATAGGTAAACGCATGTTCAAATCAAGATACATATTGGCATCTACATGCGACGCGTGGTGTACAGACTGATTGATAAATAGTTAATTAGTTATGTGACTTACACGCTAAAGCAAGGCTTCAGGAAACGGTGAAGGATGGTTGAATTGGTTTTGACTTAATTTTATTTGAATAAGTGGTTGTTTTTCACTTTACCTTTTCTTTGCAGAGGGTAGTAGTAGCCCAGTGATAACGACCGCGATTTACGAGTTGTAGGGCAAGTTTCGAACCCTGAGAGGCACTTTACTTTGTGTAAATTGTTTCATAACCACTGCTGCTCTCTAAACGGCGAAGTAAAACATCGTGAGGAAACCGGAATGTCCTAGAACCAAAAATTTGAAGACATGTGTCGTCCACAAACCCCCACAGGCCCCACTCCCTCTCACCCTGTATCCCAGCAGTGGGAACATTATGATTATTTGCAGCAACCTGAATAAGTTCCCCTGATTTTAAGAACATTAGTATTTTTAATCTCAGTCTCAATTTGAAATAAAAAAATACCTTTTATTGACATAATTAACTTATTTCTGAAAAGTTTTTGCATTGGTTGTCGCTAAAATGAGATTTCTGTGAGTGTGATTGTTTTTTGAGTCCGAGAATTAAATTTATAGTATTATTGATTATGTACTACTTAGTCCATTTTGTCCCCTATTGTAAGCCTAGACCAATATTATTTAGGCGCAGCTGTTCTGTCCAATTCCAATAAACATATTGAATCCCTTACCATATTGAAAAGCTAAATTACGTACTTAAGCCGAACCCAAAATGCTAGATCTGTGCCTAATGTAGGATAGACCAACTGTTTTTAGATCTGCAATCAATCTTTCTGGCATCTGTCAGTAGCAGGATTTTTGAAGTAAAATTAATCGTGTGAGAAAACAATGGGGGTTTCTATTTAAATAAGATTTACATTAAAGTATAATGTAGTGTAATATTAATCGTTCATTGTTAATTTATCGTCTTTAACGTTATGTGAAGTGCTTAGGTTTATACCAAACGTGCCAATGTGTAACATAAATAAAGAATCTTTCAATAGATTTAGGGCGAATTTTACCAAACAATTATACCGAGTATAAGTCTTATCCTGCGAATAAATTTTGAATTTTTGTCAGTTTTTCCATACAAAAACTGTCAGACGACAATTTTATTCCATGGATAAAAGATTTTTATGAAAGAAGACTTTGATGAAATCAGCCCTAAGTATTAGGTATACACAAATATCATAGTATAAACAAATACTGAACAACAGGAATAACTAAAACTATTTAGATATAACATAAAAAATACAGGACCTACGTACACAAGCTGGTACTAGACATAAAGCCAACATATTTACTATAATATTAATAAAATACTTAAATAAATTTAATATTAGAATAATAAGAAATAGTAGTAATAAAATAAAAATACAATTACTAGAATCCATAAATAATATATACACAAATATGCGCACTTCCTCGTCTCTGCTAATATGGTGTGCCCGATACGGTCCATAAATTTTAAGCCTACCAACTTTTTTACCAGATGAAAGGCAATAAAGAATTGTGAATTAAATATATGTAGATATTGTAAGTCGATTGCTTTGTTCGGTAGTTCTATTTTTCAAGCTAGATTTTTAAAGAAACAGTAGTGTCATGCTTTTAGCTGCTGCCGAACACCTCCTCCTAAATAACAGACACGCATTCACTACCCCTAGACAAATACCAGACGCATCGCAAACACACAACTAAATACGTTGGACATCAAAATACAAAATGCAGGTCATCTATATCCTAACTGCATTATCATCATCATTAAGGACTGATTAACGTGAGACACACCAACTACCCAACATGATCCTCCCACATATACCAGCATAACGGATTCTTGGCGACTTGCCCTAATCACCAGTATTGACAACTGGATTGGCCCTCACACTAGACTACGAGTACGTAGATACACCAAGATTGATGGAAAGTGCACTTTATGCCTAGAAGTGATTGCTAGTATATCGATGTTTTGATTTGGGTTGCCGTTTCTAGTCTTAGACCGTATTCATGTGTGCTGGTAGCCCGCGCCGATATGACAGCGCTTGTCGGCGCCGAAAAGCATAATCAGCCTGTAACGTTCCTACTGCGGGGCACAGGCCTTCTCTCGGTGAGGAGAGAGAGAGGGAGTAGGCGCCGTCATCCACCACGCGGCGGATCACGTCACCACCATCCGCACTGGGCCAGCGCGCTGGCCGCTGGCTGGGTTTTTATATGTCACATATCTTCGAATTTTTAGTTCTAGGACATGCCGGTTTCCTCACGATGTTTTCCTTCACCGTTTGGAGAGCAGTGGTGAGGAAATAATTTACACAAAGTAAAGCGCCTGCCTGGGTTCGAACATATGATCGAACATATGATATGATTACTACTCATCGCCGCATCATCCACTCATCGCAATTGACGCCGACAAGCGCTGGTTGTCAAAGCTAATCGGTGCAGGCAGTTTTCACCGGGTTAAAACAGTATTATAATTATGTGTTAATCTAAGATATAAACTATCCGTGTACCAAATTTCATCCAAATCCGTTCACCTGTTTTTGCGGGATTGAGTAACAAACATCGAGACATCCAAAGATACCAACTTTCACATTTATATAAAATAAAATAAAAAATAAATAAATAAATCTGAAGATAACCTTTTTTAATAGTAGGATCAAGCTAAAAATACCTTGGTCATCTCTATAAATATTCCCGGAAAATGTGTCTGTGTCGATGGCAGCCAAATGCGGTTGTTGCCGCTTTTTCGATGATTGGAATGTCAATTGAGCTTTAAAGCTGGTATAAGCGCATCTGTATACACAGATAACATATAGATAGACATAGATATCTGTATCTATTCATCAGTAGATTGTTGTTATAGCTATCGATATTTGGGTTGGACGACGACCAAATCATTTGGAACACCACAATAATTATGAAAGGACATGACCCAAAATTTGATATTAATTTTTACTAGCTATTGCCAGCGACTTCATCTGCGATCTAGGATCAAAAGTATTTCCTTCTCCATGTCAAGGTCTACCCATGTGCCAAATTTCATACAAATCCGTTCAGCCGTTTTAGCGTGAAAGCGTAAAAAAAGAACAAACTAACTTTCTCATTTATGACTTACTTTCGATATTCCCACGGGATCAAGAGTAATTCGGGTGAAACCGCGAGGCGCAGTTATAAGTAATATACTAGGACTGGTATTTTTATCATATGGTTATACCTCTGTAGGTACAACCTCTGTAGGTACAACCCATATGATAAAAATACCAGTACCAAAAAATAAAAAGGCCAGCACTTTCGAGGCAGTAGGGTGTTACCAAAATGATCACGTACGTACACATAAATTACGTTCGAAAAAGCAATAAATGGGCAATAAATTTTATATTCTGAATTTGTGTCACTTGAATATTTAAAGAGCAACTCATATCTATTGAAAACGTTACTTTTAAATGAAGCTACCAATATAAGTAGTGCTGTATACTGCCGTTATCTCAGTGGAATATCCTGTGATAAAATATAATATTAACCAGACCTACTGAAATATTCTTATATGTATAGATATAACACCCGAGCGCTTATCTCACCACAAAAAAAAACAGTCGTTTCCTAATCAACGTCAAAAAATTCTAAGCACTCCATTTCTGTGGAAATGGTACCGACGCCGATAACCAACAGAGGCTGTGCGTAGTCATCTGTGACGTTTAACAAAAGCCGGTCTAACAATGGCGCGTCCGAGTCGATCGTACAAATTGACATATTTCTGTCCGTTTCGTTCTGATGTGAGGGCTGTAAACGTTCTGCGGTTTTCTGGATGTAGGTACATGTTCATTGGTATCGGAATATAAGAATGAAATAAACTACTGACAGTTGAGTTGTACCTACAGCGCCAATCACCGATACGGTGGAAGGCGTCTCTTTTTCCAAAGTGTGCCTTTGCAATATTTCGGAATAGTCAATTTGTCGGTAAGTCATGGGAGTTTTGAAGCTGCGGGAATTCCTTATTTAAAATTTTGCTGTGCCCGACTGCTAACTGGACATCTTACGAACTGGACATTCTGCGAACTGGACTTTTTGCAAATTGGACATTCTACGAACTGGACATTTTGCGACCGTTGGACATTTTGCAAATTCTGCGCCTAAACTTATTTATATTTATTTATTCTTACTACCTGTATGTGTATTGTGTACATTATGGATTGCAATAAAGATACATCAAAATTCACGAGGATGCGCGAACATTCTCCGGACGCGCGACCTGTTTGTTTCCTCGTATCTAGCTTGTTCGTTATACAATTGACATAAAGTTACATACGTTTCGTTACAAAAATTCGTGTAAATTGAGCTGTAGAGTTTTTGCCATATGTTCAGAGCAACTTCTTAACAAAAAAGGGTCGATTAATGTTAACAAATAAAAAAAATATTCAACGAAATCCATTTAAAGACATTTAGGTACAATTAAACTGCACGTAAGTAGTTCCCACGGAAAATTAGAATCCTATTTAAAAAAGGCCCTGCCTAGCCTACGGGGAAATACAGGCCTGATGTTAAATTATGTGTATTATTAAAATAGTTTTTATTGTTTGAAATGTACCATCGTATAAGTACACGCGTACTGTGTTGTACAATTTCATGAAAAAAGAAACAACTGTTTAGTCGTCACCGATTTTCAAAGACTCACTCTCTGTATCTAAATACTTTGTCGTCTCATTGGCAGTGTAAAATTCTTGAGACGAAAGGACCGACAGCGACAAATAAGAATTTTCATTGCAAAATTCCTAGACTTTGAGACCTAACTTTGTCCTTCACTAACAGTGTTGCCTTCGAATATTTCCACAAGACAACGTTGACATAATGTTGTGCACTTTATCATAATATCAACTTGTAATTAAAAACAGTATCTCGCCTGTTTTCCGCGAAGGGTTAGGCAGAGGTGTAACTAGTACACTTTTTTTTTTTTTTTTTTTTTTTTTTTTTTATTTATTAAAGGACTTTTACACATTGTGCATACCAGTCCCATTATACCCTAACCACATCTGACTGCCAAAAGCATCTACATCGCCACATGCGAACTACGCATCAAAGGCCTGACGTCGCACATAAATCCTGCATCGCGCAATTAGAGTTTACCACGCAATAGACATAACATTTATACAAGATTCCAACCGTTGGGCAGTTTCCAATCGTTGGACATTTTCCCGCCAGACACAACACCCGTTTGGTCTGGTATTCTCCCTTTTTTATGGTGGATGAGTGAAACTTACACCCTGTTCCTCATACCGCTTAACACTCACATTTCGCCAGTTACGTTTAAGTCCCTTGTAATACAGGGCGAGCCAATTGCCAAATTCCTGATGGAAAACCCTAAAAACATTTTGCCCGGGAATCAAACCCAGGACCTCGTAGTTGCGCTTGCGACCACTAGACCTACGAGGTAGTCTCATAGGTACCTAAGGAATACCTATGAAACTGACTAAGAAGAAAGTAGCAAAACTCAATCACAATTTAAAACCTTGTAATAATAGAACCTCTACAGCTAATTAGACATCGCTTTAACTACAAAAAAATCCAATGAAAATGCTTACCTGAGCATTAAAATAAAAAACCGACCAAGTGCAAGTCGGACTCGCGTACGAAGGGTTCCGTACCATTAAACGGCAAAAAAATCACGTTTGTTGAATGGGAGCCCCTTAAATGTTTATTATGTTCTGTTTTTTAGTATTTGTTGTTATAGCGGCAACAGAAATACATCATCTGTGATGATTTCAACTGTTTAATTATCACGATTCATGAGATACAGCCTGGTGACAGACGGACAGACAGACAGCGGAGTCTTAGTAATAGGGTCCCGTTTACCCTTTGGGTACGGAACCCTAAAAAATAAGTTTAATGCTCAGGTAAGCATTTGTAAAGACTTGGATGTTTTCGGTCCGACGCGATTTACTCAATCCTCTTACCTAAGGTTATCTGCAATTTTGCTTTGCGATAGAATTTAAACTTAGTTACATGACCATTACTTCACGTACATTTTCTGTTCGTTGTGAAAGCGCAAAACTATCGAAATCTTAACTCGTATTTTCAGAACTAGCTTTTAAGCGCGGCTGCGCCTGAGTGATGGTAGAAAATTATGCCACGGGAAGGTATTACCGGTTAAAAGTATACTTTATCCTAACCCAGGCCACAGATGAATAAAATGGTTCACTCCGCATTTTAGGTATGAAGCTACAAGTACGCGGCGGGTTCGTCCTGTCGGGCTAATTCAGTGAGCGTAACGCGATAGAGGGGCAACTTCTAGGTGAATATAACTGTTGGTAATTAGCGCTGTGCGATATGAATTGCACTTTATTTTGTCGAAGCAAGAGTTGCTTTTTATTTTAATGATTTTGCGGAGTGAAACATCTGTATTTATCTGTGCCCAGGCCATGGTCTACGTGCCGAAATGTTTTCGATGTTGCTTAAAAAAAACAAAACTCGACATTTCTAAGACTGTGTTTTCATCATCATCGAAATCAGTGAAAACTACATTCGCAAATGGATTAAAAAATCAGCGCCTTTTCAAACGCGAAAATAACAATACAATGATATAATACACCAACCTTTCATAGTTTTCAAGTGTCGTATTGTTTCTACGATTTTTATTATTTCACTAGCTCACTACATTCATACTACCAATAAATCTCACCGCAACTTCATAGTTCAAGTGCGGCTACTCGGAACTACATTGTATTTCAGTTCACCACAGCTCCCACGCAGTGTAGGCAATAGTAGGTAGGTAGGTGTAGGTGTAGGTAGTGGTGGGAGGGTAGGTTGAAACGATTCGCATTGATAACAGTTAACGACTGTATCTGTCAACTGCGATATCTTTTACAGCTCGAAAGCGCAATATGTTACGCTTTATTTACTACGGTGATAAATTTACTTTTATGACTGTCTTATTTTCACAAGAAAACTTGGAAGCACCTCCACCAGTGTCGGAATTTTCCCTTTTTTCATGACGTTCCGTCGCCGTCAATAAACAATTTTATTGGTATTTTGTGAGGGCGACGTGAACGCGTTCGCCCGTCAAAAATCCCCATCTGGTGAACGTAGTTTTAAATTTAAAAATACGTTTTTATCTGTTGGTACACGGGTTTTCACTTTTGTGTGTGCAAATAAAAAGGATTTGCCTTATTGGCAAATATTTTTTTTTTTGCACAAGAAGCCTACTGTGTATCAAACTAACGTGATCAGTGAGAAAAGATTTATTAGTTCTGTTCTAACATGTTGAAACGTATTTGAAAATCTCATAGTTACAAATCAAAATAAAGTTAGAATGAAATATAAATGATAATGATTGAACGAAAATATAGAATAGAATTTGTTAAAATATTAAGTCGACGAACAAAACCAGCCAATCACAGGCCGTAATAACATCGCAAAACATTTGCATTTTATTGAAATACACTCGGATTTGCATCACAAAGGATATCGATAGCCGATTATACAAACATAAGCGAAATGAAAACGTCAAAGTGATTTCATATACCGTATATAGAACAAAATAAATAAATAAAAATATTGTTTCATTCTTTATTCTTATTTTACTACAAAATATTTAAGAATAAAGATATAACTTTGATCTCGGAATAACATTAGTCAAATTACAAGGAAAATCTAGAAAGAAATTTGAACAAAGTAAGTATAATTTTATTCGTACAAATATCAGAACCCTGAACTTGGCTATGACTCCCTAATTTTATGTATGAGATCATAAATGTTCTTGTAGCAGTCGTAGTGTAGCTCTAGGTAGGCCTGCGTAGGCGTGCTACGTAGGAGCTACGATCGCGCTACGACGTCAGACATGTAAATAGTTCGATGTGAATGATTTTTGCGTAGGTGTAGTTATACAAAGTTATTTTAGGGGCAAAAATCATGAATGAAACTTGAAATTAAGTTAGTAAATGAAGAATATGCTACCTACGCAAAAAGGAGCCTCACTAATAGCATAATAAAATGTAATGATATTGTAAATATTACGTCGTTTCTGAAGAAAAGCTCGAACAACGTTTAATTTGAGTGTTTGGGTCGAAATATATTCGATTCAAATAGAAGAAGCCAAGACAAGTTGACACATCTTATTTTTATCAAAAAAAGTACGTGTAAAATTGACTCTAACAATCCAAATTAAAACGCAGATATCGGAAATTATCAGTGAACGGTGATGTTTGATAAGCTTGCTGTTCAGTAAACACAAGCAAATTACGTTTATATGTCAAAATAACAACGTAACAACTATAAATATAAAGTAGCTGCGTAGCCCTAAACCTCATGTAGGTAGCCCATAAAAGGGAAAACACAACATTTGTGAAGGGACTACTATGCATAAACCCAGTTCCTGTCAGCTTACCGTTACAGTTTCATTGACCACTAAACCGAATGAAGTAGGTATGTGGTTGAGTCATGTGGTAAGTACTAGATATACAGTATGTTAACTAACAAAAGGTGTCCCCGTTAAGACATACTAAAAAAAATTAAGGAATCTAAAAAAAAAAAAAAATTTTTATAATTAGTGATAGTGAAATATTCACAAAACTATTAAATTGATACGTATAAGAAACACTGTACACGCACACTTGTATTTCAACGTAGAAAGACAAAGTGTGACAAGTGTGCGTGTACAGTGTTTCGTTTCCGTATCAATTTAATATTTGTGAATATTTTACTATTAAAAAATAAACCATTTTTTTTTACCCGACTACGGCGAAGAAAAAAGGAGGGTTATGATTTTGACCGGTATGTATGTATGTATGTATGTATGTATGTATGTATGTTCATCTGTTCCCTCCTATCTTCCAAACCACTTATCACAATTTGACAAATGAGGTATCGTTAGAAGCTTCGTGATTGTCCGCCGGTTATAGGCTATGTGAAGTCACATTAAATTAAAAATGGCGCCCTCTAGAGGACATAAAGTGAGGAACTTAAAAAAAAAATGGTTTAATCGTACCATGTTGGGTATCAAATAAAAGGGCTTAATGAGCACATTTCAAAAATATATATATTATAACCCCAAAAGAATTAAAAAAAAAAACAAGTAATAACAACTAAAACCCAACTACGACTTAAAAGGTATAAACAAGACACCACAGACAGACAAATTAAAAATCCGGAGTCACACGTAATCTGTTCGATTTATGCCCTAACACGTGTGACTCCGGATTTTTAATTTGTCTATCTGTGGTGTCTTGTTTATACCTTTTAAGTCGTAGTTGGGTTTTAGTTGTTATTACTTGTTTTTTTTAATGTTTATATTTGTTTAGCATGTATAGCCGATTAACTATTGCAGGTTAACGGGAACCCCTTCGTTAGATAACATATTGTATATACATATAAACATTGACATGAAATGATTTATTACGGGTCTTGAGTTCAAACGAACTGTTTTTGAACGGACAGTGTATCAGTCATCTATACATATCACAAATTAAAGTCGCTTTTTGTGTCCGTCTGTGACTGTGTTGATCTTGTAAACTACGCAACGGATTTCAATGCGGTATTCACAATCATTTTACAAATAAAAAAGAAATCTCGATGTTTTGAAAAGTCATAAAAACTACGTATTTAATAAAAAAGGAATTTACAAAAACCAACACTCAAGGAGGGTAAACGTTTGCATAGCAAAATGAACTGGTTAGTTTACATCCGAAATCCAAGCGGATAAAAATGCTTGTTATGCACACAAAAACATACAGATACACACGCTACATTACTATTACAGTAACAGTCAGATAATATAACATAACATAACATAACATAACATAACATCACGCCTGCATTCCCCGAAGGGTCAGGCAGGTGTGTAGCTAGTACTAGTAATGTGGGTACATTACACCAGTTATGTTAAAGTCCCACGTAATAGGAGGCGAGCCTATTGCCATCAACCGGGCACTAATCCAGACTCCGGGCTGCTACTGAGAAATTCCAGATAGAAAAACTCACAAACCGACCAACACTAGACCAACGAGACAGTTGTAATCTGATAATATAATGAAATAATAATCATTCGCTACATAAGCACAGGAGAAATCAACTGTTCGGTTAACTAACAACTATTGAAAAAGTCATAAAAATTTTGAAGTTGTAACCCAAACTGAGCTTTATGTTGTGTAGGTATTGAGTTATTTTTCCAAAGCTCTTATTTGTTTACATGTTTGTAAACTTAATTGGAAACGCAGATTATGTAGGTATTATTTTAGTCACTACATTAGTGGTGATGAAGTAACCAATTAACTGTTTCTTACCACAAAATTAATACTGCTTCACCTTATTACACAAGCCCTCTCCTATTTAAAATTAAACGTGTTGCTGTGAGCTGTAGTTGGATTAGTATACCTACCTTACCTTACCCTACCTTATTACCTGATTTATTCTTGGCATAAATAAGGCATGATAAGGTATAACGTGAATCCAAGCGAATATCGCTACCGCAAGCCAAACTTTTAGTCGCCTAAACCCGAAAACATCAGAAGTTTCAGGTTTATTTCCTTCTTTTCTTGTAAAATGGACGTTGACTCTAAAATGTCTCAAGAACTAAGTTTTCTTTGTTAGATCGATGTGAATGCCCTGAGAATGAAGATAGAAAAATACATTTTGTATTTATTAGATATTATTATTGAGGGTGGTGATAGAGCCACTGTTCAGCTATTGTTGTGAAGTGAACTCGATTGTGGCTTGAATACATAACCTTACATCGACTTTTGCATGTAATGTTGACGTTTAAAGAGTTCTTTTATTTTTCGTGTAAAAATTTAAGAAGCCATTGCCCTTTGAATATGTTAATTAGTTATGAAATTCTGCAAGAAAATTGAGATGAATTTTGATCTGTGGATTGAAAGTCTTCACTGTATATTCAACAAAAAAAATATTTTTATTATTTTTGTAGTGTATCAGAATAGCACAGAACAGTGCAAATAGCACAAAACTGGTGGGTGCCCTGAGACAGTGAGACGGGGTCGAACAGACCACGTAGGAGATGGCGGGATGAGCTAGATAGGTTCCATAAAAACTGGAATGAGGACGCGCGGGCTCGCGAAAGATGGAAAGAGTAGAGGGAAGCCTTTGCCCAGGAGTGGGACAGAGAAGGGTAGGAAAAAAAAATTACAATAAATGTGTCATTGTTTATTACTAGATCGCATGTTGTTGATCTGAAGCGGTGGTGGTGGTGGCGGTTGGTGATGCATATTGGCATCCAACTTACATAGTATGCCAATACGCGTGGGTTACATCTGAGACCCTTCCACCTTGGGGCCATGTCTGCTAATTTACAAACGTGTCAATAGTCTTGCAATTATGAGTTTTTGACAGATTTTGTATGGCATATGTGTCAAAAGCTGATCATTGTGAGACCACCACCACTGACACATTTGTAAATTAGTAGACTTGCACTTGGCACCCTGGGCTCGCGTTATCACGCCCGACTTGGAAATCCCTAAATAGACTACGAACTCAAGTTGGCCGTAGCAAAGAGAATCTCTACAGATGGGGTTTATGAACGACTCGGATCTCAAGTGTATACGGGACGTTTCTCCGCTAATAATGGCCCACATTAGATCTTGCGACACATCCTCGCATCACCTGTGCACTTGAGGATCATAAGACTGCATCAGCGAACGGAGCTCGCGTAGCTGAGTTATGGGCTAAATATTGTATATGAATATTCACAAAAAAAAAAAAACCATCGTTACGCTAAGAACAAGAACGAACTATCACGTAAAAGAGCGGGGAAGAATGGCCAATCTGCAGTACACCGTACAAAGTTTTTAACGAACTAAATTGTAAAACGTACAAACAACATTAAACAAAATGATTTACATTCTTTCAACAGAGATCGCGCACTACTATGTGCAAACAGCTGACAAGCGAAATAAACATGTAAATCTTGCATTCATAGTTCTAGTATACCTACATTTATAATATAAATATTAGAAAAAGGTGTTCTTTGCAAATGCACAAAAAGCGGCCAAGTGCAAGTGCACATGAAGGGTTGTCTCCCCTACATTTTTTAACTTTATTTGATTTTTATATTTATTGTTATAGCGGCCATAGTAGTACCACACTCTGTGAAAATTTCAACTGTCTACCTATTATTTTTTTAAAGATACAGCCCTGTTACAAACGGACGGACGGACAGACAGTGGAGCCTAGGGTCCTAGGGGCTGGCATCATTTGGCTACAGAACCCTAAAAACGAACTAATAACTCAATTCAAATGCAAATTCAAGTAAAATAACCCGAATACTCGTATTACTGAATAATCGATATTGCTTTATCGAGCCCGCCTTTGTATTCGCTATGATTTGACAGCTGCCATCGAGCGTATATCAAATCTCCGAGCGATAACTGAGGAATAGAAAATAAAATCTTATTACGCTGCGATAATATATTGATGGAGCATATGTATTATATTTGTTGTTGGCTTAGTAATAACAGCTGCACGGGTCGATCCATCAGGTTAAGCTACGCTTGCTGGGGTTGGTCCGTGGATGGGTGACCATCACATACCGAGACTCCTCCGTGCCTCGGAAAGCACGTTAAGCCGTTGGTCCCGGCTGTCATTTGTGGATCTTTGACAGTCGTTACGGGTCGTCAGAAGCCCGAAAGTATGACAACCAGTCTTACCAAGGGGTATCGTATTACCCAGGAAGCCGACCCCAACAGAGTTGGGAAAAGGCTAGGCAGATGATGATGATGAATTATATTTCATTGTGTGTGTTGAGATTAATGGAGAAATAAGTTGGGCAAATAATAATTTATGGAAGTTTTTCAGGGTGCCAGACCGGGCCTCTTTGTTACCATGACAGTTTCTATTGATACCAATGGAGAAGTCTCGTATTACCCATTATCTGGGTAGTGGTGGTCAGATAGGCAGTCGCTTATGCTGGAAGCTGACCCCAACATAGTTGGGAAAAGGCTAAGCAGATAGATGATGATGATGTTGGACACACGTGTGGTTCCTTTTATATTTTCTCATAATATCTGCACGTGTTTTACATAGAACATTCTTCATGCCAAAGTCAAGATTACCCATTCAGCCGGTTTCTAGTGCAGCTGACTGCCCTGCGTAACACACTTACAATAGCCTTTTATTATGACAATTCAAAAATATTCATTCCATTGTTTACGTTTTCGAGCAGATGAAGTTTTTAAACAATGGATTAGGAATTGTTTTTTCGTTATGGAGTTTGACTTTTGCACCTGTTAAATTAGTCTATAACTGTAGTGCGTACATTCGATGTCGAGATGCGGTTGTGACAACGAGTGTGGTACGGTTACCGGGTACCGGTACCGGTACCAATTAACTACCAACCTCTAATGTTTGAAATTGTTTATTGAAATAATTGATTTACATAAATATTTTACAAAATAGGGCCTTAAACTAGAGGTTGGTATATAATAATTGGATTCTACCTGAACTAGGAATAAACCTGTATTTTAGGTATCTCACTCAACTGCTTATACATAAGTGTGATCTATGAGTTCAACAAAATATTACAATGATTTATCTACTAAAATTCTAATTTATGTTTTCATTAAAATTAAGAAAAAAACTATAACATCTATGCTACTTTTTTGCATCAACATTTTTGCAATGATGTTCTATTATGATTATTGCAATTTAACATTAATTTTAAAAAGGTCATCAAATCAAATGAAAAAAAAATGAAATTATTATTGGACCAATTAATATTTTTTGCAATTGTTTGGAAGTTGGATATGAAACGAATAAATAGTCTTTTATAAAGATGAACGATCCGATTAATTTTGTGACTGTAAATAAAGTTCACCTACTTATATTGATAGTAAGTAATAATAGATAAAAGATGAAATCCCAGCTTTTTGTTGAAAACTAAGTCAATAACAACACAAAAGGTTATAATAGACCACTTTATCTTGTCGAAAAATATTTCGGTTAGCAATTTCTTATTCAAAATGTCACGCCATTTGTCTAAATAGACTTAGACCTTTTGTAGTCAAAATGGTAAACGCAAACAAATCCTTCGAACTGAAAGATAAAAAATGTTTGGTTGGCATGCCTGTCATGAATGCTAAAATTTTGTAGAGGTTTTTTTACAAATGTTGTCACGCTTGCTAGCTTGGTTACTTACAAGCGCTGCGACTACAATTTATAGTGTTCTAGGTTCAATATCCAGGTTGGTTAAAGGTGTTACTGGGTTTTTCAATCAGGAATTTGTAATCATAATCATTCATAATCATCATCATCATTTATTGCATTCATGTAGGTTCCATACATGAACCCTGGGCCCTGCTAGGGCACAGCAATATACATAGTTTAAAAATGGTACAGTGTCACAACAATAAACAAAACAAAATAAAATAAAAGGTTGTAAGTAGTTGTTTGGAGTGTACGAGTAATATTGTCGGTTGATGGTGTAATAGGCTTGCCTTTATTTAATTAAATATAACCCGCAAAATGGGATGTAGCTACTACAAGACATACAATCCTGTTTCCCTCTTCAAGGAATACAGCCGTGATGTTCTGTTAGATTGTCATATTAATATCTAAAAGTTGATTAAATTATGTTAAATACCACCCACCCAGTCATTTTTCGTTATAATTGTATAGATTATTTTTTTATCTAAAATAAACTGATTAATAATTAACAAACTATTTACTAGAATAATACCTCCCGCTTTCTAATAAACTATATAATATTAATATTTTTCAGGAGACAATGCCTGAAGATAATACAAGTAATTTAGAATTTCGAACTACCCTCATAAGTAATGTAAATCATCTCATTTGACAATGTCACCATTGTAATGAAGATAGACTCAATAATTACCTATCATGACACTTGAAAACTGTTTTTAACCAAGTAAATATAAATGGTTTTTTAATTGGCCAATTTATAGCAAACTTCGGGGACCTGCACCTTACGACGTATAAATGCCACCATTTTTCCAGTGTTAGTGAGAGACGGAGCTATACAAGGCCGCTAGCACCATCCTTTTTTCGCAGTGGAATAATGATGGCATTAATACTTCATAAGTCAGCCCCCTGTACTATAATCATTTGCAGGGCAGGGAAGGTGACACTTGATAGTTGCACCGCATATAAAAAAAAAAAAAAATGATACAAAGTGGTCAAATATTGAACAGCTTAATGAATGGTCCCCCCTTAATTATCAGCCTAACCTTTTCCCAGCTATGGTGGGTTGTGCAGCTGAATACCAGTATTTTACATGGAGCGACTGCCTATCTGCTTCCACAACCCAGCAACTGGGTAATACGATAAACCCTTGGTAAGACTGGTTGTCATACTTTCGAGCCGTAGGTACCCGTAACCAGAGCCGGGACCAAAAGTTTAACGTTCTTTTCGAGATACGAATGTGTCTCGATATGTAATGGATGGTCTTGGTCACCCATCCACGGACCGACCTCGGCAAGCGTAGCTACCCGAGCGGCTATTATTATTTAGCCACGAGCCCCTTACTAATCCCCCCCTAATCTTTTCTAGGTACTAAGGCATGCTCGACTTCTGTTTACTAAGCCAATACCACCATTCCCAGATATTATTCCCACATTGAGCAGTTTAAAAAAGTTATACGCATAATTGATGTACTGCATTTAGAAATCGATTAACAATCAACTTTAACAAACAGTCGACTGCATGAAACAGTAGTTTTGCCTAATTATTCCACAAATACAATCGTGATGACATTTAGTACATTTTACCCATTATGGAGTAAGTAGAAAAAGAGCAATTCCGTGTATTTTCCAATTGTAGTGAGCATGCGAGATGCCAATAACGATTGCACAATTGCACATGGCTCTAAGTATAGCCCATTGGAGAGCGGGAGCCGGGCTATTAGCAAACACTATTGATTGTTGGCCTGACCACCACAATGCATCACGTTCTCGTTCATTTATAATACATGCTTATTAAACCATTAAATTGGTTGATAACTAGGCAAAATTGATATGCTCTTTTTTTGTTAAAAAAACATCATGTATTTCGGTTGTGAGCGATTATTTTCACTGTTATGTATCTTACTTACAGCTAATCTGTGGATAGCGTTGTAGGTTGTAATATTATCTAGGTATTAGTTTTGTGTATTTCTTGTTTTATATTGTAATTCTTCTTCTTCTTTTTGTGTAGTTAGGGACTAACCTGGTGTCAGAGTTTTAAAGCCACCCAAGGGCCTCTGACTTGGCTTCATATGCCGTCGAGGAATATCTCTCAGGCATGCCGATTTCCTCACGATGTTTTCCGTCACCGTTTTTAAAGTAAGTGATAATTACACAATACGCACATGAATCGGAAAAGTCAGAGGTGCGTGGCTTAGGTTCGAACTCGAGACCTATGACTTGGCAGTCCGACGGTCACACCACTTGGATAGCCAAGTGGTGTGACCGTCGGACTGCCAAGCAGTGATAGCACTGCTTATATATTGTAATAATTGATAGTGATTGTTGTTCCTTTTGAATAAAAACTAATAAGTACCTAATAATTGTGGCGGACATCAAAATAGATTTTAATCATTTTTATTAGGTTGACAATCGTCCCGCGCACGGATATCGCGCATCATAAGGCTACATACACTTCACAGTATTAAAGTCTAGGAAGTCGCTTTTCCCTTAAAATAATAATAATTAAAATTGAGTGAAATTCAAGTTCTTTTGCGGGTTCGAATTTCTAAGTAGGTACGCAATTACAATTTGCATAACTCTATTCATATTTAATTGAAACGCTACAATACCTCACAGACCTATTTCAATCTCGCTAACAAAGCTAGTTTTAATTATAGTTTTCTACGAACTTAAATAAAATATGCGTACGTAATCACAGTCTTTTAGAAATTCAAAGTATTATGACACATGCAATGATTTAATTATATAGGCAACTAAGTACATAATTTCTGTTATTATGAGCTGAATTATTAATTAGCTACAGGTGTGTTCTGACAGAATACAATATATCAAAAGTAAACTACATCGTAGACACGCAAAGGACTCGAAATACAAATGAATAAACTATGAATTAATTTACTTAATCGGAAAATAATTAAGATAACATAACATAACACAAGCTCATTTATCTATATAAACAATGGCTGCACCCCGCGGTATCATCCACGTAAGTCTCGATCTTGAGGGAATATCGGGATAAAAAGTATCCTATGACGTAGTCCAGGTCATGGTCTACTCATGTGCCAAAGTTAATCCAAATCCATTCGGTCGTTTTAGTGTGAAAGCGTAACAAACAAACTCATTGCTGATGCCCGCGGCTTCGCCCGCGTGGGTGTCGATTATTATATACTAAAACCTTCTTCGAGAACCACTCTATCCATTGGTGAAAACAGCACGAAAATCGGTGGAGAAGTTTTTGAGTTTATCGCGAACAGACAGACTTGGCGGAGGACTTTGTTTTATAATACCTACTAGCTTCTGCCCGCGGCTTCGCCCGCGTGGTATGTCGAGAAAATGTAGCCTATGTCCTTCCCCGAGATGCCTTTTATCTCCTTGCCAAATCTTGAAATCCGTTCAGAGGCGTGAAAAGGTAACATACAGACAGACAGACAGACAGACCGACAGACAGACAGAGTTACTTTCGAATTTATAATATTAGTAAGGATGTAGTGATATTAGTTAGGATTAATATTACAGTTAGGACTTTGTATCACAATGATCCTTATTGTCTTTTCTTTATGGTTGGTACTCATAAGTATAGAGTCTCCTGTTAGATGTTACATGACAGCGACAGGATAGAATTTGTCCACATCGTAAAGTTAGTTATAGAAGTATCGGTATGGACCCGTAAACTCATCTGCTGGACATGGTTGGTCATGACCCTCAATACATTTTTAACCTCCTCTATTCCCAAGACGTAGGTACCGTAAATCATAAGACTCGATACACATTAAATATGAAGACGTCGCGTTGATGTATTCGCTAATAGAAATAACTTATGGACAAATCTTGCTTACTTTAGAATTCTAAAAAGAATGCTTATGTACGTAAATGTAGGTAATCTGTTATTTTGTCTCTGAAGCACTTTGGAATATTTGTGGCGGCATCTTCATCACCACATGCGAACATCAAAGACCTGACGTCACACAAAAATCCTGACGTCACATAAATCCTGCATCCGTAATTAGAGTTTACCGCGCGATGGACATTATACAAGATTCCGACATCAATCGTTGGGCAGTTGCCCGCCAGACACGACACCTGTCTGGTTGGAGGATCCTCCCTTTTCTATAGAGGATGAGTGAACTTTACACCCTGTTCCTCATACCCCCAAATATTCATTCAAATCTTATAAAAGACTAAATATGTAAAATATTTAAACATCAAATCGTTCAATCGATTAGTTTTAGTTTCCAATTTATGTCATAGCTAACGTATGAAAAATGATTAAGGTGAAAGCGCCACGGTAGCCCGCGAAATTCAAATCTTCTTACGTTTTTTCAATTTGCTGGTCAGTATCAGGTTGTATGTTGATCAAAATTATGATTCACGACCGTAAAAAATAATGTATTTACAAAATTATAATCAATCACATCATCAATACATCTCTCTAAATTAGATCCTCTTTAAGGTCATCATTTTCAAAATTTACATTAATTAGTATTTATTATTTGCAGCGCAGTGTCTAAATGGACACGAAATCGCGGCACTGGTTTCATCCTTAGCAACAAATTATAATGAACTTAAATCATTTAAAATAAAGACCTTAATAGAGTATAAAACCTCTGAGAGGATTAAAAGCTTAGCAGCGCCCGCATTCGGCTGTCTCGGAATAGAAAAGGGTTGAAATTCAGGCCATGATGTTTAACTTTTTTTTGTTTTGGTAACATTTTAATCCTAATGACAATATCTTATGTAAACTGACCTATATCTTATAGGTTTCCCCCTTTCTTAAAAATAAGTTCATGTTACTCCTATTGTTATTTTAAAGATTGATGTAAATCACAATGGCTCCAATAGCGACAGCCAATAGATATGTAGTTTTCAATTAATTTTAGGCAATACCAAAGTCAAAGTCAAAGTATTTCATTCAAATTAGACACCTCAACTGGGTCCGCGACTGGTCAATCGTCATCCTGAGGATGCCTTGTTGAGAGGTAAAACAAGTGGATCACAGGTGGTCACGTGGTTCTTACAGGGTTTTTTATGACTCTTGAGGAATTGTTAAGCGGTATTACTGAATATATTTACGTCTATTGTATTTTAAGTCCTAATAGTTTTCAACGTTAAAACTTACTTCAATCAATACTTGAATAAAATTAATATAAAATGTATCGGTTTTTCTCATCAAACATAGATACTTGCAAGTTGCAACCGAGCCAATAAGTTAATAAAATTCAATAGCACGTTCTGGTGTACCAGGGAGTGCCTGCGTCAATACTAAATAGCTACTAGTAGCTAGTGCTACAGGCCAGTGTTAGTGGCAAGTTGTTGCAGCTTGCCTCCCAAGAGAGGTTCTCATTGCTACTGGTTTACGGCCACAAGGGAAGCGGCTAGTAAAGTGGCTTAGCTTATTTATTTTTACTAGCTTATACGCTGGTATAAGCTAGTAAAAAATAAATAAGCAGAAAAAGAAATTATCCAGGAACAAAATACTGGGATAATAAGTATCCTATGTCCTAACTCAGGTCATAGTCTACCTGTGTACCAAACATCTAAATCTGTTCAGCCGTTAACACGTGAAAGCGTAATTAACGAACAAAAAAAATCACGTTCGCATTTTTAATATTACTAGCTGCACCCCGCGGTTTCACCCGCGTAAGTCTCGATCCCGTGGGAATATCGATATAAAAAGTATCCTACGTCCTATTCCAGGTCATGGTCTACCGATGTGCCAAATTTTATGCAAATCTGTTCAGCTGTTTCAGCTTGAAAGCGTAATAAACAAACAAACAAGCAAAAAATCTCACTTTCATATTTACAATAACCTGATGGCTTAAGGAAATGCGTAGCCTGTTGCCATTATTTTAAGCTGTGTCGTAACTCGTACTGAAAAGTTTGTAGTAAAACCAACAACTACGTAATAACTCGTTTACATTAAATTGGATGTACTTATGAATGAAGCAAAAGGAGTATCAAAGGAGCGTAACAGGTGGCGTTCAATAGTTTCTGCCTACTCCCATGGGAAGAAGGCGTGATTTTATGTATGTATTATATTGGATCAGTAATAAAATACATTTAAGCCTGTACATATTAATAACAATTAGAAACAGTAAGCTAAGTTATTATTATAACAAGTCAGATAACAGGAAAATTGACCTTTATGGAATAATAATGTCGACAGAATTACCTTTAAACTTTGTAGGTAGTACTTACATTATCATAACGGATTGGATACTGGCATATTAATTAGACTCAACGCCTACAACGTTTTAGCATCTTCTGACATTTAAACTCAATAATAACATAATAAGAATAATAAATGCTTGAACTTTTTTGTGAAAAGTTATGACAAGTTACACGAGTGTAAATGGCGCCACAGTCGTTTTTTCTCAGTAAAAAGATTACGCTGTCTGTCCAGATTGTTACTGGCTAGTTGTAAGTCAAACGGATTTAAAAATGGAATGCGATGATCGAATGAAATAGTTTGTTTATTTTAGGGGTGGGAAGTATCTAAGACTACGCTAAGACCAATACTGCTGCTGTTTCAATGTACATTTATTTATTTAAATACTTTAAGCACACAAATATATACAGAGGCGCACTTAGTGCCATAGGCATTTTCGACTAGTCAACCTTTGGTTGACACAGAGACAGACAGTGGTAGATGTAAACGAAAATTGAAGAACATTCAATCTATACGTTTTTATATATATTTTTATATGCATTATAAAGTATCACAGTCAGTGATTCTTTATTCACATTATATAATCTAGCCTAGAGCCATTTAAATAAGTATAACTTAGTTAGACTGCTAAGAAATTATAAAAGTAAGAAATCGTTCAAAACGTCTTTCTTCTTCAGTATGTCAGTCCCTTATACTTATAATAATATTATATTATAACCTTATACTTGTAATAATATTATAAAGCTGAACAATTTGTTTTCTTTGTTTGAACGCGCTAATCTGAGGAAGTACCAGTCGGATTTGAATAAAATCTTATAGCCCAATTCTTGAAGAAGGTTATAAGCTTAACATAACATTTACATCATGATAAGACCCTTAGGAACCGAGCAAAAAGAAAAAAAAAAGAAAGAATGCTAAGCGAAAACGGGCGGGCGATGCGCACCGGCTCGGTAGGTCGGGGGCCGAACTTTTGCGTGGTCGAAGTCGCGTGCAGGTACCTATAATATAATTATGTTACTAAATAACGGGTGTAAAAAGACACTTACCGAAGCCGCAAGTTACTCTTTTTTCTGGACCATGCCTGGGAACCTATTTGTCATAAGGTCAAAGTTCCAACTTTTTCAGACGTTTTTTAAAGAAATTTAGTTTTAAATGTTATAATGGTTACTATGACACTGGTTGTTTTAATGTTGGCAATAAGCTAACTGTTTCTGAAACTTTTATAGAGGATTTATAGCATGGGTGTAGATAAAGGCATTTAAAATATCCCCACAAACCCTGAACTGTTGCATGCACCAAAAAACACAATGTTTTGCGTGCGTTACGTTGCGCACTACCGTAAACAATGATTTTTTTAGACCAAAAATAAAAGTTTTCCCAGCAATTATTTTTGTGCTACCTATGTTACTTATTTTGATGTACAGAATGCATAGTTGACGGCTACGTGATGGGTATTTTTACACCCTGTATAAATAAACCTACACGTACAGTCACGGACTTTAATTGATGAACCACCTGGCACTGTTCGTATTTTAACCGTGTAATGCAAATCGGGTTTATTCGGTTCCTGACACGCAAAGTCTTATATGTCTACGTATAAGAAGAAGAAAATTATATTTCATATCTTTGCCGGTTGGCTAACCTGAGAGCCAGAACTACAAACTTGACAGCAGAGTGACTACACAAAGTCAACCAATTGTAGGTCTAGCAACAGTAACCTAGCAACGATAAAAAAATTTTGCTAGGTTACTGTTGCGATAGTAACGTTAGCGTACGGAGAAATTCTGACATCGATATTTCAACTGTCACTGTCTTCAGTTAAGTTTTCAGAATTGTTGAGTTAATGAGCTATGATTCAAAGGAGGTCAGTATCAAATAGATTGGATAAACTTAATGCAACATTGTATTTATTTTTATCATTAAGAACTTATTAGTCAACCTCTATGGATAAGACTATTTCCGATTAAAGGTAATTTATTTGTCATCTTGATATTTCAACTGTCACTGTCTTCAGTTATGTTTTCATAATTATCGAGTTAATGAGCTATGCTTCAAAGGAGGTCGGTATCAAATAGATTGGATAAACTTAATGCAACATTGTATTTATTTTTATCATTGAGAACTTATTAGTCAACCTCCATGGATATTTCCGATTAAAAGTAATTTATTTGTCATCTTGTTTACGAGCTTGCGATTTGAGTTCGTGCTTAATCGTGAATGTAATCTCGTGAATGTATGAAACTGCAAAATTGAAAAGTTTGAAGGTGGCTCATCAATTAAAGTCCGTGACTTTACCTACTTCCATTTTCTTTCGAAAGAATTTATTCATATAAAACTCTTATGAATTTTAAATCCTAACGCCATCTTCAAAGCCACACTCGGGAGGTAAGCAAAAGTCGTACGTGTGTTGCAAATAGGAGTGCGACGCAGTAAGAATTGCAATGGCTGCCACGTACACACCCTATCACCTTACACTATTCTGTTTCACAACATTGTGCTACTAAGATAGAGTTAGACTTTTTTATTCAAAGCATTTTCATCTCCATTAATAGTGAAGTGGTAAATGAGTACATTCACAGCAAGTTCCTAGTTGAAGAAAAATAAAAAAAATAACATTTAACTAAGTAAAGATTTTATCTCTCACCACATTATTTATGTACATTTTCAAATTATCAAGAGCAATACATAATAGCTTTATTGATTTACCAACAGCACCTCGCGATTTCACCCGCATATGTCTCGATCCCTTGGGAATATCGGGATAAAAAGTATAATATGTTGTGTTAATCCCGGTTATAAACTATCTGTCCATCCGTGCATTCATCCTCACAAACTCTCATGTTTATAATATTAGTAGGATTGGCGATATATTACAAAAATCGACAGAAGATCGCTTACAAAATATAATGTCAAGGTTCTAATAAATTAGCAACAGATTCTCATCAGGCTATAACGTTCCCACTGCTGGGACACACAGGCCTCTTCTCTACGAGAGGGAGTGGGCTGTAATCCACCACGCGGGCCCAGTGCGGGTTGGTAGATGTCATATTATGTCTTCGAATTTTTGGTTCTAAGACATGCCGGTTTCCTCACGATGTTTTCCTTAACCGTTTTGAGAGCAGTGGTGATGAAAGAATTTACACAAAGTAAAGCGCCTGTCTGGGTTCGAACCTACGACTTGCAATTCGTAAGTCCCGGCCGATAACACGGGACCACCACTGCTCTCGAGATAATGATAATAATTTAGATAATTAAGTAGCTCTAAGTAGGAATCTACTAAAGCAACGTTAAACAAAACGCGACCGACCAGAATTTAATTACTGCTTAAATAAATTAGCTATTGCACAATGTAATTAGCTATTGCACAATGTAATTAGCTATTGCACAATGTAATTAGCTATTGCACAATGTAATTAGCTATTGCACAATGTAATTTAAAACTGAATTTAGGAGATAAAGTTGATTCCCCTGTGTAGTATTTAAAGCACTTTGTTTTACTTTTCGAAAGGTTTGAAATTAATTTTTTAAAAAAACCTCTGTTTAAAAATTATGTAGGTAGCTTAATTTATAGCCCAATAGATAAAATAATTTTATAAGTTATTCATTGCATTGATTCATTCCAATCTTTTGTGAACAAAGTAAGAGGGACGAGCATATTATAAATGAATTGCTAATAGACGGGTTAACAGGTGAACTTGATAAATAAAAACATTAGCTAAAGATACACCTTTAGCTAGACTCCATCATCATCTGCCTAGCCTTTTCCCAACCATGTTGGGGTCGGCTTCCAGTCTAACCGGATGCAGGTGAATACCAGTATTCTACATGGAGTGACTGCCTATCTAGCCCCCACAAACCAGTTACTGGGTAATACGATACCCCTTGGCAAGACTGGTTGTCAGACTTTCAGGCTTCTGACGACCCGTAACGACTGTCAATGATCCAAGAATAACAGCCGGACCCAACGGCTTAACGTGTTTTCCGAGGCACGGAATAGTCTTGATATAATGTAAAGATGCAGTCACCCATCCACGGACCAACCCCGGCAAGCGTAGATTAACGTGATAGATCGACCCGTGCGGCTGTTATTACTTAGTCACGAGCGATATAGGTATCTAGACTGTTATGTTAAAAAAGCTTCTTCTCTCCTACAATGTACTACACCCCCCTCCCCCCCCACATGGAACTTAAACACAACTGACCCTACCTCATGGGACTTAAACATAACTGGTGAAATGTGGGTGTGCTATAGCTACACCCAGTCTGCCAAAACCTTCAGGTAACAGACGTGATGTTATATTATGTTTACAGAAGACAGCAGGATTGAACACTGCTTTTTAACCGACTTCTTCAAAAAGGAGGAGGTTCTATGTTCGTCTGTGCGTATTTTTTTTTTATTCAATAAAGGAATCGTAGTCAGCTCCCCTCCACTTACTCTCAATCATAACAAGAACTAAAGGAAACCCCAGTGAATACTACATTCAGGTGTAGAACCATCTCGAAACTATTTTACATAAACACAATTTTAACTCAAGTGCTTTTACCGTCGAGAAAATGTCGTCGTCGAATTCCGCGGCACAAAGAACCACACACTATTCGAGATTTTGGATCCCTATTGAAACGCGGCGTTGTTGTGTGAATTGACTCTTACTTGCCGACTATTCAGTTCGGTAAATGCTCCTAGCATTCATACATAGGGTAATTTTTGTGAATGGACTGCAAGGGAAGAAATAATTGTAATCTACCCAGCATAATTCTTAATTTAATCTAAATAATTTTACCCTTATTGAATTTGACCTTTTATTTTAATATCATGACGACTATTTGTAATGGATTGACTATCAATGTATAATTTATATTTTTAAAGATATGATCTAATTGTTTAAATAGTATGACAGTAGGTATATTATAATTTGCATGCTAACATAAGCCATTTGCATTGCCTTTGTACGAATTTTTCTGTTCCTTTCTTCTTTTCTGTATTTAAATATGTGTGCATAAATGGTTAAATAAATAATAATAAGCGAATATGGTGAAACTGTACCTGTGTAACATCTTTGTAAACCCATATTATGCGAATAAACTTGATTGATTGATTGAAGAGATAGGACCGAAATCATAAATTTCGCGTTTCAGCATGGCAATAGCGTTCATTGACCCATCTACATTATCTAGCTTTTTTTTTCAAAAACTGAAACAAGATCCGTTACCGTCCTGAATCAATATTTATCTTATTTTCAACATGTTCCAAGAACAAAAAAACATACATAGTTTATTGTTTGGGTTTCTATGGAGAGGCAATGACCGCTATTCCTAAAACGCGACAACTATACATTATACTTCATCTCGATTGATTCCATTAATTGGTGTATTATATTCTAGTACGAGAACAAATAAATAAAACAAATTAAAATAAATGACTATGGTAAATTGGTCAAAAATTATTTAATCCAATCTTCAACAACACTCAGTGCAATTAAAAATGCAAACTAGTTTTTAAAAAATCTTTATGGTTCCTTTGAACACTTTGTTCTATGAACCATGCATAGTTTCCATTTTCGCTCTGAATTTCCATCTCAGAAATTCATCATAAGTATGTATATTCACGCGTTATATGATATTTTTTGGGCAAAGAATCAGCATTGCCATACAACGTGGCAATGCTGCCAGCCTTTTGGGCACTTTTCCTGTTGACAGCGATGCGGACGAATTTTTTGATGCCCTTTGATAATTTTCCCTTGTACATAATTATTATTATAGATATTATAAGTCTTTGTTAGTTCTTAAAGTTATATGATAAACAATACTTACAGATGTCTGCCTAAGAAATTGTCTGAGGAATGAAAACTTCTGACTATGAGTTTGAAGTTTCAGACTATGGAGTGAGTCTAGTTCCGTATCTTCTGTTATTATAGTTTCAATGTTTATAAGTTGAGTGGAATGTTTTAATATCAGTAAGACTTGTTACTACCTAAATGATGATTACAGACAACAGAGCGACATCGTTAGTACCTATAGACAATCTATTCTATACATATAATAAAATCGTAAACGGTCCGTGTCTGTACATTAAAGATTTTTGCAAAAAAAGTACTGGAAGCCGCGAGAAATAAGTAATAGAAAGTAAAAAAAAATTTTTTGACATTTTTGTCTGTTTGTTTGTTCGTTTGTGAGCGCATCACGTAAAAGCCACTCATTGGATTCCAAATTGAATTACTGAACAATAAGAAACTTTATTGTGAGTAACATTAAGTCTTTATTTCATCAAAATCGACCGGCAAAATCAAAAGATATATGGATTTAAACACATGATTTTTTTTAATCCACCGGAAAAGTCGGAATTACACCCGGGCGACGCCGGGCACGAACAGCTAGTACTGAATAAAATCAATGTTCATAATAGCCATGAAAAATAAAAAAGTGATACAGTTTTTATAACTTCATGACAGTGCATTAAGCTTTAAAATCGAACCATTCCACGTAAGTAATCACTTTCGACAGTTCCACTCACGAAATACGAAATTGCAAAATGTCGCGGGGCAATAAAAATACAGAGAGCGCACATTTCTTTGTTTATTAAGTCTGAACAGTGGCGTTGTCGCGACTACATGCATGCAAATAAAAAGTACAATCCCTCTCATACGTCGTAAAGCTTTTATTTCGGTAGCATTGGCTCACTAGATTTATATCTGCTCTTTTGTGAACATGCTGTATCTGAAACGGCTCTGTACGAGAACTCCATGCGCGCCTAACTAGTTTTGAAGCTTTTATAATCGCAGATGCATTTGAATTGATTTGATAATGGCTGTCCTACTAAAATGTGGCCGCTCAGAGAAAAAAAATGTATAATAGTGAAAAAGTTTCATAATAAAAACTGCCTGCAATGATTGAATTGGCCCGATTGTATCAGTTTTTCATAGTTACAACTCCCACTCCCAAGCTCTGCAAACTTGAGTCGAGTCGGGCTCCAAACTGGGTTAAAAATAATACATTCAAAAGTAAAATACCGTTTCAGTACCGTACCAGTCTGGATTTGTGCCCGGTTGATGGCAACAGGCTTGCCCCATTACGTGGGACATAAACATAACTGGCGAAATGTGAGTGTTCTGTAGGTACGCCTTTACCTAAACCTTTGGCATGTTATTCACAGGTCTTTACAGGCGCGATATTATGTTGTTAACCTGGCTCCTGAAATACAAGTACTTTAACCAGCTCTGGAGCAAGGATCTCAATTTTTTTTTAACCTGTTTTTTTATGGCAATAAAGAATTTATTTATTATTATTTAGTACAATAGACGCAGATACTTATATTTAGTTACTAAATATATCTGTCTATTGTATTTTATAATTACTTTAAAATACATGTATACTCTCAAGTGAATCAATTAACTATCTTATTCTTATTTATTAAGCATAATAATTACTGAATTCTAAACCAAATGAAACGCAAAACCGCAGCATTTACATAAAAATCTTATCTTCCAAAAACAAAACGTGACCCAGTTAATTTCAATTTGCTGGAACAGTATAATTTGTAATTATTTTTTTACAATATGTCACGCAACAAAGGGGGAGGAACAATAGAACGACACAGATAGCCAGGGGAGGTTTACCGCGATTAATTTGAGCCTGTATAAATCATGAATATTAGACAGAGGGCGCGCGCTCGAATAAATTCATAAAAATTCGCTATTATCGCCGTGTTTAGCTGTTCAGGAAGTATTTGTGCTGAAAGAGGTTATTTGTCTGATTCAGAAAAAACAATTGAGTAAATGATTGAAATATATTTATTAATATGATTACTCAGATCAAATAAAAAACCAAGACAGAGCGCTGTCAACAGTGATGTGAAGCCGGTTTCGTAAACATGTGTGCACACATTTTGGTGTAGTTTAATTGTAAATGGTTGTAAATGTGGACGAGTGAGCGTGTACGCACAGAGCGTTGTTTTGTTGTTTGTTTCACTGTATTATTCGCAGCGCTCTGTCTTGGTTTTTTATTTGGTCGAGTATGATCATTTTCACATATTTGAAAAATTACAAGATTAGAACTCAAACATAAATTTTTAATAAACGGCAAAACGAGTTTTCGGTGTTGTTCCCAAGGTAAGACAGTAAATCGATAATTCTAAAGTTTAACTTAAAAAGATAAATAGCTGTCTGCAAACAATAATTTAAATTCAATAACTGATTAAATTCTTCAATGTATTATTCCCAAGCGATGTCAACGTCCTCTTCATCAAAGTTATCAAGTTCGAGTTAAGTTAGTAATTGACTTACCACTTACCACAGCTCATTGATCAGACTTAAGTCTGAATAAGCAAAGTTTAAACTTCTAACTTAACTTGCGAAAGAGAAACATCAACGTTTGGCTCTCAACAATGATGTGGTTCAAAAGTGCGATTAAGTTATTTACATACTAGCTGCCCCGCTCCGGCTTCGCAAGGGTAGCACTAAGTACCTACCCTACCTACCCTAACTACCCTACCTACCCTACCTACCGTACCTACCATACCTACCCTACCCTACCTAGCCTACCTACCCTACCTACCATACCTACCCACCTACCCTACCTACCCTACCTACTATATTATGCATTAGGGTTTTAGCGGTTACGTAGTTTAAGTAACTGAGAATTTGAACCTAGCACCTTAAATGCATAATACATTCGAAAAGAGAATCCAAAACAACAAAACACAATCCATTGCTTCATTTGTTTGTTACATCCGTCTGCTCTACCGCAAAAATGACGCATTGGGTTGTTCAGAATTTTCAAAATTAAAAGGATTGCTATTACGGGTGTGTTATGCATTAAGGGTGCTTGTTAACAGGAACATACAAAAGTACGTTGGTGTCATTTTTCGATAATGTCAATTAATAATAATGGGCCAATGAGAGGCTTAATTAATATGTCCTTTTTCGCGACAGCAGTAACGATATTGCAAAAGGGCAATAAGGGTTCCGGTCACCAGTTAATGATTGTAAAAACGCTACCGCCCTTTTGTCAGCGACCTATATACAATAGACTGCATTAAAATCAAATTATAAACTTAAAATTAACCTTCAAATCACCTCATTTTATCTGCCGTTTATTAAATGTTAAACAACTAGATCGTTATCTAAAAATAAGTGTAATAAAATCGATCCGAGCTTTGAGGTCGTACTATATTTATGACCCTTTAAATTTCACTCCGGTTCGTCGGATCCGGCCCCACTTTGTACAAAGTAGATTCGATGACTCGCTGTTGATTTGATTGGCAATCCCGTTTCAACTTTAGCTATGAAATATCATTTATAGCCAACCAAGAATTTATAAAGGAACTCCTGCATTTGAAATGGGAATAAACTGACTTTTTTTCTTATTTATTTATTGGCTTTATCGGTTTTTCCAGGACCAAAAGCCATGAAGAGATAATCTTTTTATCGGTTGCTAAGCTTATGATGCCAGTTTTAATTGAATTGTGTTCTTAAATCAAATTGGTTAGAAAAGTAAATTGATCGTTAATATTGGCGATTGAAGTGTTCAGTATACGTTGGAAGTCTCTATGAACACCTACCTTTTCTTTCATCCGTTAGGTTTCTCGAAACCTCATTGAGGTTCTGTTCAATTAGAGTTTAAAGACACTGGAGATATTTTTAGAGAAATATTTTTTTTCCTCCTTCGAATACTTTTCTTACTGATGGATTTTACAGCTTGACTGTAATACTGATAATAGAATTGTTTGCCATTACAGTAAGCGCTCAGTTTTTCCTTCATAAAATAAATGTAGTGGAAACATTGGGTTTATTGCCTCAGTCATGTAGATCGTTTATTTCAATTGATATTGATTTGTTTCCTGCAAAATATTGGAGTGCGAAATGGTTCCGTTTATGTTAGTTATTTAATAACATCTCTTAATTGCTTTCGAAACTTCGTTCACTGTCACAGGAACAAGACAGTTATGTTATGCCTGGTTCCTTACCTAGCTAAAAGTCTATGTTAGCATTTCATGAACAATAAAATGCTTTAAAAAAAATAAACAATATTGTATAAGATTCAAGAACGTAGCCAGCGTGAGGAGCTCGTGGGTAAGTAATAACAGCCGCTCGGGTCGATCCATCAGATTAAGCTACGCTTGCCGGGGTTGGTCCGTGGATGGGTGACCATTTTCACATATCGAGACTCCTCCGTGCCTCGGAAAGCACGTTAAGCCGTTGGTCCCGGTTGTCATTTATGGATTTTCTTTGACATTCGTTACGAGTCGTCAGAAGCACGAAAGTCTGACAACCAGTCCAACCAAGGGGTATCGTATTACCCAGTAACTGGCTTGTGGAGGTCAGATAGGCAGTCGCTCTATGTAAAATACTGGTATTCAGCTGCATCCGGTTAGACTGGAAGCCGACCCTAACATAGTTGGGAAAAGGCTAAGCAGATTGATTGATACAAGAACGTAACCAATACCGTTGGTAGATACGAGGATTTGGACATTAGTCAAATGAAATTCTTACGTATTTGCTTGGAAAAAGTATTCGTTTGGCAAAGACAGCTGTTTATCATTCGATATTTGAAGGAGTGCTGTGAAAATATGGAGCCCCGGGTGTGTTGACTCTCGCAGACGGGGCAAAGTTACTTATCAAAATATTATTTAAGTTACGAAGCACTTCCGATGCATTGGAGCTTGTAAATTATGCCGCATCGACGCCATGTTGAATATTTGATTAAATAAATAAAAATCGAGGCAGACAGAAAGACAAATTCGTAGTCAAAATAGCTAAGGTATTTGAATAAAAAGTTACTTTATGCAGTGTAAACAAGAACTAAACCAAGTCTTTAAACTTTAGTGTAACTGGCATTGTATCGTTAAATGTGAAAAAGTTAACTATAACCCAACTACGACAAAAACGCCAACTTAAAAGGTATAAACAAGACATCGTTACAAATTATCATCAAATTCGGTTTTCGTTTATCCGGAGTCAGACGTAATCTTTATGAATTATGCTTTGCATTACATGATTAGTATTTACGGTTTTTTTAAAGTTATTTTTATGTTACGGATGAATGAGGGATCAACTTCAATTTAATAAGCAGCGTACATAATATTTTAGAAGGGTTTTTAGTGTGAAACTTACTGGTTTTTTTTTTTTTTTTCCAAATTTTCATTAACTTTATTCATCATAATAATATGTTGTTATATACAATCTAACACTAAAATTATATACAAAGCGAAATAAAACATGATGTGAAATGTGTGAAACATAAAACTATCAAATACAAAAATGTTTTTTTCAAATCCGATTGGCAGTTCCAGAGATTAGCGCGTTCAAACAAACAAAAAAACAAACTCTTCAGCTTTATTATTAGTATAGTATAGAAGATAGATACAGATAAATGAACTTTTAAGGGCGAAACGGTCAGGATTTTGGTCTTCTTCAGCCCATTCGCATAAACTTGTGCCGCCTCATCCCCATATGTAACGGTAAAAAAAAACGGTAAGATAGCTCCAATTGACATGGGGTTCTGAACTAATTGGGGAAGGCCATAAATAGCCCCTTGCCTCCTGGAGCGTTGGACATAAACTAATGACCCTTGATGAGTACATCTACAATGGGTCGACATCCGTTCTTATTGGGTGCACCAAACATTGTTCAATACTCGAAGCTAAGTTCGGTGTAATATTAAAAATAATTAAAAGTAATACATTTTTTAGAGTACACAATAACCAGTAAATAATAATAATAAAAATCGTTTATTGACCAAATACAGGATTGTTTACATTTCCTTAAATATTAATGATTACAAGTAAGTAAACTAAAATTATTTTCATGAAGGAAACATAATTTTAATATTTTAACTTGCGGACTCCATACTAGGTCGAGCCTGTCTCATGGAGTCCTAGAGAGTATTTAATAATTAGAATTTTCTGATTAACTGAATAGTATTTACTGTATTTATTTTACATATTGTTTTAAAACTTTAATATAAAAAAAAACAAAGTCACTAACAAAAGACTTTAAAAATATAAATCGTACAACAACTATGTTTGAACTGTACATAATGAGAGAAGTTATGATGCAAATGCAAATGTACGAGAGAATGATTATGTATGAGTATGTATGTGGGTAAGTATGGGGCTTGGGTGGTAGTGTGAGAGTGAGGTTGTGCTTGAGGGTGTGAGTGAGAGAGAATGTGTGTAATATTAAAAAGTATTACAATTGATTTAGTACACAAAAACCAAATAGTACAATGTAGTGTCTAAGTTGTACAACAGTGACACAGTTTGAAGTCGATCATTTGACTTCTAAACTAGGCAAGAAGCCTGTGTCTTAGAAGCTAATGTCATTCCCGAAATTGCAGTGACAGCCAACAAAGTAATCCTGCCAGGGTTGCGGGAATTTCTGAAAGGGATACCGGGACCTTGGCAACAGGCAACTGAAGGAACACGGGTAGGTTTTAGTCAGTAAAAGTCTGACACGCCCTTCCGCTCCGCCCAGAGCGGGAGAAGTCATTGGATGATTACCCAACATAAAAAAAAACCAACAAAGTAATATTCGTGCAAGTACTGATGTTATGGCGTGACATGTGAAATGATTAGTTTTCGGCATCACATAGCTCATCACTCTGTACCTACAAAGTACTGTCGGTATTAACTTAATATGCAGAGATTTTCCTTTTTTTTTCAAATTAATCAGCGCATGTCACTAGTACGTAAAAGATTAGACGTGAGTAAAAACTTGCCTACTAAAATTACGTCAATTTACGTCAGGCGCTGATTAATTTGACAGGACTAAACTAAAATTTACCTTCTGTCCTTTTCTTAATGAAATAGAAAGAAAAAGATGCACTGAACTCAAATTTAGTTTATTTTGTGATCTACAGAATTTGCACTACTATCTATTTGTTTTATTAACTACAATAGAAAGAAAAAAGAGCAGCATTGTGGGTAGGTATGACGACGAAAACTTCATCACGAAGCTATTCAATGCTGCATTCACTAACTTTTATAAAAATAAGCCTATTATTACGTACAATTGTACGTCTAACTTCAAACCACAACCCGCCTCTAATTATTTAGCACAAAACTTTTAATTCGCAGTGCACACACATTAAATAGTGCATTAAATTCTCGTGAAACTTTCAAAATTCTGTGCGATACTATTTCACATTCGCCTCATCATTACAGGGGAATTTCAGTTAATGAACCTAACGTTTCTGCGGTGCTGTTAGAATTAAATGGGTAGTTAAAATGATATGTTGTTGCTGATAATGTGAATCTATGTGTAAGCTTTCTCTCGGACATTTTAGGCATCTTTAGAGGAACCCTGGGAGCAATAGTGGAGAAATTAAATTGGTAAATGGAGATTTAAAAGTGTGTCAGTTTACAGTGATTTGAATTCTATAAAATAGTTCCAATGAACACGCGTATAAACCGTCAGATAAATTAAAAGTATATTATCAAATTGATATACTACATCATTTTTCCGTATTTGAAAGAATCTATATAATTTGCATATACAGACAATTTAAGTTGATACACGGCTACACATCAAGCTATACATTTCCAGCATAAGCTGACCTCGCATTGTAAGGAAATTCTATACAATGCGAGATCAGCATAAACTGGAATGTATAGCTTGATGTGTAGCCGTGTGTACATTCCCCTTGAAATTATCGACTGGCCGCGGACGCACGCGGATCAGCCCGGACCATGGGAATCGTATCGTGCGTGGTAGCGCAGACACGTGCGCCGCGGTCCGGCCGATCCGCGGCGAGTCGGTAAACTTCAAAGGTGCGCCGTGCGGTGCGAGCCGCGAGGTATGCTCGGTTCCTGTAAAACAAAAACGAATCGTTTTCTTTACCAATGGTAGCTTTTTAATTCGACTATTATGTTTTTTTTTTTTGTATGTTTTTTACGCCATTACTCCGCCAATTATGAATTGATTTGATGATTCTTTTTTTGTTTAGTAGGTCATAGGTACTTCAGAGGTGGTCCAATATAAATTTTATTAAGTTTGCTTGGCTAGTTTTTGAGCTAGCTTCAATAGTACGGATTTTGCCACTTAGCCTATGTTGATGCATGATGTTATAATAAGTTCCTGTCACTGTTATTTACATTTTCAGGTAAAGGTATTCGAATTTGTGTGGGGTAGGTACTACAACTAAAAAGAGAAAAAAAGCCAAAAAAAAACAACCAACTTCTAAAAAAAACAATTTTTTGACATGGGCATTTTTGGATTTTTACACAAACTGTTAAATATTTCCTCTGTGTTCTAGTGGTTAGACATCTCAGACCCAGAGGTCCCGGGTTCGATTCCAAACAAATTAATTAGGTAGGTACTTATTAATTACAGCGTAGGTATAATGGTAGCTTGATGAATCTTCGTTCAATGTGTGTTCGGCGCCGCCTCAAAATTTGTTACTTCAATTAGTTTAGGAGCTTTTACTAAGAGGTTTATTTTTCGCTTTTGAGTTACCATTTATTAATGTGGCTCAAATCTACTACCTACCTAATTAAGCTCAAACACGATGAAACTGCTGAAGGAGCTTTCGCGACTGTCTTCCGTCTCCATCATCAGATCAACTCCAGGTCTGGTTGTGTCATCAGAATTATGTATGTGTGCAACAGAAACGGTTCACAGTTGAAAATTCAGTAGGTGAAAAATCGATCAACCCCATTTTTTCTACGGGGTGGATGTTTTTTACACGGTGGAGCATATAACACGTTGGAGCATACGATGGAGGTCTGCCCTGCTTGGGCGGAGCACCGCTCTTGGAGGCGATTGGTGGCAATGACCTCTCGCTTCCGGCCCTGGTCCAGGCCATAGTACGGAGAGAGAGGGCATGGGAAGCCGTCACCTCGTTCTGCGAAGCAGTAATGCTCGCGGAGGAGGAGGCGGAACGCGTGAAGGAGACGCAAGGTAAGCGCCCTCACGCCGCTAACCGCTGCCGCAGGAGACACCCTGGGCGTCGGGAATCCCAGGTGGATTCTCGGCCACCGTAGGCGCGGGCTTGCGGACGGCCAGCAATAGGTAGCTCGCCGTCCGATAAGGACCAGGCCGGGGTCGACGTCGTGTCGTGTTCCAGGCGCGCCTCAAAGAGATGTCAGCCCACTTGACGGGTTCCGTTAGGACCGATGCCTGCCAGGGTTGCGGAAAAGTCCGAAAGGGATACCGGGACCTTGGCAATAGGCAACTGTAGAAACACGGGTGGGTTTTAGTCAGTAAAAGTCTGACACGCCCTCCCGCTCCACCCAGAGCGGGAAATGTCAATTGATGATAACCCAACATAAAAAAGGGGGTGGATTTTAGTTTTCTATTTGAAATGGGAACAGTTATCCGTGGTCATAATTAAAAAAAAAATGTATATACGGGTCGACTTGAGAACCTCCTTTTTTTTCGTCGGTTAAAAAGTCGTGCCAGTATGTAAGAGCCTTTACAGTGATGTATGTCGTATGATAAGTTTATGACGTATTGTGTCGGAGACGAGCCTATTGTTGAATTGGCTCGTCCGATGTGATCCGAAGTATTCCGAAGCGAGCCGAAAGAACGGTTAGGTCGGTGAATTGGTCGTTGACTTTGGTTCACTTTGGTGTCTCGCTCGCTCCTCGGTGAGTGAGACGTCTGCCGAGACCTGAATCCGAGACCGACTAAAGGATTGATTATTACGTTCATTAATTAATGAACGTAATAATCAATCCTTTAGTCGTTTGGGCATTTGATTAATTTGACAATATTACTGTATGGAAATATGAAATATCGCTAACTAGTGAACTAAAATACGATACGCCTAAAACGCCACGTAATTACGTGAGGCGTTTCGGGGGGTATGGGGGGTTGAGTCTCGTATTTTAGTTCACTAGTTAGCGATATTTCATATTTCCATACAGTAATATTGTCAAATTAATCAAATGCCCCGTTGGCATACATGTATCCCACTCGCTTCATGCGGCTTAAATCTCTATTTTTACCCGACTGCCCCAGAAGGAGGGTAATGTTTTTCGCGAGTATGTATGTATGTATGTATGTATGTATGTATGTTTGTATGTATGTATGTCTATTTCTTTGGCACGCTCTGTAGCCTAAACGGCTTGATGGATTTTAACATTTGAGGTGTCGTTAGATTCGTCTTAATTGTGCGAGTGACATAGGCTATATAAAATTTATATATTGCAGCTAAAAATACAAAAAAAAGTGAGAAAGTTTAAAAAAAAAAAATACAACAATATTAGTATTATCAAATAAAAACTAGTAATGACTCAATCCCAAATCGAGTGAAACCGCGGGGCACAGCTAGTAATCTATATCTATACTATCTATACTAATATTATAAAGCTGAAGAGTTTGTTTGTTTGAACGCGCTAATCTTAGGAACTACTGGTTGGAATTGAAAAAATATTTTTGTGTTAGATAGTCCATTTATCGAGGAAGGTTATAGGCTATATAACATCACGCTACGGCCAATAGGAGCGGAGCATAAGTGAAAAATGTTGTAAAAACGGGAAAAAATATTCCTTTTTGAGAGCTTCCGTTGCCTGCGCTGCGTAAACGGTTAAAGTTACGCAAATATCATGTATGATGGAATTGTTCCTCTTTAAAATTTCTAAAAAAAAGTCCGCGACAGCATATGTCTATCTTTTATGATAGACTCACTATAACCTTTTTTATGGTAATCAAATTTGTTCGAAATTATTGCATTATATTTGCGAAGGGGTTTTATCAACATAGTATTAATTATTATTCAAATAAATAGTTTTAACACCAAGGGTATTTATGTAGCAGTAAAATACTTTTTAATTCATTGGAATTGGACATTTAATTTCGAAGTTATTACGAGTATAAAAATGCAATAAGCGAACCGTTCGACGCCGGCGCCGCGCCTCCACGACTTTCCCTACTTTAGAAAGGAGAGGATGGGCACACGGGTAGACCATGATCTGGAATAGGACATAGGATACGTTTTATCCCTACATTCCCACGGGATCGAGACCTACGCGGGTGAAACCGCGGGGCACAGCTGAAGTGCTTAATCATCAATACCAATTATTGAATGAGCCGAAACAGATACATCTGCTGTTAGTTGTCTCATAATGTATGTTTGTATGTATGGATGTCTATTTCTTTGGCGCGCTCTGTAGCCTAAACGGCTTGACGGATTGTAACATACGAGGTGTCGTAAGGTTCGTCTTAATTGTGGGAGTGACATAGGCAATAGATTTTTTTAAAGGATGGTGGGCAAGAATATATGGGAGCTGGTCCCACGACGCCCACAGATAAAACCACTGTAGTTTTGAAGACATTACTTCTCCCTTTACTCAGGCCAAGGCTCATCAAAATCTGTCCCAGGGTTATTCAGTTCTGACAATGTTAGGTCAGGTTAGGTTAGGTTTGGTCAGGTTAGGTTAGGTTAGACCTATTGTGACAGAAGTGGGAACCGACCTGCCGGCCGTCGCTAGCGCGATGCTAGGGAGCGCAGAGTCGTGGGATACGGTGATCTCCTTCTGTGAAACGGTCATCTCACAGGAGGAGGCTGCGGAGAGGTTGAGGGAGGTCGAGACCACTCTCTCGACCCGCAGCAGACGTTCCGGTCGTCGGCGGAGGTCGGAGAACGCCCTCTACCAGCCCCACTAAACGGGTCCAGAGGGACGGCGGACTTGGGGACGTCTGTCGCCCCCCCCCCCGTATAACTGGACCCGAGGCGGTGGCGCATAGTGTTCCGCGCGCGCCCCTATTGGCGTTGCGGAGGGAGTACACCTCACCCCCCCCGCAGACGCGGGCCGGCACTAGCCGAGGATTGTGGAAGGCGCACTAGTTCCCATGATCCCCGGTGCAAGTGTGAGAAAGGAACACCGAGGTGGTTTTTAGTCAGTAAGACTCTTACTACTCTGACAGACCGCTTTAAAATATATAGACCCCTCCGCCCGCCCCATGGCGGAGGACATCCATGAGGATTTTCCACCCCGGGAACATAAAAAAAAAGGTTAGGTTAGGTTACCCGAGGCCTGGCTCGGGAAGCGCCGCTTGTAGGCGGCTCTACGTGGGGATCGTGCGGTCGATGGTTCTTTACGGGGCGCCGATCTGGGCGGCTGACCTGACGGCCGGTAGTCAAGAATATATGGGAGCTGGTCCCACGACAGCCACAGACAAAACCACTGTAGTTTTGAAGACATTACTTCTCCCTTTACTCAGGTCAAGGCACATCAAAATCTGTCCTAGGGTTATTCAGTTCTGACAATGTTAGGTCAGGTTAGGTTTAGGTTATCTCGTCCACTCACCCGGCCCGCAGCAGGCGCACCGGGCGTCGGCGGAGGGCGGATAACGCCCTCTTCCAGCCCCCCTAAATGGGTCCAGGGGTGACGGACTCGGGGACGTCCGTCGCCCCCCAAACATCAGGACCCGAGGTGGCGGCGCGTAGTGTTCCACGTGCACCCCTCTTAGGCGTCACGGGGGGAGTCAAACACCTCACTCCCCCCCCTGACCCGAGGAGGCCCGCAGCGGCGGCCGGCACCAGTCGGGGGTTGCGGAAGATTTTTACGTTCCCGCGACCACCGGCGTAGGTGTGAGTCGGAACACCGGGGTGGTTTTTAGTCAGTAAGAGTCTGACAGACCCCTCCGCCCGCCCCAGGGCGGAGGACATCGATGAGGAATTTCCACCCCGGAAAAAAAAAAAAAAAAAAAAGGTAAGGTTTAGGTTAGGTTAGGTTCGGTCCGGCTTGTCGGAGAGGTGTGTCACCTACATGGGACGTGATGGCGGAAACCAGCGCCGCATGTCGTGCGGTGTTCCACAGGGCTCGGTTGTAGGCCCGCTCCTGTGGAACATCGGGTACGACTGGGTGCTGAGGGGCGAGCTCAGTCCGGGGGTCGACCTGACGTGTTATGCAGATGACACGCTGGTCACTGCCCGGGGGAGCTCGCACAGGGAGGCAGCGTTGTTGGCGACGGCTGCGGTCTCACAGGTGGTGAGCCGCATACGTCGCCTAGGCCTGGAGGTGGCCCTCAGCAAGTCGGAGGCCATGGTGTTTCATGGCCCCCGGCGGGCGCCGCCACCCGGCTCACACATCGTGGTCGGGGGGGCTCGGATCGCTGTCGAGTCCACCATGAAGTACCTGGGATTGGTGCTCGACAGCCGGTGGGACTTCGGGCCCCACTTCCGATGGCTGGCGCCCAAGTTGCTGGGCGCTGCTGGGGCGCTGTCAACGCTGCTTCCCAATCTGGGGGGCCCGAGCGCCACTTGTAGGCGGCTCTACGTGGGGATCGTGCGATCGATGGCCCTTTACGGGGCCCCGATCTGGGCGGCTGACCTAACGGCCGGTAGTATAGCAGGCCTGCGCAAGTCGCAGAGAGCGATGGCCGTCAGAGTCATCAGGGGGTACCGCACGATCTCCTACGAGGCGGCTTGTGCACTGGCCGGATCCCCCGCCCTGGGACCTCTAGGCGAAAGTACTCGCGTCATCGTATCGGTGGCGCGAGGAAGCGAGGGCGCGGGGTGAGCAACCGATGCAGCGACACATAGAGCTGCATCGGTCTCAGCTTCGCGAGGTCCTGGTGGCGGAATGGCGGGAAAGGCTTTCACGCCCTACCGCCGGCCTCGACATCATCGAGGCGGTCCGGCCGGTGCTCGAGCGCTGGCTCGGGAGGAGGCACGGCTCCCAGTCGTTTCGGGTGACGCAGGTGCTCTCGGGGCATGGTTGCTTCAGGAAGTACCTGTGTCGCATAAACAGGAAGCCGGACGCCCGGTGTCGTGCGTCGCGGTGCGTCGACTGCCGGGAGAACACGGCGCGGCATACGCTGGCAGAGTATGTCGCTTGGGAGGAACCGCGCCGTGCCCTCATCTCAGAAGTAGGCAGTGACTTATCGCTGCAGGCCATAGTCGAGTCGATGGTCGGAGGCGAGGAGTCCTGGGACGCGGTGGTTTCCTTCTGTGAGACAGTCGTTTCGCAGAAGGAGGCTGCGGAAAGGGAGAGGGAGATCTCGTCCACTCACCCGGCCCGCAGCAGGCGCACCGGGCGTCGGCGGACGGCGGACAATGCCCTCTTCCAGCCCCCCTAAATGGGTCCAGGGGCGACGGACTCTGGGACGTCCGTCACCCCCCACACGTCAGGACCCGAGGTGGCGGCGCGTAGTGTTCCACCAGAACGCGACGTGTTACCACACCGATTTGATTCACTCTGCGTCCAGCGCTCAGTGTGGTAACACGTCGCGTTCTGGTTTGCAATTGGTCAATCGTCATCCTGAAGATGCCTCGTTGAGAGGTGAAACACGTGTCGATTTCTTACAGGGTTTTTATGACTCTTGAAGAATAGTCAAGCGGAATAGGTTACTAAATATATCAGCGTCTATTGTATTTCACACTCCCCTTATCCGACCCCTACTCAGGCCAAGGTGCATAATAATCTGTCTTTATTATTTTTATCCAAATATTCAGTTCCGGTTATTCAGTTCCGACGAAGTTTGGTTAGGTTAGGTGGGATATGAATGAGCGGCACACCCACGTCATCCACAGTTAAAACCACTGTAGTTTTGCAGACATTTTATTCTTTCTTTGTCTCAGGCCAAGGTGCATCAAAATCTGTCCCAGGGTTATTCAGTTCTGACAATGGTAGGTTAGGTTAGGGGTCGACGAAGTTTCCCACTTTGTGGAAATCTGTTCGTCTGGTCCTGCTCAAGAAGACGGGGCGGCCCTGCGGACTCGCCGTCCGCGTACCGACCCATAGTACTGTTAGACGAGGTGGGGAAGCTGTTTGAGCGGATAATCGCAACCCGCCTCGTCGGCCACTTGTGCAGAGAGGGGCCGGACCTGGACGACAGCCAGTTCGGGTTTCGGCATGGGCGCTCCACGATCCACGCTGTGTCGCGGGTTAGAGTCCTGGCGGAGGAAGCGGTGTCCCGGGGCGGGGTGATGTTGGCGGTGTCCTTGTACATGTCCAACGCCTTCAACACCCTGCCCTGGAGTATTCGGGAGGCACTGCGGTTTCACTGGGTGTCTCCCTACCTCGGCCACATCGTTGGGGCTTATTTGTCAGAGAGGTGTGTCACCTACATGGGACGTGATGGCGGAAACCAGCGCCACCATGTCGTGCGGTGTTCCACAGGGCTCGGTTGTAGGCCCGCTCCTGTAGAACATCGGGTACGACTGGGTGCTGAGGGGCGAGCTTGGACCAGGGGTAGACCTGACGTATTATGCGGACGAAACGCTGGTCACTGCCCGGGGGAGCTCGCACAAGGAGGTAGCGTTGCTGGCGACGGCTGCTGTCTCACAGATGTTGAGCCGCATACGTCGCCTAGGCCTGGAGGTAGCCTTCGGAAAGTTGGAGGCCATGGTGTTTCATGGCCCCCGGCGGGCGCCGCCACCCGGCTCACACATCGTGGTCGGGGGGCGTTGTTGGGGTCCTGTCAACGCTGCTTCCCAATCTGGGGGGCCCGAACGCCACTTGAAGGAGGCTCTACGTGAGGATCGTGCGGTTGATGGTCGGGAGCGCCGTCGTGGGATGAAGTGATCTCCTCCTGCTTAAACCAGGTGTAGCAGAAGGAGGCTGCGGAAAGGGAGAGAGAGATCGAGATCACTCTCCCGACCCGCAGACGGCAAACCGGGCATCAACGGAGGGCGGACAACGCCTTCTTCCAGCCCCCGTAAACAGGTCAATTATTGTTGATTAACCATTATTAAATTGTATTTTTTTTAGCTGTTTTTTGTTCATTTAGTTATTACTCATTAGTTTAGAGTCTGCTCCAATAAAAGACACTTTTAAGCACATTTAATACTTTTATTATAAAACGTTATATATAAAATACAAAAATACAAATAAAATGCACAACTTTAAATGAAAAATCAATGTTTAACTAAATAAATGGATCGTATAAATACCAAAAGTAACGCTACCTTGTGGTATATGATGATGTTTATTCTGTTAATAGGATATCGGAATCACATCACATAAAAAAATAAAAAATATATACATATATATATATATATATATATATATATATATATAAGCTATATGAGGTCGGCGTTTCCTATCCTAAGTAATTCACACGTAGTGGCTGGCCGTGCTGGGACCACTCTCGCCCACTCAGATAGCACTTAAAAGCTTAATATTTCATAAACGGATCCCTGAATCCGAAAATGGTTTTCACAGACTCACAATATTTTCAAACGGCCTTTCCAACGACACCCCACACCATGGGATAGAGAAGAAAAAAAACACCATCCCCACTTTACTTGTAGGGGAGGTACCCTAAAAAGAAATAATTTTTTCGATTTTATATTACCGCTTTGTCGGCGTGATTAATATGTCTATCCATGCCAGATAACAGCTGTCTAGTACTAACAGTGTTTGAGCTAAGCCGCGGACAGAGAAAAATACTTTAGATGCACGTAGCTCGGTTCCTCCGGGACAGATTTTGATGGTGTCATAGTAAAAAATGTTCAGTTTAATCTGCTCTTTTAAGTAATGCACACGTACTGGCTGGCCGTGCTGAATAAGTTAGGTTAGGTTAGGTGTGATATTAATTATATGAAAAATACTTCAGATGCATGTAGCTCGGTTCCTCCGGGACAGATTTTAATGGTGTCATAGTATAAAATGTTCAGTGTTATCTGCCCTTTTATGTAATTCACACGTGGTGGCTGGCCGTGCTGGGACCACTCTCGCCCACTCAGATAGCACTTAAAAGCTGAATATTTCGTAAACGGATCCCTGAATCCGAAAATGGTTTTCACAGACTCACAATATTTTCAAACGGCCTTTCCAACGACACCCCACACCATGGGATAGAGAAGAAAAAAAAACACCATCCCCACTTTACTTGTAGGGGAGGTACCCTAAAAAAAGATGATTTTCGTGATTTTATATTACTGCTTTGTCAGCGTGATTAATATGTCTATCCATGCCAGATAACAGCTGTCTAGTACTAACAGTGTTTGAGCTAAGCCGCGGAAAGAGAAAAATACTTTAGATGCACGTAGCTCGGTTCCTCCGGGACAGATTTTGATGGTGTCATAGTAAAAAATGTTCAGTTTAATCTGCTCTTTTAAGTAATTCACACGTAGTGGCTGGCCGTGCTGGGACCACCCTCGCCCACTCAGATAGCACTTAAAAGCTTAATATTTTATAAACGGATCCCTGAATCCGAAAATGGTTTTCACAGACTCACAATATTTTTAAACGGCCTTTCCAACGACACCCCACACCATGGGATAGAGAAGAAAAAAAAACACCATCCCCACTTTACTTGTAGGGGAGGTACCCTAAAAAAAGATAATTTTTTCGATTTTATATTACCGCTTTGTCGGCGTGATTAATATGTCTATCCATGCCAGATAACAGCTGTCTAGTACTAACAGTGTTTGAGCTAAGCCGCGGACAGAGAAAAATACTTTAGATGCACGTAGCTCGGTTCCTCCGGGACAGATTTTGATGGTGTCATAGTAAAAAATGTTCAGTTTAATCTGCTCTTTTAAGTAATGCACACGTACTGGCTGGCCGTGCTGAATAAGTTAGGTTAGGTTAGGTGTGATATTAATTATATGAAAAATACTTCAGATGCATGTAGCTCGGTTCCTCCGGGACAGATTTTAATGGTGTCATAGTATAAAATGTTCAGTGTTATCTGCCCTTTTATGTAATTCACACGTGGTGGCTGGCCGTGCTGGGACCACTCTCGCCCACTCAGATAGCACTTAAAAGCTGAATATTTCGTAAACGGATCCCTGAATCCGAAAATGGTTTTCACAGACTCACAATATTTTCAAACGGCCTTTCCAACGACACCCCACACCACGGGATAGAGAAGAAAAAAAAACACCATCCCCACTTTACTTGTAGGGGAGGTACCCTAAAAAAAGATGATTTTCGTGATTTTATATTACTGCTTTGTCAGCGTGATTAATATGTCTATCCATGCCAGATAACAGCTGTCTAGTACTAACAGTGTTTGAGCTAAGCCGCGGAAAGAGAAAAATACTTTAGATGCACGTAGCTCGGTTCCTCCGGGACAGATTTTGATGGTGTCATAGTAAAAAATGTTCAGTTTAATCTGCTCTTTTAAGTAATGCACACGTACTGGCTGGCCGTGCTGGGACCACTTTCGCCCACTCAGATAGCACTTAAAAGCTGAATATTTCGTAAACGGATCCCTGAATCCGAAAATGGTTTTCACAGACTCACAATATTTTCAAACGGCCTTTCCAACGACACCCCACACCACGGGATAGAGAAGAAAAAAAAACACCATCCCCACTTTACTTGTAGGGGAGGTACCCTAAAAAAAGATGATTTTCGTGATTTTATATTACTGCTTTGTCAGCGTGATTAATATGTCTATCCATGTTAGATAACAGCTGTCTAGTACTAACAGTGTTTGAGCTAAGCCGCGGAAAGAGAAAAATACTTTAGATGCACGTAGCTCGGTTCCTCCGGGACAGATTTTGATGGTGTCATAGTAAAAAATGTTCAGTTTAATCTGCTCTTTTAAGTAATTCACACGTAGTGGCTGGCCGTGCTGGGACCACCCTCGCCCACTCAGATAGCACTTAAAAGCTTAATATTTCGTAAACGGATCCCTGAATCCGAAAATGGTTTTACAGACTCACAATATTTTAAAAGGGCCTTTCCAACGACACCCCACACCATGGGATAGAGAAGAAAAAAAAACACCATCCCCACTTTACTTGTAGGGGAGGTACCCTAAAAAAAGATAATTTTTTCGATTTTATATTACCGCTTTGTCGGCGTGATTAATATGTCTATCCATGTTAGATAACAGCTGTCTAGTACTAACAGTGTTTGAGCTAAGCCGCGGACAGAGAAAAATACTTTAGATGCACGTAGCTCGGTTCCTCCGGGACAGATTTTGATGGTGTCATAGTAAAAAATGTTCAGTTTAATCTGCTCTTTTAAGTAATGCACACGTACTGGCTGGCCGTGCTGGGACCACTTTCGCCCACCATCCTTTCATCTGCAATAAAAAAAAGGGAGGGGAAGGTTTTTTTTTAAAAAAAAATTACATTATTGGTATCAAATAAAAGCTAGTAATGAGTTAATTCCAAATAAGTATATATAAATTAATAAAACTAAAAAGCTTGAAATAAAACAAATTATTTAATAAAAAACCCGCCTGCAAAAACGCATAACTTAAAAGAGAAAAACAAGCATTATAATCTGTAGAATTTTGGTATTCTCTTTTAAGTTATGCGTTTTTGCAGGCGGGTTTTTTGTTTTTTAAATAATTTGTTTTATTAACAGACTTATTCAAAAAGGAGGAGGTTACTTTACAGGCAATAAACGAAAATTGAAAAGCAAAGATACCGATTTCCGAAATTGAAGTTATTTTTCACTTTTTAGTGTTTTTTTGGAAGCAGATTTTTTTTTTTTTTGTAAAAAGTTTTTATTACTGTTATATGAGGGCTACATCTGTGGGCAGTTTCAGTCACACAGATAGATAACGTCAACTAAATTAAAAAAATATTCTGTGAACTAAATCATTCAAAACGAAACATATCGTTATTGCAACATTTATTTCGCTGAAAGCGCGTACAGTGAACTAGTGAAGTTTTCTTGTTCGGCTAGTGTGAATAATGGAGTGGACGACCGAGCTTGTTTATGATTTTTTAAATCTATATCTATATCTCTAAATATATCTACAGTATGTTAACTAACAAATGGCGTTCCCGTTAACCTGCAATAGTATAGCGCCTATACATGCAAACAAAAATATTACCATAAAAAAAAAATGTTTTTTTTGTTTTTGTATAGTAAAATATTCACAAAAAATATTAAATTGTTACGGAAAATAAACTCTCTCTACACGCCCACTTGTCCCACTTATTTTTCTACGTTGAAATACAAGTGTGCGTGTACAGAGTGTTTCTTTTACGTTTAAATTTAATCGTTTTGTGAACATTTCACGAAACAATTTTTTTTTTTTTTTTTGAGTTGTGATATTTTTTTTAGCTTGTATACACGCTATACTATTACAGGTTAACGGGAACGCCCTTTGTTAGTTAACATACTGTATATATATATCTATATAGCTGCAGCGATACGTTTTCTTTCGCTATGCATTTTGGAGTGACAAAATGACTTCTAATCTCAAAGCCTACACAGACCGACACGCACCGTTGGAAGAGCATTGGTGTGCGTAGGCTTGTCCGCGTGCGTGCGTCCGCAATATCACGCACCGTCGGAAGCGCCTCGGTGCGCGGTGCGTGGCGATCTGTGGTCGTCTGCCGTCCGGGCTCGTCTGTGTCCGTCCGTGATATGGCGCACCGTCGGATTCCACCTTAAGTGGATAAGTTTGATAGGCTCTTTCAATAAATTCAAGAATAAATACGAAACTGTGGTCTATAAGAAAGCTTCCTAAGAAAATGGCGATATTATACAAACGATTGAAGAACCATAAACCTTGGGCACGATATCATCATGACAGTCGAAAACTAAGCCGCGATTCTATTTCTGTTGTGCAAATTCATGTTGGGACGTGGCAGACACCAAAATTTATGAATATATTTGTTTTCCTTATACCAAACCCATTGTTACCTAACTTCTTTGTTATAGCCTCTACCTTGTTTATCTTCTAATCATATAGTTAATTTATTCAGTCATGACTTTGCGGAAATCCATTATAAAATGCAATAGACAGAGATATATTAAGTAACCTTTTCCGCTTAACTATTCTCATAGAGTCATAAAAACCCTGTAAGAAATCAACACGTGTTTCACCTTTCAACGAGGTATCCTCAGGATGACAATTGACCAGTCGCGAACCCAAACACGACGTGTTGCCACGCTGAGCGCTCGACGCAGAGAAACTCTCTGACTCTAATAGGAATAGGTTAATAAATATATCTACGCCTATTGTATTTTACTAATCATATTGTAAATTAACCATCACCAGCTGTTCAAAATAAGATTACACTAAACCGCTACGGTCGCTTTCGCTACGGTTACTTTGGTTCTCCTGCTGATCTTTATATCTGATTAGATTACGTAGGGAAACTCCAAGCATACAACAAAATGAACAATAGCAAGCAGCAAACACCAAAATAAGTATCATATACATAATATACTTCGGGCATGGTCTACAGCTACGCAAATCGTTCATACATTTTCGTAGCCTACGAAGTTGCTACGCCGTAGCTGATATGACGTCACGGTTACGCAGCTTCATTTTGTATAAAGTCGTAGCAGATCACTGGTTTGCTACGCTCCGGCTCATTTCCTCGAGTCCTACAAATGTCAAAGCCAAGAATATATTTTTCTTTGAAAATCTAACCTTTGAACTTGAGACATTTTTATCGATAAAAATAATTAATACAGTTAAATCATTCTTATTATCTGATACTTATTTCATCACAAAAATAGAATGCTTCATATGAATTGTAATTTAAATACAATACAATTTCGATTCCGAAAAATCTGTCTCGCTGTAAAAATATTTGGCCCTCCATAATTTAGATCAAATCAAATACTTGGGGGCAAACTTTTTAACTTTATGATTTCAGCGCAATATTACAAAAAAAAATAAAGCTGTATTTTCGCAAGGAGGTCAAATCTTGGAGGTGTATGGAATATTTATCCTTAGGTGTTTTTAAACTTTCTAAAAGCTACAACGATATAAAAATGGAATATCGAATGTACCTATACCAGTACCGAGCTACAGCAACGATAAATATGTTGTTTAAAATGTAATGTAGCTTTGTATCGTACATTTATAGCACTGGTAATAGTAAATTATTTCATGTAATTGACACTTACTGCTTCCCCGAGAAAATGTAGCAATAATCACACACGAGTAATCCAAACTTATTGTTATGAGAAAAGCATCAGAAATAAAATAAAAGCGGCTAAGTGCGAGTCGAACTCGGATAAGAAAGGTTCCGTATTAAAAAAAATACTTATGTATAAAAAAACAAGAAAGGTGCTTGTTTGGTAAAATAAAGTAAAACAACAAATATTATTATTTTATTTTATTATTTGTCGTTATAGAGGCCATAGTACACACCCTGTGAAATTTCAAGTGTCTACCTACCTACCTTCAAAAGATAGTTTATTTTTAGGCACTATTATTGTTTGTGTAATCTTTCTCTATAAACTAAATGTACACTTTTTGTAAACGTTTTTATTCAATAAATATATATTTGTATTTGTATCTACGAGACGGCTAATTTTAATTATGATTTCTTTTATTTCATAAAGACCCTTATAAATTACATTTTTAAATATTAGAATATAAAATATAAAAACATTTAAAAATATAAATCATTATGATCATTATTATTACGGTATTTATACTGCCGGACTGCCAAGTCATAGGTCTCGAGTCAAACCCAAGACACACATCTCTGACTTTTCGGATTCATGTGCGTATTGTATAACTATCACTTGCTTCAAAAACGGCGAAGGAAAACATTGTGAGGAAACCGGCATGCCTGAGAGATATTTCTCGACGGCATGTGAAGCCAAGTCAGATCCCTTTGGGTGGCTTTAAAACTCTGACACCAGGTTAGTCACTAACCATAGGAAAAGAAGAAGGTTACGAATTAATATAAAGCTTCAATCAATCTGCCTAGCCTTTTCTCAACTATGTTGGGGTCGGCTTCCAGTCTAACCGGATGCAGTTGAATACCAGTATTTTACATGGAGCGACTGCCTATCTGACCAAAGCTTAAATCGAAGCTTAAATTATTTATACATAAAATTTTAACTACAATCCAATCAATCCAATTCATTTAAACTGTTTCTATATTTAAACTTCGTGTAAAAGAGCATTATCTTTCCTCTCAACTTTGAGTATTTATTATTATATAGGTACCTATAGTGTATTTATGTTTATATATTTAAGCTTTATGTATTTATTTAAGTATATGTTAATTTTCTTGCGTATATGTGTAGGTATATTTGTTATTTTTAGTTAAGACTTCGCATATTCATGTTTTTTTCTCTTCTTGTTCTCACACACTATTGTCTACATTTCTTTTTCATTTCTCCTTTCGCAGGTCTGCTGGAAGAAATTTCTTAAGAAATAAGCAGTACCTTTGTACTCATATTTTAATTATGTCGTATCTTTTTGTATTTTACTGTGTGTACATAAATAATAAAATAAATAAATAAATAAATACAATCATGATCCATCAAATAATAACGTCACAGCCATCTGATTGTTTCATTGAGATAATAATATCCTTCATTAAACCTCGTTAGTACGATTTTAATTAAGATTCTGTCTTGACATTTATATATAATCTTGTTCATCAATTTTTGTTTGAAGGAGTTCTTTGTTTCTTGTTTGAATACTTCGTTAGTGTAGAGACTGCTGAGCTGGGGGCCTAAACCAGCCACATTAGCAATTCCTCTAATCCTTACTAATATTATAAATGTGAAAGTAACTCTGTCTGTCCGTCCGTCCGTCTGTCTGTCGCGCTTTCACGCCAAAACTACATAACCGATTTAAATAAAATTTGTTACAGAGATAGTCTAGAGCCTGAGAAAGGACATTGGCTACTTTTTATCGACATACCACGCCGGCGAAGCCGCGGGCGGAAGCTAGTTTGACATATATTAGGAATTCACAATTTGTGGACCATTTTACGAATCTCCATATAAAACTGTCAAACAGATGAATTATTTCGTAATATAAATTACACGCAGATCATAATAAGAATTGTCAGTTTGTGACATTTTACGATGCATTCATATTACTTTCATATTAGGTTTCTGCTAAAGTGGCCGTTTTAAGCCCCCAGGTCTTAAGTTCGATCCCAGCTCGGGCAAAGTATTATTGGGGTAGATATTTTACAGTCGTTACAGGTAGTTGGGAGCCCTTAAATCTGACCAACAGTGTATTGTTGTGTAACTCAGTAACTGGGTTTTAAAGGTCAGACAAACAATCGCTTCATTTAAAATACCCACTGGAATTCTGCTGCATCTGGTTAGACTGGAAGCCAACCGCAACATAGTTGGGAAAAGGTTAGGCAGACCACACTTATATCAGCCAGGAGTCATGATTTGTGAACGGTTAATGGCACTACAGGGTGTTAGGGCAAACACCGTTGTCCTTGCAACAAGTGGTTTGGTTTCATTTATAGAACGTATAATTAATGGAAAATTACAACTTCATTTTTAATCTACATTTTACCACAACCTAACGCATAGGGCAACGAACTTGCGTCTCAACACTACGTGACCTGACCGGCCGTGAGCGCAACCCCTCTCTCAGTCAGTCGGCTGTTTCGCTAGCGAGCACGGTGTCGATTAGAAACTTTTAAAAATCTTTTAATGAAAATAACGTTTTTTTTTGTTACTCGAAAATTTATTTTTATATTTAAGTCAACTACCCATGGTTTGAATGACAAGAGTGTTTACCCTTACACCCTGTATATGCGAGCCACCTTTCCTAAGGAGCTTAAACATAACTGGCAAGACGTGGGTGTACTACCTAAATATAAAACCTACATCTCTGCCACCCCTTCGGGAAATACAGGCTTGATGTTATGTCCTTGCTTAAGACGCGTCGTAAATCAAGATCGACCCTTGTAAGGTCACAATTTTTACACTACGTTGCTTGACGAAATTCGAGCGAGAGAGGGTTAAACTTTTTATAGGACAGTGGTTAAGAGAACAAAGGGTTTAAATGACATTAAACCAGGTTTTAGAAACATGGTTTTCACAGAGGAATCCTTTTACAAATAAGATGAAAATATTTATTAAGTTGATTTTTTAATTTACAATAGCTACGCCCCGCGGTTTCACCCAAGTAAGTATCGACCCCGTAGGAATATCGGGATAAAATGTTCAAATTCAGGGCATGCTCTACCCATGTGCAAAATTTCATCTAAATCCGTTCAGCCGTTCTCAGATCGTTTCAGCGTGAAAGCATAACAAACAAACAAACTCACTTCCGCATTTATAATATTACTTAGGATTTAGTTTAACATTCAATTTTATGATTTTTCATTCTTAACGTGGGTATGTTACTGCTAACTCCTGATTCTTAGAATAAAAATAAGTTCATTTGTTTTACTTATTTCTTAAAGCTCAAACCAATTATTCAATATCTTGACGATGCTACCACATCCTTACTTATAAATGCGAAAGTAACTCTGTCTGTCTGTCGCGCTTTCACGGCAAAACTACTGAACCGATTTAAATGAAATTTGGTACACAGATAGTCTAGACCCTGAGAAAGGACATAGGCTACTTTTTGTCGACATATCACGCGGGCGAAGCCGCGAGCGGAAGCTAGTTGTCTATAAATATTCACAATTCCACCCTTTAAAATGTAATCTTCGTTTCCACACATGCACCACATAGACTTCAAACAGTCTTGTACCTTTTTTAACGTTACTGGTTCAAATTGAACCGTTCAATTCAGTTTCGTCACAAGCAAACGGAATAAAAAATCCGTTGCCTCTAAAATGAACGTTCAGGATTTTCAATTGATGACACGAGTGTGTCAGAAGAAGCGGTAAGCATTATAAGTATTTATATAGGTATTACCCAAACTAGTAAGACTTTTATTGTCAGAATGATTACTGGTTACTTTTGTGTATGAAAGTTATGTTTAATATGTTTTGTAGGGAAAGGATTTCATAAATTAAAGCACAGACAGACAAGGCTGGACATTTATTTAATTAGGCTTGTCAGTATTTTATCAGAAAGCTACTTGTCCGTTCACAAAACTAGGTCTTCATGGAGAAGAAGGACAAGAAACTCCATGGAAACAGTATTACAGTTTTCTATCGGAATAATAGCAATAATATAAAAATAGCAAGGAGAAGAACATGAATATTCCGTTATATAATTTACACATTATCAGTATTAAACCATACACAACAACATAATAACAAACAATCAGCCATAATTACAGTATAATATCAAATTACTTAACTTACGTGACACCTGCCGGTCTATTCCAAACAACAACGGCACTAGAACCAACCAACTGGACTTCTACCGAGCAACTGACCCGATAACGTCCTTACAATTCTTTTTATATCCTACAAACGTCACTTTATATCAAACATCTACCGTCATTTTATACTAATCATAGATGATCATATATTTTGGTTTAATAACTTCCATTAAAGGTAAATACACAAATCTAATGTATTATAATAGTTTTAAAACATCATAAGGTAATGAGGCAATTTAATAAAAGCTAATTCGTTATTCTTAAATAAAATTCAATAGAATATCAACATCAACTGACAGTATTGTAACAATCGTTGAAACGGTTTATTATAATAAAATAGCAATATAACATCTAAGATATGCTACAAGTATCATTAAATATTACGTAATAATTTATAGTTATAACATCTATATTATTTTTAGGTAAACAATACTTAGTCAAATTAGGTACTTCTACATTGGTCCCAAGCTTCGTAAATGTGACAGATGTCAAAATTGAACAACAATATTTTACCAATATCATAGCCTCACAAAGAATAATCTAACACGGCCATACTGACAAGTACTTCGTTCTCGAAGTACCTATAAATTTATTTTTAGGATCTCCAACAAAAGAGACATGCACATCGAGTATAAATTAAAATAACAAAACCGGTTCTTTCAAAATGACAATAATCTCATAATGAATTATCTAACACGGTCAGACTGACAAGTACTTCGTTCTCGAAGTACCTAGTATCCACCGTCTCATAAAAACGACATCACCTGAACCAATTCAGAAGAAAGTTATACCTTGCTATATAACCAAAGTTAAACCTTATTATGTAAGTTATAAAGTTGTATCTTGCTTTAGGTGCTCAGAGCAAATGGCAACTAATTTCTTCCAATATATTATATAACGTCTTTGTGACTTCTGCTAATGTAATAGAAAAACGCCAAGTTCTTAACTATTTAACGAGTAACTTTTCAATATAATTAGTTTACAAAACAATTGGGAAGTATTAATTCAGTACCTAAGTCATATAAATTCAATTGCTGTTTAATCAGCTTTTAACCAGCGATCATAAAAGTAATTCAAATCATTCATCGCTCGGTCAATCTGACACTATTTTTGAAACCTGTATTCAACAAACACTTTTGCTTTTTACAATTTCACAAATTTTTACTTGGCTACTCTGACTGCTCTTTACTTTGGAAGTAAACACTTTAAATAATATATATAACAACAAAACCAAAGTAAAATCAATTATTTCACAGACCAATAATACAAGTAAAAAAATGACAGGGAAAATAGTAATAAAAGATTAAAATAGCTGTTATTAACTCCGATACTTAATGCTATTTATTTCCTTCAAAACAAGAAATTGTCTTGGTGAAACAACTTGTAAACATTAGAGTCTAATACAAGTAATTATTAGATACTGTGAACACTTGGTTGTATTTAAATCATTCTCATTTGTGATCATTTAAAAAGTATGAATTGGATGTGGCTGTACAAAGAGTCGTATCCAAATTAAGTTCGTTAATTTTTATTCATCAATAATTTTTCATTTCACGATAGAATCTTACTTTACCGATTCAGCATTTTATATTTCGTTATCATGGTCTATAGCGCAGAATGACATTCAGCCATCATCTTTACATGTTAGACCGAATAAATAATGTGAAACTGATAGACTTTAATATTTATTTGATGTTTATACTTTATTTTAAATTTCATAAAATAGTAATTCCATTAAAATAAAAGTTTCAGCTTTATGTCAACTTGACATTGGTCAAAGGTATATACTATTTTGATCTGCGTTATAGATAGATAACAGTCTGCTCAGCACCGTAGTTTTTAAAAGGTATTATGTATTTTGACTTGTTATAGGAAAGATTTTGAGAACTGAAGAAGATATAAAACCGCACTTACAAATTGTAAAAATATATTTCAACTGTTAGAATGTAAATTCATAAAATACATAGTTACGTTAAACACACTACGTTATTGCTTGTGTCATATATTATTATTATTTATTTATACCACAAATAATAATAAGTAGGTAATCTTTTTTTGGTTTTATATTGTTTTATATACCTGAGTTTTATTTTTATATTATCCTTTTAGTTTAAGAAGTATTTAAAAAGGTAACAAGAAAGAAGGAAAATAAATAAATGAAATTATAGTATCACAAATATCTAATTTTCGCCAATATATCTTTAGAATGTTATGTTAAACTGAAATGTACCAAAATTATCATCAAATATGGTAACAAGGAGGAACATTTATATTTTAGTAATAGTCCCTGACCTTAGACATGTTAGGGCTCCCACCTGCTGTACATGAGATCCAGACTAACAATAGGCCAGTGACTAACCAGCAGTAAATTATCAGAAGCCCCTGACCTTTAGACATGTTAGGGCTCCCACTTGCTGTACATGAGATCCAGACTAACAATAGGCCAGTGACTAACCAGCAGTAAATTATCAGAAGCCCCTGACCTTTAGACATGTTAGGGCTCCCACCTGCTGTACATGAGATCCAGACTAACAATAGGCCAGTGACCAACCAGCAGTACATATATATTTTTTTTTTTTTTTCTTTTTTTGTCTAAAGAACTTGGATCATTTCAGTTCAACTAAATTTAATCAATTGAGTTTAGTCTATCAATTTTGCATTGTAAAGTGCAAACCTCTCAAGCTTATCTTTGTAAGCACTGGAAATTCCAATCGAATACGACACGTATTTTCATAATTATGTCATAATAAAAAGCTCACAAGCTAATTTTAATTATCTACTAACTAATCCAATCGGCTAAAACAACAATTAAAATAAAATCTATCTACTTAATCATTCATTTTCATTATTATTATTATTTTTTTCTTTGAAGCTCATTATTATTTTATTTTCTTATTTAAGATTCAGTTTCTATTTTTTTTTTTAATTATTCAATCTTTTGATAATACCTACATTTATACATTATCTTGACTCTACTAAGAGAGCCGGGTGATCTGTAACTCAGGATCTTCCTACAACAGACACCTTTCTCTATTTAAGATTGTGCATCTCATTAACCTGTGCCTGTAATATGATGTTGAGATAAATAAAGATTTATGATTATGATTATGATTATCACATTAAACAAAGTATAAACTATAAATTGTGACCAGAGTTGAAAAGGGAACTTTTTTATTTATTTCTTTTTTTACGAAAACAACTGTCGAAAATGTCTCAAACAAGGATTGCTTTTTTTTTTTTTTCTTTGATGGACTTATCAAATTTACTATCAACAAATCGACCAGACCTATTATAATTTATTACTAGACTATTCAATGTTCTCTTTTTTTTTTTTCTTTTTTTTTTAATCAATCCAAATAAGTTTGTAACAGATACTGAAACAATCGCATAAACCCTGTAAATTGCGAATTCCGATGTTCGTTCTAAGACGGGAAATTACCTTATCTAAAAGTATAATTAAATAAGAATCTCCAAAACAATTGCGAAGAATTACTTCGTAATAAATATGCCAATTAGATCTAATCTAATATACTGTCTAACCCTTTTAATTTCTTTTCGAGCTATTTCAAGTTCTAAACATTTTTAACTTTTCATTTATTTAAAACCCCTAAAATAGGTACACGTTTTAAAACAACTGGTTTGTTTTATGCCAACACTGATTCCGACTCTTTACTAGATTATTGTTTTCTTTTCCTTCAAAATTAACATTATGCCGATTTTTTTTTTTTTTTTTTTTTTACCTTCTTAAAATTTATTTCTTAACTGATTTTGTAACCTAATCCACTATTAATTCCATTAATTCCACGGTAAATAAAAACTTTATCTATCCTAATTCCGTGACAATTTTAGCTAAGTATGTACAAGGACGTAAAGTGACTGTTCTTATTTGAATGATTAAAGATTGTTTTAGTTAAACTGAACGAACCGATTCATTTAACCATTTTTTTTTTTAATTGGTTTATGGTTTATGTTAGCAGAACTTTTTTTTTTTTTTTTTAATCGGTAGGTCCTTCATTATGTGTTTTATCACGAGGTGACTTTACTTCGAAAAATAATTTATTTATGCAATATAGCTTTACATTTGGATTATCATGGATTGTCTATACATAAATATTTTTTAAATATTTTAAAGTAAGTACTTGTGACAATGATTAGCAAGTAATTAACATTGTCCAGCCATCCTCATTTTCATCCTTTGTAAGCCAAGAATGAACCAAATGCTTACACAATAATGATCCAAAATGATTTCGCAATACCTTTGAATTTCATCATAGTATTATTTGTATTTCGTTTTAATGTAAAAGAGCCTCTAAGGGCCTTACCGACTTTAGCTACTTCTTATTGCTGGAAGGCTTCCTGATATCCTTACAGCAGTTGGAGACTCCGTAATCCGATGTCAGAGTTGGCAGCGTGATTTCATTATTATGGTGCGAGTGAAGTCATTGAACCACCGACCAACCAACGTTTCAAAATGGTCATCAATAGCTCCATCATCGATCATGAAAATAACGAAATAACATTCATTAGTAAGCAGTTTTAAAAGGCCAGAGAACTATCCCACTTCTGATGTCAGAAGAAGCGGTAAGCATTATAAGTATTTATATAGGTATTACCCAAACTAGTAAGACTTTTATTGTCAGAATGATTACTGGTTACTTTTGTGTATGAAAGTTATGTTTAATATGTTTTGTAGGGAAAGGATTTCATAAATTAAAGCACAGACAGACAAGGCTGGACATTTATTTAATTAGGCTTGTCAGTATTTTATCAGAAAGCTACTTGTCCGTTCACAAAACTAGGTCTTCATGGAGAAGAAGGACAAGAAACTCCATGGAAACAGTATTACAGTTTTCTATCGGAATAATAGCAATAATATAAAAATAGCAAGGAGAAGAACATGAATATTCCGTTATATAATTTACACATTATCAGTATTAAACCATACACAACAACATAATAACAAACAATCAGCCATAATTACAGTATAATATCAAATTACTTAACTTACGTGACACCTGCCGGTCTATTCCAAACAACAACGGCACTAGAACCAACCAACTGGACTTCTACCGAGCAACTGACCCGATAACGTCCTTACAATTCTTTTTATATCCTACAAACGTCACTTTATATCAAACATCTACCGTCATTTTATACTAATCATAGATGATCATATATTTTGGTTTAATAACTTCCATTAAAGGTAAATACACAAATCTAATGTATTATAATAGTTTTAAAACATCATAAGGTAATGAGGCAATTTAATAAAACCTAATTCGTTATTCTTAAATAAAATTCAATAGAATATCAACATCAACTGACAGTATTGTAACAATCGTTGAAACGGTTTATTATAATAAAATAGCAATATAACATCTAAGATATGCTACAAGTATCATTAAATATTACGTAATAATTTATAGTTATAACATCTATATTATTTTTAGGTAAACAATACTTAGTCAAATTAGGTACTTCTACATTGGTCCCAAGCTTCGTAAATGTGACAGATGTCAAAATTGAACAACAATATTTTACCAATATCATAGCCTCACAAAGAATAATCTAACAAGTGCCTTCGATTTTTACCTCAAAAATTATTACGTACCCCCAACACTTTGATCTGATTGAAAGTAGAATAATGTTCCCCTTTGTGACCCGATTCAGGTATTTATTACAATTAAATGAACTCATATTTTATTTGTAAAGTTACATCAAAGAGCTTTCATTGCGTTGATTTTCTCTTTGACTCATTTTCGGGATTGTATAAAATCAAAATTGACAGAGCCCAATTCATGATTGGTAGAAATGACAAAAACTTTCTAGAAATTAGTGGAACAAAGTTGTAAGATGAAATATTGTATTTACTCTTTATAAGTCATTTCTGTGATCGTATACCTATGCATACGTTCTACACAGTGCCTAAGAAAAAAATACGTATCACCAAGCGAAAACTATCTTTTGATAGTGAAATTAGCATAATTTGCACCTCAACAAGTTAAAACCCGAGCAATCGCTGAATGTAATACAGCTGTTCATTATTTTTCCTTAATTAGCGATGCAATGAAAGCTGCCTTTCGCATCAAATGCAGGAGGTACTTCGCGTATTTTTCGAGAACCGAAGTTGAGCCTCAAAAGGAGGAGAAAAAGGTTTTTTATTATTTAAATTAAAATGTTGGCTAGTTCCATATTTCAGTTTGTTTAAGGTTTAGTTAGGATATTTTTTTTTAAATAGCTTGTTAGTTAATTTAGTATATGAAGTTTATCCATTATACATTATTAGTACTTACAAGTAAGCCTTCGACAGACCAGTTGGGCATACCCCTGCCTCTAATAAGAGTTATTACCTGTAAAAGAAAGAAAAGTTAAAATAAATGGATTAAATTCTAAAAAATACTTTTTCTCTAGTGAGTTGACAGTGTTGTGAAAGCTAATCTAATGAGCGTAGCTGTCTATTGTATGATCAGCATTCATTTGGAAAACAAAAGAGCCTACACTTTTATATGCCCATAATCGTATAACATTCACACAATGCCTAAAATCCTTTTGCCTTTTACCGTAAGCTTGAACAAAAACCCTACTCAAAAGTACCATAAAATACGAGATGAAAGCCTTATATTAAGACCTATGAAATCAGCGTCTTGTATGGGGAATTTTAAAGAAGTTGCATTTTTCATACTAACATTTTCTTAATTTTTATAACAACCATGAACAGTAATGTTTCAAAACATTTATGCACTAATGTTTCAAAACTAAGATAACGTATGCCACTTAGATTAAGCGACAAAAATAAGTATTGGCTAAGTTAAAAAAAATAGTGGTCAATTCTGCTAACAAAATGAGGAGTAATTTTTAAGGTATTTTTTATGTTTAGAAAACTATAAGTAATAAGGTTTTTTTACTATTGGTAGTCTGTGATGGTCATTATTCGATATAATACCAAACAATTGATGAATATTTTAAATCATAGAAGTGGCGAGGTTCTCTGTTTGTGAGAAAAAAACGCCAATTTCATAGGTGGGGACCCAATAATAACGCACATTCAAAACTTTCAAATTAAGTTCCATAACTAAAGATAAGGTACCTATAGACTCGACGAATTTCTTTACAACTGCATTTTCTCGACAACCATTTCTTTCCACCGTTATCCACCATTTTCCATTGTTCGTATTCGAGTCGCCTAATTGAAATCTTCCATCCACTATTGTCATTTACTTTTTCCGAGTTGTTTTTTTTCCTATTGAATTCCCTCTTGCCCAAATTGGAAAGTAACGACTGTTGCTCCCACAATGGGAAATCAGGGTTAAAATTGAAAGTGGATATTTGGTCGAATAAGCCAGATTTGGAAACTCATCTTCTTTTGTTGAATTGGTTCTGATCTTTGCGATCAAGAGAGAAATGAAATGGTTCGGTTATAATACAATGTGAAGGAGGATTTTGATGCGTGGGTAGTACTTGTACGCGATTTACTTAGGTAAATCGAATAAATAATTAAAAAAAAACAGAATTTTGTATTCAAACAATGGTTTTCAAAGGAACAAATTCTTTGTGCGTAGGAAGTATACCTCTTTATAAAACCTCACTAGAGCTGAACGAAAACTGAAAATGAACGAATATTTTCTTAAGTTAATTAAACCGAGCGATAATTGATACTTACCCATCATAATATCAAGTTAGACTAATTATTAATTAAAGATACCTACACTAATCAATTGATAGAAATTCAATTTAATATCTTTACTTTAGGCTCGTCATAATTATCTTGTATCGACTATTTTGGAATCCAAATAACAGTCAGGAGATTTTGAATTACAAACCAGGCCTTATATAATTTCTGTCGGGAAAATCGTGCCGTATTATATTTTTAACTATCCATACTAATATTATAAATTCAAAAGTAACTCTGTCTGTCTGTATGTTACCTTTTCACGCCCAAACGACTGAACGGATTTCGATGAAATTTGACAAAGAGATAGATGGCATCCCAGGGAAGGACATAGGCTACTTTTTATCGACATACCACGCGGGCGAAGCCGCGGGCGGAAGCTAGTAGACTATATATTATACTTAACTATTTTATAGACAAGCATTTTGACATTGTCAACAACTATGAAGCTTAAGGAAGCTCGTTAGCCGTCGTAAGGCACTCCGAACTACCAGTTTAAGGGGTGTTAACATTCAGCCAGTCATAAACTTTTCGCTTTTCTGAATATTATACGAAGTAAAAAGCTGTCCGCCTAGGGAAAACATCTCTCTTGATTGTGTTGGATCGTTTCGACGGACATTAACTGAAATTTACGGCCAGCCAATTTTAGACGTATCCTTTAATGTGCGTGCTACTGTAGACTGTCGATGTTGTTAACTGATCGAAACGAAATATTTTTATTTCGCGCCATCGCGATGCCGACGCGATGGCTCGGAGATTGAATTATGTTCGACATTCGAATATTTTGACAGGCAGACTAAAAAAAGAACATAGCTTTCGTTTGTTTTCGCTATCAAGTTGTATTAGTTTCGAGAACTTGAGTTATTTTTAGTTAAGGAACAAGTTATCACAATATTTTTAGATATTTTATTGTTATATCTGTGTGAGTTCAGGGTATACCGCCAAGTTGCAAGCCAGACACTTCAGTTTGCAGACAATGAAAATGACTGGCATCTTAATAGTTATCCCTACCTATGTAGATTAACTTGGGCTGCGCAAACTTAAATCTATATTCTTTAAATACCCTAATGGTGGGGCTACAATGTCGCCTTATTATTTAGCGTTAGCGCGCGAACTAAACTTCGTGCGCTCTTTCTCACGCACCGCTCGACATCTCGTTGAGCAACAAAGAGCGCACAAAGTATATTTCGCGATAACGTGACAATGTAGCCCCAGCATTACTGTTATCCCATTAGCTGGCATTTACCGTCCGTATGTAGGTGTATATTCTTATCCCATAATGAGGTTTTAGGTTAACCTTTTACATTTCTTATAGGTTACGTAGACCTTTAATCGCCCCACACTACGTGTAAGGATTCATTTAACTTTTGTTCAGGGCACTTGACTCCCGGTGGGTCTTGCCCTTCACGGAAATTAGCTGGCAAATGATCCGTGAAAACCTATTTGGTTTTAATGTAGGTAATTTTCATATAAATATCACGAAATATGACATATTATACCTAAGTACCTGGTCGACCGAGCTCGGGTAAAAATAGATAATCATATCGTCCAGGTATGCCAACGTTGTATCGCTGTGAAAATAGAGAAAACAAATTTTCCCAGATCCTAGCTAGATCGATTTTTCGCTCAGTATATTGCAACTTTCACCGAAATCGTTAGAGCCGTTTTCGAGAACGTGATTACAATATTCAAATATTGCTTATTTAATAGTTTCGGATACATACAGAGATAGCAATCTCACTTCGTGGACGTTTTCATTTTAGTGTTATATTTAATTTTAAATGAATTGTATTTTTATTTGCCCAGCAGTGGAACACAGGGTAGTCAATAAGTATTTTAAAAAACTGTGCGATTCACAGAACTTTTTCTTTCCTTCTATCAATGTATTTTGAGTACTAAGCCGGCCGTAAGCCTCGGCAACTTCTCATAAACCCCATGTCACAACTGTTATCGCCCGTGTTGGCAACGGCGCGTCAGAGTGACGTCACTTCCCGATGACGCGCGAATGACCTCGTGCCCCTCCCCAACGGCCGCCGCCGCAGCCGTCATGATCGTGGACGAGCCCCGGCTCTCGGCCTCTTTCGCTTCTGACCCTCATCGCGTGCACACGCTTTAAATAAAACTATTACTGTCCAGCCTCGCTTTATAAAGTTAATTTTATTAGTAATTGTTGAATTGTTGAATGTTGAATTGTTGAACTTGTGTGTTTAAATTAAATGTAAATATCAAATTGGTTAATTACTTAGTGTTATATTTGTCTGTGCATTTAATAACTTGTAATTATTATATGATTGATTTTAGTTAATGTTTTAACTACCCTCATAAGGGGGCAGGGGGTTCTGACATCCCCGAGGCTTTTTAGCACATATATAGACGGCCTAATCGTGGACCTCAGCAAAATGCGGGTGGGATGCAGTGTTCATGGTGTAAAAATAAACAGTATCAGCTACGCTGATGACATGGCGTTGCTGGCGCCGACGGCAGGTGCGATAAATGAAATGCTTCGGGTCTGTCAGGCGTATGCTGCCTCACTCGGACTTGTATATAATGTTAAGAAGTGTGAATACATTGTCTTTAAGGCCGGCGGCGAATGCCCAGATACTATACCTGACATTAACCTAAACGGCTTGAACGTCAAAAGAGTGACAACATTCAAATATCTAGGACATCTTCTCGCTGACGACCTTAAGGACAATGTTGATATTGAAAGAGAGCGTAGGGCACTGGCGGTCCGAGGTAACATGTTGGCCCGAAGATTCGCTCGGTGTAGCAATTTAGTAAAATTAACACTGTTTAAAGCATATTGCCAGTGTTTTTACACGGGGAATCTTTGGGTCAACTATACAAAAAGAACGTTGGATGACCTACGCGTACAATACAATAATATTTTTAGGATGCTGTTGGGACTGCCGCGATGGTGCAGCGCTTCTGCTATGTTTGCGCAAAACCGAACTGACGGCTTCCACGCCGTCATTCGTAAGAAAACCGCGTCACTGTTGTCAAGGTTGCGGGCGAGTGGCAACAGCATCCTAAAAACTATTTCGGAGAGTATTGACTCTCCGATTATTAAAAGTTTTGTGAGAAGGACAATCACAGAACATTAATCTGGGGATGCCCTTTTCACAATACTATTAGTTACTCTGCCTTTTATAATGTATCTCAGCTACTAACACTAGAAATAAGTTATTTTGTACTGTTTACTAACACAATGGATTATTGTTGTCCGAAAATAAAGAATTATATATATAAGAAAATAAAGTGTGTGTGGTTCTTTGAATAATAAAACTGTATTACTAATCGTGATTCTTTCTAATACAACGAACTTCTAGTACATACGAGTATTACAATAAAGTCGCTTTTCGTATTTGTCCGCGTCGTTTTTCTAAACCACGCAACAGATTTCGATGAGGTTTTCACCATCGTTTAGACAATTTATTCCGGAAGGTGTATGCGTATATTACGTTAGTATTTGTATGGGGAATTTTAAAGAAGTTGCATTTTTCAAACTAACATTTTCTTAATTTATATACTTAACAACCATGAACACTAATGTTTTAAAACTTTTATGCACTAATGTTTCAAAACTAAGATAACGTATGCCAATTAGATTAAGCGACAAAAATAAGATTTGGTGTTAAAAAAAAATAGTGGTCATTTCTGCTAACAAAATGAGGAGTAATTTTTAAGGTATTTTTTATGTTTAGAAAACTATAAGTAGGTTTTTTTACTATTAGTATATGATGGTCATTACTCGATATAATACCAAGCAATTGATGAATATTTTAAATCATAGAAGTGGCGAGGTTCTCTGTTTGTGAGAAAAAAAATTCATAGTTGCCAATATTAAAGTTACATACGATACATAAGTAATTGAAAATATTATGTCTTCTTTTTAAATTAGCATCTAATAAAATTGTTGTGTTCCTTTTAAAATTTTGATGTAAATTGATGGCCTGAAACACAGGTTTTCACAAACCTAGATCAGGCAAGTCTATATTACAGCTAGAATTAAAGTTACCTCGTTTGTAATTAATGTAAATCTTATTTTTACTTTTTAACTTGAATAAATTTTATTTTATTTTTTATTTTTTAAACTTTTATGCTCCATTTAACCCCTTTAGGGGGTGAATTTCCGAAAATCCTTCGATTTTACCATCGTTATCTTTTGTGCAGAATTGTATGCTTCTAGACAGTGGTTTAGGCTGTGCGTTGTTTGTAAGGCGATTAACACACGGTACCGCGCACCGCCGCGATAGGCGGTCTCATGTCGCATTGGCCTCTAACAAATCCGTAGTCACGTACCTACATCGGCAGACCGCGCGGTCGAGCCGATAGAGTCCGCGGCGGTGCGCGGTGCATGAATTTAAGATTTTTGTTAAGTAGATAGTCCCCCAGTTTTAGGAACTATTTCTGGCCCAATCTGACTAAAAGCTAAAAGGTGAGTTATATACAAAGGGTGCTAGCAGCTTGATTCACCTACGCGGTGCCCACAGGCTTTGTCCAGTTATAGAAACGTGAACTATGCCTTTTGTATAATACAAAAGGCATAGTTTGCATAGGCACGTCATTGTAGATAGCTTCAAAATATTTTGCCAAATAAACCAGCTTTTTATTAATTTTGGAAAACCAAGTAAAACAACGAATTACCATTACACAATGTTGAACCTCTATACGCCATGCGAACGGACGAGTACGCGATTTCCGCGTTCTTTTGTCACTCATTTGTTCGGAAAACCGGAAGGCATCTCTGTTGGCGCGACGACGCGTTCAGGTACGTCGAACAAATAATGTATAATAATCGCTTTGGTTCCGACGTTGATTTTCCTTAGATGTTGATTTTCCAAAAATCTTTTATACATCATTTGAAAACAAAGTTATAGGAATGTATCTGCCTATTTTCATGTTTCTATCTGCAGTGCTTTGGGCTGTTTGTTGTCTGCCAATCATGTAGTCACTCCCAGCATTGTTCTAGGTATTCGCACAGGTAGTAAGTTAACAACAACAATGTTAACCGACACGTGTATCCAGCCATTTGTAAAGTTATTAATATTCTGTGGTGATGTAGTTCTAACACCCACGAGCTTCATTTGCAATTTATAATGCACAATGTCGTGTAGTCCCAGGAAACTTGCATTCTTGGAAGGCAAGAAAAACTATGGGATTAAGTTCTTGGAACTTTTGTAATTGATTTAAAATAATATAACGCATGACAATCATATCAGTATGTATGACAATAGATGTATTTTAACTAAGCCATAATGTAATTTAGCGATCTCAGACTTATATAAAGCTAGTGTAAAGTGAAGTGCTACTAACCTTATGTATTAACACAAGTTTTCATAAAAAGTATGTATGTCTAGGTTAAGGTATTTTTGTATGGACCTGGGTCGCCTGAAATAAATGGTATTATTATTATTTTATTATTATATTAACTACTAGCTGTGCCTCACGGTTTCACCCGCCATTTAGGGTCGTAGCATGATCTTAAAACCTGTTATCAAATCCAACCCAATTCTTGAGGTAGGTTTAATTATTCCTGTATTAGGGCTTTACCCTGCAGTTGGAAATTAATAGACTGTTAATATTTGTGGGAGTCAGAATGGAATAATAGGCATAAATATGTTTTTACACTATATTTAAAACCAAAACATTATCATAAAACAAAATGTAATTGGATAACAAGTAATAATCACACAATAATTACCTCACGGAATAATCACACAGTTAAATAACATAATAACATAACCTAAAAATATCAGTAACACGTTTGTATATTCAATAACAAAATAACACAGAATTATAACCTAACAATACTCAGTAACACATTATTATAGGGTAAAATAATAAAGATTCAAAGCAATACAAAAATACAGCAGAAATATTACACAAGAAAACATACCTGACAGTTCAGAGCACCGTTGTGCCGTGCCCACAATCGGACAGCTTCTGATCCGTCGAAATACAGTGCACGCCTTTTTATAGCCCAACTTACTCGCAAAGTGGGGGAAAAATAGTCAGTTACAATACTATTATAGACGGAGGTAGTTGAAAATAATAAGTGACATTTCTTAAAAAAATATTAAAGAATTTATCTCCCACACGGCCATACTGACGAGCAGCCGCTATGGCTCGCGAACTGAATTATTCAATAATATTACGATTCATGTATAATGATAGCACGTCAAATCACATGACAAATAAATCAAGTAACACATAATTACAATTATAACTGCATAAGCTCATTACTTAATGGCTTATAAACTACATAGTCAAATCGCATGACCATACACAACAAATCACAAATGGCATCATGATTTTATATCAGCCAAATCACATGACATCATGATTTTGAATCGCCAAATCACATGGCTGCTGTCAAATCACATGACAATCAAATACATGCCAAATCACATGGCTATTGTCAAATCACATGACACTCAGATAAACGCCAAATCACATGGCTATTGTCATCAAATCGCAGTCATGACAATCAGATATACGCCAAATCACATGGCTACTATGAATTTACATGATATAGGTATGATTGTCAAGCATAGCCATGATCGTTGGCCAGACGCTTAGAGCTATGCAGGACAACCCTACAAATCAAAATAAAATGTTAACATGAAAATTTATTCATTATCTTCGTTACAGTCATCAGAAATATTTAGAGAATCGGTCAACTCACAACCCATATCAGGAGTGACGATTCGTAAATTATCATGTGAGACATACAACTCATTGCCAGTTTTATTAACTGTGACTTTATATCTGTCGTTACCGTTCACTTCAGTAATGACACATGGACCTTTGAATTTACTGTCAAGTTTGTTAATAGTTCGTGGGTTCTGTTTGACCAATACAATATCACCGACTTTGAAAGGTACAATTTTAGCCTTAGTTTTATCATAATTAGCTTTTCGAGAGTCAGCAAGTTCGTCCATCCTGAGTTTAGACTCTTGACGGCACATTTCGAGGTCCATACGTTCAACATCATTTAGCAGAGCTGATATAGCAGGAGGTGACTGATCGCAGCCCATCAGAAGTTGGAAAGGAGTATGACCAGTACTTTTACTAAAGGTGGTATTAATTGCCAACTGTACTTCACCAACGGAATCTTTCCAACTTCTTTTGCTTGTATTTTCAACAATCGTAAAACAATTTGTCAGAACCTTCATGATTCGCTCAACTTGACCATTTGCACGACTCACACCACTAGCTATAAAATGCAATTCTATAGACCATTTCTCACAAAAACTTGTAAATTCTTTGCCGGTATAAGAAGCAGCCTGATCACAAATAATACGTTTAGGTGTACCAAAAGTATAAATTAATGCCTTCAAGGCATTTACTGTAGCCATTGCAGTCAAATTAGTAACGGGTTTCATGTAACAAAATTTCGTAAATGCATCTATAAAAACAACTGCGTATTGTTTAGTTGGTTTACTGCCACTTAATTTACCAGTCGTGTCCATATGAACGGTATGAAATGGAGTAGGGGGTTTATCTATAGGATGCAATGTAATCTGTCGTGAACCAGATTGGCTTTTATTTATCTTACAGGTCAGACAACTGTCAACAAATTTACGTGTGCATTTCGACATACTCGGGAACCAAAACTGTTCTCTTATTTTATCAAGCGTTTTTTCCCAACCGAAGTGTTTAAGAGTATCATGATAAATTTGTATGATATGCCATCTGTAACTTTTTGGAACAAAGAGAAGTTTTTTAACTTTATTATTAACAGAAATAATGCGATATAATAATCCATTTTGAATCTCATAACTGGAAGCAATATCCTTGTCAATGGTTTTGTCTTTAATCGATTCAATTATGTGTTTGGTCTCTGAATCATTATTTTGTTCAACTTCAAGCCACTCACTATAATTTTGAATGTTATTTATATTTACAGTTAACGGATTACGGCTCAAGTAATCAACATGAGGAATACGTTCTCCCTTTCGATACTCGATACTAAAATCAAACGACTGTAGATAAGCCCACCACCTATGGACCCTAGGAAGTAATTCTTTTTTGTTACGCGACGCTTTAAGTGAATTACAATCAGTAATTACTTTAAATGGCCTGCCAAGCAAATAATGACGGAAATGCTTAATGGATCTAACAACTGCCAAGGTTTCCAACTCATAAGAGTGGTAGCGGCGTTCCGTCTCAGTAGTGCGCATGCTAAAATATTCTACAACTTTATTCTGATCATCATGTTTTTGAAAGAGAATTCCTGCCAGCCCTGCAGAACTGGCATCAGTGTGAAGCTCAACAGGTCTAACAGGATCGAATAAAGTGAGTACGGGTTCAGAGGCAAGGTACTGCAGAATTTTATTTCTAGCGGATTCCTGCTCTGTTGTCCAATTCCATTTGACATTATTACGAGTTAAATTATACAAAGGTATCATAATTAGTGAAAAATTTGGAATGAATTTTCGGAAGTAGCTTGCTAGTCCGCAAAATTGTCTTACTTGCTTTACAGTTGTTGGGATAGGAGCATTTAAAAGAGCGGAAACTTTACCCTGACTTGGTTTAACTTGACCGTTTGAAACAATTCTCCCCAAGTATTCGATTTCAGTTTTTAAGAATTTACATTTTTTTACATTGAGAGAAAATCCAGTTTTCTGCAAAGCTTCAAATATTAACTTTAAATGGTCGATACCTTGGTCAACGGATTCTGAATAAACGATGACGTCATCTATGTAAATTAAAACAAAATTGTCGACAAACTGTTTAAGAGCCGTGTTGATGGCCCTCTGAAACACAGAAGGTGCATTACAGAGCCCAAATGGCATCCTAAGGTAGATATTGCCCATCAGGCGTGACAAAGGCAGTTTTTTCTATTGAATTATTTGCAACCGGTATTTGATGAAACCCGGCTGCCATATCTAAAACGGTGAAATATTTAGCGCATGACAATTTACTAATGTGATCATCAATAATTGGAAGTGGAAAGTGATCACGTACTGTGTTGCTATTTAATTCCCTATAGTCAACACACATTCTGTCAGTACCATCTTTTTTCCGAACTAGTAATATAGGGCTTGCAAACGGGGAGTTGCTATCACGAATTATGTTATTGTCTTTCAGATCTTTAATTATTTCTTTGACATGTTCACGCTCAGCAGGAGCTAATCGGTAGGGTCGTCGTTGAACTATTTTATCCAGATTTTTCAATCGAATAGTTAACTCACCGGTAGTAACTTGAGAAACTGCGTTGCCGGACGTGAACATTTCAGAATATGATTTTAACAAATCATTTATTAGTAGAATTTGTTCTGGAGTTAGTTCAGGATTAATATCCACTCCATCAAAATCAGTAACCTTAATAAGGCTGTTAACACTGTAAGAGTTGCGAAAGACTTTAACAAAATTCCCTGAGAAAGTCACTTGAATGCCAGGTATTTCAAATAAATTTTGACCAAGTAATACGTCATACTGAATGTATCTATCAGGGACTAAAATAAAATCTAATTCAACGTTTATACCATCAACACAGATCACACACAGCTTTTTACGCGATGAACAGAAAGCATTGTCACCAACGCCTCTTAAAAGAATCGTTTCATAAGTTAATCTACCCTTAATTGAATCGCCAATACTATCGCGCATTAGGGAGCATTCCGCACCACTGTCTATCAGACAGGAATAATCATGATTGTCAATTTGGATAGTACGTAATTTTTTGTTGGTTAAGACTAGGCTATTTACTTGAGAAGACTTTTCGTCTTTAGCTTTTTTATTTATCCGGTGAAAACAATTTTCACTAGAATGCCCCTTTTTGTTACAAAAGCTACAAAGTGTTATAGGTGGTTTGGAACCCGAATTGTCTGGCTTTGAGTTGTCAGAAGTAGTAGTCGATATTGGACCTTTACTAGAACCGCGATTCGTACCTGAACGACAGTCTTTTTGAATGTGTCTCACTTTATGGCACCTATGACACCTTTTAGACGGAGTGTCTTGGCTAGTCATGATTTTAGATCGCTTAGATGGAATACCGTGATCAGACTCTTTACCAGGTCTCTTCCGTTTATATGAATTTAGGCTTTGAATTAATTGTGGCAAGTTTTTCGGTGTAAGTCGTAGCAAATCAGAACGAATACGAAAGTCAGACATACCTGCAATTACTGCTTCAACAAGGCGTTGATCAGTCACCTCCACACCAATCACTTTCTTCGCCAACTCCCATTTTCGAGTAGCGTACTCAGCATGACTAGCGGCTTGCTCGCTAGTGTAGTCCAAAAACAGCGACAGGTCGTCGTAGTAGCGAGCTTCATCTGAAAAGGTTTCGATAAGACCTGCTTTAAGTTCTGGTCAGATAATTAAAGTTGAATAGTTACGACGCGCCCATTCGGCCGCGCGTCCGCGCAAATTTTTTCTAGCTAAATTGAGAATTTCTCTATCCGTGAGTTCATACTCAGTTTTAAGATCCTCGACGTTTCGGCACCAGACTTGCACCGTATCGGTCCGATCGTCAGGATCGAAAGCTGGTACATATATATGCTCAAGGTTGCGCATACGGGGAATAGGCCGCGCATTTGGTGGGTTAAAAGCTTTTGCAGTAGTATGAATCAATTGCGACATCATTTCTTGCATCATATTTTGCATAACATTAATAGGTACAAACTCTACTGCCCTTGAGTCACGGCTGCTACTGGCTGCCGTTGAGCCGCTGAGAGTTGCATTATCTGCAGCTGGGGATGTCGTCGTCTCGTTTGTCGCAGCTGAAAAGTGCGATGTTCTTTGTCCCAAGATTGGTGATCTGTCATCAGACTCTCGAGTGGCAGCACTCTCCAGAACCCTGGTCTCGGCCAACTCGGATTTGTCGTTATTCATAGTGAAGATTATCCTGAAATCAAAAAATAGTAGGCGTAGTTTCTGTTATCAATCCCACTTCTGATGTGGGAGTCAGAATGGAATAATAGGCATAAATATGTTTTTACACTATATTTAAAACCAAAACATTATCATAAAACAAAATGTAATTGGATAACAAGTAATAATCACACAATAATTACCTCACGGAATAATCACACAGTTAAATAACATAATAACATAACCTAAAAATATCAGTAACACGTTTGTATATTCAATAACAAAATAACACAGAATTATAACCTAACAATACTCAGTAACACATTATTATAGGGTAAAATAATAAAGATTCAAAGCAATACAAAAATACAGCAGAAATATTACACAAGAAAACATACCTGACAGTTCAGAGCACCGTTGTGCCGTGCCCACAATCGGACAGCTTCTGATCCGTCGAAATACAGTGCACGCCTTTTTATAGCCCAACTTACTCGCAAAGTGGGGGAAAAATAGTCAGTTACAATACTATTATAGACGGAGGTAGTTGAAAATAATAAGTGACATTTCTTAAAAAAATATTAAAGAATTTATCTCCCACATATTATCATAAAATTACTTATTTATTGGAACCTTCTTTTATTATGATAATAATATGACGTGATAAATGCCAATAAAAGATTAACATTATTTCTTCTGTCAACAGTTAATTGTTTGTTTGGTCTTATTAATAAATACGTGTTTAAGAGTTGCTACTTAACATTCAAACCACGAGTCGGTAAGCAGGGATGGCACAGAATAGGAAGTGTATATTGATTATGTGTCATGTTTAATTTATGTTTGTGGTTACTTCCGGGGCCAAGTAGCACAGTGGTTGGAAGAAAAATATCAGGAAAATTAAAAAATAATGGGGACTTATTATGACTTCCAAGGCCTTCTTCGCTGTACAGCACTTCGGCACCATGAATTTTGTATACATACAGTAACATACGCCTTCTTCCCAGAATAGGCAGAACGCGCTTTACTTTGTGTAAATAATTTCATCACCATTGCTCTCAAAAAGGTGAAGGAAAACATCGTGAGGAAACCGGCATGTCCAAAAATTCGAAGACATGTGACATCTACCAACCCGCTCTCACAGAGAAGAGGCCTGTGTGGGAACATTATAGGCTGATTATGCTTATGCTAAGCTATGTTGCAGATAAGTTAAAAAGAAAATAAAGACGTTAATGTTGGTCTTGTTGAGATTACTGATAAATAAAATGAAAGTTACACAGAGAGGACAAAGTTCTTAATGGAACGCTGAATATAAGGCCAAACCCAGATTTCCCAATGCTTGTTTAAGTTAAGAAATTGTATATTTTTGTATCATACAGTGAATAATAGTGTTCATTATTCACCGTGTCCAATCCAAATCCTAAAACTGCCTACATAATGTACATATTATTTTTACGAGTGCCAAATTACTAAAACAAAACATTTTTATCGAAACCAAACGACATAAAATTTCCCATACAATAACAGACAGACATAACAATCATAACTCCAATATTTTCCGATATTAGATAGGGGTTGACAATTTTAGAATCGTCTGCAGCCGACATTTGGCGGGGCCTGTGCCTCTGCCACTTTATTGGCAATTCATGGCCAGTGTGGGCCCGATGAAAAACACACGCTCTCAGGCTACAAGCGAAATCTGATAAATGAAATGCGCCATTTCGTTCGTTCGACCGGCTACTGGAATCGGCAAAAACGTCTACCATCATGCATGTGTTTTATTTCACTGTTTTTTATAGATGCCAGGTTTGTGTTTTTGTGGACTGTGAAATGTGTGAATGTGAGTTTTGAATGGTCTTATCGTTTCATGCAACGTTATGTGTATTGTATGGTTTCTGAAACATTCATCCTGCTAAGATCATGCTATCCTTTTTTATAGAGTTTTGTGAAAAGTAATTAACACTTTCGCCGACACAGAATGAGACACAATTGAAGTTTTATTGGTATTACGTCTATGGGCGTTTACAGTCCGCGGAAGTGTTAAGTAAACTATCATATCAAACACATACCATTAATAACATCGAGATGACTTACAAACTTATACAGATGTTAATTATAATGACCTTAAAAGTGATAAGAATCATTTATTTATCTATTTTATTATTTATGTTCACACAGTAAAATACAAAATAGATACGACATAATTAAAATATGAGTACAAAGGTACTGCTTATTTCTTAAGAAATTTCTTCCAGCAGACCTGCGAAAGGAGAAATGAGAAAGAAATGTAGACAATATAGATCATTCGTTATGGTGGTTGAATTTAATGACAGGCTTTTAAATACCTCAATTATTCACGACACAGAAAGATCCCACATATTGCATGTAACATTCATTTTAAAAGTACACTCACGAAAGCTCCTGAAATATTACTGAACCACGTAAACTGAGCGCTTACAAGGGCTCCTTAAAACCATGAAAGGAAATTTTAATGGCCGCCAGGTGACTTCGCGTTTATTCGACAAGGAAATAATGGAGACGCGCGATAAACGTAAGTAAGCCTTCGTCGAGCCGTTTTACACGTATGCCGTCAATTTAGAGCAGCATTACAGCACATAATAGCCCATTAATGTCTTAGAATGGAGAAACCTGGCTATGAAAAACTATGTAGTAATAGGAGTGAAGCTTAGAGTAAACAGAGTGATGTATGCTTGGAACAGACCCTGCCATTGTAAAGCTTTGGATACACAATCATTTATCTTGCGAGGTGTCTAAACGTGGACACATAGCCGTAGTATTGCGATTTTTAGTCGTTGTTTAAAAATTGTTCTGTCATTTTTCTGGAGATTTCTGTTAGTAAAAAGCGTTTAATGAATGGTCAGGCAATGTGCAGCAGCATTGTCTGCTATTAGCATCTGCATTGTCTGCTGCGATCTTATCTATTTAGCAAGACTGGTGATTGTAGCAGAAGTCAGAGAGAATTTATGATGCTACAAATGTTGTCACGATACCATCTTCAGATGTGCTCATGATTTTGGAAATCGATTATTATTTAATTAAAACAGGTACGTAATAGACAAAAGCATTTTTATGCCAAATATCCTTAGGTATTATCCTTATTCCCCAACTGCCCGAATTTATCCATTCGAGATCACAAAGCAATCTACATTCACAACTGTATATGTTGGAACTCGAAATAGAATAATAATAAAAGTATCTCAACTTATATCGTCGCAATAACTGTATAATATTATTATCTTACAAGGGATAGTCGAGATTCTCTCGAGAATATTGTCCATTTTATTACATTCTTGGTGTCCCTTTGGGTAATTGTAGCGTTTCAACGACTCGCGATACCGCTTAAACGGCTACCTCAATTATTTTCAACACCGTATAATTTGTTTAAATAAGAAATATATTTAAAAAAAAAGTATATTATCAAAGAGTAAATATAACAGCAGTGAAATTAGAAAAACATAGGATTCTTACCATATATCATTCACATAGACACATGAAAACAAAAATTGAAAAGAAGTGCTTTGTGTGCCTTTATTTTGAATATGTACTTAAAAGTTTTATTTTGAAAACATTCCACTTTATATGTAAGAAGACCTAGCGATCTCGTGTTGAATAAACAATGGGCACTTTTTTCCAAAAGAACATTATTCTTTTTTTTACCAGAGAACTGAAAAACTTGTATCCTGTGATTAATGACTTGAACTAGACCCGTGGCCACATTTATTGGCTTAGAATGTCAGGACAGTCTGACCTTAGCCTTAAATGAAACGACTTGTAAATTACAAGTTAGTAGGTAGGTACCTAATTTTGTCTTCATGAAGGCTCATGGTTTGAACAAGCTTAATTTTGATCATAATGACGTGTGGGAAATGCATCGTCTCCGCGTCTTGTTTGCGAGTCAAAGTTTATAATTATCATACGCAATAAGGTTTTGGTACAAAATTTGAACTGTCGACAAGTACCAAAACCAAAATGATTCAAATAAATGCTAGTCTGTTACAAATAGCCTGAAAAACTGAGATTTATTTTCCTACTCCTCTTTATTTAGATTGACGTTGATATATTTATTAATCCAAGAATATCTAGTGATGCGATCGCAGACATACATAAAAGTAAAACACTTTACGCTAATGCCTTTTTTCACCTATCATTCTGAAACACAGAAATGTTTTTTTTGTTCTGTAAAACTCAGATATAATAAAATCCGTAGCACGTAAAATCCATGGCACATCTCACAAATATCATAAATTATAATTTACTCGAATTCGACACATAACTCGCTTTATGGGATTCCAAATCGGATTTCAACATAATTTTCGTGTCATGTTTCTTTTGGATATTTTAGTGATGTGACACGGATAAAACTTATCGTAACTCTGTTTAATGAATGAGAAAATGATTTATGATAATATTATTACTTATTAGCGTATATTTGGCCATTTCTTTATGTCACAAGAGTCAATAAAAAAAACAGAGCTCTCTTATATTTCGTTATTTTTAGTAATTCAATCAGTTTTACTGTTTTAAGGGTTCCGTGGTCAACAACGAACCCTTAAAGTTTCGCCATGTCCGTCTGTCTGTCTGTCTGTCCCAAGCTTAGCTTAGAGACTGTAAGTACTAGTTTAATCACTTTATCGGAGGACTATTTCAAAGTGCCACTATAAAAAGATGTTTTTCTATGTTTACTTAAAAATCATCTAGAAGTATTATATAGCTAAACTAAGACCTCAAATTCAAATGAATTACGGCTGTTACTCCAGAACCCAGAATTGCCCAGAACCTAGATGAATATTCAGCAAAAAAAATCTCAGATTTCGCATCACTAAAAATCGATGCGAAAGTACTGTCACCCTCATGTGTGGGATTAAAAGTTGGAGCGTGGTGTAACGGCGCTTCCCTAATCCCGGCCGACGACGGCTGCTCCTGAGGACTTACCATTATGAACTTTGTGATACTACGTCATTAGACAGATTACAACAAATATGGAGGTGTCTTTAGAAGTTATAGAAGGGTGGTAAATGAGTGATCTTACCTGCAGGTTAGTCTGATAATTATGATCTGAAATGTGTATTTCTCATGTAAAGTGTGTCTTAATGTGAAAATTTTGCATACCGTAAATTATAATTACCTACCAAAAGTCCAATTTGTATTATAAATAAATCCGAGCTTATAAAAGCTCAGTAAACCTCGTAGTTTATGAAAAATTTCGACAGTAAAACAGATCTTATAACGTTCTAATTTTACGCCTAATTTAATAAAAATGTAATTATGAAAATTCTTCTAAAACGTTCCATGATTAAAAATAAGTTTGATTTGGTACGCATAACTACGTAGAATGTTCTCGGATGAACGAATCCAGCTGAAATCCATTTCCCTTGTTAAGATCGGAATGCGTGAAATAATTATCTTTCCCTCGCACCAAGATAGATACCGATGACGTTTTTAGGAATTTCTGCTATTATTTTCTTCTTAATTCCTTTTGTTCTCATTTTATTTCCGTCTTAGATATTAATATTGATAGGTTATAACATAAACCTGCCTAAAAAGGTAAGTGCAAATATTCGAGAATTTTTAAAACCATTTTATTCAACGTCACTACCATTTTACAGTATTATCTCGTGATCGATTTTTTATCCGTTTTCCTTTGGCGGATTCAGTGGAAAGTTTGTTTTTGATACTTTTTTATCCTATCAAGTATTTTTCGCTGATGCGAAATTTCAGTTTTATTTTTCGTTTGTAATTGGGTTATTGTCGTTATTTGAGTCATCCTTTGAAACCATTTTAGTGGTAAATACTTTCTATTGAATTAGAAAATGTACCCAATATCTCGCCCTTTAATACATGCATGACTTTCTCATTCAATCTCAATCTAAAAGCAAAATCTACAACAGCAAAAGGTCGTAACTCACTCGTGCTCAGTTTCCATCATTTTTATCGCGTCGATCAAAGCAGTGAGCGATACAGCACTATTCCCAATGGTGGTCTACTGATAGAGTTGTATGCTCAAAGTTACGAGGGTCAGCTATAGTCCGTATTCATTCGGGACTACTTTTCACATTTGGTATACAAGAAAATTGGCGTGGGCCATTGTATTGTATGGCGGTATTAGTTACGAGTTTCTTTCCTGTCAATCCCAGTCACATCTGGGACTAATAATAAAAATGGTGTCCGGAAATATCCTGTAAGTATATTATGGTATCGTTAAAATCTGTAATTATAGAACGCAAAAATTACTGGAACTTTGCATTTTTAGAAGTTCCCAGTTTGCGACAGTGAAAATAATGTCGTTTGTAACATACAGTAAATTTTTATTTTTTCTACTAAAAAGCAGGAATTAAACATGTGTCGCCCACCCACAGACAACAGTAACAATGGATAGATAGCGACAGGTCGACAGTAAATAGCCCATACACGCCATATTAATACGTTTCGCTTCCCTGAGCCAGACCCACGATTTACTTAATATATTTTACACATAAATATCCATACAGACGCCACGGAACAATGTGAAAAGGAATTTTAGTACTAACCACTAACGAATTTTGGTGCCACGATCACAAGTATCAATGGCGATTCCATTATGCAGTGATTATATTCCAGCCGCCGACTCCGAGAGAATGCATTCCTGACTCCTGACAGTTGAGTACAAAAGAATACGTGTTTTACGGATTTATACTTTATTTGTTCCTAATCGTGTCCAACTAGAGGTGTCAGGAACGCAGCAGCCGGAGTTTATATTCCATGTAGCTAGTATGATGTATCTAGCAAATATTTTCTAAATCTTATTATCTTTTTGTTGCGGATGAAGTCACCACTAACAACTTCTGGTATCACCATCACTACGTTTGAGAAGCTGGAATGGTTTCCAGTGTGCGGATTTTAGCGTTCCATGTAGGAATATTGACGTGGAGACCATAATTCTAATCTCTTCCTTGCTGGAGTATAATAAAAGCCAACAGACGAGTTATGCCTCGAAATAAGTAGTGTAGCGTCATACCTTACGCTTCTAATGCACGTTTTCCACAAGCAAAGTTTGCGCAAGTTGACATCTGCAACGGACTTGCACTGCGGAAAAATTTGCTGCAAGATTTCTAACTAAAACTATCAAAAAACACAAGTTGTGGAATGAAACTTTCCTGGGGATATTTTGAAAAAAGAAAATACTTCGATCAGTAATTCGGTTGCCATGTTGCCAAGCGTGGAGTATACGGTTTTATTATAATCATTTATCTCGGCCGGAGGATTATGCTAGTGGTAAATATCGGGCTGATATGATAATGTTTCGATTCTACACCTAACACTTTTCGATAACAACACTATTTGCTAGCTATACTCCACAGAGTCGCTCGTGCCTATGTAAATTCCTAATGAACCCTGATCAAAATGTGTCATAATGTTATCCGATGTCTATAATGAATGTTCCAAATATTCAAATCCGATCAGCTGAGATTTAATATAAACTTTTTCACACTTATGATATTACTAGCTGCGCCCCGCGGTTTCTTCCGTGTAAGTCTCGATCCCATGGGAATATCGGGGTAAAAAGTATCCTACGTCCTATTCCAGGTCTACCCATGTGCCAAATTTCATCCAAATCCGTTCAGCAGTTTTAGCATGAAAGCGTAAGGAACAAACAAACAAACTCACTTTCGCGTTTATAATATTAGTTAGGATAAGTAAACATCGCTGCTGCCTCGTCGCACACAAAAACGAATACGGTTTTACCGAAGGTCGTACCCAACAATGAAGGGGAATGCTAGCTAAATCGATTCCTGATGCGTTTCAACCTATCAAAGGCACAGATTCAACCACCATCTCGAAACGTCGTGGATATCCGATTCCTGTCGAAACAGGAAGTTTGTTTCCACCAAAAACGTCGCGACAAGATGAATATCGAAGTCAAGAATTCTCAGTTTATAATTGGTTTTACTTACATTCTATTAGTATAAATTAACACGACAGTTGAAATTAAAAGTTTAATTAGTACTTGGGAGTTTGTTGAAAGCGTCTATAACTTTCAGTTGCTATCTACGTCTTATGCACCATTGCGTCCAAGATATTTTCTTTCCGCTCTCATTTACTTCACACAATGAGTTGCAGAATGTTCTTTTTTAAATTAACCGAGTTTGCATAGCGGGGTGAGTGAGATAAGCTGGCAATTGTAGGATCTTAATGTAAGGTAGAAACAAAGCTTTTACTTCATTCAGGCTTTTAGATTTTCATCACCGCACCCCAGTAAACAAAGACTGTACAGAAAACCTATGCAATAAATGGATCCAAATGAAATTACATTGGCAAATATATTATGTTGTTAGAAACCACTAAGAAACTTAGTAAATACGAATGACTTTGTTTATCGCATTTTGAAATCAAGTTTTAGTATACAAAAAGTTTTAGTGCTCTTTACTCTATTCTTGTCAAATGCATAAATTTTTTTCATACTTTAAAAACTTTATTGTTCTAATTTGATTCTATTAAATAAAATTCAATACCTGCTACTTCTTCTACTACGAGTCGTCAGAAGCACGAAAGTCTGACAACCAGTCTAACCAAGGGGTATCGTATTACCCAGTTACTGGGTTGTGGAGGTCAGATAGGCAGTCGCTCCATGTAAAATACTGGTATTCAGCTGCATCCGGTTAGACTGGAAGCCGACCCCAACATAGTTGGGAAAAGGCTAGGCAGATGATGATGATGACCTGCTACTTCTAGTTTATTCGTTCAACAGAAACAATTTTAGGCCCTTTGAACACGTCATGCTTTCTTTACGGTATGGCGTATGAACCGCGTAGAGAAAACGTGTCTGTCAACAAGGTTCCTTAAAAATCAACACATAAGACAGCCGTGCCTACACACGGCGAAAAAAACCGCAGTTTTTTACGTCAAGACAAAAGTCCGTGTACGAAGGGCCATAATGTTTCACATATTCTTCAAAGGGTCCTTTTGTCTCTGTAAAACAGTCTAGCAATTATACAAAATCGCCCTTAACTTATCATCAAAAAAGGGAGCGATTCTTAATCCGCTCTCAGGTGATCGTGTTAAGACATGATATCCCTCGCTCCTGCTATAGTTTACTAGGATACAGGATACATCTCAGACCAAATAAAAAACCAAGACAGAGCGCTGTCAATAGTGACGTGGGTATAATAATGTAAATAATATAAAAATAATTAATAAAATAAGAACAATTCTGTAAATAGATTTTTATTACGGTCGCGAATCATATTTTAATCAACATACAATCTGACACTGTCTTGTAAATTGCAAAAAACGTAAGAAAATTTGAATTTGGCGGGCTACCTTAGCGCATCCCCCTTAACCAGCCATCTTGTATACTACTATAGTACTCTATAGGCGGTTCTGTCTCTTTCACTCGTCTCATCCAATTTATCGCGAGTATTTCTGAGGGACCATTCGTATATCTCAAGTGATAACGCCCTCTGTTAAATTGGGATCGAGGACTGATAGATGTTGTATTGGATTTGTGCTTATCTATGAATTGGTGTGTAGAGAAACATTTACACACAAAGATTAATCCCAGAATTAACTAGAATATTTTCGTCACAAATTGGACTATATTTTTTTTATTTGATATTATTTATTTCTTTTACAATATTTAACAAAACTAACTATTAACACTACATTAAATAACTAACTAACTATACAAATAAATACAAAAATAAAAGGGCACTGACATCCGGAAACGTACCCAGAAGACTGGCAGCATTCCTACGTAATTATTAAGTACTATAACTAGCACATACGAGTATTATACTTTCATAGAAAAATAATGTTTTTGAACAGAAAACGACAAAAGTTCAACAAAAGTAAAAATATTTTAGGGAGACAACCCTTTGTCTCCTTAAATTATTTTGACTCATTCCCATAACAATAACTTTTAAACCCTATTCGTTCTTGGCTCTTTCATTACTGGCTTTAAGCCCTTTCATTTTCACAAATAAAAGTCATTTGTTCGGAAAAAGTTGGGACGCTGTAAAAACTTGGTGGCATCTAAAGGGTTGGGGTTCAACCGCCTGGGGCTAAGGACCAACCTTCATAGATCGCCCACACAACACCCACGAGTTGGGCCTTTTGTGCCAATGTTTTTTTCTACCATCGCTTTCTATTTATATCTGAGTAATATATGCTTTGGGAAACTTCTGGATGCCTTAATCGAATTATTTATGTGGGTTCTGTAATAAATCTAGTTTTTGCTAAAAGATCTGCCCTTTTAAAGTTTATTATTATGGAAAAAATAAACATGTTACACAATTTATCTATAAAAAATTTATAACACAAATTAATTAAACTAATGACATCATTTTATTATCACAGACTAATGATATCTCCACGTTTGAATTGTTAATAACAAATTAATGTGAAATCATTATTTTTAACCACGTTCCGAAGAAAAAAATGTTTTAAAAAAAAGAAAGATGGGAGCAGGTGTGCTGGAAGAGATTTCTTTAGAAATAAGCATCACCTTTGTACGTTTTTTTCTGTTCTTTTCTTCTTGTCTGTTTATTATGTGTGTACATAAATAGTTAAATAAATAAATAAATAAAGAAAAATATCTTATTTGGCACAGGACATACAACAATCCATATCACATCTATAAAAACGGCAAAAAAAAATCATGTTTTTTTGTATGCGAGCCCCCTTAAATATTTATTTTATTCCGTTTTTTGTATTTGTTGTTAATAGCGGCAACAGAAATACATCATCTGTGAAAATTTCAACTATCAAACTATCACGGTTCATGAGATACAGCCCGGTGATAGATGGACGGACAGACAGACAGACAGACAGACGAACGGACAGCGGAGTCTTAGTAATAGGGTCCCGTAATACCCTTTGGGTACGGAACCCTAAAAAAGAACATTATAGGTACTTTAAAGCTAAATAAAAAAACATTATTAAAAAAAAAGCATTAAAACTAACAAAATAGTGAAAAGAACCAGTATTTTTCTTTCCTAATCTGGAATAAGCTCAGAACTTAAAATCTAGAAACGTGTTACTGCAGTGTGTTCAGTCTTTGTGAAACTGTAAAATCCTCCGACGCTACTGAAATAATCCGTCTTAACTTCTTTGTCCAGGTGAATTTAGTTTATTACATCGTGAAACAAGATTCCACTTCCAAAATTTCTTTACTAAATCATCATTTGCTCGCTTCGTAATTATGAAAAAGATAACAAGTAAAAAACAGTCTGATAAGTATTATAATGGTCTTCCCGGAGGAAATTACTGACGATTTTCAACTGCCGTGAAAAGGGATTGTTTAGACGTATTCACATCTAAATCTCCCCGGAGGCGGCGGGAAAACAATTCATTTTTGTACGAGGATGCCCATTCCGGCTATTATAATTTATTGTCTTAAATTATATCCGCAATTCGTTAGAACCTTTGAATTAAGCCATACCATCATCAAACGAATTATTTTTGTAACTTTCAGGAATTGTTACGACCTTTTCAACATTCTTGTTAATAAATTATGTAAAATTTACCTACCTACGTACTTACACCTACCTGGAGTGTACTTACATATAGGCTTAAAATATTATACAATGAAATGGAAAACTGGTCTTATAAATGAATAATGCTTGTTGGTAACAAATATTCTTCATTTATAAGACCATTTTCTGCGTCCGGCGCTCGGCGTGGAAACACTACGCGTTCGGGTTCGCGACAAGTCAATCGTTATCCTGAGGATGCCTCGTTGAGAGCTGAAACACGTGTCGATTTCTTACAGGGTTTTTTATGACTCACTATGAATAGTTAAGTGGATAAGGTTACTAAATATCTACGACATTTTATAATGGATTTCCGCAAAGTCACACCTGAATCAATAACTATTTTTTTATAAAATTAGTTTCAGTGACTTTTACTGAATGTTTTCGTTGAGTTCGATACAAAAGACCACATAATTGGATAATAAATGGATGTATTGTTTGTAAATGCTAACATACTATGCAATAAAATAAACAGTTATTTTCTTCCTTAAAAACAAAATGCGTTTACATGAAAACTGTGGTCAACGCCCAAGGCCCCTTCCCGCAGTCATAAAACATAAGTAGCTTCAAGATTTACAGTAAAATATTTATCATACAAATCCGTATCATCTAAGGTCGAGGGCACAAACATCTTAAGCTGGAACACGAGTGCGGGTTGCAAATCCTTAGAGTATTTGTCACAAGGTAAACTGCCATTACACTGAGTCCCGTATTATTTTATAGAGTCATTTGTTACGGGAAAGAGGGAATGGTAAATTATTTCTTGTCTATTTTGAGTATTCTCTGTAATATTACTAATATTACTGGCTAGTATAATGCCCAACAAAATGTTTACATGCCCACAATGTATTTAAGCGGCTGAGTAAAGCGTAGACTGATTTATGTTATTGCCTTAAATGCCAGAACTTTTCTTCGAAGGCTAGACACGTTAGGACCAAAGATTTAAATCGCTAGATTACTGTACTTATAGTCACGCGAAAAATTGTCTTTATAGAGAAGAGTGAGTTCACACATTCCATGACAATCAAGTCAAATCCCTGCGTCGTCATTGTGTGTCAGAAGTGTCAAAACAAAATGAAAACGCGACTATCTTTTGACGCGGATTCTAATGATTTAAATATTTGGTTAGGACCAAAACAAAGATTTGGTAATCGCAGTTGTGTGGGACTCCCACGTCGACGTTTGTCAATCAACTGGCAAACATAGTGTTAGGGCGGGTTGTTTCACGTCCATTTTACGCACGGGTAAACGTCAAAAATGGCGCTAACTATCGTCAAATCAAAAACAAGCGTTGTTTCACGAAATAATAGAATAACTTTGACAAAACGCTTTGTATTTAACGAAAGTTAAATTTGACGTACGTATGTTACGTTAACCAACCGTTTGAAACAACCGGCCCTTAGGAGGTTGTCTTATCTTCTCTGTGCCCAAAGTGACACCTCTGTTCAGTGATTAATGTTTGCCGCCATCTTTTTGTTTCATCCTGATAATATTTTAAGCGAATCTATGCCGAGATTAAAAAGTTAAAACATTAATTTTATCGTGGCCTCATTGTTGATATTGCCATTACTCTTTAATCTAAAAATGTTGGATGATTAGGCTACGTTACGTTACATCATGTGAGAGAGTCCGTGTCGAAAGTGTGTCCGTGGAGTTTCTTTCCCGTTCTTCTCCAATGGAACCTACTACGTTTTGGAATGGGCAAGTAGCTTCATTTTTCTGAATGACTGACCCCTTGACAGTTCATAAGTGCCTGTTAGGTTTAATTGAAATGAATACTTTGAGTTCATAAGTCACTTATATGACGCTGAAAAAAGAGGGACAACAATACACGAGTTTGACGATATTAAACTGAAATATATTTACAAGTTTTGACGCAAAAATAATAAAATTGCTCCTAAAAAAGAAATTCCTCGACTTGCAGTTACACAAAGAATCTTAGAAACCCTACAATAAATACTTGGATACAATCCTACCCTAAATGCGCAAAAATAAAAAACGAGTAAGTATAACTTTTCGCCGGAGATAATCGGAGATTTGTTACATTATTTAGCAGTACCCACATAAATAAGGAATAAACTGGCATCATGAATAAACAAGATAACTGGATGCTACAAACTCTTGTGGGTAGAATACTTTAGGGTAATAATTATACTCTGCTTGGTATAATTAGGTAATACTTACCTTAAGGGAATGTACATATTACATTTCGTGTCTACGTACCTATACCTACTGTATACAATGCATGTGGAGACGACGATAAAACAATAAACTTCGTATCTAACACTGACGTTCCCAGTCTACTTACAAACATTCAACCAATGATACTATATTAACAGATATGTTATAAGCGCGCAATCGTGAAGACTCGAAAACATTCCAATTGTAACGTTTTTACTTCTAGTGAAATGTAAAATGAATGAAACGTGGGTATGTGTGCCGCTGCTGCGCGGAACACTTTTTTCGATTATTTTGTAAGTGTATAACATATCTGTTAATATAATATCATTGCATTCAACCAAATATATTCAAAAGGTTTGTCACTATACCCAGTTATTGGCAAAACCCATAGCGGGCCGGCTATGGACAACCCTCGCCATTGCACTTTGCTTTACATACATTCTTTCAAATAAATAAATTATACCTCTGTTTAACAGTGTTATAATAAGTAATAACGAAGCACAAGTTAGTTATAGGTACTTAAGTTTTTTCAAAATTAATTAGTAGAACAACCAACATATTTGCTTTGCTGGCATTTTCTGTTAAAATATCGAGGGAAAAGGCACTGAAAACCGAAATACAGGCTTTGCCTAGTTCTGTTGCAGTGGCTACTTAGATTATAATAAAAACTATTACTGCCAAACTATTTTCTGTAAAATATTACTAAGTTTTTTGAGGAATAAAAATTTATTTATTTACATCCTTAAGACAAATAGGTATCTTGAGTGTTAAACTTTATAGTCATCACAGCTTTCAAACAAATTCTTACATAAATCTTGAAGCTACGTCGTCGCAGAACGTTTCATTTTACAGTTGAGCTTTAAAACTAGCGAACTAGTTTGAAAGTGTATAGCGTACGTACAGCTTAAGAACAATGTATTTTATACCCATGAATGACCCACATTTTGACATAAAGCTATGAACAAACATAACATTTTTAAAAGAACTCTTTGGAAAATACTGAACGATTATTTCTTTTTAAATATTATTTTCTATAGAAAGAAGATTATTTTTAACTCGCTCGTTACCAAGTTCTAACATAAAAATTTAGTTTCGCTTCAAGACTATTATTTGAACGGTTTGCGTTATGCTGTATCTTCCCGCTGTTTTAAAGGCCGTAGGTAACCCAGATTATTTCCGACTATCAGATGATAGCGTTAATCCAACTAATAAAGTCTGCTAACTACTTGTACTACAAATTTAATTAATATTAATGACCCAGCTTTTCAGGCGGTTATCTGCCATGTTCTTAGCAATGATAGTCGGAAACTTCGTCAATTTATTATGATGGAAAAAGTCGTTGGGACAAGGAAAGTTGCGCAAGCGGTAACTTAGAACACTTTTAGTGGACTAGGAAAGGACCATTAATAGAACTCTACCGCGGAATATGAGTTTTCGAACTTAGTGACGCAAGACAAAAGATGATGGAGCAACATAAACAAGATATTGAAGATACCCAAGTCTGCTTTTAAAGCTTTATGGAAGGCAATGTAAAGATGTGCATACGTGCGCTAGATTATTGTAATAATACCTAATTCTGTTGGAAATGGTCCTGGTTACTTTGGTTGGAGTTACAAGAACAGGAAATGGTTTGGTTAAATAGGCCACTATTTAACCAAACCATTTCCTGTTCTGAATTCATAGAATTGTCTAATAAAAATCATCTTCTTCAACCCTAAAATCATACACAGTTTATTCATAAAGTCATGGTCATTTTCACTTATAGAATTAGCCCAAAAACATACATTTCTTTCTAACATGGACTAATGGGGCGGCCATCGTCCGCTTAATGCCCTGTCAAAAGGGAATACACATACTTTCAACAGACTACCAATTCCCAAGACAGCTCTTTGTTTCATCAAAAACTACCAAAAATTAATGAACTGTCAAAACGATCAGATATCACATAATAAATGCACCATAAAGTAATATTTATACGCAATAATGTCACAAATATTGTTATAAGATGGCCACAGTTTATTGGCTGCCGAGATGTTTGTTATTGGCAACATTATGACCGCTATTGTTGATACCGAACGGATTAGAGGTGAAGAAATAACTGCTAATATAAAAGTTAGAAATGTATTTCGAAGAGGCAGTGGAAGCAAAGTTTTACGTTCTGGTTTACGATGGTAATGATGTTACAGAAATCCTTAAAACCTCATTTGGCCTCGGTACGTCATTTTCGATTGACCTTTGAAAATTAGCGCTGTGCTGTGAGTCCCCCATAGCACAGCATTATGCTGAGTGGAAGGCTTCTTGTCACAATTTCTTTCGTATGCTCGTAAATTTACTTAGTTTTTGTTTTTTCTTTATTTTACATTCACTTGTTTCTATGACAAATATTTAAACCGTTTTTTCTTTTTTTTTAAATAATATTCCCTATCAGAGCTCCAAGCCACAATGCTTTCTAAATCCGGCGCCAGACACAGTCACATATTTGAACACTTATTTGACCACTTGTGCGGTACGGTTATAAATTATGTGATCAAACTTTGACAAATACTCAAATACACGTACCTCACTAGTGTTCAAACAAGTGTCCAAATATTGTTGCTGTGTCTAACGCCGGCTTAAAACTCACATGTGTGAAGCCTATTTAAAACTATTCGGTAGCTTGCTAGACCGAAACAACTACAAAACCACGGCTAGAAATAGTCAAGAGTAAAAATCACAAATCAAAATAAATGTCGGCGCCAGTGTCCCTCGTTTATTCACGATTCACACTGAAAACTCTCCCGTTTCACCGCTTTTAAATAGGTTTTAACGAAACCTCACTTCCATTTGTTTGTCAACTACTTTTAGTATTAACATAACAAAAAAACCGAGCCATTCAATCAGTAGATTTGAAACGCTACAGTTTTATGTTTTTTGACACGAGAGAATCGATTCAGTTCTCATACATTGCCGGGTTAGTAGATGGAGCGTATTTTCGCTAAGGCTATTAACCTTGATCAAAGAAAGGACAAAAGTCGTTCAGTATCCGTGAACGTGGGCAAAACTGTGTCGTTCCACAGTAATGGGGTTTTTGTGTTGCATTCCGATCCGAAACAACGAGTTTTCCTCTACGATACAAAATGTCCTCTACTATACAACATAGTTACATATAAAAGCATAAAATACTACAACGCAACATCGTTTCGAAATCATTTATTCGGGCGTTGTGCTAAATATTTCCGTACATTCCATTTAATTAAATTCCTAACGGGTCTTACATGGATTTTCTAATTTTCCTTTGCTTCTGTTTACATAAAATGATAACAACATTGTTTTTCTCATTACTCAACACCGCAAGAAGCCATTTCAATGTAAGAGTCGCCAGCATTATGCTGGTCACGTTCGAATATTAATTTCCTTTATTTACAAACTCGTTTTAAAGTTTCGCAACTACAGTTATGATCGTAAATAAATGTGAAATATGCCACACAAGTTTATTCTCATTTTAAAGTAAACTAAGTCCGGTTGAACGTTCCATATATCATAATGTCTGACTTTATGGCTGTTTGGTAGCGATGCCATAATCACAATGTTACTGGGGAGGTGGACAGAAAGATTGTTGGGCGGTTCGCAAGCAATTTATTTAACTGGCAACATGGTTTGAGCAAAATCTGGAGGTGTGATAAAACGCCCGCTCTAGGCTCTGTAAGTATGATAAACATTGTTACGTTCTACGAAGTGAAGTCAATCTATCAGTGACTAGCTGCCGCCAGCGGCTTCGCCCGTGTGTAATCTTTATAAATTATAGCCTATGTTGCTCAGGGTGAATGTAGCTTTCTAATGGTGAAATAATTTTTTAAATCGGCGCCGTAGTTTTTGAGTTTATTCATTACAAACATACACACAAAAATACAAATCTTTCCTCTTTATAATATTAGTGTAGATAACAAACCGCTCTCGAGCGTAACAAACAAACAAACTAACTCACTATCGCATTTATAATATTTATTAGGTTTTAACTAAGGTCTTTATTAATATGATAAAATATATACATTGGGTAAACTTGTTATACCAAATTAAGTAAAAAACTAAAAGGAGTAACTAATTATTTAGTTAGATTATTAGGGACACAGCTAGTAAATAATAAAGCAGCATCCGGTATCACGCATAGCAGGTCCTATCTGTCACGAGTTGAGTAAATCCATTAATCTGCTAATAATAATTACATTTACCAGGAACTCCATATTTAAGCTCGAAAGATTCCACGGAACGAATGAATATTACATTATTGTAATTTATCAATCTTTTACCCCTCGCGTATTACGAGTAGGTGTATAAAATAACTTGCCCCAAATCCGATTTAATACCACGTAATTCTTGGGGCTACTAATTCTTCGTACTACCTTAGTACTAGGGAGCTGTATGCATCTTTATGGATATAAAGCAGGCAATAGACAGAGGTTTTTAAGCTGATACATATCCTAACTATGATCCTAATCCTAATTAATATTATAAATGCGAAAGTGAGTTTGTTTGTTTGTTACGCTTTCACGCTAAAACGGCTGAACGGATTTGAATGTTTGGCACCTTTGCATGAGCTGGAGAAGAACATAGGCTATTATTACATAGAATATAGGGCATAGGAATTCATTTTGAACTAACTTCCCAGATGTGGCACGTCATTATCATATTGTATGACTTATTTGATAGAAATCCTTCTTATTATAATAAGATGTATTATATTTACCTATGCGGAGATATGATAAAGCCTTCTTTAAACATGTTACTACTACATAAACTAGACACAATTGTGTAGACTTAGCACAAATACCTAAGTGGAGGGTCTATTTGTGACACCCAGACGTGGATGATTTGAGAGCGAGTTAACCAATCAAATATCTTCTTTTCCGTTTCAAGTTGAAGCATGTTTACTCATACGATTTGTCTTTAAACGTAGGAAAAATTCTTGTGGAAGTTATTTATGTATCCTAAACAGATATCTAGCTATCTAGGAATATCTAGATACTACGACTCATAGATAGCAGAGTTTCCTACTAATATACCCTATGTCTTGATTAATAGCCTAACAGTTTTCTTACTCACACTTTATTGTAACTGGCATAAAACAACGTAAAGATTGTCGAAAAAATCTCAGCGATAAACAAGCCAATAATCTATTTATTACATGGAACAGCACTTAGCTCAGCCACTTTTGTGGAACACCCGCTTTACCGTCGATGGAACATAAATCAATCAATTACCTCATGTTTTGGACACTAAAATATTAGAACTATGCCAAGTAGTCGTAGTACCGGTTTGGGCTAATGTTCTATTTTTAGGGCCAAAATTATGAACTGTGGTAAGTCTAGTTGTAATATTATTTTATAACGATATCTGGCGAACTGTGGGTGTACTATTAGCTACACCTCTCCCTAACCCTTCGGAAAATACAGGCGTGATGTTATGTTATGTTTTTCACATTGTCCAAAATTAAACATAATTATCAAATATTTACAAGTAAAACTGTGATCACTTATGTTTTTGAGAACCTACCTACTGTAATGCACTGTAAATTTGTACACACAAATATAAATTAATATTTTTGAATAATTCTTTAATCCAATTCAGGAAAAAATTGTTATCGTTAAAAAACAAAAAGAATATTCTGTGAAAACTTGAGCCATAATTTTTGCCAACAAACAACGTTATATATAAGTAAAAACCGGCCGGTAAAAACAAAATTTAGATGCCCTTAACGATCCTATCTTGAAAGTTCGAGACTCCGAACTTCTACCAACAACTGCCAAAACAGGATTTGTGAAAAAAATAACAGACGGATCCCCGGAGCATAATATATTATACTATATAATATTATTTAATAAGTAGAACCTCTTTTTATTAATATTACTAGGTAACATGCAAAGTTCTTCGCTGAAATATTAATATTGGTAAAAATTTCCATGGTATTTGTAGCTACAATGCGTGTCGTTTCAATAAAAGCAATCTCTTATGAGGCATATGCCTCTATAAAGCTGAAGACACAATATTAGCCTTGGACTTTACTTTATCGTGACAGACCTCAGTAATCTATATACGCCTTTTACACGAGGTTAACCATACATCTATAGAGATAATATAAATTAAAGTCGCTTTTCCTGTTCTGTATGTCCGCGTTGTTCGTCTAAACCACGCAACAGATTTTGATGAGGTTTTTACCATCGTTTAGAGAATTTATTCCGGAAGGTTTATGTGTATAATACTTTATTATAAAAGTTACATATAACTAAGAAATCTCGATATTCTGTCAAGTGGTAAAAACGCAGGAGCGGGTCGCCAGTAATTTTATAATAAAGATTAATTAATGACTACATCAAAGATCCAAATATAAAAAATTGGCGTTATTAACCTGCTCCCAACTCTGTAACAGTCGTTATCACAATGGCTTTTTTTTTAAAATAAAACAATACTATGTTTATTTCGTTGTTGATCAAACGCATGTTCTAAAATGGATTTTGTTTTATTGTCAAAGCGATAGTGAGCTCGTGGCTAAGTAATAACAGCCGCATGGGTCGATCTGTCAGGTTAACCTACGCTTACCGGGGTTAGTCTGTGGATGGGTGACCATCCTTACATATCGAGACTCGTCCGTGCCTCGGAAAGCACGTTAAACCGTTGGTCCCGGCTGTCATTTGTGAATCTTTACAACAGTCGTTACGGGTCAGAAGCTCGAAAGTCGGACAACCAGTCTTACCAAGGGGTATCGTATCACCCAGTTACGGGGTTGTGGAGGTCAGATAGGCAGTCGCTCCATGTAAAATACTGGTATTCAGCTGCGGGTTAGACTGGAAGCCGACCCCAATATAGTTGGGAAAAAGCTAGGCAGATTGAGGCAGATTGATTGTCAAAGCGATTGTGATAAGAGAAGCAATTCCCGTATGTTTTAAGAACAACGTTCGCATTCGCATCTCATTCGCAATCTGTCAAAATTATTATCAATTTACCAACATTTATGACAAGTTTGACAGATAGCGACTTGAATGTGACAGTTTTTTAAGCACGAGAATTGGCCTTCTGGTACAAGTATGTTACGCAATTAGGTTGCCAGTAAAAAAATATGTCATTAGATACCTACTTAGGTACACGTGTTCCGATTTATTGTCCCTGGGGCATACTACAGGCTATCAGAGCGCTTCTTCGTGTACTAACGAGGATAGGATCGGATTTTATGTACAACCTATGTAAAAAGGTCTCAGGCGAGAGGTCTCGTAAAAACATAATAAATTAGAAGAGCTTCGTGTCTTGTTTGCAGTAACAATACATGTAATAAAACTTCTTTCCTACAAGATTAATTATTCAGATGTTTCCTTCAGAATTTTTCTCTTACTTCTGGGACTTTTCGCAGAAAATCCACGCATAAAAAATGTGTGGATTTTCTACGAATATCATAAAAGCCGTTTAGTAATCTTTCAACGTTGACTTACTGCCTTTCGTTTGCAAATCAAATAACCCGATATTTGATTTGCAAACGAAACGCAACGGTCTCTAGGTACGTTCTAAAATTTTCTTGCGAAATGCGAATTTTCACTCATATTTATTTACCCGTGCCATTCTTCTTCTACTTCTATCGTGTCGATAACGTTTCATATTTTGTCAGCTCACTATTCCGTCGTTTAGAGCTTCATCTCTTTCCTACACTGAAGTAATATTAAAATAATACTGCTGTAAGCGGTGATGGTAGGGCCCCAGGTCTTTAGTAATAATAACACATCGAATTTAGAAAACAATCGGCTATACAATGTGTAACTGAACTTATACACAATTGCTCATTATGAAAGTAGTCCATTCTCTTTCTCTTATATCATTCCTCACGCAATCCATCCATCTTTTCTTTGGCCTTCCTCTGCCTCTCCATCGATCAAAATTTATATTTATCACTCTTTTAGTCACATGCGTTTCCCCCTCCTCATCACATGCCCATAACACGCCAAACGATAATTTGCGCTAATCATGAAGAGAAAAACTTTAGTTATTATATTTATTTAATAAAAGCGTATATAATATTTGCCATTGAACAAGGTAAGCGAGACTAGGTAAGTACTTCATAACCTAAGTTTATGTTGTAATATGTAATTTATTTATTACAGCATTACCAGCACGTGTTTTACTTTATGATCTTTTAATTACATACTCGTATAGTATAACTACAATGTTTTACGCCCTGAATATTTAAAATTAGAGTATATTTTATTTTCTGCTGCAAAAGGATAAACCTTTTATTCTGGCTAAGAGAATTCAATTTTAATAGTAAGCCTTTTAGAGCCCGCGCCTAGAAATGTGGTCTACTAAAAAAGATGAATTTAAAATGAGTTCAGTCGGTGCGACCTAAAACTTTTTAATCAATTTTTAAATCGTGTTATACACTAATTATTTTTTATTCACCAACTTTTGTGTTAAACTTCTTGAACTAAGTATCAAGAAATTAAATATTGACAATGGTGCCGATTCCGTTGCTCACAAACTAAACTAAATTTAAGTTCAGTGCATCTTTTTCTTTCTATATCATTAATAAAAGGAGAGAAGATAAATTTTAGTTTAGTCCATTCAAATTAATCAGTGTCCGACGTAAATTGACGTAATTTTAGTAGGCAAGTTTTTAATCATGAAATAAAAAGAAAAAGATGCACTGAACTTAAATTTACTTTCGTTTGTGAACAACAGAATCGGCACCAATATCGACGATCAGGTGGGCAGGGCAGTTGGCAAGACGTGGTGATGGCAGGTGGAGTAGGTACCGAGTAGTCGCTCTGACTGAATGGTTGTCGAGAGACGGTAAGAGTGTTGGCAGGCCAACAGCCCTATGAGTTCATGACATTCAAGTTTTGAAGATCGCGGGGAAGATCTGGATGAGACTCGGACAGACTAGGGAAGCATGGCACAAAATGATGGAGGCCTATTCTCAGCAGTGGATGGAACAAAGCTGCCAATGATGATTAAGACAATGAATGGCGATGCAACAAAAAATAATACTGCATTAAATTAATGAACGTGAATTAATTAAGTAGGTATAACAATTATGGTTTAGAATAGGAACAAATTATTTATGCATTTTAGTTCTCTATTACGAACACCAGATTTCCTAATTGCATGCAGTTCAAACTATGACTGCCGCGCAAACAATCTGTCGACTGGAACGTATTGACTAATTGTCTGCGAATCAACTAGCACTGCTGCCTGTTTCAAATGAAATCAAACACAACTACGAGCTCGATCGATACCTAGTATATTCATGAGCAATCATAATAATATCTTACTATTGAAGGACTTAAAACCATTTAAACCCTTACTGATTTTTATCTAACCCTAGGTAGGTAGGTGCCTAACCCGACATATTTCCTAAGTATTCACTGTAGTAAATCAAATAAAGTCAATAGGTATTTTAGTGTGAGTAACGTCCCAAATATATACCTAATACTGTGAAACATACACTGTATTATGCCTGTTCTAAGACTTTAGACTAAACCGCCCATTGTCCTTCACCATAAGGTGAAATTAGATACTATTTTCATTATCATCCATTCCAAATCAACGAGTTTTTGAAGTGATGTAATTCATTCTGCTCAGGGATTGTATGTCAAGGCATTGTTTTTTCGCAGACACGATAAACAGGCGATGAGGCAATGACGTGTAAAAAAGAAAATGAAAACGCGTGATTATTTTTTTCATAAAACTTAAAACCTTACCATAATTATATTATTGAAAATGAAACCACAAAATGAAGTATTTAACCTTAAATATTTATTTTATTCTGTTTTTTTGTATTTGTTGTTATAGCGGCAACAGAAATACATCATCTGTGAAAACAACTGTCTAACTATCACGGTTCATAAGATACAGCCTGGTGACAGACGGACAGACAGACAGCGGAGTCTTAGTAATAAGGTGCCGTTTTACCCTTTGGGTACGGAAACCTAAAAATGAATGCGGTTTTACTTCGAAATAAAAAAAGTATTCATGTAAAGTTTTACAGTATTTTTGTCTCACAAAGCGACGCGCGCTTTACTTGTGGTTATCAAGTGTACAAACACGCTGTGAATGTGTGTAAGCGCAGGAGCTCTTAGCACCGTCAGAGACAATGGCGAAGTCGGAAATCAGTGTGTGTGTGATATGTGCTGACGCTACTCGTCTTCACGGACCAATTCACGCAAAATATTGTATAACATTTTTTAAAGAGTAACGGTGGATTTTCTTGTCCATTCTTCTCCATACGAAAACTACCTTTTGGAAGGCATCTAGAATCAGTTATATTTCTTTGTTTTTGACGTTCAAAAGTGCCTTTAACGTGCCTACTTGAAATAAATTATTTGACGGTGAGTTTACCTACACTTGGTTACCACAAGTAAAGCGGCCGTCGTCACTTCGTGAGATAAAAATATTATGATAAAATATAGCGGTTAACAGTAGTTGTGCACTCGTTGTGGGCGGCGCCACGAGGGAACAAAGGCTCAAACACTCACAGAGGAGGTAATTAATGAGGGCTTTGTTGGCTCCCGTTTAATCTAACTAAATTATCATTGCCTTAATCATATTTTGTATAGCCTTTTATACTTATTTCCTCCTACTTTATCTATACTTCTATAGCAACATTATAAAGAGGAAAAGTTTTTGAGTTTGTAGGTATGTAGAGGGTAATCTTCGGAACTACTGATTAGATTCCGAAAATTCTTTCACTAATGGGAAGCTACAGTATTGCCGAGTGTCATGAGATATATTTTATATTTATACCAGGCGCGGAAGAAGGTAGTTTGTATGAAAGTGTAATTATGCTTGTTACTCAATCACGGTTTAAGATAAATTTGGATAAAATTGGGCACAAAGATAGATTAAGAATAGCGGGATAATTGTGTAACACTCTAACATTTGCAAAGCCTTTCATTTTGACATTCAGATCACATTCATTGCGTGATTTAGGTTGTCGCGCAGACAAACTTTTCAAACATTTCTTCATTTCTTTTAATTCCTCTAATTTGGGTACATGTAAAAGTTTCTCTAGGATGGGATTGAAAGCGCGTGAGCAACAGCTAGTTAATTAATTTGAATGCGAAAATTGATCGCGTTGCCTTATCACTATCACTATCACTATCACTATCACTCATCATTTGCCTAGCCTTTTCCCAACTATGTTGGGGTCGGCTTCCAGTCTAACCGGATGCAGCTGAATACCAGTATTTTACATGGAGCGACTGCCTATTAGGGTGGGCCACTTTTGTATGGAGATTTTTTTTTTTTAATTATGTTTGGGGCTAGTTATAATTCAGTGCTATGGCACATTATTACTTTATGTGCAAAAAACTGTGATGATAACATGTTATCTTTAGCCTCCGAATCCACGTTGAAATGTGATAAAATCGGGAAAAAATGCCTTTTGTCAAAACATTATTAGGAGTACTGAATATATTTTAAAGTGATAACAGTACAAATAAAACACAAGTTTATAGAACAGACTTGGTTATAAATTCATTAAAAATACGGAAATCAAAACAAAAATATATTTAGTTGTTGTATTATTTTACACAAAAATCCTTTTTACTCTCGAATTTAGGCATATCTTTGCGAGACTCTATCGGAGCCTTTATAAAGCTTTCTCTAGATGTTTTGCTACACAAGGTAGTACATGATGCTTCGGTGACTATCTGGACAGCTCTTTTGATAGCTTGTGTGTTGTGTATGACATGGTAGGCGAAGCAGAGATAATTCACTTTTACCTTTTTGTGCAACAAACAATTGCAATTCCTCGTCACTAAAACCTTTGAGAATTGGGGGTTTGGTGTTATTTTGCTGCTAATCGATGAGGTAGATAGACCAGGTTTAGGTCCAGGTTTAGGTCAGGAACTTGAAATAGTCCGACATTGATCTGCTTTGTGCTTCGAGCTTTCAAAATACGACGCGCCGTCGCTGCCGCCGGTAGCTCACGAATTTGCAGCAATGACATCGAAATTTTACGAAGCTGCACTCATTCTCAACTACTTTTTATCTTTCGGACAAGTACAGTTTATCAATTCCTTACATTTGCAAGCCGAATATCAAACGGAGCTTTGCTACTGCGTTGAAACTTCAAGATTTTCCTTTGGTATTTTTAGGGTTGGACCAAAGTAGATTTGTGCACTTAAGGTTTAGCATATCGTTCACTCTTCTAAATGAAACAATGGTGAGAGATGCTTTGTCCATATTTCTTCGATTTTGCCAATCACTATAACAGCAATTTCATGAAATGTTGGAACTTTCTGCGAATTATTGTTAGATTTCAGTTGACGCCTACTCCACTCATAATATTTCATAATCTTCTTCAGAAGTAGGCAATATAGTGTTTTTAGTATTACATAATCACCAAAAAAGGAACACTTTGTTGAGTTTCGATTGTATTTCATGTTTAAATCAATCTCTCACATATTTAGCCGCAGCCTGACTGACGCGTAAAAATGACGCGCTAAGTGCAATCGGCACTACCCCGCTCCCCCCTAAATCATCAAAATAAAGTACGTTTTTTGTTTTTTTCTTGCTAATAGGTCATGTTTGCTTGCTAAAAGTGAAAAAAAGAATAAAAAATCGGAACTTAATTAATCAATATGGGCACTCAAAAATACCTCTAAAATATGTTTTTTCTGATATTTCAAAGTGAATCCGGAGGCTGTTAATAATAATAGAATCGAATTATATTTTACACACGATATTTTGACTATATGTAGCACCTTTTTATTACTAGCCAATATAAAGAATGTAAAAAAAATGATTTCGGCCCACCCTACTGCCTATCTGACCTCCACTACCCAGTAACTGGGTAATACGATACCCCTTGGTAAGACTGGTTGTCAGACTTTCGAGCTACTGACGACCCATAACGACTGTCAAAGATCCACAAATGACAGCCGGGACCAACGCTTAAAGGCTCTTACATACTGGGGCGATTCGTCGCGCGACGCGAATTTTAACAAAACAATTTCTGAGAAAACTACACGGCGAACAATGCGGCGGCGTCGCGTCGCGCGACGAATCGCCCCAGTATGTAAGAGCCTTTACGTGCTTTCCGAGGCACGGAGGAATCTCGGTATGTAAAGATGGTCACCCAACCGCGGACCAACCCCGGCAAGCGTAGCTTAACCTGATGGATCGACCCGTGCGGCTGTTGTTACTTAGCCACGAGCTCCTCTATAATATATAGTGATACTATCACTATCACTATATATTATAAAAAAAGTCCTCCGCCGCGTCTGTCTGACTGTCTGTTCGCGATAAACTCAAAAACTACTGCACCGATTTTCATACTGTTTTCACCAAAGGATAGAGCGAAGCCGCGGGCACCAGCTAGTAGTTAATAAAGCACATGTAAAACAAGTAGAATTGCATGTACGCAGATAAACGTATTACGTACATTAATTGTAACTCCGGTTAAGGCCAAGTTCGCCATATTTTATGGAATGTTCTCAATATTAATGTTTTTAATGACATTACTGGAATTTTATGCGAACTATGTGAAATCTAATAAATAAAATGCGGCACAACTCGTGTGCCTGTCCCCGTTCTCGTGAAGACACGTGTAGTTTAATGCATTATTGAAATAATTATATTACTAGTGCATGCGGGTTATTTTTCTTTACGTTGAAATCGAATTACCTACTTGAGTGGATGTTTTATAAGAATAGATAAAAAAAAAGAAAAAGGCATCGAAAATGATTTGCTGATTTGAAATGCAAAATATTTTTGTAATGAAATGCTGTAGGTATGGTAAATACATAAGTTATGTCAAAAAAAACGAAAATCGTTCAGAGTAATAACGATGTCAATTTTTTTAAGCAAAATAACCAGAAAATCCCACCGTCATATTTTACACTAACAAAATGAAAATCTCCCAGTAAAGGTGACATGCGGGTCTAAAATGGCCACTTTGGCAGAATCATAATAGGAAAATATTATGAATCCTCGTAAAATGTCACAAACTGACAATTTATATTAAGATCTGCGTGCTGATTCATAATATAATAATTCATCAATAATTCATCTGTTTGACAGTTTTCTATGGACATTCGTAAAATGGTCCACCAATTATGAATTGTTTTTTTGTCAAATTATAGGAATTGCTAATAACAGCTGAGAATTCAGGAAATGAATTGATTTTAGAGGAATTGCTAATGTGACTGTTTTAGCCCCCCTGGTCACGTGTTTACAAAAATAATAATAGTCCTCCAGACAGAATTTTGGCCATGGCGACCAATATCAGCGGAGACCAGCTTTCGGCACGGGAGATATTATAGTGCACAAGTGTGTGCGCAGACAAAGGTGCACTCTCTCTTCCCTCACTCTCATATTCCTCTGGGACGGCAATCCGACATGACCGGAGAGAATCAGGCGCAGGGCCAATGGCTTAACGTGCTTTCTGAGGAACGGGGGTATCACATCACCAAGTTCCAAACTCCGGGCTAAGAAACTGTTACTAAGAAATATAGAAAACCCCCATAATACTTTTTCCGACAATTGAACCCAGAAACTCCACGAGACCAACCGGAGCAGTCAGCTTTCAAAAGCCAAGAAAACAACAAGCAAGTTAATAGCTAACAAATACTCCGATGAACTCTTGTATTAATTATACTGATAATCGGATATTGAAGCACGTGTTCGCAGTTCGTTACATGTGCTATTAGATGATCGATCGTTTTATTAATGGGCATATTATTAGTTGAGGAGCGAACACGTAGGCTTTAGCCCTCCTGCCTTCATACCTTTACGCGAATATTTTGCTTAGTATGTAATTACTGGTTATTTAGCGGAGTATTAGGTTTATATTAGGAGAAATGTAGGGCTATGGGCCTTTTTTACAGCCTCCTCAATGAATTTGGTGAATATAACCTATGCGAATTAATTTAACTGGAACAGAATTTGCACAATGATACGAAGGACCCCACAGATTCTTGAACTATTAAAATTGAATCAGATGTATTTTGTACAAATTCAAATTCAAAATCATTTATTTGCAAACATGGGTAAACAAATTGCAGATGTTATACAGTTATAGGTAATTGTGTATCACAATTTAGGTAACACCATATTTTACCTTGCGGCATGCAAAGTACGCATTAACAAAAAAAATTAAAACTAAACAGACCATTATACTGCCTCTTTGGTCCAGTGGTCGCTAGCGCTACTGATGAACGTGAGGTTCTGGGTTCGATTCCCGGGTTGGGCAAAGTGTTATTGGGTTTTTCCATCTGGAATTCTTCAGTAGCAACACGGAGTCTCGATTTGAGCCCCAATGATGGGAATAACCCATCCTCTTACATGGACCGTAAACATAACTGGCGAAATGTAGGTATCCCATAGGCACACTTCTGCCTAACCCTTCGGGAAATTCAGGCGTGATGTCATGTTAGGTAGTTTCAAAGCAAAACCAGTTTTATAACTTATAAACTTTCACGGTCCCCATGTGCTATTTAGGTGGCTACCAGCCAGCCTGTTATTATTTTATTCTTTAAACGTTATACGAGTTACCTGTGTTAACGTTAACGTTAAAGCTTGACTATATTTAACGGTTTACAAACAAAAACTTGTTATACCTATTATTCGCCAATATATTGGCGCAGTACTAAAAAATTCAGCATTCAGTTCTGCCTCCGCGAATTGAAAATGAACAATAAAACTGTCACCCACAGTTTCACCCAGATGCCATTTATATGTAATATTATTTATATAATATTATACGTTTATATAATACTAGCTTCCGTTCGCGGCTTCACCCGCGCGGTATGTCGATAAAAAGTAGCCTATGTCCGTCCCCAGGCTGCCATCTATCTCTTTGCCTTTTGTCGAAATCCGTTCAGTGATTTAGGCGTGAAAAGGTAACATACAGACAGACAGAGTTATTTTCGAATTTATAATATTAGTATGGATAAGTTACCGGAGTTACCGACATAGCTTGCAGAGTAAGCACACTGAAGTCGCAGTGGTGGCTGTCCATGTTTATCGAAGGAGCGGTGGCCGGTGGAGCAGACGAGTTCTAGAGTGGAGACCGCGTATCGGCAAGCGTAACGTGAGACGCCCCGGAGCTAGATGGACCGACGACCTTGAGAAAGTGGCTGGGACAGACTAGATGCGGAAGGCGGAGAGCAGGGTGTTGTGGCACAGCTTGGGAGAGGCCTATGTCCAGCAGTGGACTGCGATAGGCTGAGTTGGTAATAAGTATTTTCTGAAATTCCTACCCTCTGTGTTCTGCCATACAAATAACAAAAAGTTTTCACAATCAGGAAACCTTTCAGTACCTCAAAAGGATGCAAGTGCCTACATTTTGATCATAATCTCTTTGGTCACGTTTTATGCCATGACACGTATACGTGACAGCAGCCTATCTACCGAATGCTCTCCGAAATCATACAAAATGAAACCAAGGAAATCTTTCACATTTATGTTGTTAATAGTAATCTCACAAAATGAGACAGAAATTCGGTCTGAAAAAAAATGGCGTGGCCACTGCAGACCTTTGCATAATCTTTCAACATGATTGGATATGTTAAAGTCGGTAAAAGGACCAAGGGTGACCGCGTCAGTGTTGCCATAGCGATAATAATTTATCTCCCAAACCGGAAATTCAAAAATGGTTGCGCTTTTAAAAATAAATCATGGCTGTGGAAAAATCCAGTCCTACGAGTTACTGGCTGGACCCCAATGATTAGTGTTTGAAACAAGATTTATATATCAGACGGCCATTTTAAATTGAAAACCCTCTTGGAAGGGTACTGATAAATCTTCACTAGGCAATAGGGATTTCAATTTTATGACCATTGACTAAAAACCCCAATGTTAGACTGTTTCTGTCCAATTTAATAGTTTGAAGTGCAAATGTGTCCTCCAATTCTTTTTGGGTAGTAAAAAAAATTCCGAAAAAAAATGAATATTGAAATACTCAAGTACTGCTTTAAAATACTAATTTTCCGTCAACTTATAAGCGAATACAATTATAGAACCAACTGAATAAAATACTGAAACTTCCGAAAATAGGTAATAGGTAATACGGGCTGGTAGCCGCAACTCCACGTCAAAGCGCGTATTTTGCGTACGTAATTCCGAAAAATCAATACAGTATTTGCTCACTGGATTTGCATTTGTTCGCTGGAAGTTAATTTATTTTACGGAAGCTTTATTAATTCCCTTTCTTGTGCTAAGCATGAGGTCCTGGGTTCGATTCCCAGGTCGGGCAAAGTGTTATTAGGTTTTCTTTAAGGAATTACTCAGCAGCTCGGAGTCTGAATTTGTGCCCGGTTGATGGTAATAGGCTGGCCCCCTATTACACGCGATTTACACTTAACTGGCCAAACCTTACAGGGATTACAGGCGTGATGGTATGCATGAATGTTTTTTTTATAACTGCTCTTTACATATTTATTCAGCCCTTTTTTTCCCACATCCCTAACAATAGCACGTCTTGCTCTCGCTAAAGCTTAATTATCATCTAACTGCGAATATTCCCCTATAGTCGCGAACATTTGAGCGTATTGTCAAACATTTGAGCGTATTGTGAGCGGGGTTAATGCTTGCTATAAATCGCACCGCAACGCTGCCACTGAGTGCTTTTAAATTTCGAAGAATTATAGACAACGCCCTCTGACTGTGGCTTCCGCAAATTATTACAGATCATTTAATGCGCCTAATTACTATTATACAGGATGTAAAAAGACATAATATCACGAAGCCGTCACCTATCCATTCTGTATACCAAACTAAGTAACGTCAAAAATGTTGGAACTTTGAGTTTCAATTTATCTGTAACCAGACATTGACATCTGCCAGTTTTCCTTTTTCATCTGCCAAAAAATTCAATAATTAAGTATATTATAACTAAGTGAATGTTTTGGTAATTACAAAAAAATAGTACCTATACTTATTCTAGCGTTGTTGGTGTAAATGAGCACTAAGTAACAATTGTTTTTATGCAGCATTCAACATTACAAATGCCACACTTATTGACTATCGCAAAACCTTGACATTTTAATTATGACGTAGGTATTTAGTATTCATATCTGAAGCTAGGCGCCAGTCAGTAGGCCTTGTATCAGTTCATTAGGTCATCACCAAAACAAACATAACCTATGAGAATGAACAGCTGACGCCGAATACCTAAGGTACCAGGTACCTAAGTATTTCTATATCGAAATACCTTCTGCTCTACAAATACTTAACAACGCTGAAGTACAACTTCTTAGAAGAGATGAAGATACTTTTAGTACTCACATACTTTGCCCTCGATGGCTGCACCTGTGTAGGTACCTATTCCATGTAATGGGGCGATCATATTCCCATCTCACACTAAGTACCTAAGCATACCGTTCATCTCCGGGTAATAAACTGAGGATTTTTTCCCATAAAACTTAAAAACTAAATAGGTGATTGATCTGTGGCGGCATCTACATCGCCACAGGCGAACTACGTATCAAAAACCTGACGTCACAGAAAATCCTGCATCGCGCAATTCGAGTTTACCGTGCGATGGACATATTTATTTTTCTGTCCATATGTACATAATTTATTTATCATATTATATGTTATGAAATATTGTATGTGTAATAAATGTAGGCATACACACACACACACACACACACACACACTCACTCACACAAACATACACTCGGACACACCACCAATCACTTGCAATTTGTACCACGTTGACAACCTTTACTATGTGTTAACTGGGGGGCCATCTGGAGCTCTAAAATACAGGCTTAGGCTTAGTTTAGACTTCAGATCTCCCAGAAATTACAAAAATTTGTCAAAATACCTGTCAACTTTTACGTTTATATAGTATAAGAATGTAATCTGTGGAGATAAATGAACATATTTTTTATTTTTTAATTATATACAAGAACCCGCCATCAATCGTTGGGCACTTGCCCGTCAGACACAATACCCGTCAAGTCGGAGGACTATAGAGTATGAGTGAACTTTACACCCTGTTCCTCATACCCCTAAAGACCCCCTCTTGTATGGATGCAACGTTTACCAACTAGCTTTTCTAAAAAACAGTAGGTAATTTATAACCAAGATACAGGCAAAGTGACATCATCATCGAAGCTTGTTGATCAGAAGTCAGAACGCGTCGTATTCCACATTCAAGGAACTTAATTCATATTCAACGCCGTCATAAAAATGTTCCCGAATAATAAATAAAGCATGTATTGTACCCTGATATTGGAAATCCCACCCTTTTGGTTCAATATCGGATTATGTAAAATTCTATATTCAATCTCGTACAACTTTTCCATACAATTAGGCTCCTTAAGAATCTTCGAGATTTTTCTTAGTAACAAATTGTGATCGTAGATGCTTCTTAATCCTGCCAGGGTTGCGGGAAAGTCCGAAAGAGATACCGGGACCTTGGCAATAGGCAACTGAAAGAACACGGGTGGGTTTTAGTGAGTAAAAGTCTGACACGCCCTTCCGCTCCGCCCAGAGCGGGAGACGTCATTGGTTGATTACCCACTCTCGTAAAAAAAAAAGAATCATTTAACATTCAAGAACAATAGAAGCTATAGATATGAATTAAAACCTTATACATATTTTTTCTTCTTTGTAATTCCCGATGCAACCTAAAACAATTACATCTCTGATTGTCAGTGACAAGATTGAGATGAAATTGGTCATGATGAATGAGAGTTTTCATGAACATTCACGGCACCAGTTGGCGCCGCTTGTCTTTCAATTCGACTATGAATGTATATTATACAATGACGTTGATCATTCATTTCATTCGTTTGTTCATCAACTCGACAAAAGAATGCGCTTTGACATTTTTGACAGGTGCCCGGACCTGACGTCTCAGTGCTGACACCTAGTGAACGTCATTTCAGAAAATCCTCCATGTTATAACAAATGAACAGTGGTTTGGCTAGTTAACAGAAACAAAGGTCAATGTATTACAAACTTTGTTATATTTCAAAACAAAATATCAATGGGAAAACCACAAGCGGGCGGCATCGATAGCAAAAGTAGCGAAGGGCGAACATTCTCAGAACCGCCATTAGTCTTGCAGGCGCCCGGCGACTCCGATCGATTTTATCATTTCCAACGGCACGCTTATCTTCAAGAATAATACTTTTTACTTTAATTTATTCTAAAGTGACGGTTCAAGACCTAGTATGATTAAAATTCAAGCAATTTCTTGTGACAAAACTTAACATAAATATCGCAATACAAGCACTGAAATGTTTTGTCGACGGCCGGTCGGAATGTCAAGTAATGAGAAAGATAGGCGGCTTGGTTTGGTTCATTAGTTATGTATTTAATTATTGAAAAAAGTCCAACATACATAATATCTACTTCAAATACCAATCTTCCTTAGGAATTTCTAGACATTTATTAAATGAACTAGCTTTTGCCAGCGACTTCACCCGCGGGACTGTCAGAAAATATTCCACGGGAACATGCTACCGCGACTAAAACTACCCTGTGTGTTAATCCAGGTTATAAACTATCTGTGTGCCTAATTCTATCCAAATCCGTTCAGCCGTTTTTGCGCCAATCCGGAACATACATCCAGACAAACAGACAAACGGACAAAAATTCTAATAACTATACCTATTTTCGACATGAAACTCGTTCCCACACCTCGTAGCAATTACTTGTTTTTTTTAATATTCAATGTACAGTTTTGACCTCGTTACTATTTTATTTATTTATTATATGTATGTATTGTATGTATAGATCATGACGTAACGACAAAGTGAAACGAATTCCGAAGCGAACTTTTTTCATAACATACTTATTTGCTGAAGAGTTGGTCTGAAACTGATAGGCACATTTCTATAAATACTCCTCTATTGTGATCAAAATAACCACACATGTTCCAGCCAGACGAAAGTTCATTAAAGAGGTATAATAATACTTTGTACCTTCTATATTAGTTTCTTTTAGAGGTAGTTTCTCCAACAATACAATAACTATCATAATAGGTCAGTAAAAAGGTAAGATGAGTCGTAAACACGTCATAGAGATTTATTCTGGTCTATAAAGTCAAAAAGACTATTCTTTCTTATACTTATTTATGTCATAGTTTATTATTGTGGGGAATTTGGACACGTTTTATGTATTTAATATTACAAGTGTTATAATCGAGGAGCTCGTCGCTAAGTAATAACAGCCGCACGGGTCGATCTATGAGGTTAAGCTACGCTTGCCGGGGTTGGTCCGTGGATGAGTGACCATCTTTACATACCGAGACTCTTCCGTGCCTCGGAAAGCACGTAAGCCGTTGGTCATGGCTGTCATTTGTGGATCTTTGACAGTCATTACAGGTCGTCAGAAACCCGAAAGTCTGACAACCAGTCTTTACCAAAGGCATACAACGAATTTCGCAGAATTTTGTACTCTAGAACAAATACTTACGCCGTACCTACATTCTGTTAGCTATTTTAATTTTTTCTAGAGGTACACACGGCTACACATTAAGCTATACATTTCCAGTTTATGCTGATCTAGCATTGTATAGGATTTCCGTACAATGCGAGGTCAGCTTATACTGTAAATGTATAGCTTGATGTGTAGCCGTGTGTACCTACCTAATTACTTAGATTAGAGACGATAACTGCCTCCACTACGACTTCTGCGACATTCAAAATGACAACCATTGACTTATATTAACGGATGAAAAATAAAATAATGAAACAAACTGCAGTGACAATTCTCACTGTGTGATTGGTTGAGTGTGTTGGTTGTTTTTTTTTTAATTTTCATATGACACACTCCCGGTATTAGTTTTTACATTTAGTCCAACGTTCGTTACTCCCTTGTTTCCTGTTTAATCTCACAGATTGCTCCGTTCCAAGTTTTATTATTCTGTGACATTATAATGTAAGCTGTCGAAGTAATGATCTCATGCAAACTGTGATCACAAAATGGAAATATGTGTAGCGCGTGGTAAAGCATGAATACAAACATTTTTCTGTTTTCATCAATGTTTGCTCTAGTTACGATAGTAAAGATGTTGATAATTTATACCTCTACATAATGTAACATTGTGGAACCGGATACACTGAAAACTTTCCTTTGAAAGAACCTATTCGTACCTGCCTATGTTAATGTTTAATTACGTTTTGCTTCTAATTTCGTCCGCGTGGTAAGTGGCTAGTCTGAGGCGGCATCTACATCGCCACATGCGAACTACGCATCAAAGACTTGACGTTACACAAGATCCTGCATCACACAATTAGAGTTTACCGCGCGATCCACATATTACTAGATCCCGGCATCAATTGTTGGGCAGTTGCCCGCCAGATACGCGTCTGGTCGGAGGATCCTCCCTTTTCTATAAAGGATGAGTGATCTTTACACCCCGTTCCTCAGACCTCTAAAATACCTCTTTCCCCGCCAAGCCTACTCAACACATTTTAGCCAGTTTTCAAGTCCGTAATTACATAATAGAACCCTGCGTGTCAGAATTCCAGGCCACCCAAAATAAAACATACCAAGGTACTTAGTAAACCTACAGAGTCCAGGGTGTCTTTTCAAAAGGCTCATGGTTTGTGTTTTTTTTTTCATATATTTTTTGCAGACAACTTGTGATGTCAATTGCGCTCTCACCGAAAAAGTAACAAGATAAAATTTAGACCGAGTGTTGAATTTTTTAAACATAATTTCAAGTTTTCGTAATTTTCATGTTTTTATTTTCTTTTAGAATGGTTTGCTATCTATTTTGCTGTTTTTTTGGTTACTTGAAAACTTTTCTAAAGAGTGAATGCAGTCTATTGCTCTGGAATTTTTTGTAAGTGCCAAATATAGTTGGTGAAATGTAGGTATACCTATTATACACCCGTACAAGTGAATCCAGGCGTTGTGATGTATCTATCATGTCTACAAGCAGTATAATAACGTCACTATGTATAAACTGTGCTTTCATTTCGTCGTGCTACCAAACTATGTAGAGCCAAATAAAACTGTCTCTAAAGAGTTATTAATTATTCTGATAAACACACGCTACTTTTTCAACGTTAATCTCGAAGCTAAAAGATTGAAGGTACCTTTTTAATAGGCTCATGTCATCCACGTTATTCGCAAAATTTGCTAAAAATAGAAGGCACGTTTTTATAAGCCTCTTGTCATCCGTGCAATTATAAAAGTTGACTAGGGACTACCACATAAAAAATGGGTGTACAGGAAAAGTGCTTTAATTTTACATTATATAACATGACGTCTGTATTTCCTCGAAGGGTAAGCGAGAGGTGTATCTATAACTCAAACTCAAAGCATTTATTTCAATTAAACCATTTACAGGCACTTTTGAATTGTCAAAGCAGTTGTATAGTACAACCACAATTCGCCAGTTATGTTTAAGTCCCATGTAATAAGGGGCGAGCCTATTGCCATCAACCGGGGAAAAAACCAGACTCCGGGTTGCTACTGATAGATGGAAGAAATCCAATAATACTATGCCCGACCTGGGAATCGAGCTCCTTACCTAATGCTCGGCAGTAGCGCTAGCGACCAAGCCTAACAAAATAAAATTTGTAGATACTTATACTTATTTAAAACAAAAATTGTGTCAAATATTTGATACTAGTGATGATGAATTTAATAATATGTGCAACTTCAACTCTGAAATAAAGCACCTGCTTCATAAATTTTCATTACGTAGGTAGGTATTGTACGATAAAAAAATTTATTCGGAGTTTTTTTTTAAACTGAAATAATATTTTAACTGTTAACCCACCAACGTTTCCAGGATTGCTCTTGAATCATAGATCATGCAAATATTTGGGTATACAGTACCAAAATCTGGCTTGAAAATCAGCACTTTTTGAACGTCAAAATGTCATAGGGCAGTCCCCCAAAACGCCCGTTATTCACAACTTCCTAGTGCTTTAGCTGGGATGAAGTGGAGCAACAAACTCTCCAGCAGTGTATGTTTTTAAAAACTGTACTCTGGCTAATTCAATCGTCACTTATCCCTTTAAATATAGCTTGTATCTTCATTAACCTGTCTCGTTACGTGATTAACAAGTTCGCAAACTGTGCTTATAACTGAATCAATATTGTTGGAAGCGAGCTGGTCAGGCCCGCGGTGCTGGGCCGCCGCCAAACGACCGCGATGGCGTTATCAACTATATTAAATTAATAATATCCTTCTATAATCTGCGTTTTAGCATCAGCCTGTATGGTTTGGCAGTGCTAAGCATAAATATGTGTACGTGATGGTTGTGTTAGCAATTTATGTGCTGTGTTAATACTTTTTAAGAAATCTATGGTTTTATAGTGTCAATCCGTCAAACCTCTGCTTGAAATGGAATTTTCAAGTTTTTTTTCCAGCACAGTTGTAAGAGATTCATCACGATAGTCCTACGGAATAGAACCTACTAGAATCACACGGCCAAGAAATATCGAGAGAGAGAAAAAAACATTTTTTCTTTCTTTAGTAGGTAAATAAATATTAGTAATTTTCATCCATAATTTAAACCATTTTAAACTGTCTATACCTACGTATTACGACCATATAATGTCCCGAACCTAAAAAATATAATCATTTAGTAGGATGGTATCATCGCCCACTGTACTTTTCTAAAATGCATGGACGAACAAAATACCTATAAAGACCAACAAGTGCACAAATATGTAAGTACAAGTGTACGTACATAGAGTATTTGTGCAGGATCCTGTGTGTACCCGCGCAAATGTAGGTACACACTCTACGTCCCCGGAGAGCCTGTAGATCCTCAGATCTTTACAATATTTGCTCGAGGACCAACTATTTATCCGCCACCATTTTGTCAAACGCTTGAGTATACTTGTGTTGGATAAACAAGGAAGAGCGTAAAATAGGAAGAATAGAATTTTGAGAGAGAAATATTTTAAGATAGGGATAAGATTATTTTATAATCTAAGGGGATAATATTAAAGTTCAAAGTTGTAAGAGATAGTGTTAAAGATACTCATATTATAATTATGTCGTATCTTATTGTGTGTACATAAATAAGAAAATACATAAACAAAGTGTCGTGTGTTTGAGACGGTTTTAGGACGGAAAAAGGAAGTATACAGACATCTTTTAAATTCCTTCACTCGAAATTTTTCAAGAGGTGAAAATATTCATGAATATGACAATTTTCTATGTTTCGACTTTTATTGTGACAGATCCTAAAGCATCAGACGACCTGGACAAGTGGCAATGGCTTTCAAAGCATTTTTCTACAACGACTTCCAAGATTGACATAGGTACTTACCTAAGCTTTTTTTTGCTCCAGCTTACGTCATCGAACACGTTTTTGACTTTCCCATCTACGTTATCACTGTCACTCCTAGCTATAGTTGTAAATAAACCGTTTGTAAATACTCCGTGGTTTAAAAACCGTTTTAAACTTGTTTAAAACCACGTGGGCCGTACATTGATTACGCATTGCATTAAAACATAAGTTAGAAAAGCTAATTGAAATCTTTCACCATTATTATTAATTTATGTGAGTCATTTATGTATAATAAGCTACTTTTTTTGGATTAGACAGACTGAAAACAAACTTGATATGCGTATTTATTAAAATATACATTTAAAAAATAAGTTTTAGCTAAGTATCAATAAAAAAATTGTCTGATTAGGTTTTTACTCAGCTACTGCATATTTTTAGAATGTATTTTCTTGTAAATATGCATATAAAATTGTCAAATCGAGATTATTTCTAAAAAATATTAGGGAATACATTTGGTCCATCTAGATCACTTCGTGTGAAGCCTCAGTTCATTCTATTCACAAAAAAAACATTTTAAACCAATATTAAACCGCTAAGTGTGGTTTAAAACGTTTTAAACCAAAAAGACGGTTTAAAACCAAATGGTTTAAAATACTTTTTGCATCTATACTCCTTGCATATCTCTTTCTGTAGGCCTTCTGGTTCATACATTTTCATTATTTCATATTGCATAAAAACGAAAGAAATAAAATATTTCATTACGTAGGTTCCGTAAAAAAGTATATTGTTACAAAAAAAAATGTTCAAAATTAGGACTTGAATGTCATCAGTCAAGAAAAAACAAAGTACTGTCGCTATGGAAAAATATTTGAAGCTAGATAATTAATCTAGTCACCAGGCTGTATCTCATAAACCGTGATAATTAAACAGTTGAAATTTTCACAGATGATGCCGCTATCTGTTGCCGCTATTACAAAATATACTAAAAAACAGAATAAAATAAATATTTAAGGGGCTCCCTTACAACAAACGAGATTTTTTTGCCGTTTTTATAGATAATGGTACGGAACCCTTCGTGCGCGAGTCCGACTCGCACTTGGCCGGTTTTTTCAAGTAAACTCGACCTGAAATTGTATAAAGTAAGAAGATTTTTTTTTTTTCTAAAAACAACCCTTACAATTTGTTTATCTACATAAACTCGCTTCATTTTCGCCCCATGACCAATCCCATGGAGCGAAAACAGGGGTAGGAAAAAACCTCAAAACGTAAGTAACGTACGGTATGCTTTGATCCTTACATAATCCTGGTTTCGTTCGTCACATATGGCCATTTCTGTTAGCAACTTAGCTGAATACTTATTTATTGGTGTCTACAAACATTATCATTGTTTTCAAAACTGCATTCGTTTATTTATTCAAATTCTATTGTGACACTTAGGAAAAATAACTTATTTAATTCATAGGAGTGATACGATGGCAAAATTTATAAGCCACGTAAGTAACTACATAATATGTAAAGAAGAAATAATAATTTTCGTAAATCTTTTCACTTACGTCAACAAAAATTACGTAATAAATAATTAATAGGACCATAGCAGAACTTAAGTCCTGAATTTTTAATCCCGGTTTCTTCAAAAACTATAAAAACAAACACAAAATAGTATCGTAAAAAGCTGTAAAACAAAAAGAAAACACAATTTCGCTTAATCTACTAAACAACTTGGAAATGAACTGAACGAGTTATGGAGGTCAGGCGACAGTCGTTTCATAAATCCATTAGCATTCTGCAAAACCATAATGTATTTAATTATAGAGCTCCTAATGACTGCACCATCAATCTTTCTTTCAGTAAAGGAGTATTTTAAGGAGTAGACGACAAAAAGTGTTCCTTTGACGAATTTAGGCCTCCGACCGATTAATGAAAGGCCAAAGAGAAAAGTTCCATAACCATAAGCTTGTCAGGTAAACTGTTGTTTGCAGGATATTTTTAATGAAAAAAAAACAATTGACTCATGGAAAAGCCGGATAAAGTCCCTCTCACAAATGAACATTGTTCTTCCTACCTACCCACAATTATACAACTCCAAGAATAGCCTCTTCCGGGTTCTCACAAGCAGTACAGCGTAAAATTACAGAATTATAATTTTATAAAAGGGAACCGTCGACCTTCGTCGAGTTTATTCGTTAGGTACGATTCTCGCAGATTTGGCAAAAAATAATTTGGCTTGTAGCCAGTGAAGCGGCACGCATGCCTACATCAATAACAGTAAATCTTCCAGTGACGTTACATCCACGACCTTCTCCAGTATCTATTGTGGATGTAGATAAGATTAGCAGAAATTAGTTTCATGTACAGATTTGTTAAGTACGCATTTTATGTCAAGGATCATTATTATATCGCCATGTCAAGGATATATTCAATGTTACTCAGTACATCGCTACTAACCAATGAATAAGATCCATATCAGACGGTACCTTTTCTAAAACCGAACATTTTTCTATTCAATGCATCGTCGAACTCGATTTACGGTCAGACTTATCACTACGTGACCGACTCCAAATAATATTCCCTCAGCTCAGGAAAGGAGCCTCTATTTTAAAATTTACTTTTCCAAGGTATTGGCTCTTGGGGAAAATATTTCCTAACCATCAAATTATGGTTTAAGTGAATTTTCATTTTTGATCAGCGTCAATTTACGGCTCACGAATTCACGATCAAAAAGAAAATGCATAATCGAGCAAAACATTCTCGATGGAAGAAAATGAGAGGGAAAATTAACTGCTCCTTGTAAAAAAGGTACAATCGTTACACGCCCCAAAGGTATGAAGGAATCGTTACCATTCACGCCACCTGCACCGGTGGGATTACTGATGGGTTACCGACTTTATGTTTTTATTTAAAAATCTTATTACAGAAACATGAGAAGCTTCTGTGGGAATTTGAGACATGATACGTGCAGTTTGAAGGTATTGTTAAAGGTTCATAAACCCATTTTCTCACCCCCAATCATAATGACGGTCATTGACAACCAGGGTTCGAACCATAAAACGCATTTGTTCGTCTTTTATTTTTGTGAGTCACTCTATAGCCATTTTAAGACGTTACCAGACAATTTAATGTAAATGATATTGCCCAGACTAGAATTAAACCGAAGGATTTATTTTTGGCTTTTCAGAAAATCCAATGTAATGAAAGCTAGGTACAGTAATTGCTTATTGACTCAGTCAATTGGTGTTCCTAAAATCACTAATAAAAGCCGCACTTAGTTTTAAATAGGAAAGTTTTTTCTCAAACTAAATATCGTACAAATCCTATAGCAAATAGAATCGAGAAATACCTTAACCTTTTTGAAAAAGGGATAAACTACGAATTTAATACTTTCCGAACGAAAATATTTGCCAATACTTTAACTGGACGCAAACCGAGTCCGAACCTTTTTAAAATGCAGAAGCAGAGGTCTGCAGTATGGGTGATAAGACCGCTCATTGTGTCACCCTATGTTAAATTTCTACATTCATATCTGTAATTCGTATGGTGTACATAATAAAGCGTAGCGTCCTATTATATTCTCTTAAAAGTAATTGTACAAGAATACTGTCAATTTAACTCGTCTCATCTAGCACAATACATTAATTACAATACAGATCAAAAGCCTCGCTCAACTCCCAGGTGTCCAACTAAAGCAATTTGTCAAACAAGCGCACTTCGAAATAATTTGAGCCGCTGACGGGATGACGGGATGGACGTCGTCTAAATTATAGTTACCTAACTGCAATACAATTGCCCGTTTAACTCCCTCCCAAACTCCCCAACTTTAATCATTAGAACGCCATAACTCAGCCGTGTTTTCGTTGCTCTAGTTTTCATTTCAGCAACCATTGCTCGTCTAATTACAAACTGTAAATTCACTCAGGACTAAATGTGCTTCGTCATCGGGTTTTAAACTGTACGGTTTTCGGTAAAACTTTTTTTCCGTTCTTTTCTTAATTGATTAATTGCTTCAGAAATTAATTTCAATTTCATTTACAATCTCCAGTTTTTTATGAAAATAATTTTCAATTTATGTCGTCTTCTAAACCCCATTTGACATGGAGTAAATTGCTTTTGAAATGTGTTTTATGCAATACGTTTCAATCATTAATTCTTAATTTCTATGCACATTCATGTCATTAAAAATGTAATATTCTTCATGACCATTTTAATACAAGGCCACTTCTAGCGGCTTCGCAAAACCTTTTTTAGTGCATTATTTATACTTCATTTCATTATAATCGTAGGCTTCCAGGGGTTAACGTGGAATTAAAATTATGTAATTCCATACTTATTTCATAAATAAAATTAAATCCTTAATATTTAAAAGACACAAAATAAATTATACGCTATGTACTAAAGTACGTTTTAACTTTTCATAAATTGCTTGATTTTTAGGGAAAGTAAAAACTACGTCGAACATACCTGTTACGGCATTTTGTTGCTATTTTTTCCTTTCTTCCATAACTTTCACTAGTCCGTGACACAAGAACTACTAAATCATAAATCATCTTTTTTTTAATTTTCACTGAATTTTTACGTCAATTTTCCAGAACTACTTACTTTCTATTTTCCACAATTAATATTCAACCCATACTTGCAAACTGTTTTAGAACGATATAAAATTTTACTCAATCAGTACGCATTTTTTGTGGTCTTTTTTAAAAATAAATACGGCGTTTATATTTTTTAATGCGTGTTATAGTCTATGATAAGTTTTTCGCGGGAAAGCTCGGCAATGGCGGCAAACGGTAGCGTGAGGACAGCACCCGCGCTTTCTCCGAGGCTACTAGCGTTCGGAGCGGAGTCAACCCGCTTCGCTTGTGCGCGGCCCGATGCGCGGGTTCACATTAGATTTGCACTTTTACTACATTTTACGACGCTTTTCAGGAATTTCTTTTAAGTTCTACCGTAATCGTTGAGAATGCACATTTTTTATGATATTGAAGTGGAATATTGGTTACTTACTTTGTAGAAAATTCAGGAAAACTTTCTAAGTAGTCCGAACGAGAAATAATTTCGTTCATGTCCTCGAGAACGAAGTCCCGAAACATCTTTTCAATTTTATCATAATATCATGCATGTTAGGATGTAGGTATTTATCATCCTTTTCAAAATATTTACTCCTAAAAAGTTTAGTAACGATAACAATCAAAACTCAGGCGTAAATTGTGACACAATTTGAATTATTTTTAATTACCGAGCGTCTACACTGGCATGATAATTTAATCAACGTTACGGTGCCTGTTGCGTATTTTATACTGGAGTAGATCCTCTACCCACTTTTTAATTGCTTTCTAAAAATAGTATTGACATGAATAATTTCATCTAAAAATGGATGACTTTAAACAATATGTAATATTATTAATGATAAATTGTTGACGAGGAGCTCGTGGCTTCGTAAAAACGTCCGCACGGGTCGATCCATCAGGTTAAGCTACGCTTGCCGGGGTTGGTCCGTGGACAGGTGACCATCTTTACATACCGAGACTCTTCCGTACCTCGGAGAGCACGGTAAGCCGTTGGTCCCGGCTGTCATTTGTGGATCTTTGACAGTCGTTACGGGTCGTCAGAAGACCGAAAGTCTAACAACCAGTCTTACCAAGGGGTATCGTATTACCCAGTTACTGGGTTATGGAGGTCAGTTATGCAGTCGCTCCAAGTAAATTCTGGTATACAGCTGGATCCGGTTAGACTGGAAGCCGACCCCAACGTAGTTGGAAAAGGGCTAAGCAGATTTTGAGATTAATGATGATAGATTGTTCTATTATGAAGGCCATAGGGGTATAGTTTAGGGAACTAATTCTACTGACTGTAACATGACAACTGTTAGCTTGACTCTCAGGGTAAGCTTTTTGATGTATAAATAAAATGTTTCAGTGATCACATAGAATGGCTTAGCTCGATAAGAAACTATCAGTTATTACGCTAGCTGATACGCGTAGGTATATGTGTTTATCTACGTACTTAAGCTGAGTAGGTATTATGAATTTCTGGCAAATATTAGCCATCCCAAATCTTATGCTATTACTTGATTGGCTAGGTGTTCATTATCCTGCCCTTATCCCAATTTATTTGTGGTCGTCGCTACATGTTCCTTTCTTCAACACCCTCAGTCACCCTCTTTCTAGCCATATCATCTTTCACACAGTCTATACATCGTTTCTTTTCCCAACCAAATTTGGGGTCGGCTTCCAGGACCCCAAATTTGGTTGGGAAAGATCGGATCGAAGGTGGGCTTCGGAAAGAACTTATGAATTGAAAATTTCACATTGGGGCCCATTGGGTCATTTGAACCCACGACCTCGTGCATGAGATGCGAGGCCTTAACCATGCACGCCATCACGCACGACGACTTCAGGCATAGCATAAAAGCATAATCAGCCTATAATCCCACTTCCCAGCAGTGGGAACATCACAGGCCTCCTCTCAGTGAGAGGGAGTGGGCCGTCCACCACACGGGCCCAGTACGTGTTGGTACAACTTCAGGCGGTATTATAATATTCCCCAGAACTTACTCGATGACAAATCGTCTCCATGATGCTGACGTCACACGTCACTCCGGCTTAGACCACATTGACGACGTGGCCGTAAGGAACACTAACTTCAGCAGTGATTCGAGAGAATTTAGTTGGTAACAACGGCTTTTAGAAGTTTTACGAAGTCATTACTAAACAGCGGATTCCTTTTTGTGACATTTTGGTACTATATGTTATATGTTATTTTGTCAAGGGTATGTTTTTCTTCTCATAAATCTGTTAAAACCTGTGTTCGATCCCCAGCACGTGTGCAGGTCGAGAAAAGTGTTAGGTATTCTGGGTTTTTTCTATTAGTTTCTCAGTGGCATCCCGGTGTCTGGGTTTGTGTCCGATTGATGGCAATAGGCTCGCCTCCTATTACATACAACTTATAAATAAGTTACAGCACTCAAACCTAGCATTGCTTTAATTAGATGTAGTTAAAGGCAAAAAATCTGGAGAAATACCTACTCAATTAATTATTACTGGCTGTCAAATTGTGCGACTTACGGTCGCGCGACTCGCGTGGCGCAATCCAATGACATGACACGTGCTAGGTGGACGGGACGTCAACGTGACCTGTGAGGTATGTCAGATTTAATAAGAAAAGTTACCACTTAACAGCAAGAGGGCGATCTGCCAGCTCTGTCACAAAAAAACCCTTCTCAAACAAAAAACACTCATTCTGGTTCCAAACAACAATAAAAATCCTGCCATAACCTTTCAGTGGATTCAATATCAAGTACATATTATCCATATATATATATATATATCATACATATTCAACTTTATTCAATAATTTAGATAACACTAAAAATATAACACGTACGAAAATATTTCCCCATACTACCTATCTGTATGCCTACAAAACTCATTGACGAGGTTGATAAGAACATAACATTCAAAACACACTGATAAATCGACCATAGCCAGATAAAATTAAAGCTGAAAATTCTGTGGCATGGTGGCCAGTTATCGTTTTGAATGTCGACCTCATTAAAACCTCTATAATAAATAACCTGCTTTTGTACGTCAAAGTGTAAAGAAATGAACCACAAACACATTCCTTTTTCAAATATTCAATGAATATTAATTGGTACTTGATACGGCTCGGTCGATACTCGGCGATTCCTTTGACAGACCTAGGCGAAGCTCATAGCCTTTTCCAATTTATTCGAAATATTTTGATGAGTAACATCTTTCCTCTCACTTTCCTGCAAAAGGGACGGAAGTGTGTAACAGGAAGCCGGGGAAGCGCGCTCTATTTGATTTGGGCAGTGAGTGCGCGCGGTGCTAGAATCGGCCGTCAGTTGATACCAACCCATTTTCCGAGAGGTTTGTACTGTCAGCCAATCAAATGTTACACATCATATGCGACTTTTAATGAATTCTAATTTAATTTAATTGCAATGTTTAATGTTATTTTTATACTTTTACAACACAAGGTTAATAATTGATATGAAATAAATTACTTACTTACTATTTACTGTAAGATACACGTTTGTTTTTATACTTATTACAAAATAAATAAGAGACAACTTAGTGAAGTGTATAGGAGGGGTGTGATGCGAGAGCTCAGTGGTATGTCGATAAAAAGTAGCCATGTCCTTGCCCGGGATGCCATCTATCTTCTTGCCAATTTTTATCAAAATCCGTTCAGTGGTTTAGGCGTGAAAAGGTAACATACAAACAGACAGACAGAGTTACTTTCGGATTTATAATATTACCGCCTTACTAATAAACGTTGTATAGCGCCTGTATAGTTACACAACGCTTTGTCTTCTTCTTTCAAAAGTCAAATTACTTTTGAAAGAAGAAGACAAAGCATTGTGTAACTATACAGGAGCTATACAACGTTTATTAGTAAGGCGGTTAGTATAGTTGTTGAGGATTGATGCTAGGTCCTATGTTTGGCGAAAACACGATTAAACATTTTTGTCTCTATACATTAATTTTCAAATCCCTCTTTCTGAGTTTATTTTGGACATTACTGACATTGGTGAAGGAAAAACATCGTCATCGTCATAATAACGCCAATCCGTCATGAGCAAGTGCGGTGAACACGTGTCTTAGGTCTTAAGTCTTTTCCTTTGCCCAGCAGTGGGACGACAATTAGCTGATATTATTATCCTTAGATGATATTATATATATAACCAGTCTTACCAAGGGGTATCGTATTACCCAGTTACTGGGTTGTGGAGGTCAGATAGGCAGTCGCTCCATGTAAAATACTGGTATTCAGCTGCATCCGGTTAGACTGGAAGCTAACCCCAATATATTTATTTATTTATTTATTCACTCCAAACATACAAATATCCTTACAGGCTAGACCCAATACGATAGTATAGAGATAGATAGATAGATAGTACGATAGTATATAGTTGGGAAAAGGCTAGGCAGATGATGAGATGTCACTGGGGTGAATTCGCAAGAGTATTATTTATGTTATGTTATAAACTATGATCTTAATTTTAATTGTGTAAGTATACATTCCTTGGCTATCACATTAGGCTAAGACCTGTAATGTTAGTTTTTAAGGCATTTAATTAAAAATAAATAAAGAAATAAGCCTTACGTAGGTACGGGATGCGGAAACAACATGTGGTATGTGCCTTATGAGAACCACAAATCAAAGAGAGAAAAATAAATAAGTATCTACTATGTACTCCATAATGTAGGTTAGGTACTTAATGAATATTTTTAATTTCAGAACTTTCCAGTAGAACAAAACGCATCTAAGGTGGGTTTAGACCAAACGAACATAGAACCAGAACAAGAGCTAGAGCATTCTCCTGTTGATATTCTTGACATTTTAGTATGGAGAAACCACCGAAGGAATTTGGTAGAGTGGGGGTAGAATGTGCATTCGCTCGCTTGGTCTAAATCGACCTTATGCGAGTTTTGATGAACGTCGTATACAAATCCCGATATTAATTAATTAATTTTAAAAAGATTAATGTTAGAAAACGATACTATTCCGTATGCGTGACAATATGCGTGATACGCATTTTTTCGCTCGGCGCGTGATTTTTATAACATCGCTGTTCCGGTATTGGACGATGGGTGCGGTAACCAGCCAATCACGTGTGGGCGTACCTTTCTCTTGGCATGGCCCAATGTTCACGTCTAATTTGAACAACTATTTCAATAAGATAGTCAGTTGGCTCGTTGGTCTAGGGGTATGATTTTCGCTTAGGGTGCGAGAGGTCCCGGGTTCAAATCCCGGACGAGCCCAAATCTTTTTGTTTTTTTTGAGTTTAGAATAATTTTTCACCGTACTGCGTCTATTTTACGTAATTAATTCGATAAACTTTTAGTTTTGTATTTATTTTGTGATGTTTAAAATGAACATAGTTACCACTTTGTAGAATAAATATCACACTATAAAATACGTAACACCATAGTGATTTCGATGAAACTCGCTGTCTGATAACGCCACGGACAGCCATAAAATATTGATAACATAGCTATTCTAATGATACACTTATTTATGATGAAGTAGTATTACCTAATTTTTGTTTGTATATTTTACTAAAATAAGAGCTTATCTATTAGGTCAAAATCAGTCTGCCTAGCCTTTTCCCAACTATGTTGGGGTCGGCTTCTAGTGTAACCGGATGCAGCTGAATACCAGTATTTACATGGAGCGACTGCCTATCTGACCTCCACAACCCAGTAACTGGGTAATACGATACCCCTTAGTTAGACTGGTTGCCAGACTTTCGTGCTTCTGACGACTCATAACGACTGTCAAAGATCCACAAATGACAGCCGGGACCAACGGCTTAACGTGCTTTCCGAGTCACGGAGGAGTCTCGATATGTGAAAATGGTCACCCATCCACGGACCTCCCCCGGCAAGCGTAGCTTAACCTGATGGATCGACCCGAGCGGCTGTTATTACTTAGCCACGAGCTCCTCTTACCTGCATGAACTTATCTATTAGGTATTAATGTAAAATTAATTTGCATGCCATAAACATACCAAATAATTATGCTAATTTACGTGATTTTACTGGTGTTAAAATACTGTTTTTAAAAGTTTTACTGCACAACATTAAAGATCATTTCAATTATGTAATAATGAATGAACACCTTTTTTATTTTTAAAGTAAGTATTTCATTCATAGATTAAGGCTATTTTAAAAGATGTTTTATTACCAATCATTTTTAGAGGTCAAAATTATTCGTGAATATGTGATATTCTAAACCTCTTACAACTTTCACAAAACTGTCGCCGGTTTGAGGTCGATTAATCAAAGATAAATAATAAAAATTACTTCACTTATTACCTCATGATCTTTCATGTTGTGCAATAAAACTTATAAAAATACAGTAGGTAAGTATTTTAAGTGTACTGTCACGTATATCAGCGAAATCGGAAATATTTCCTAAACTCCTCTTAAACCACCAATTTTTACAACTGGTAACACATATATTTTCTTCAAATAAATTATTCTTATTCTTATACATGTAAAAAAAAAAACAAATTTCAAACTATTTATTTCAAAATAAAAAGAGACATATTTTTACATTACAATAACGCTTAATCTTTTTTAGAAAGATTATGTGCGTTATCAAGACATAATGCGTTACTCACAAGCGACTTTGACTGATGGTGGACCCACACGTAGGCCCCTCCCCCATTCTAAAGTTTTCCACGTTTATGTGTAAATCCCACCCACATTTTTCCTATTGTAAGTAAATAAATGAAAGCAGACTTATCCCACTGACATTCAACAATTCAACAACAAAAATAGCTCCATAATCAAAACCTAAAGAGCAATCTTATGATTAAAATCATATGAATTAAGTCACCGCCGACACATACATACAAGATACCAACTTCACTCGACAACAAACACTAGAGCAGAGGGCCAAGTCTACTAATTTACAAACGTGTCAGTGGTCTCACAATGATCAGTTATTGACAGATATGCCATACAAAATCTGTCAAAAACTCATCATTGTGAGACCACTGGACGTTTGTAAATTAGTAGGCTGGGCCCCCAGAGCATAATTGACTAACCAAAGGTTAAAATAACATGAAATAACAAAACGTGCCTTTGTAACGAATTAATTAATGCTTAACGAGCTGTTAAACCCGGTTCGCTTTAACGAGCTGCTAAAAACTTTGAAGCTGTGGGTGTTCGAAGATGTAATCGTGTGGCAGACATCTATCTTTGCGCTGTCTTAACACACACCCTGTATTTTAACATCATGTGTCTGTAAAGGCGTGTTTACATTGAATTTTAGACGGTTAGGTACTGCAGTGCGCACTGAAATGACATTTCTAATTTATTTTTAAACTTAAGTTGGGTTAACGATATTGGTACTACCTATAATGCCTCTTTTCGCCAATTTTTGAGAAGGAAGCCAAAATTCTATATACTAATACCTAAGTCCTATCACAGACTGATGCCCATTGGAGTCAGATTTTCAACTGTCATCGCAAAGCCAAAAATTTTGATTTTAGTTTTTTTTTTTATGTGGGCTCTTTTAACTGTGCGCTTTTGTTTGCGGTTATAATGGTATTCCGTTAGTTGTTGCCTAGTGTTATAAAAACCGGGTATTAGTCGATTAAAAGGGAAAATAACAAGGAACAGCCGCACGGGTCGATTCATCAGGTTAAGCTATCGCTTGCCGGGGTTGGTCCGCGGATGGGTGACCTTTACATACCGAGACTCCTCCGTGCCTCGGAAAGCACGTTCAGCCGTTGGTCCCGGCTGTCAATCGTGACATCTTTGACAATCGTTACGGGTCGTCAGGAGCCCTTAAGTCTGACAAACAGTCTTACCAAGGGGTATCTTAAAATGTATTATGTATTAAAATATTATTACCATGTAAAATATTGGTATTCAGCTGCATCCGGTTAGACTGGAAGCCGACCCCAACATAGTTGGGAAAAAGCTAGGCAGATTGATTTTATTAGTCAACTTTTCTTAATATCTACCTAGTGTTTTTATTTACAGGTAGCGGCGGTATTCTATTTTTGAATGTAAGAAACGGAATACGCCATTATTACATAATACGTTCTTCTGGGAAAAGTACGTAGGTGTTAGATTAATATTAAAATATTATTAAGTTATAGGTAAGTACTTTTCTTTATAATAAGTTTTTCTGCGTAGCATACCTTTCAGAACCGCCTACGTTCATTCATAATCTTCAAAATACATTCATTTATCAATCTCTGCACGATCCATAAGATTATAGTCAATGTGGTCAAAGCATCGGATCAAATTGATATCAAATTGATGGTGTAATCTTCGTCTTTTAGGTACCTACCTAACTAATAAAAATACGACCACGGGAAGAACTCCAAGGGGAACAGTAGCCGATCAATCTAGCATCAGCATAAACTCAAAAACTACTCACCGCACCGATTTTCATGCTGTTTTCACCAATGGATAGAGTAGTACTCGAGGAAGGTTTAAGTATACCTATAATAACTGACATCCACGCGGGCGAACCCGCGGGCATAAGGTAGTTAAACAATAAGGCAGTCGTCGTAAGATCACCTATGATTACGTAGGGCCGCACCCCTTCGATTCATTACGGGTACCTACATGCTTCGGAATTCAGCCAGCTCGATTCTTTATTCAAAATCCTTTTATTTTATAGTGTGACTTCACTTATAGTGCGACTGTGCAGTCTTGATTGTTTATGGAGTAAGAATGAAGTCTTCTGAGAATCATAATATAAAAATTCTTAAGCTGGAATAATGGGATGTGTTGTAACGTAGTTCTTTCAGAATCATAATGATAAGTAAATTCTGAAACATGCGGTCATTATTGTGTTTAAAACAACAGGAAATTATTGTGTTTCTATTTTGTCTGCTTGTGGTTTGTTATCTGCATATTAGGTATGGTTTTACCTCGACCATAAACACCAAATCAATAATGCTGGTCATTATGGTAAAATCTTTATACCCAACTCCCCCCTCCCCCTCAACTTCAAAATATGATTTCCATCGTCTATGCCCAAAAAAATGCTTTGCATCGTCTCTTTCTAGATGTTGTTTGTTGTTATCCTAACTTCTAACTATATCATAATACTAATATATATTATAATTTTAAATGTTTTTTTTATGATATAATACAATTTTCAAAATATTTAAAAATGTAACTAGATAAACGAAATATAATATAATATGATCGAGGTTGGATCGAGGTGGCCCTGGAAAAGGATGTTTGGAAGGATTTAGGGGAGGCCTTTGCTCAGCAGTGGGACAGTATAGGCTAACAAAAAAAAAAATATAAATGCGAAAATGAGTTTGTTTGTCGTTTGTTTGTGTCGAAATCCGCGCTAAAACGGCTAAAAGGATTTGGGTGAAATTTCGCACTGGGGTAGAAATTGACCTGCAAAGGACATACTTTACTTCTACTTTTCATCCTGAATCGCAGACGAAGTCGCGGGCAACAGCTAATTGTAAAATTATCTTTTAACAGTTACATGAACCAAGCTCTAGATTTATTTAGATAAACATAGACTCTTAAACATAAATAAAATTATTTATTAACATGAATACCTATGTTTACTATTTGTAAAGTAAAACACACTGACAATAAAACTGAAACAGCTCATTTAGGGGTCGACGGGAATGATAATTGTTTTGGAGTAAACAACGCATCAAAGTGCTTAAAATATACACACGTGAGATGTCTCACAGTCTTTTTGTGAATCAAACACATCCAATGTTTACCTAAGTACCTAGGTGCGTTTTCTTTGTTACTCACTAAAAACAAAGCAGCGCAAGAAAGTGCTCAAGATCATGGAATGAACATTATTAGTATATAATAATGTAATGAACACCTGCATGTAACCCATGTATCACAAATAAACGATTTGATTAGATTTGATTTGATTTGAAACCGCAAGAATTTAGTCAACGTTAATCCCAAATTCATTGCACATACCGCTCGTCTTATGATTTTGTCGCTGAAGTACGAAATTTCAAGTTCTATCATAAACAAGAAGCAGGAAAATTGAGCATTTGTTTGCGCATATAACCGATGTACAGCGAAGAACGACACACAATCACACGCCGGCCGCCTGCAGCAACACCGCAACTGTGAGTACACACGCAAAAACACGCTGATTTTTCAAAGATGATTCCATGTTTTCATAATTCACTGCGACAGTTAATCATCTTTGAAATTTCAGCGAACAGCGAAGTTTAGTTTTAAGAAATACGGAAAAAATTAAATGCTTAATCGAAGAAAAAAAAATTGTCGATACATACCTACTTAATAAAATAAAAAGGAGTTTTAGTTCGATAATTAAAAAAAAGAGTTTAACCTTAAAACAATAAATTTTGAATAAAATAGTTAGCTATAAGCTTTGTCCATAGCGCGCTAATAACTCCTGTTTACTGAAAGTGTTAAATATTATGATCGCTTTACAATAATTTTATTTACTTTAGATAGTTCTAAGGTATCGATAAAATCTACTAAATTGACTCTTTTATTTTTATGATCGTTTTGCTAATTTGCAAATTGTGAACTTAATACGATAAACGATAAATGACTCTCTTTTTGGGGTCCACCGCAGTCGGATAAAAACACAGATCTATAAAATGTTGTTTATACCGTGTGTTTTATCGATATGCTGAATGGTTGTAAAGTTTCCTTTTTATTTTCGGAAATGTAATTAATTAGACCAGTTGATTTTGCAGTTCCCGTTTTGTTATTTTACTTCTGTTTTCACTGTTTTTGGATTCAGCTTTGCCATGTTTTTTTTTTTGTATTTTCCGAAAAGGAAAATTAAATTTTCTGACTGTCTGGGCACCGATATGCAATTTTGCCATATGCTTCTTAGACCAAAGCTTTTCATGCACGATTTGCGAAAGTGAAGACCAGTTGTTACTTTACTACACTGTTTCTTAGCAGTCAAGTGGTTCAGCAAAAACGAAAACGCTTCTATTACATTTATAAGGGACCAGCTCGGAAGCATGAACAACAAAACAAAAAAATAATCATCACATTCAATTCATATTTGCCGGAGTACTCGCGTAACAAACAGACAAACAAAAAAAAAACATACAGACGAATGACCTACTCTTTTTGAAGTAGGTTAAAAATTAGATCCTCTTATTTTGCAATATGATTTGCTCGGCCCAGTTAAATGAGACTTAGCTAAAACATAAATGGAGAATTGTAGGTGTACCAACTATGCATCGTACTCATTCGGAGAGTACAGACGTTATTATATTATACAGTATGTTCACTAACAAAGGGCGTTCCCGTTAACCTGCAATAGTATAGCGTGTATACATGCTAAAAAAAATATTAACACTAAAAAAAAAAAAAAAAAATTTTTATTTTTGTATTGAAATGTTCACAAAAAGATTAAAACGTAAAAGAAACACTCTGTACACGCACACCTGTATTTCAACGTGGAAAAACAAGTGTGACAAGTGGGCGTGTACAGAGAGTTTATTTTCCGTAACAATTTAATATTTTTTGTGAATATTTTACTATACAAAAATAAAAAAAACTTTTTTTTTTAACGGTAATTTTTTTTTGGCATGTATAGACGCTATACTATTGCAGGTTAACGGGAACGCCCTTTGTTAGTTAACATACTGTATGTGGATGGTTTTATAGAATTAATGTTGTCTTCATGGTTGTCAACAGGTTCAAAATGAGAGCGATACTAGCGACGTTGGCCGTCCTGGCGGTCGCGACGACTGCAATTGAAGGTAACAACACATTAGATAAAGAATATAAATAATTTACTGCCTCGTTTGTCGAAGGCTGCCATCAGACGGAATGCATTTTTGCAGTTTGAATGCAGTTTAGTACGACTGCAATACTCGTAATGTGATAACTGCATTGCAGTTGGAGTGCAGTTGAAATGCAGTCCGTCTGATGGCAGCCAAATGGTTGTAAGTGCTACTGCTGAGCATGAGGTCATGAGTTCGATTCCCAGGTCGCGTAAAGTGTTATTGGGTTTACCATTCGAAATTTCTCAGTAGCAGCCCGGAGTCTTGGTTGGAGCCCGGTTGATGGCACTACCCTCGCCTCATATTACATGGGATATAACATAAATGGTGAAATGTGTGCTATGATAATGACCGCCAAACAGGAAAAATATAAACACTGAAAAGATAGAAAAAAACACAGTGTAAAGTGTTGTGGGGAAACTTGCAGGTAATCGAATACTTAGTCATTAACACAGGAAAGTCAGAGTGCTGATGCCAAAGATAAACTTGAGAAAGAGCATGGCACTGCTACCAAAATCAAGAAACAATATTAGCAGTAAAACAAAACCATCTACATTCATCTTATCTACCAGAATAATTAATGTCGCTCCTCACGATTTGAGGTGACTTATCTCGCACTTAAGCTTACCATTGGTAGCTCCGACCGATGGATTAACGGGCTCTTCATAACAAAGGGTTAGGCGACATAAATCAATCTCCCGGTTAACTGCCACTAAGTTGGGCTTAACCCCGCTTATCTCGTGTTGCAACTATTTTACAAAGTTATTGTAACTGTCGTTGTATTGACGGTGAACTTGTTTGTGTTGACACTGAATGTTTTGCATAACAAATTAAAATAATTTCAAAAACTTGGGTATTTGATATACCTACAAATGCTAGCTACAAATCTGTACATTGGCATCTTCTATTATTTTGGTATATAATTATCATTGTAAGCGTCCATCATAAATTGTTATGATTCATTAGTCTTGGGTAATGCAGTTGTTGCTTTCATCTTTGGCACGTAGATTAGTAATCACACTTCAAGCAAAGTTGTGAATATTGAGCTAGTGCCCATTCAACTTGCCATAATATAGGTTGGATAAAACCTAAAAAAGGCTAGATTCCATCAAAAACATTCTTGTTAATAATCATAACGGGTCTAGCGATTCTTTTACTGTAAAAATTTTGGAAATAGCCAGAGTAGAGTAAGCATAATAATCTGCTAGCAGTTTTCTTTTACAATTTTATACAGTTATAATCGGTTTGTAACATCTATGTCTTGTGTACAGCGGACAGCAAAGCGCGGATAGTATGCTACTTCCATCACAGCGCGGTGTACCGGTCTGGCGTGGGCCGCTACGGCATCGAGGACATCCCCGTTGACCTCTGCACACACATCATCTACTCCTTCATCGGCGTCACCGAGGAGAGCAACGAGGTCCTCATCCTTGATCCTGAGGTGAGATATAAAGATTTCCATCAATCTTTTACGATATTCTTCGAATCCTGCCTAAAACTGTCTTGATGCTTTTGTGGCGGTATCTACATCGCCACATGCTAAATACACATCGAAGACCTGACTTCACATAAATCCTGCATCGCGCAATTAGAGTTTACCGTGCAGTGGACATATATACAAAACCTAATATCAATCATTGGGCAGGACAACCCCCGTCTGGTCGGAGGATCCTCCCTTTTCTACGGGGGAAGAGTGTACTTTACACCCTGTTCCTCATACCCCTAAACTTTTTTACCAGCTTTTTGTGTCCCACTGCAAGGAAAAGACCTCATTTCTCTCTTTAGAATTTAACTTTAGTACTTTCCTGAAGTTAAATTTTAAAAAGAGAAGATTTTTTAAATTGCTGAAATATTACGTTTAGGCATTATCAGGACAATATTGTAACAAGGGCCGTTTCCAGTCCAGCGAGTTAATTCTAGAAAACGTGCGACATACACTTATTTAAAATAATCTCTAATTCTGTTTTTTCTTCCCCCTCCTATTTTAGCCATTTCACGGATATATATTGTTTTTCCAGTTCGATATAGAGAAGAGTGGCTTCAATAATTTCACGGCGCTCCGCAAGTCTCACCCTGACGTCAAGTTCATGGTGGCCGTGGGAGGCTGGGCCGAAGGCGGCTCCAAGTTCTCGCACATGGTCGGGCAGAAACAGACGAGGATGACCTTCGTCAGTAGCGTTGTTGGTGAGTACGAAGACGTACGAAGAAGAACGACTCAAGTGCGTTGAGTGTTTGTCTAATCATTAGGTAAAATTCAGCAAGCACTGTCACCTCCGAACATTGTAGTAATAGTGCGACTTGAGTTCTAACGAACTCAAGCAGATTATTGACAGAGTCAAGAACGAAGGTATAATTGACTCGTAAGCGAAATTATGCGACTACTTTTGGTGGCAAGATTAGGTACATTAATAGTACTTTCAAGTTGTGTCTGTGCTAAATCAACTTTTATTGATATAACTACCCTCCCGCTATTTTTTTGTAAAACTCCTTCTCATCCTTGTTTCTATGTTTGTCTATAGTGAAAATATTAAAGTTAACGCAGTGGAATGTTGAATAATAACTCTGTAAATATATCAGTACGCAAAATACGCGCTTTGACGTGGAGTTGCGGATACCAGCCCGTATTACCTATTACCTAAATATATCAATCAATTCTTCTTGCGTAAACTTCAGTAAAATGAAATATCAATATCTTAGCTTAACTACACTGGCCGTCAAAACTAAGTACCACACTTTTAGAATTGCAATAACTTTTAAATTACACAAGATATATTTCCGAAATAAAAAATATTGGAAAAATAATTATTTTTTTATATAAAAACTTTATAGCCGGTAACCGTCTTTTAAGGAATGGCTAAAAAAACATTATCAACAAAAACACTCTTTTTCAAATTGTTGCAACTTTTGACTCTTTTTGTTTCTGTTTTTCGTTTTCACATTTATTTCTTGATCAATGAATTTTGATTCCAAAGCCAAGGTGTCAAAAAAAAATGTAAATAAGGCGTAAAACTGTAGATAAAAATGTGGTTTGAGTTTTTTGCCAGTAAGTTAAAAATGGCTATTTTTTGGTTTAAGTTATAAACCTTACTTATGTATAATAATATTATTTCCAAGAAAGCTTATGAAATTTGCTTTAATTAAAACGTTTTTTATTTCAAAACTCTAGCTTCTACAGTTTAGGAGAAATTGCAATTTTAAAAGTTTAGTACCAAGTTTTGAAGGCCAGTACCTATAGTTATCAATTTAAAATCCTGGGATACATAAAAAGGCTTCAGTCATTTTTAAAGTTCCTCAATTTGCTTTCCTCAGATTTCCTGAAGAAGTACAACTTCGAAGGTTTGGATCTGGTCTGGCAGTGGCCTGGTGACGCTAACCGTGGAGGTTCCTCCTCCGACAAGGACCGGTTTCTCTTCCTCGTGCAGGAGCTGAAGAGGGCTTTCATCAAGGAGAAACAGGGATGGGTACTGACTGCTGCTGTGCCTCTCGCCAACTACAGACTGCTGAAGGGATACCATGTACCGGATCTATGCCAGTAAGTGTTGTTTTTCAAGGGAGATTTTGGCCAAACTGGGTTAGTTAGGCAAATAAGCTTTAAAAGATTAGGTTTTTTATCTGAAAATTCCGAGCAGAATATATCTACTCCAAGAACATCATTTAAAGAGCGCCTTTAATTAATCAGTTTCCAACAAAATCCTTATTAAAACTAGTCAGCTCAACCATGCTTCGCTTCATAAGCAAATAATGTCCACATTTTGAAACGACGAAAAAGTTTGTAACTGTTTAATAGTTCGAAACACTTTTATCGCTACAAAGTTACTGGCGCTACATAAATAACAGAGAAAGGAAGGATGAAAAAAAAAAAAACAAACATCGTTCTAAAGTGGTTTAAAACTTGTAGTTTGAGAAAGTGTGCTGAGATTTAGAGTGCTTCAATGATCTTTTGGCGCTCCAATGACGTTGACATGAGGGCGCTGTTGGTAAACATTTGTGAAATAAAATTGTTCTATGATGTCTATTGAATAAACCAGGTGGCGGCGTTAGTTCCGATTATGGCCACGCGCGAAAAGATCCCTCTACAGCTACACGAGTGTTTGCAGGGAGCTGGATGCTATTCACGTGAAGTCGTACGATCTGAGAGGGAATTGGACCGGGTTCGCTGATGTGCACTCGCCTTTGTATAAACGTCCTCATGACCAGGGGTCTTATGAGAAACTTAATGTGGTGAGTACCTTCAAGATTATTTATAAAAGTTCCTATGATTGTCCTTGACACCAGTGACAATTCTTAAAAACCAAAACATATAAATTACAACGTGATACAGCTTTCTAGGTAAAATTAATGTTGTCAACGTTCAGTTTATAAAAATAAATATAGTAATAAAAACTAAAACCCAACTACGACTTAAAAGGTATAAACAAGACACCACAGACAGACAAATTAAAAATCCGGAGTCACATGTGTAAATCGAACAGATTATGTGTGACTCCGGATTTTTAATTTGTCTGTCTGTGGTGTCTTGTTTATACCTTTTAAGTCGTAGTTGGGTTTTAGTTTTTGTTACTTGATTTTTTTTTAAATTATTTTGGGGTTATAATATATATATTTTTGAAATGTGCTCATTAAGCCCTTTCATTTGATACCCAACATGGTACGATTAAACGATATATTTTTTTAAGTTCCTCACTTTATGTCCTCTAGAGGGCGCCATTTTTAATTTTTAATGTGACTTCACATATCCTATAACCAGCGGACAATCACGACGCTTCTAACGATACCTCATTTGTCAAATTGTGATAAGTGGTTCGGAAGATAGGAGGGAACAGATGAACATACATACATACATACATACATACCGGTCAAAATCATAACCCTCCTTTTTTCTTCGCCGTAGTCGGGTAAAAAAGGATTTGTTTAATTTTTTTCATTACGATCCCTTCCGAGAACTAGTCGAGGCTATTCGAGGAAACCTGTTTTTATTAAAACTTTATTTAGAAATTTAAAAATATTACACAATTTATAAACTTTCAGAACGATGGCTTAGCACTCTGGGAAGAGAAGGGCTGTCCTAGCAACAAGCTGGTAGTCGGCATTCCGTTCTACGGCCGATCTTTCACTCTGCCGGCTGGTAACAACAACTATAGCCTCGGCACCTACATCAACAAGAAGGCTGGAGGCAGATTCCAGATTTACAACCAGGTAATTTGTAAACACATGTTTGTTTTTAATGATTGAATGCCAATTAAACTGATCCACCGGATGTGAAGAAGTCAAACCTTTTTTTTTTGAGGATGGGAAATCATCCGATGACTTCTTCTGCTCTGGGCGGAGCAGAAGGGCGTGTCAGACTTTTACTGACTAAAACCCACCCGTGTTCCTTCAGTTGCCTGTTGCCAAGGTCCCGGTATCCCTTTCGGACTTTCCCGCAACCCTGGCAGGAAGAAGTCACCTCTGCCTATAGACATCTGCAATGCTCGCCAAAACACACAATACTGAAAAGTCACCTGAAAGTGTGCCTTTAATCAAACTGGAAAATAGGAACGTTGCTTTTCCTCGCGTGGATCATCTAACGTTGTTTTTTCCTCAATTTAGCTCTATTCATTCAATCTTAACCGTAAACACGTGTATAGCTGGTATTGTTGTTTTTTTATAGCAAGTGCGATAAAAAAAACCAGCCAAGTGCAAGTCGAGTCACGCACAATGAAGGGTTCCTTAGTTGGGATGGTTTTATCCTAAGAACAAACTTACCATTGTAGATGCCTATGTATATGTACCGTTGCCAGATGGGAGTAACCCGAGAGATTTGCTATATTATTACAAAACCATAGATAGACTTCATAATATAGGTTTTCCTGTAATCTATATGTAAATATAGAACTATATTCTGTTCTTATTTTCAAAATTGATGATGGTCAATTTTCATGTTTTCTTAATTACTCGTAACTGTTGTATACATGTCACAGAAATTCATGATATGTGCACAAAATTTCAACTTAATTGGTCAATTAGATTCGGAGCAAATTGGCTGTGACAGACGCACAGACAGACAAACGGGTGATCCTTTAAGGGTTCCGTTTTTTAATTTGGACGTACGGAAAACTAAAAAAAACAATTTCAACCAGTTGGCAGATATTAATGTTTTGAATTTAGTTATCTTCTGACATAGTTGGGAAAAGGCTAGGCAGATTGATTGATCTTCTAACAAGTAATATTTATTTAGGCGAGTTTCCAAACCCACAGGAAATTGCCAACGTTACCAAGTTAGATTAGAAGTTTTCAGTCATCCCATAAGTAGGAATTTATATTGCTACTATTTAATTATTTCAGATCTGTACCGAAGTCGACAAAGAAGGCTCTGGCTGGACCAAGGACTGGGACGAGGATGGCAAGTGCCCCTACGCCTACAAGGGAACCCAGTGGATCGGCTACGAGGACCCTCGCAGTGTGGAGATCAAGATGAACTGGATCAAGGAGAAAGGGTACCTCGGAGCCATGACCTATTCTATTGACATGGATGACTTTAAAGGACTTTGTGGACCTGAGAACCCTCTGATTAAACTTTTGCACAAGCATATGAGTACTTACACTGTTCCACCACCTCGTTCAGGAAATACTACACCTACGGTAAGGGTTTATTATTAATCTTGTTATAATGTTTTGTATAAAGTAAAAGTAAAATTCCCAAAAAACTTTGAAATAATTCGGTTTATAGATATATTCTTACCAGTGTTTTACATGGAGCGACTGCCTTTGGTAAGACTGGTTGTTAGCCTTTCGCGACCTGTAACGACTGTCAAAAATCTACAAATGACAACCGGCACCAACGGCTTTACGTGCTTTTGTTGTATAATCATATTATTCTCTAACGTCTAGATAATGTTTTCTAATTAAGCATCTTCGTGCTGATAACGTGTTGAATGAATAAACTAGAATTAGTAGGTATTGAATTTTATATAATAGAATCAAATTAGAACAGCACAGTTTTTAAAGTAAGAAATAAACCTATATGCATTTTCACAAGAACAGAGTAAAGAGTAAAGAACCATAACTGTTTGTATAAAGGTACACATCTAATAGTATGAATATACAACAGCTTTCCGAGTCATGGAGTCTTGGTGTGTTAAGATGAACACCCATCCACGACCAACCGCGGCAAACATAGCTTAAACCGATCGATCGACCCGTACTGCTGTTAATACTTACCCAGAAGCCCCTCCATTGTTCCCAACCAAATATTCGAAACAGATTCATCACAATGAATTACGATTTTTATCCCTTTGCTTTTCCTAACTGGAAACCATAAATTCAGTTGACTAATAAACTTTCCCAACGTTTGAACGAAGTAGACACGCGCGATTAATCGCAACAGAAACAAATGGATGGACCATTACTCATATTGATATAAATCTTAGCCAGAATGGGCGCGCCCGCCGTCGACGACGTCCGACCCGGCCGAGGAAGAGCCGACAGTGACGAAGACGCCTCCAGTTGTCCAAATTGAGGATAATGAGAACGATATCGCTATGAGATCAGAGCCTCCTAAGGTCCCTGAGACTCCTGTGAAACCTGCAACTGATGTGCCTGTAGCTCCTGAACTACCTATTGTAAGATATTATACATTCTTATAAAATATTTACGGAGTTTTTTTCTTAGTGGAGTTTGTTTTAATAAAACTGTAATTTTGCAGGAGAAGCAGATCGATAATCACGACGTGTGCAACTCTGAAGACGATTATGTGCCAGACAAGAAGAAGTGCAAAAAGGTAAGGTATCGTGTATTGTAAAGTTGAAAGTTAACTAATATACGACGAATTTAATACTTTTATTATTTCTTCCTCCTTATGTATAAGTAATGTTTTTCCACAGTACTGGCGCTGCGTCAACGACGAAGGCAAGCAATTCACTGTAACCATCTCACCGTGAAAACTTGGGTGAAGTGAGCGTGGAGTGAGCTATCAATGTCATCCCACCTGATGCTAGGGATGACCAAGTGTTAAGTGTCAAATGTCTATTTGTCGTTTTTTGAATTTTCTTTCTGTCACTCTCTAAATTATTGATTTTACATTCCAAATAAAATTTATCTCGTTTTGAGCTCAGTATTTTCATTGGCCAAACCATAAGTACTTTGCAGGCTCCTCGGAACCTTTTTGGGAATTGTACATGGTCCTTCGAGCTGGATGATATATTGTTTGAGCCACACAGCGACACAACCAATACAAAGCTGATCTCATGATCTGTAGTGGTATTCTGGTATTCTGAATTTTCCAGTAGAAGACAAAGTTCTTATACTTATGCGAGTTTTTCCCATTAGGTAATGGGTAAATCCTATATGTAGTACCTATTTAACGATGAATAAATCCCGTTATCAATTAATTTATTTATAAAAAAGATAATGTTAGAAAACGAGGCTATTTCCGTCCTACGCATTCTTTCGCTCGGCGCTTGTTTTTTATAACATCGCTGTTCCGGTATTGGACGATGGGTGCGGTAACCAGCCAATTACGTGTGAGCGTACCTTTTAACAAGCCCAATGTTCACGTCTAATTTGAACCACTATTTCAACAATACAGCGAGTTGGCTCGTTGGTCTAGGGGTATGATTTTCGCTTAGGGTGCGAGAGGTCCCGGGTTCAAATCCCGGACGAGCCCATATTTTTTTTTTAGTTTAATGTCATTTTTCTCCGTACTGTGTCTATTTTACTTAAATAATTCGATAAACTTTAAGTAACTGTTAGTTTTGTTTGTTTTATTTGGTGATGTTTAGTAATAACATTTTTCTTAATAATTCGTAAAACTCGCTGTAAGATAACGCAAACAAAAACCATAAAATATTGATAACATAGCTATATTCTAACACGGCTATATCTCACACTTATTTGTCATTATGTAGTCTTTAAAAAAACAGACCTAAACCATCCACGGACCAACCCCGGCAAGCGTAGCTTAACCTGTTGGATCGACCTTCTCTGTCGTATCTATGAAGTCCATTTTGACGTTCCGTTCTCGTACATGTAATAAAACGTTATGCCTTGAAAATTAGCTATGTCGTCGATTATGTTCAATCGTATGTCTCGGGAATCAGTTTATATGAAACCAATTTCATTTTTCATCGCTACACAAAGCAGTTTTATAGCTGTCAAAACGGACTTCTTAGATTGTCGCGAGTCTAGTAGATATTTAACGGAGAAAGGAATACAAATAAGTAAATGATTGTCGAAGAGTATCCAAGATTTAAATGGATCGCGAAATAACGTTGATGAAACGAATTCATTTTCTCCTTCCTTGTACTATGTTTCTACCTAAGTACTTAGATATGTTTAATTAGATCGTGTAAACCAAATGTTTTTAAGACGAGCGCTAATCCTGCCGACAAACTGCCGCGCAGTTTGGCAGGTTTATAAAATATGTACAATGTTTGGTCAAAATAAATGATTTTATTTTTATTTTCTTTATTTCATTTTTCTTACTTATAAATTATATTTTTAAATATTAGACTAAAAAATTATATAAAACATTTAAAAATATAAAAAATAGTAGCCCACCGGTATCGGGAACAGGGTCCAAGCTACCGGCGGTCAGGGCTCCAGAGAGAGGAACCTCCTAACGATGCGAGCCGTGTCCAGGAGTACAGCTCTCTGAATCAAGCCCTTAATCCAGCTGCCCAACGAGAGCCTCCTTAGGTGTTGGTCGAGGCTCTTGGCAATTAAGCCATTGGCTGATACGACTATCGGCACAATGATCGCAGAGTCCACATCCCACATGTCGACAACCTCGTGAGCCAAGTCGAGATACTTGATTTGTTTATCTTTCTCGGCCTTCACGAGGTTCCCGTCATGCGGGACTGTTATGTCAATGATCATTGCGCGCCGCTCTGTTCGATCCACCACCACTATATCAGGCTTATTGGCAACAATAGTCCTGTCAGTGATGATGGATCGATCCCAGTACAATGTGATATTTCCATTTTCGAGAACTGGGTCGGGCACGTACCTGTAGTACGGCACTTCCGATTCCACTAGGCTGTATTTCAGAGCAAGTTGCTGATGGATAATCCTGGCTACAAGGTTGTGTCTATGCAAGTACTCTCCGTTAGCTAGATGAGAACATCCGGAGATAATGTGACGGATTGATTCTCCCGGTCGGTGGCATGCCCGACAGATGTCAACCGTGCCGTCCTTCACAATAAATCTCCGGTAATTGTTCGTCATGATAACTTCGTCCATAATTGCACAGACAAAACCTTCGGTTTCCCCAAAGAGGTCACCGAAACGCAGCCAGGCTACGGACGCTAGTAAATCTACATCGGGTCCATGCAGGGCCCGGAAAAAGCGTCCGTGAAGCTCCTTACTCTGCCATACCTCCTTGCGATCGTTAGTGTCAAGCACTACAGGTTTGCGCCAGTTCTCTTTCGCCAAGGAGAGCGGGGTGAGGCCCTTGTCCACCGCGACCACATCTCGATGCATTCCCACGTCGGCTTCTAGGAAATATTCCCTGAGACTGCATATCTCCCGATTGTGGAGGGTCTTAGCGTTTAAAAAGCCTCGACCTCCACACTTTCGCGGGATATACAGTCTCATTACCGATGACCGTGGGTGATGCATTCGGTATGCAGTCAGCAGCGTACGGACCCTCCTATCCAGGGCGTCAAGTTCGGTCTGAGTCCATTTGAGTATGCCGAAGGAGTACATCAAAACCGGCATGACCCAACCGTTGAAGGCGCGCACCTTGTTCCCGCCTGATAAAAGACTATTAAATACTTTCTTCAGGCGGCCAAAGAAGCGCTCCTTCAACGATTGCTTCATGTCAGTTACATTGATGCCTAACGCTTCCGACATACCCAAATACTTATAGGTTTCGGATGCGGAGAGGGCTCTTAGGTATATGGAATCCGAGAGTTGGGTGCCCACGGATTCCACAATCTCCCCTCGCTTTACATGCATGACCGCACATTTGTCCACACCAAATTCCATCCTGATGGCTCTACTGAAAGTTTCAGTTACTTTTAGTAGCTCCATCAGTTGTAAATTGTTGGGGGCAAAGAGTTTTAGGTCATCCATGTAGAGGAGGTGAGATATAACCTGTCCACCTCTCCTCAGCCGATAGCCTAGACCTGAGTCCTCCAGCAGTGTGCTTAGAGGATTCAGGGCCAAGCAGAACCAAAGTGGACTCAGACTATCGCCCTGAAATATGCCTCGCTCGATCCTTATCGGCTCACTATTCCTCTGGATATTTCGACATCCTGGATAGCGAAGGACTGTCCTCCATTGCCCCATACACGCCATCAGGAAGGTGCGCAGAGATGCATCTACTTTATACAACTCCAGCACCCTCATGAGCCATGTATGTGGCACCGAGTCATAGGCCTTCTTATAATCTATCCAACATGTCGACAGATCCTTTCGGGAACGACGAACCTGTTGGCTAATGGCCATATCATTATTTTTATTATTATTATTATTATTATTTATTTGTCTTTGACATTGCTCGGGACCCTAGGGTCCCGGACCTTTGGAAGGCGTACGAGGGGCCGAAGCCAACTCGCAGAGGCCCCTTAGACAATTTTAAATGGAATAAGGCACCAACCGACGATTATCCCTGTTCGCACTATGCAAGTGCAGCCAAGGACAACCCCCGGTTGGTGTAGGACTATTGCAGAACATGGAAACAAAGATATTGGGCTATGGGTTTGGGTGGCTAAGTGAAATGGTTATCTTGAACTATGGAAAGACTTTATTATTATTATTATTATAATTGGTTGCTCGGCACAGATTCTGCCGACAAAGTTAGAACTTTTAATGAAGTAATTAATAGTTTCGGCAAATTAAACAAAAATATTTGGCAGCCATTTATCACGTTGAGTATTATAAAATGGTGGCATGGGCACCATCCGACTCCAATTAACCACACACTCTTCACTTTACGTTAACATAATAATTTATTACTTTTGGTTGGTGTAATAGTCACACGCGCTACTACTGAGCATGAGGTCCTGGTTTTTATTCCCGGGTCGGGCAGTGTTATAGAGTATTTCCATCTGGAATTTCTCAGTAGCAGCCCCGTAAGCAGCCCAGAGTCTGAATCTGTGCCCGGTTGATGGTAATAAGTTCTCTACTCCCAAGTAGGTTGAGAAAAAATTGTGACTATACACCTATATACCTTCCCACCTGTCTTGTATTTTTTTATAAAAATAATATTTTATGTTGACTAAGATTACGTGGTCTAATTTTCACCACACGTAAACCCCATCCTTCACACTGGCTTTACTAGGGACTTATCTAAACCTAGGGACTTACCTAGGTACTATAGGTACACCTCTGCTTAACTCTTCAGGGATAAGAGTCATGATGGTATGTTATTACTTTTTAGGAAATTAATATTTACTTGCCTTTATATTTTACACCCATGCCCATGACAAAAAACTCTATAAACCTTTTATGTTCATCCAAAAAATAATATTCTAAACGCCTCCTCCAAAACAGGAACATATCCGCATGATATAAGAGTCGGATACCCTTCGCCTACCCTTTGACACAAAAATACAATTTCACGTGATTTAACAACTAAACACGGCTGTTATTCCGTGATTCCAAACATGTTTTCAGTAAGACAAAAAAGCGCCTGATTCTTTTAAACAAGCAATGTGATACAGTACAAAGTTATTTTGTATCCGGATCGAGGAAGTGTTTTCGAATCAATTTATATTGGAGGAATATAGTTATTTCGTTTTCGATGTTTATGGATTTCCCATGAGTTCCAATATGGTTGTTTTGAAATTGATACTACAAGCTTACACGAAAATTGTATTGAAAATAAAAATGGGACCATACTAAACTTCTTATGGAAAATAATGTATAACCTTCTATTGTAGTTTATATCATATATATATTATTACCGACTATACTGTAATTTAATGTGTGCACCAGAGTAGGTATAACAAAAACCAACAACTTCCTTGTGCGGTCAAAAAACCGAAATTTAATTTTCATAGAACTTGTAAATTATGCAAATGCAGACAATCCAATTCAATCAATTTATCTATCCATCAAAACTTTTGGGACAAACAACAAAAACACAGCCAGATTTTTAACATAATTTATTGTCTTAAAATTATTAAAATAAATAAATAAAGCTAGGAGTGGTTAAGCAAGCGACCACCCGCGACAAGTGCCGGGAAATTCATTTAAATCCCTAAAGCCGAGAGCAGTCTAATTGGCTTCCGAAGTCGAAACAAAATTTATAAAATAAATACAATTTTCCTCCATAACTTTATAACAGCTGAATAGAGTTATCGGCAGAAACTGCAAGTTCTTAACAAAATAGAATGAGCAAATAAAAGAAGGTTTATGTCTTCGCAACTTATTCAAATCTTTCTTGTTGTGTGTATTTATAAAAGACAAACACAAAGATATTGATAAAGCGCTATAAGTTATAAAGATTCTTATGTTATTATTATTTCTTATCGATGCAGTCTTATCCACGATTTTACGGCAGTGATACACTATAATCTCAATGTTTTTTTCTTTTGTTGCTTTCTCTAATAATGCTATAACTAGGAATTATATAGTTATACTGTATTCCCATTTAAAACGCATCAGTATTTAAGGAAGAAACATTATTTACATGAGTAAATAAATTTCGTAAACATCACAATAAGCCTACTCACTTATAATATAGAGACGCAAGAAAACATTGGCGTATTATGTTGCAACATGAGAACAAAATACGACAATATTGTTCAGTAACCTAAAACTTCGTAAATACGACCATTATTATGATTCATTGCGTAGAGGAGAGACACCATTTTATCAAAATCAAGGCACCGAACAGCCAGACCACAAACTCATCTAAAAGACCTTTTGTCTCATATTGAATTTAACAAAGGCGGAAAATCAAAACCGTCGCGTCGTACTGAAAATGAGTCTTGCTATCCACCCCAGATTTCAAACATGTTTCCTAGAATTTGTATATTGGTTTCATGGTCAGAATAATTCTCATTTGCAAATTGCTACTTTAATGACAGGCGTCTTAAACCAACATGCATCCGAATACGCAGTCCATTCCATATTGAATTGAGATGCAACCCGCAACGGAGCAACATAATTTATCAGCTGTCTTACAAGATGAATACGATTTCGATCAAACAGTATCTCTACAATGAACAGTATGGCGTCCTGTCCATGCGCAACTACTCTAGATCTCGCAGTCGGCACGGTCGGCGTTGTCAGGCCAATCGCAAACGTTCAGCTCGACGTTGAACACTGTTCCAGGTTGACAGGTGAATTGCACTCCTTCGCCGTTGACGCAGCGCCAGTACTGTGGGAAAACATTACATATTATATTCACATAAGGAGGAAGAAATAGTAAAAGTATTAAAATTCGTCGTATAATAGTTAACTTTCAACTTTATAACACACGAAACCTTACCTTATTGCACTTCTTCTTGTCTGGCACATAATCGTCTTCAGAGTTATTATTATTATTATTTATTTGTCTTTGACATTGCTCGGGACCCTAGGGTCCCGGACCTTTGGAAGGCGTACGAGGGGTCGAAGCCAACTCGCAGAGGCCCCTTAGACAATTTTAAATGGAATAAGGCACCAACCGACGATTATCCCTGTTCGCACTATGCAAGTGCAGCCAAGGACAACCCCCGGTTGGTGTAGGACTATTGCAGAACATGGAAACAAAGATATTGGGCTATGGGTTTGGGTGGCTAAGTGAAATGGTTATCTTGAACTATGGAAAGACTTTATTATTATTATTATTATAATTGGTTGCTCGGCACAGATTCTGCCGACAAAGTTAGAACTTTTAATGAAGTAATTAATAGTTTCGGCAAATTAAACAAAAATATTTGGCAGCCATTTATCACGTTGAGTATTATAAAATGGTGGCATGGGCACCATCCGACTCCAATTAACCACACACTCTTCACTTTACGTTAACATAATAATTTATTACTTTTGGTTGGTGTAATAGTCACACGCGCTACTACTGAGCATGAGGTCCTGGTTTTTATTCCCGGGTCGGGCAGTGTTATAGAGTTTTTCCATCTGGAATTTCTCAGTAGCAGCCCCGTAAGCAGCCCAGAGTCTGAATCTGTGCCCGGTTGATGGTAATAAGTTCTCTACTCCCAAGGAGGTTGAGAAAAAATTGTGACTATACACCTATATACCTTCCCACCTGTCTTGTATTTTTTTATAAAAATAATATTTTATGTTGACTAAGATTACGTGGTCTAATTTTCACCACACGTAAACCCCATCCTTCACACTGGCTTTACTAGGGACTTATCTAAACCTAGGGACTTACCTAGGTACTATAGGTACACCTCTGCTTAACTCTTCAGGGATAAGAGTCATGATGGTATGTTATTACTTTTTAGGAAATTAATATTTACTTGCCTTTATATTTTACACCCATGCCCATGACAAAAAACTCTATAAACCTTTTATGTTCATCCAAAAAATAATATTCTAAACGCCTCCTCCAAAACAGGAACATATCCGCATGATATAAGAGTCGGATACCCTTCGCCTACCCTTTGACACAAAAATACAATTTCACGTGATTTAACAACTAAACACGGCTGTTATTCCGTGATTCCAAACATGTTTTCAGTAAGACAAAAAAGCGCCTGATTCTTTTAAACAAGCAATGTGATACAGTACAAAGTTATTTTGTATCCGGATCGAGGAAGTGTTTTCGAATCAATTTATATTGGAGGAATATAGTTATTTCGTTTTCGATGTTTATGGATTTCCCATGAGTTCCAATATGGTTGTTTTGAAATTGATACTACAAGCTTACACGAAAATTGTATTGAAAATAAAAATGGGACCATACTAAACTTCTTATGGAAAATAATGTATAACCTTCTATTGTAGTTTATATCATATATATATTATTACCGACTATACTGTAATTTAATGTGTGCACCAGAGTAGGTATAACAAAAACCAACAACTTCCTTGTGCGGTCAAAAAACCGAAATTTAATTTTCATAGAACTTGTAAATTATGCAAATGCAGACAATCCAATTCAATCAATTTATCTATCCATCAAAACTTTTGGGACAAACAACAAAAACACAGCCAGATTTTTAACATAATTTATTGTCTTAAAATTATTAAAATAAATAAATAAAGCTAGGAGTGGTTAAGCAAGCGACCACCCGCGACAAGTGCCGGGAAATTCATTTAAATCCCTAAAGCCGAGAGCAGTCTAATTGGCTTCCGAAGTCGAAACAAAATTTATAAAATAAATACAATTTTCCTCCATAACTTGTATAACAGCTGAATAGAGTTATCGGCAGAAACTGCAAGTTCTTAACAAAATAGAATGAGCAAATAAAAGAAGGTTTATGTCTTCGCAACTTATTCAAATCTTTCTTGTTGTGTGTATTTATAAAAGACAAACACAAAGATATTGATAAAGCGCTATAAGTTATAAAGATTCTTATGTTATTATTATTTCTTATCGATGCAGTCTTATCCACGATTTTACGGCAGTGATACACTATAATCTCAATGTTTTTTTCTTTTGTTGCTTTCTCTAATAATGCTATAACTAGGAATTATATAGTTATACTGTATTCCCATTTAAAACGCATCAGTATTTAAGGAAGAAACATTATTTACATGAGTAAATAAATTTCGTAAACATCACAATAAGCCTACTCACTTATAATATAGAGACGCAAGAAAACATTGGCGTATTATGTTGCAACATGAGAACAAAATACGACAATATTGTTCAGTAACCTAAAACTTCGTAAATACGACCATTATTATGATTCATTGCGTAGAGGAGAGACACCATTTTATCAAAATCAAGGCACCGAACAGCCAGACCACAAACTCATCTAAAAGACCTTTTGTCTCATATTGAATTTAACAAAGGCGGAAAATCAAAACCGTCGCGTCGTACTGAAAATGAGTCTTGCTATCCACCCCAGATTTCAAACATGTTTCCTAGAATTTGTATATTGGTTTCATGGTCAGAATAATTCTCATTTGCAAATTGCTACTTTAATGACAGGCGTCTTAAACCAACATGCATCCGAATACGCAGTCCATTCCATATTGAATTGAGATGCAACCCGCAACGGAGCAACATAATTTATCAGCTGTCTTACAAGATGAATACGATTTCGATCAAACAGTATCTCTACAATGAACAGTATGGCGTCCTGTCCATGCGCAACTACTCTAGATCTCGCAGTCGGCACGGTCGGCGTTGTCAGGCCAATCGCAAACGTTCAGCTCGACGTTGAACACTGTTCCAGGTTGACAGGTGAATTGCACTCCTTCGCCGTTGACGCAGCGCCAGTACTGTGGGAAAACATTACATATTATATTCACATAAGGAGGAAGAAATAGTAAAAGTATTAAAATTCGTCGTATAATAGTTAACTTTCAACTTTATAACACACGAAACCTTACCTTATTGCACTTCTTCTTGTCTGGCACATAATCGTCTTCAGAGTTGCACACGTCGTGATTATCGATCTCGTTCTCCTGCAAAATAAAAGTTTTATTAAAACAAACTCCACTAAGAACAAAACTCCTTAAATATTTTATAAAAATGTTATAATATCTTACAATAGGTGGTTCAGGAGCTACGGGCACATCAGCTGCAGGCTTCACTGGAGTTTCAGGGACCTTAGGAGGCTGTGGTCGCACAGCGATATCGTTATCATCATCCTCAATTTGGACAACTTGGGGCGCCTTCGTGGTGGTCGCAGGCTTGGCAGTGGTTGTCTTAGTAGTCGTGGCCGGCTTTGCAGTCGTGACTATCGGCTCTCCCTCGGCCGGGTCGGACGTCGTCGACGGCGGGCGCGCCCATTCTGGCTAAGATTTATATCAATATGAGTAATGGGCCATCCATTTGTTTCTGTTGCGATTAATCGCGCGTGTCTACTTCGTTCAAACGTTGGGAAACTTTATTAGTCAACTGAATTTATGGTTTCCAGTTAGGAAAAGCAAAGGGATAAAAATCGTAATTCATTGTGATGAAATCTGTTTCGAATATTTGGTTGGAAACAATGGATTTGCAGTGCGTGGTATTTGTAATACCTACATGGGTTTTTTTTTTTAATGACTGTTCCCTTGCGTGTAAACCGAACTACTTCAAAGTTTTTTGGGAATTTTACTTTTACTTTATACAAAACATTATAGCAAGATTAATAATAAACCCTTACCGTAGGTGTAGTATTTCCTGAACGAGGTGGTGGAACAGTGTAAGTACTCATATGCTTGTGCAAAAGTTTAATCAGAGGGTTCTCAGGTCCACAAAGTCCTTTAAAGTCATCCATGTCAATAGCCCAAGTCATGGCTCCGAGGTACCCCTTCTCCTTGATCCAGTTCATCTTGATCTCCACACTGCGAGGGTCTTCGTAGCCGACCCACTGGGTTCCCTTGTAGGCGTAGGGGCACTTGCCATGCTCGTCCCACTTCTTGGTCCAGCCAGAGCCTTCTTTGTCGACTTCGGTACAGATCTGAAAGAATAAAATATTAGCAATATAAATGCCACCGAATGGGATAAATCAAAACTTCTGTGGGTTTGGAAGTTCGCCCAAATACTTAAATATTACTTGTCACTAAACAAATAAATTCAAAACATTAACATCGGCCAACTGATTAAAATTGTTGATTTTAGGTTTCCGTACGTCCGAATGAAAAAACGTTACCCTTATAGGATCACTCGTGTGTCTGTCTGTCCATCTGTCACAGACGATTTGCTCCGAATCTAATAGACCGATTAAGTTGAAATTTGGTGAACATACCTAATCAATTTCTGTGACCCAAACACGGACAACGGAAATAAGAAAATTAAAAAATTAGTTTTGTAATCCGTACCGTGTGACAAATAAAAGGGCTTACTGTGAGGGTCTCGAACATATTTTTTTTAAACCATCACCAATTTTGAAAATAATACAGAAAACTGTTCTATACTTATAGATTACAGAAAAACCTATATGAAGTCCATAGCAAATCTTTCAATATTGTGCATACAAACATACATTTTTGCATCTACAATGTTAAGTTTGTTCTTGAGATAAATCCATTCCAACTATTTCTGAGTTGGGATGGATTTATCCCTTCATTGTGCGTGGTCCGACATTCACTTGGCCGGTTTTTTGTAAATCGTATGTGAGTATACTAACGATCAAACAAACAACAATTTTAACCAGCTACACGTGTTTACGGTTGAATGAATAGAGCCAAATTGAGGAAAAAAATAAAGTTAGATGATCCACGCGAGGAAAAGCAACGTTGCTATGTCCCAGTTTGTGTAATTAGAGGCACACTTTCAGGCGACTTTTCAGTTTTGTCTCTCAGATGCTAACGCATCTTCAATGCCTTTGGTATTGCAGATGCGATTTGGCATTAAATCATGAAAAACAAACATGTTTATAAAATTACCTCATAGTAAGCCCAGAATCCAGTAGCATTAGTGTAGGCAGCAGGGTCACCGCCTCCAGCCTCCTTGTTGATGTAGGTGCCGAGACCATAGTTGTTGTTACCAGCCGACAGAGTGAACGAACGGCCGTAAAACGGAATGCCGACTACCAGCTTGTTGCTAGGACAGCCCTTCTCTTCCCAGAGTGCTAAGCCATCGTTCTGAAAGGAAGTATAAAAATCGTGTAAAATATTAATTTCTACAAGAAGTTTTAATAAGATTTTCTTGAATAGCTTCGACTAGTTCTCAGAAGAGATCTTAATGAAAAAGTAGTTTAAACAATGTTTCTTTCTATCTTTTAAAATCTGAAGGATTGACAACATTAATTTTACCTGGAAAGCTAATAAAGCTATATCACAATGTAATTTATCCATTTTTAAGTTTTAGTTTTTAAGGATTGTCACTGGTGTCATGGAGGCAATCATAGGAACATTTATAAATAATCTTGAAGGTACTCACCACATTAAGTTTCTCATAAGCCCACTGGTCATGAGGACGTTTGTACAAAGGCGAGTGCACATCAGCGAACCCGGCCCAGTTCCCTCTCAGATCGTACGACATCACGTGAATAGCATCCAGCTCCCTGCAACACACGTGTAGCTGTAGAGAGATCTTTTGGCGCGTGGCCATAATCGGAACTAACGCTGCCATCTTGTTTATTCAATACATTGCACAGAACAATTCCACAAATGTTTACCAACAGCGCCCTCATGTCAACGTCATTGGAGCGCCAAAAGATCATTGAAGCACTCTAAATCTCATCACACTTTTTCAAACTACAAGTTTTAAACCACTTTAGAACGATGTTTGTTTTCTTTTCATCCTTCCTTTCTCTGTTATTTATGTAGCGCCAGTAACTTTGTAGCGATAAAAGTGTTTCGAACTATTAAACTGTTACAAACTTTTTCGTCGTTTCAAAATATGGACATTATTTCTTATGAAACATGGTTGAGCTGAGTAGTTTTAAGGATTTTGTTGGAAACTGATTAATTAAAGCCGCTTTTTAAATGATGTTGTTGAATTAGAATATAGTCCGGAATTTTAGATAAAAAACCTCATCTTTTAAAGCTTCTTTGCCAAACTAAACCAGTTTGGCCAAAATCTCCCTTGAAAAACAAAACTTACTGGCAAAGATCCGGTACATGGTATCCCTCCATCAGTCTGAAGTTGGCGAGAGGCACAGCAGCAGTCAGTTCCCATCCCTTCTTCTCCCTGATGAAAGCCCTCTTCAGCTCCTGCACGAGGAAGAGGAACCGGTCCTTGTCGGAGAAGGAGCCTCCACGGTCAGCAGCACCAGGGTACTCCCAGTCCAGATCCAAACCGTCAAAGTTGTACTTCTTCAGAAAGTCTGAGGAAAAAAAATTGAGGAACTTTTAAAATTACTGAAGTATTTTTTTTGTATCCCAGCATTTTAAATTCAAATTCAAATTCAAAATTTTTATTTCAGACCAAGCATGGGATCCATATAGTGTTAGTTTGAAACTTAGCCTATGTTAGTAAATTCCAATAACAATACCTACAATACTAAACATTAATTGGCTACATGAACATGTGCACGCACATGTCTGCCAGCCCAAAGCCTGATAAAAGGTCCATCAACCTTGTTTAAAGTGTTACCTAGTTAAGCTAGAGTCGTCCATGCTAAGATACTGATCTTTCATTTTACTAAGGTTTTACAAGATATTCCTCTATTACACAGGGTTTATTAATTCCTCTAATACGCTTGCGGTGTTCAGATAACAGCTGAAAACCCCACTTAACTAATTAAGAAGTCAAAGCTTCGAACTAAGATGTCTAGACGAAAAAGAGTAACCTAATATTATCGAAACACTGAGATCCGATTTGAGCTCCAAGTTACAATAACCTTTTCCCGCAACGAGATATGGATATATTGACAAATATTATATTTACACACTCGACATTCGCGAATATTGATATATTATTATATTTGTTTGCCTACTTGTGGTTGATGTGACGCTAAATTGAAAAATAGATTGAATACCAGACCCTTGATACAATTTGCGTCTCTACTATTTAATAAATCTATCTCGATAAATCTTAGGTAAATAAGAACTTAGATAAACAAAATTGTTTCGAGTCGTTTGGTAGGCTGGGACTGATAGTCTCCTAACTAACCTATGCTTATCATCACTTTTTTGTTAGGGCGTTCTCCAGTACGCACACAACAACTTACTTAACAATGTTTTATCGCGATCAATCGCGCCGTTTTCGAATTTTTGCAAGACTAACGAACGGCAATTGATTTATATATATATATAGATAGATGATCGCGCGATCAATCGCGCCGTTTTCGAATTTTTGCAAGACTAACGCACGGCAATTGATTTATATATATATATAGATAGATGATCGTTTCTTACTATTACCCAGAAAATCAATCGATAGCAATGTGTGCATGCTTTCTTTTCGATTTTATTATATAAACCAGAAAACAAGTAACCCAGTTTCTTTAGAAATACCTCTAAATAAATATAGTTTAATACTTAAAACATATCGCTAGCTGCAATTCAGAGGAAATATATATCCATAGTCTGCAAACAAATTCCGCCCTTTTGTGATTTCTCTTATTTTCCGTGCGGGAGTCGCTCCACGAAACTATGTTAACAATAAAATAAGGAATCCTGGTAACGTATAAGGAAATATATTCCACAACACACAACAGTGCATAATTTACGGCTAGATTGTGACTCAATTGATACATTTTGTTTGCCTGACGCTCTTGTTTTGGGTAAGGCCTTTATTGTTTTCCTATTCCCAACATATCACTCCGGTTTACCCATGATGCATGTAGCTGACTAACAAGACGCGAGTGGCAAATGCATTAGAGGATTACCGACCAATTTCTTGTAAAGTTAAAAGTGACCAATGTTTAAAATATAATACATAAAATATATACATCAACTTTTATTGATAGAATCTATATTCTATCAATAAACGTTGATGTATATACAATATGGTACCATCAGAGTAGTAGTAGTACCTACCTAGTAGAATTCGCTTAGTTTTGCTCCACTACAGAGTCGATAAGTTTTTGACTCTTTCAATGATCTGCTTGAGTTTGTTCAAATTCAAGTCGCACTAAAAGTAGTGTTTGTAGTATTTCCAAAGGAAAATGATAGTATTTGCCGAATTTTGTATTTTTGGTTTAAGTCGATCTTATTCGTAAATCTTCGTACTCACCAACAACACTCCTGACGAAGGCCATCCTCGTCTGTTTCTGCCCGACCATGTGCGAGTACTTGGAGCCGCCCTCGGCCCAGCCTCCCACGGCCACCATGAACTTGATGTCAGGGTGAGACTTGCGGAGCGCCGTGAAATTCTTGAAGCCACTCTTCTCGATATCGAGCTGGAAAAACAATATTTTATGTCTGTGAAATGGCTAAAATAGGGGGAAAAACTCGAATCTCCATAGCCTTTATTATGCACAAGATACCCATTTTGTGGATAATAAAGGCTATGGAGAGTTTCTTCCCCCTATTTTAGCCATTTCACCCGAGGAAACAACAATAATGGGCTTATAAAAAAAATCATGTCAGTAGAGAGAATAGAATTAGAGATTCGTCTAAGTATGTTGCACGTTTTCTAGAATTATTTCGCTGTAAACGGCCCTTATTGCAATGTTATTCTAATAATGCCAAAAGAAAGGATATTTCAGCAATTTAAGAAATCTTTTTCCTAAAGTTAAATTATGAAGAAAGAAATGAGGACTTCTCCTTACAGTGGGACACAAAAAGCTAATAAAAAGCATCAAAATAGTTTAAGGCAGGACTCGAAGAATATCGGAAAAGTTTGATGGAATAAAAATGTATTTCTCACCTCAGGATCAATGATGAGGACCTCATTGCTCTTTTCAGTGACGCCGATGAAGGAGTAGATGATGTGTGTGCAGAGGTCAACAGGGATGTCCTCGATGCCGTAGCGGCCCACGCCAGGCCGGTACACCGCCCAGTTGCTGAAGTAACATACTATGCGCGCTTTGCTGTCCGCTGTACAAACAACAAGAAATAGATGTTACAAGTCGATAATAACTGTATAAATTGTAAAAGAAAACTGTTAGCAGAGTATATGCTTTCTCTAATCTGGCTATTTCTAAAAAAAAATACAGTAAAAGAATTGCGAGACCCGTTATGATTATTAACAAGAATGTTTTTGATGGAATCTAGCCTTTTTTTACGTTTTATCCAACTACCTACACGTCTCTTTATTAATATAGCAAGTTGAAGGGGCACTAGTGCTCAATATTCACAACATTGCTTGAAGTGTGATTACTAATCTACGTGCCAAATGAAAGGAACAACTGCATTACCCAAGACTAATGAATCATAACAATTTATGGTGGGCGCTCACAATGATATGCCAATGGGATTTGTAACTAGCATTTGTATATCAAGACCCAAGCTTTTGAAATTATTTCAATTTCTAATGAAAACTTTCAGTGTCAACACAAACAAGTTCACTGTCAATACAACGACAGATAACAATAACTTTGTAAAATAGTTGCAACACGAGATAAGCGGAATTAAGCCCAACTTAGCAGTTAACCGGGAGATTGATTTATGTCGCCTAACCCTTTGTTATGAAGAGCCCGTTAATCCATCGGTCGGAGCTACCGTGTCGTGAGGAGAGACATTAATTATTCTGGTTGATAAGATGAATGTTGATGATTTGTTTAACTGCTAATATTGTTTCTTGATTTTGGTGCCATGCTCTTTCTCAAGTTTATCTTTGACATCAGCACTATCTGACTTTCCTGTGTTAATGACTAAGTATTAGATTACCTGCAAGTTTCCCCACAGCACTTTGCACTGTGTTTTTTTTTTATCTTTTCGGTGTTTATATTTTTCCCGTTTGGCGGTAATTATCGTAGCATACATTTCACCATTTATGTTAAATCCCATGTAATATGGGACGAAGCTAGTGCCATCAGCCAGCTACAAACCCAGACTCCGGGCTGCTCCGAATGGTAAATCCAATAACACTTTACCCGAACTGAGAATCGAACTCATGACCTCATGCTCAGCAGTAGCACTTGTGACCATTATGACAAACGAGGCAGTAAATTATTTATATTATTTATCTAATGTGTTGTTACCTTCAATTGCAGTCGTCGCGACCGCCAGGACGGCCAACGTCGCTAGTATCGCTCTCATTTTGAACCTGTTGACAACCATGAAGACAACATTAATTATATAAAACCATCCACATATAATAATGTCTGTACTCTCTGAATGAGTACGATGTATAATAATAATTGGTACGAGGATCTACTTTTATCGAACACATTTTTACAGCTTTTTAAGACTTACATTCAAAAGTCTTCACCACACTGATATAAAACTAATTAAAAGTCTAAAACAAATTATAGGTATAAAACTACATTTGATACAGGTTTCCACATCTTAAAGCCTGGACCTCAAAACAAGTTTTCCTATCACCTGGCATTTCCTCATTACATCCACAAAGTAAAATTAATTATCTAGCTGTAATACTAACTACCTAGTAAGATAGTACAGTTACCCGTTTCCCATGGTAGTTGGGTGTCAGGGTGTGTACGGTATACGAATAACGGATACGATTGGCTGGCGACGGTTCCACATTCCGTGGCTAATGAAATAGTCTACTTATCAGGAGTATTATGGAGATAGTACCTTAGAACTTGCTGGCATCTGCCGATAAAGTCTTCAACTTATTGCCTTAGAACCTACTCCAAGAGTATTCACTTGTTTCTAATTTCTCTCATTGGATTAGACTCATTTGCAGGTGAGAAGGTCCAAACGGATCTCCTCAATATTGTATTGGTACCAACATTATTAAAGCCGATAGCAAGTAAATCACTTCAAAATTTATAAAAAGCATGTATATTCATTATTATTATGCCAATGTAAATGAAAACAGGTTAGAACATTTTAGTTAGATATCTCCCTTCTTAAACTTTACATCGAAAATATTCTAATTTATAATCAAAAATTAATAACTCATGTTAGAAAAATCATATAAAAACAGCCACAAAATTGATAAATGACTTTGACAGTTTTTCTTGTTTATGATAAAAAAGACAAAACTCGTTTTTGAATTAGGAATAAATAATAATGCACACTCTAAGGACAAAATAAGACACAAGTCACATCAAGTCTTCTACGCTATATTTGTAGACAAAGGTCTTCAAACAGTGAGTCCTGTCCGTTATGACACACTGTGGACGCTGTCAGTCGGATTGGTCCACAAATCCAAGGCTCGGCGCGCTATGGAGTGAGCTAAGCTCGGGGTTTCTTTGAAAGATAAGATCTGAAATGATTTATTATTATCCGGAAAAGAACTTGAAGAAGTTAAAGTGGCAGGCCGGCCGGACATGTTTATTGAAGGACTGACAGTCGATGGAGTAGACGAGTCCAGGAGTGCAGACCCCGTAAGTGAAGCGTGTGCCCTCCCCCAGCTTGGACTGACGACCATAAGAAGGTGGCTCGGACTGACTGAATGCGGATCGCGGAAAACTGGGTGTTGTGTGGTGCTTGGGAAAGGCCTTTGTCCACCACTAGACTGTGATAGGCCGAGTTAGTTTTTTGACCCTCTCGGGTTCAACAGTAGTTGGAGGACTATACATAAAAAATTGTAAACTTGTAAAAGATGTTTGGATGTGCTCTATCGAGCTGTCCCATTTCTACTTTTGTAGATGTCTCGAATCGGATACACATGCGCGCGTGTCTTAACGCGTCCTCGACTTCGGATATTTCATAGCAAACCATTAATTGTAAAAAAAAACTCGAACACTTCGAAAACCTTGCGTCTACTATTGACTTGTGTATCTACACTAGTAAAGCGAGGGGAATAGGTACTCCAATAATACGAATACTCGAATTGCATGCCCTTCGAATCACTTGATATTCGATTATTTGGCATTCGATTTGTCATATTCGATTATTTGGCATAGGACACCCTCGAATAACATAGCCTAAAGAAACAGGAACGTTCAAACTTCAAACACGCTAATAGCGCCAATAATAATCAGGTAATAAACAACGTTATTACTCGAGCTGCGCACGCGCAGCCGCTGTACCAGCGCCGGCGCAGTAACGGGACCGTCGCTCCATATGTGTCACCATCACCCACTGACCCGAACCTCTCATTGTAATAAACTAGGCTTCTACTAATACCGTTTATAAAAATGTTAAATACGATATTATCGGGCTGTCAGAAATGAGAAGATTGGGTTACGGCGTAGACGAATACGACGAATTCATATTATGCTACAACGGACAGACAAAGGGAAGGCACGGAGTCGGCTTCATTATAAAAAAACATCTAAAAAACTGCATCAAAAGCTTCAGAGGACTAACCGACCGTGTAGCACTTCTAGACGTGGAGATAAATGATCTACCCATCACTATTATTCAGGTATACGCACCCACTGAAGATTCTGAAGAATCTGAGATTGAAGCATTTTACACCACTCTACATAAAGCTTATGAAGTTTCAAGCAAATATGTCATAGTTATGGGCGATTTTAATGCGAAGATGGGGAAGAGGAATTCTGGAGAAAACAATCTTCTTGGAAAGTTCGGGTACGGTAAGAGAAGCCCTAGAGGACAAAAGTTAATACATTACGCTCAAGAACAAAACTTATCCATTATGAACACTTTTTTCAAGAAAAAGTTTAGTCTAAAATGGACATGGAAGTCTCCTGACCAGAAAACCTTGAATGAAATAGATTACATACTTACAAACTTCCCTACCCGATTCCAAGATGTTCATGTTTTAAGTAGCATAATGTTTCCATCGGACCACAGAATGGTTAGATCAAAAATAACACTTACACAAATGAGAAAGAGTCGTCTAAAGTACAAAAACCCCATCTGCACACAAAAAAATCAAAATGAAGCGGGTTATTACCTTGAGAAACTTGAAGGAAATATACAATCTATAAGAATGGAAGAAACACTTAACGGCCAAGCTTTGTACAATAAATTAGAAAAATGTATTCTGGAAAGTATGAAACGAGACAAAGAAACAGAGAAATACAAAATACACAATATTCTCACCGAGGATACGCTAAACCTAATTAGACAACGCCACGAACTACAAACTCTCAAACCTAGGAGTCGTGAAGAAAAGATACAACTCAGCTCTCTCTATAAGTTAACAAACAAAAGCATTAAGAAGGACTACAAGAACCACAGATCAAGAATAATACAGAAACATCTAACAACTAGTGGAAGCTGCAAGCGTGCATATAAAGAACTTTGCACACACAAAACCTGGATACCAAGCCTAACAGAAAACTCTACTCCATCAACCAACAGAGAAAACATCCTCAAAATTGCAACTAATTTTTACACAAACCTCTACGACCAAAAAGATCATGATAATCTCGAAACCATAATCTTTCACTCTCAAAAAGAAATGAACACTGAATGGAACGAAATAGAAATAGATCGGGAAATAAAGAGACTAAGATCTGACAAGAGTCCTGGTCCAGACGGCATCCCAAATGAGGCATTAAAACTGGCGAGAATTCTGCTAACTCCAATATTAACCTACTTATTCAACATTATAAACAAAGAACAGAGAGTCCCTGAACAATGGACCAAGTCAAATATTATACTGCTGTACAAGAAAGGGGATCCAAAAGACATAGGAAATTATCGACCTATCAGCTTACTACCGAGCCTCTACAAACTATTTTCACAATGTATCCTAAGCCGGATATCTGCAAAAATCGACGAAAATCAGCCGGTAGAACAGGCAGGATTTCGTAGAGGATACTCAACGGTTGACCATATCCAAACTTTAGAGAGTATAATAGAGAAATACAAAGAACTACAAATGCCTCTCTACTTAACCTTTATAGACTACCAAAAAGCCTTCGACTCTATTTCACACATTTCAATATGGGAGGCACTGAAGGCAAATAACATAGATGAAACTTACTGCAATATTATAAAGAACATCTACGAAAGGAGCACAAGTAGAGTCAGACTGGAAAGAAGTGGCCCGGACATAAAAATTAAAAGAGGCGTAAAGCAAGGCGATCCTCTATCCCCCAAACTTTTTATCGCCGTATTAGAGACGATATTCAAAAAACTTGGCTGGGAAAATCTAGGTATTAAAATAAATGGAAAATACCTCAGTCATTTGCGCTTTGCTGATGACATAGTTTTGTTCTCTCAATCAAGTTCACAACTGCAACAAATGATACATAGTCTGCAAGTAGAAAGCGTACGTGTGGGTTTAGAGATGAACCTGCAAAAAACCAAACTGATGACCAACTTTTCAAAACCACCAATAAAGATAGGAAATGAGAACCTCGAATATGTGGATACTTACATATACCTGGGGAAACAAGTATCCTTCCACCAGAACAACAACATAGAGGAAATTACAAGAAGAATAAATATGTCATGGCAAAAGTACTGGGCTCACAGAGAAATAATGAAAGGAGACATGCCACTTTACGTGAAGAAGAAAGTAATGGACAGTGGTATCCTCCCTTGCCTATCATACGGTTCACAAACATGGACATATACAAAACTGGCCAAAGAAAAAATAAGAATATGTCAAGCAGCCATGGAAAGATCCATTCTAGGATTACGAAAGAGAGATAAAGTACGCCACACCAAGATAAGAGAGAGAACAAAACTATTGGATGCCCTGCTCCACTCTATGAAACTAAAGTGGAGGTGGGCAGGACATCTAGCTAGAATGGAAGATGACCGGTGGACGAGTCGTGCCGTGGTATGGGAAGGACCGAAGGGAAAACGAAAGCGTGGAAGGCCATCAAGAAGATGGGTCGACGACATCATAGACATAGCGGGAAATAAATGGCAAATAAAAGCGAAGGATAGAGAACAATGGACAAAAATGGAGGAGGCCTTTACCCAACAGAGGGGTTCTCATTCAAATTAAACAAATAAATATGGAATAACAACAAATTGAAATATGTAATTCAAATTAAACAATAGTTAAAATAATATTATTATAAAATTAAACAATGATGAAAAAAAAAAAAAAAAAAAAAAAAAAAAAAAAAAAAAAAAAAAAAAAAAAAAAAAAAAAAAAAAAATATTGATCAATTTTATAAACTTTGTTGTATGTTAGTAAATATTGTAAAATTGCATGGGAAATGAGAAATAAAAAGGCTTATTTATTTATTTATTATTCTACTAATACCTACTTAACCATTCACAATAGATTGCCATCGAAAAACGTGCTGAACTTATCTTACTTACTTTTTCTACGAACTATCACTTCATTGTCATCTCCAAAAAAAGGAAAAGTAATTTGTATCTAACTAGAGCGTCGTTTTTGCTTATTATGATAGAATTCTGATGTTATAAAAACAGCTGATTCAAGGGTGAATTAAATTGAGATAATAAGATGTTCATGTACAGTAATTTTCTAGAAACAAGGGCATAGTATAGCCTATGTATGATACGATCAGATAAGTAGATAAAGGTATGTGTAAGGCCGTTTCAGGACACAAAATGACATTGACATTTGTCATTTCATTATAAAAGACATGTTTCGCTGACCCCAAATTAATTGGGATAGGGACAGGAGAGATAACGATATGACTTTAAAATGATAATGAATCCACCACTTAATGTTTGAAAAATTCTACAAGAAACTTATTAAGACTTTAATTTAAAGAAACGTAGAAAAACAGATACACTTTAGCAATAATCGTACATACTCCACAAGAAATCGAAAGCTCAAGAAACTAAAACTAATTTAAAACAAAACACACTTTTCTGAAGCAACTTTCAAACCATTAGAAGTAAGACAATGACTAGCTAAACCTCGTAATGGCTTGGCGGAAAATAGCTTTTCCTACTCGCTTAAGTTCAAATCTGTTTGATCGTTTGTAACAATAGCCAAAGAACGCCACTTAATTCCCTAGATGCCTTCATACTGGCTTTAAATGGAGACCCTAGGCTAAAGCGATCGTGCTCGGAAAACACTTTATGAGAATTATGAAATAGTTTTGAACTGAATTCGAACTTGACTCTATGATATTTTGATTACCCTGGCGCAATTAGGATTATATTTAAAAGTTTTTATAAGCATTACTTTCATTGTATTGGGTCCCCACCTATGAAATTGGCGTTTTTTTCTCACTAATAGAGAACCTCGTCACTTCTATGATTTAAAATATTGATCAATTGCTTGGTATTATACCTATTGAATAATGACCATCATAGACAACTACCAATAGTAAAAAAACCTTATTACTTATAGTTTTCTTAACATAAAAAAATGCCTTAATTAAAAATGACTCCTCATTTTGTTAGCAGAAATGACCACAATTATTTTTTTTAACTTAGCCAAAACTTATTTTTGTCGCTTAATCTAAATGACATACGATATCTTAGTTTTTAAACAATAGTGCATAAAAGTTTTAAAACAGTAGTGTTCATGGTTGTTAAATAAATTAAGAAAACGTTAGTATGAAAAATGCAACTTCTTTAAAATTCCCCATACAAAACACCAATTTCATAGGTGGGGGACATATTTTGTATTACTATAGATGTATTCTTAAGAATCTAGTATACCATTAAAAGTACTAACATTGTTTGCTATGTCGCAATAAACTAAAAGGCTTGCAGCCTTGATATTATTTGAGAAACCTCGTTCTCGATCCTCACCCTTAGTATTTGATGTAAAATGTCGCGTTACATTCTTCCGTTAAATGTTTATTAACAATGTCGGAGCTACATCACTCACTTTCCATAAACATAACTTGATTAAAGTTATTGTAGAGAAATTAGTATTCAATGCATCCTCGTGGTTGTTGAGTAGAATATTACGATCTCATCTGGTGCCATTAAAAGCCTTCGTGCAGACATGCGTAGCTTCTATTCCGCTATAAAGTAAGATAAACCTAATAAAGCAGTGAACACACAATAAACTGCTGCGTTTTATTGTGTTCATGTGCATATTACTATAAAGCATTCAGAAGCTTGTGACAAAAGAATACTTCCCAAACAGGAAAAACTCTCTCAAAAGGATTACAAATTATTTATACAACATTATTTTTTTTTGGGTTGGTTTGTTTTGTTAGGTTGTTCCCATAGAAAAAGTTGTTCAAAATGATGAGTACTATGACCCCTTTTCGGGTTTAGCATAAACAAAAAATAATGTTGTATATTTATTCTATAAGTACACATTATAAATTAAAGTTACATATAATATGTAACTAAGAAATCTCGATGTTTTTGTAATAACAGCCGCACGGGTCGATCCATCAGGTTAAGCTACGCTTGCCGGGGTTGGTCCGTGGATGGGTGACCATTTTCACATATCGAGACTCCTCCGTGCCTCGGAAAGCACGTTAAGCCGTTGGTCCCAGCTGTCATTTGTGGATCTTTGACAGTCGTTACGAGTCGTCAGAAGCACGAAAGTCTGACAACCAGTCTAACCAAGGGGTATCGTATTACCCAGTTAGTGGGTTGTGGAGGTCAGATAGGCAGTCGCTCCATGTAAAATACTGGTATTCAGCTGCATCCGGTTAGACTGGAAGCCGACCCCAACATAGTTGGGAAAAGGCTAGGCAGATTGATTGAAATCTCGATGTTTTGTCAAGTCGTAAAAATCGTGCAAAGCAGGAGCTTGTCACTAGTTTGATATATTTTACGTTTCTATTATTAAAATTTTATTAGCTTTCACAGCTTGTTTTCACAAGATTAGACGGAATTTCAAATGGTGGTCCACTGTTTACATTATTATTTTGATCCGTAAAAGCACATATTAATATTTATAATTTGGTGACATCGAACAGCGGTGCTAATTCTCGGAATATAAAGAAACCAGTTTAACATCTGGAGTTCATCAGCAATGCAAATTGGGCATCAGGGCCTGCCTCAAAGGACGAATGTTTAGGTAACACCAAATTAAAGCATTAAATTATTTCTTTCTCTCTTATTGGCACGAGTTTTAAACAAATAGCTCATGCATGTAGTATAATTAATATTCGCCAGTCAGCTAGGTGGTAAAGGATCTGACTAGGTAACTATATTAATGTGAGTCAGACCACAAGTGGGTCAGTTTACTATACTTAATACCTACTAAATTACCAATTTAAGTATTAAATAAGGAAAATTTTGTTTTAGTTCAGTTACATGTTTTTGCAGTATTGGATTACATTTTAATACGAAGGTATTATATTTTTAATGAACAATGATTCAGAGTTGTATTCCAGGACATTTTTTTAAATAATTACGTACACTTTATAATACTGTTCATTTTCAAAACAACTAAACACAGCATATTCAGCCTACAATGTTCCCACTGCTGGGACACAGGCCTCCTCTGTGTGAGAGGGAGTGGGCCGTCATCCACCACGCGGGCCCAGTGTGGGTTGGTAGATGTCACATGTCTTCGAATTTTTGTTTCTAGGACATGCCGGTTTCCTCACGATGTTTTCTTTCACCGTCTTGAGAGAAGTGGTGATGAAATAATTTACACAAGTAAAGCGCCTGTTAGGGTTGGAACCTATGACCTACAACTCGTAAGTCGCGACCGTTACTACTGGGCCACCACTGCTCTCATATAAACACGACAACATTCAATTCCCAGCAGATAATGAATATTTGAATAATTTATATAAAATCCAGGAAAATCCACGGCTTGTGTTCCAAAAGGAAAAGCTTGCCAAAACATTGACATAACTCGTTACCTATGTTTACTTACTTGGCCCAAGAGTAATGTCTCCGAATATTTACATTATGTCCCATGACACTCGTATTTATTCGAAATCCGTGCTTGAATAACATTTGGTAAAATTTTATTTTTTTACGTATAACTCACACAGATTTTTGGATTTGATTTTGTTATAGTTTAAATAATTTAAGGCTATGTTTGAGTTTGGATCTAATTTAAAAGAAAATTCAGTGAAACGGTAAAAAAATCTCACTTTATTTACCCGTAATCATATCGCGAGTTTTATGTTTTTTTTAATTCCTGATGTCATAACAAACTCTCTAACACGTAACAATACAAAGTCTTCATAACAATAAAAGGATCTATAGCGGAACCACCACACTTCCCTTCTCTATAATCACTACGCTAGTACAGGCAGCAAAAAGGTTTGGTTTGCAGACAAGACAAACATTGCACAGCGGCCAATAGCCAATATTGATTGTTTTTATATCCGAAATCACTTTAAACACAAGACACACTCGAAAACGTATGCTAAATCGTGGGATGAGCATTAACCTACCTAACTATCTTAAATTCTGACTACCAAAAATAGTGTCAGTATTTGAAAGTAAAATGATTTCACTTTGAATAAACAAACTCAAAGATCTGACTACTCAGCAGACTAAACGTGGGTTAAAAAGTAACTCAATCAAAATAAAAATCAAAATATTTTATTTCACCTAAGCCTACATGGGCACTTATGAAACGTCAGAAGCTAGGTGCACGGTTCCAATTGGTCGTTTCCTATGGCGAAGAGCCAGCAAGAAACTCCATGGTTACTCTTTTAAAAGATAATTGGCTTTTACAATATTTTTTAATTACAGTGTTAATAGTTAAGGGAGGACGGTGTAGGCCTTTCAAAAAGTTTCAGGTAAAGAAAGTCTACAATCCACTAAGCCTACAACGTTCTCACATTCACAAGGTAGAAAAGAATCTATATAAGATAAATATGAAACTACAAATAAAAACCTATGTAAACCAAATTACATGATTGCCAACTACCTAAAGTTCCCACACATGTACCTCTTTTGTCGACAGTACTCAATTGGCAGTCGCATCGAAGCCTTACGCTCAATTACTTAGTAGTAATAAACTGCCAAAGGCTTGAGTACTAAATGTCAGGAATGTCTCAGCCCTTCCAATAGGTCCTATTGCATTGTTGTAGAATTTATTAGTCTTCATTTAATTTAATTATAGTAGTAATCAAAAGCCTGTGATAATTATAATTGGCCTATTAAAAGTCATGTTATTACAATTCAAAGTACCTACTGCACGAATGTTTCAGTAAGTACTTTGTTCCTAAAACTTACATAATTTAATTACAACAAGTAGTCAATATACGTCCAGTTCAAGATACTCATAAAAAAACACTTAAATCAATGTGCTTCATGCATAGAAATAAAACTTCAATTTTTTTATTTCCATTTTAAATGTGAACTCAAACATTTTACTCACGTTTTAAAGCCCTTTTCCCGGTCGTTCTACCGCAAACAATTCGTCAGTACCGTCAATAGCATCAACTTTATTATATTGGTCGCAATTCCATGTGTCACATCAGCGAATCACCGCAGAGTACCGACGCGTATTGATACCGCTGGCACCCTACTTGAATACTAAAGACCTGATGAGTTCACTAGAGTCGTTATCCTGCAGCTAAGGTCACCGGCCGAAAGTGAAAACTCTTTGTCCATCTATGGCACCTGTCCCACCGCCGGCGAGAAGCGAGGAGAGCTAGCAACTTGACGAGGAACGAGCAGCGAGTGCGCAACGGCGAGGAGCGATTACTCGCTTGTATGCGTATGTACCAAGCGTGGGTTTATGACCCAGTGTTCTGCCCGCCAAGTGGGCGTTGCTGAGCGAGTAATCTCTTTGATAGCTCTTGTCGCTCGCTGCGACAAACGAGTACTTGCTGGCGGTGTGAACAGTCAGCGATCAACTTATAATATATGTATCTCTTTTACTTACACGAGACCTACAATTTTTTGTACGTTGTTTGAGCGAGAAAATCGTTGATAGCTCGTCGCTTCCACGTCAGCGGAGGGGCAGGTGCCTAAGGCTCCTTCGCTCCCATTAAAAGACAAAACCCATGCTCGTGGCATGAGTCCTAAGGTGCGATTATGGCGCGTTTCATAATACATACGAGTATTACATGTGCATGAATACTGAGTACGAATGACTTTGGTATCGTGAGCTACGCTTTGATTAATTTAATGTAGAAAGATTATACACAGATAGGTACTTATCAAAACATACGACGCGCGACGATCGATACAGCTAGAATTTTAACAAGTGAAACTCTGTTTTAATAAAAGCTCCTTTCATTTAGCTCAGGCATGTAGATTATTTTTTAAATTATTAATTAATTAAATCATAAATTCAGCAGTTATTAGCGATAGTGAGACAGGGCTATATCTCACGCCTGAAGCTGAAACTGTAATTTTATTAATGGTTTTATCGTCAAGCAATTTAAAAAATGAATTATTACACAATTCTTTGTTTCTATCTTTCTTTAAAACTTTTTTAATTATGGTTTTAATAAAATTATTCTTCTTAAATACCATATTTTAAGTAATACTTAAAAAATTTTTACTCTGTTTCAGTTAAAAAGTTGGCGACTTAAACAACGAAACAGTATTAGTCTTAAAAATCTGTGCAAATAAAATTACATGATTGCTATCGTTATGTCATGTTTGTTTTTTTATTAATACATGATCATATTGCGCATATTTTGTTCAGGCACAATGAAACGAATACCTACTTATCGCATGAACATAATAATTCAGTTCAACCTTTTATTAAAAGCGTTTTCGTTTTTGCTGAAAAACTTGACTAAGTACTATGAAACGAATTTACTTCATGAATAAAGAGTTGTGGCCAATTTACACATACTTTTTTCCGTGGCGAATTTACTTTGTGGCAAGTTTACAACAACCCAAACAGAGTAGTAAAGTAACAACTAATCTTATCACACACCCACTCACAACTCCTCAGGCACTCCTACACACTCACCCGCACTGTACACTTAGCAATGCTTAGATGGTGCTAGCAGTTTCGCTACTCACTCTATAAATTTGTTTCTGCTGCATGTATTGTTATTAAATTGTAAATCCGTAATTGGCTGTAAGACCAGTTTATTTAATTTAAGATAACATTTCAAAGAGCTGTGGATTTTGTGAATAATAAATAAATAATAATAATAAAACAACACTATCGTGCATGAAAAGATTTGGTTTTACGAAGCTTATTAAACCCAAAATTAATATTTTTGGCAAAAATGCCCATCGGTACCCAGACAGACAGAAAATGTAATTTTTCATTTCGGAAAATACAAAAAAGAAAACACTTGACAAAACTGAATACAAAAACAGTGAAAACTGAAATAAAATAACAAAACGGGAACTATAAAATCTAACTGGAAAATGGATTACATTTCCGAAATAAAAAGGAAACAAATTGACAACCAATCAGCATATCGATAAAAAACGCACATAGTAACATATTATGCTGTTATCTAGCTACAATTTTACTACAATCATTTTGTTCAAACGTTTATATCAAACATTTTTACAGCTGCTGTGGTGGAGCCCAAGTTATCGTGTATCGTAGATAGTTTCAAGTTAATCATTTGCAAATTAGCAAAATGATAATCAAAAGAAAATAAGAGTCAATTTAGTAGATTTTATCGACACCTTTTAAGAACTATCGAAAGTCAATAAAATTATCATAAAGCGATCATAATATTAACACTTTCACTAAACAGGAGTTAAAAGAAACAGATGGTATGATGAATATTTATGTGATTCGCAAATATATATTTAATTTTATAAACAAACAATAAAAAGTTGGCCAACTGCCTGCGCAGGCGCCACCGGTAAAAATCGCATGTTAACTATCGCACTATGGACAATACTTTTATTCAAAATTTATTCTTTTCAGAATAACCACTTTTTTTATATTTAACTATTACTCCTTTTTATTTTATTATGCATAGACATTTTTTTTCTCTGCTTAGTTATGTATTTTTTCTGTATTTCTTAAAACTAAACTATTCTTAAATTCGCTGAAATTTCAAAGATTAACTTTCTAAGTAAATTATGAAAATATATTATGTACTCATCTCTGAAAAATCTGCGTTTTTTGCGTGTAGCAAAATAATGTACTCACAGTTGCGGTGTTGCGGCGGGCGGCCGGCGTGTGATTGTGTGTCGTTCGTCGCTGCACCTCGGTTATATGCGCACACGCGACGCCACACCGCCTCCACAGGGTGTAAACAAATGCTCAATTTTCCTGCTTCTTTTTTATTTCTTACTTCAGCGAAAAAATCTTAAAACGAGCGGTATGTGCAATGAATTTGGTATTAACGTTGACTAAATTCTTACGCTGCTTTGTTATTGATGTGGAACAAAGAAAACGCAACTGGGTACTTAGGTAGGCATTGGATATGTTTGATTCACAACAAGACTTCGAGATATCTCACATCTGTACTTTGATGCTTTGTTTATTCCAAACAATTATTATTCGACCCCTAAATGTGCTGTTTCTTTGGGCTTTAACTTTTGGCCCGGGAGCATATGCGGTGAAACCATACACTATTGACGACTAAGCATTTATACGTAACTTCATTAATGAATATTAAATGAGCAAGTAGTACATGACGGTCATCGCGTGTGCCCCTCGCTCCTGTATAACGTTTGGTCCATAATTGACTTATCATTGACTATATTCCAATCTTCTACAGTTTTCTTTTCAGTGTGTTTTACATCATAGTTGTATCACAAATCCATACTTCCATACTATCCATACTATCCATACTAATATTATAAATTCGAAAGTAGCTCTGTCTGTCTGTCTTTCTGTATGTCTGTCTGTCTGTATGTTACCTTTTCACGCCTAAACCACTGAACGGATTTCGATAAAATTTAGCAAGGAGATAGATGGCATCCCGGGGAAGAACATAGGCTACTTTTTATCCACATACCACGCGGGCGAAGCCGCGGGCGGAAGCTAGTAGTCAATAAGTATTCATGTTAATACATAATTGTATTTATGTATAAGAGTGAATACCTATGTATAGCTTAATAAATCTAGAGCTCTGAGCTCGAATAATTGATAAAAGATAATATCACAATATTATAATCAGCACAGCCTGTAGGTTGATCGATGATGGTGCGCAAGCGACGCTCCCCAAAAGTGCAATGTATCAAACAATGAGATCAATGGTGGGTGCCTGGGTCGACCAACGGTGCCCAAACCAGTCTCCAAGGGAAAGGCTCTAAATACCTTATTACATTTAATTTATTCCAATGATAAAAATGTCCCGTTCACTCTACACTCCCGAATTTAATCGCCCCTTGACTCGAGAGCACTAATGAAGGAGAATTAATACCACCGACTTGGTACTTGCAACTGTACGGTTATTGAAATTATATGACTATCATTTTGCTTGGTTTTTATTGGGTTTTGGTACCAAAATAATATTTTTATGTTGTCATAATCATGTAAGTTCAATGTACTGACTTTACAAGTTTCTTACCCTCCAACTATATACCTTTGTGGTACTTATATAAATGTAAAGGAACAGAAACACATCAGCAGAGAGCTAGATAAAGTAATAAAGTGCCCACTGGCGCTACTTAAGGGCAAGACGTTAGAAAAACAACCTCTCGCCGACACATGCCTAACTCCACACAAGTACTAAAAACTTCGCAGAAGCTTTCCCTTTTAGCTTAATATCGACTAGCATCCACAAAGTAGTCTCAAAGTGAAAATATTTATGCGAAAAACAAGTCTTATAATGACCTAGTGGCTGGAGATATTCTAATAGTCCCATTTATTATGTTTTTGCCTTCTCTCAGAACATAACAACGTCTCTCATGGCCCCTAAAATTAGGAAATGAATTATTATAATTACTTTCGTAAGCTTATCCTAATTTGTCCTTAATTAAGCCCTGTTTAGTGGGTGACGGGGCTAAGTAGGCAACTAGGTGGCATTTTCTAAGGGTTAGTTAATTCTTAATTTCATAACGACTGTTGTTGGTACTTTATTTGGCGTGCGGACCTAATTTGTTTAAAACGAGCTGGTAGTGCAGTACTATAGGGAAACGTTTGTTAATTTTACGTGGAAATTATATTTACTTATTAAACATAGTTTTGAAGGTTATATTTTGAATGTCAACCTATAGTAATGTCTGTACAAATAAACAGTTATTCAAACAATAGTTAATGCGCTATTGACCTACTCTGATTAGAGTCGCCATAACTTTTCAAGGGTAAGAAAAATATCCTAGACACTCTCCTATTTTTGTTTGTTAATGTACTAAGTAAATTAACAAACGATAAAATAAAGCTTACATTGTAGCTACCTAGGTCATGTTAGGTAGGTCATACAAATAATAAATAGGTTGGTATTCTGATAATATTTTTGCCTTAACATTATGCAAAGTTAGTAATTCAGGCTTCAGTGATGATCAATATTATTTGAAGTCATTAACGGTGAATTATTCGTTTACATTTTCTCATAGCGCTTAGTCAAAGGAATGTGTGAATAGAAAAAAAACATTCTATCATATTTATCAACAAAACATAAGAAATATCCATAACAAATCTATCACCAGTGTCATCACAATGATGTGAATAAATTAATGCAGTAATGAGTAGGTACCTAATGTTATTTAAATAAACCTTCTGTCATTTAATAGTGTCCTAAATAATTGAAAAACTGTACCGCAGTACCGTTCGATAACTTAGTACGAAGGCAAGAAAGACACTCAATAACTCATACGACACTTTGAATTTGCATTCTATTGGTCTATTGACATTTGAGATGAATCGTCGCACGCGCCGATTGTCTCCGTAGTCGAGAAATAACGGAAGGAAGACACGCGGCATTGAACTGCATCCACGTAGCGCGCCTCTCTGCGTACGCGCAGGGAATCACAATCACTTCGGAGGAGACAAAGCGTTGTAGTCCCTGTGTTCGTCGGTACTTACCTCTTGGAATTATCAGGAAATCGGCAGTAATTTTAATATAATTGAACTTTTTCACGGTTGCAAATGGCGTTAATTTTAATTTCACTGATATAAAGTCCTGTTTACATAGTTTTTGGTTTGGAAAATGTAATTTTAATTTAACGGTAAGTTATTATTTATTTTTATAATAATTTTGAAGAATTTTTGATTATTTGAAGCTAATTTAATAGACATTCACTGCATAACTTTACGCACTTTCGCACTAGACGAAAAAATCTAAACAACTGCCCGCATGCTGTAAAGTGCTGTAAATGGGGGAAGAGTTAAAATCGGAAGGAGTAAGTAATTATTACAGTTTTACATCTGATCGAACACGTTGAGATTACATAAACTAGATTGCAATTAAGTTGAAAAAACAGCAATGCTTCATGTATGGATATAAGTAGCTAACTTTGTACTATGTACTACCCGCGGCTTCGTCCGCGTAAGACCTAATTCTTTTTCTAAAATAAAATATATAAATATAGCATTACCGGTCAACTGTCGATTGGCCTTCTAATGGCCGATAACAATTAAAATTCTATTGTGTCTCGTTAATGACAGATAGAGGTCTATAGCCCCATAACATCAGCTATCTGACAGTGAAAGTCCCGTCAAAATCGATCAGCCGTTTTGGAGATTAGCGGAACAAACAGGCAGAAGGAAATACTGTTTTTTGTTATAGGTAGGTAAGTATATTTTCAGTAGCTGATGCCCGCGGCTTCGCCCGCATGGATGTCGGTTATTATATACTTAAACCATCCTTGAGGACCACTCTATCCATTGGTGATAACAGCATGAAAATCGGTGCAGTAGTTTTTGAGTTTATCGCGAACAGGAGGACAGACAGACGCGGCCGACGACTAAATTATGAATTATATATAATTATAATTATATAAAATTGTAACTAAATTATGAATGCAGAATTGTAGACATCGTAAAGAAAACAACATTTGGACATGACTACACCAATTTTTCATGAACTGTCCAAATCATATTGCTTTCTTTTTAGGATCATAAATATTTCACGATTGTTAAAAGAAACTGTATTGGTTGACTTTTAAATATAAGTATAAACAAACAACCGAACTGTGATTTATTGAAAGCAAATCTTCTAGTTGTTTTTTCACTTGCACGATTTAAATTAATCTGTCTCGCTGAATCTTGCAAGTAATTGCAAGTAAAAAGATAGAGATGTATACGAACGAAGGTTTTTCTGCGATATGCAATCAATCACGTTCGCGAACCATTCAATAAACGATGTTAAAAGCGTCTTAACGATCATTAGTGGCCTAATACGTAAAGATTACAGATTTTTTCGATCAATTTTCATGATAGATAACGTAAACATTGATGTTTCATAATATGTATATTATTCTACAGTCAGGGAATTTAATTGTTTATCAAATTGACGCATTACGTCAATTTGCCGTGTAATTGCCATTTTATATGCACTGTCAAAGAATTTCAGTTGAAGATACATACAATATAAGTTCGTAGTCAATTTGAAACAATTAATTATCCTGATTTTACGAGATACCGACATTACTCAAAATAAGCATTTTATTTCACATAGAACCTACATAGACACATATGAAACGTCAGAAGCAAGATGCACGGTTCCAATTGGTCGTTTCCTATGGAGAAGAGCCAGCAAGAAACTTCACGGTTACCCTTTTAAATAATTGACTTTTACAACTTTTTAAAATTAATAGGGTATGGGAGGACAGTGTAGGCCTATCAACAAGTACCAGGTACGTAAAAAAATAGAAATTGTTGGTCTATAAATCTACAGTCTATTAAGCCTAAAAATGTTCTCACATTCATAAAATATAAAAGTCTACCTATTTAAAAATTAAATAAAACTAAAAACCTTTTTATACCAAATGACTTGATTGCCATGACAACTGTAAAAAATCTGGGTAAATAAGCAAGCTCGAACTTCAATCAACTCGGCTTACCGCAGTTCATAGCGTTTCGCCACAATCCAAGATTTGTCACTTTCATAAAGTTTCTACTCATAATTAGCACTGCAGACCCACCGTACCTCTAGTCATCTGAATAGTATCACTCTCATCTAATCTCCATAAATCGTTATTTTCCTGATTCTTTCTGTTACTTTACTCACCCTGCCATACCTAAGTCTAGGCCTAGGCTTCTAGAGGGTATAGACAAATAAATAAGAAAATAAATCTGTGCTCAAAGAAAAGTCTTTCATTACTTAACAACTGCGTCATTTCAATCTGCGCCTATCGCAGTCAACTGTTGGTCAAAGACCTCCCAAGTTTCAATTTGAGTTCAGATAAAGCGACTATTGTTTTTGTTCTTAGACCTGGTGCCGTATTATGAGGTATAAATGCTACCATTTTTCCAGTGTGGGAGAGAGACGGAGCTAGACAAGGCCGCTAGCACCATCCCGTTTTCGCAGTGTAAAAATGATGGCATTAATACTTCGTAATACTACCCCTGTTATTACATTTTAGGAGTGTTGAACACCACCCTGCGGTAGGTATAATTATTTACCTAATTATTTTCTGATAGTTCTTTGATATCTGCACAGAGGAAGATTTCAACCCAAAAAATAAATACTTACGTCCAGTACATACCTTTATTGATCCTGGCGCTATCTGTTGGCCTTCCAACGAACTAACACGGTAATACACGAGTAACTAAAATATCCCTAGACTGTTGACGGTGTGTGTTTTCATAGAAGGATTTCCAGGGGGAATTTTCAGTAGGTACTAGCAGTAGCAGTCCGCATGGATTTCTGTCCGATTGAGGACAATAGGTTCGCCCCTTATTAAGTACAAGACGGTTAATTTTAATTTTAAGGGCATAATAGAATATAGCCGTAATAGTAGTTGAATATAGCCGAGCTGGGTAGTGAACGCCATAATTATGATAGTTATATCGTATGGCCAAATATATGAAAAGTCAACCAAGTGTCAATTTGCTAGACCTCAGTTTTAATTATCGGCAAACCAATTTTGATGGGAAATTTAAAACGACAAATAAAACCAACATAATAATACATCATATTATTTATTTTCAGATGTGAACAACATACGCGCTATAATTACAAGGATTGATGTAAAACTGGATAGTCAATAATGTAAAACAATATGCACAATTCCCTGTAGGTATTTACACAACAACTCATTTTAAGGCAGTCAAAATAGTACTTCTACCATGGGGGCTTCTGTTAGGCTACGTTTGAAGCAAGGAGCTTTACTTAGAATTAAAAAAAAACAAGAACAGAATTTATGTAGATTCATGAACAACATAATTTGTAGATATGAAACACTCAATATTAAATTAGACACTCCAAAAGAGGACAATACCAAAAGTAGTAGTTGTATTTTTGTCAATATCAAGAACAAAATCTGTTTGTATACAGATTTTTAGATATACTTTGTATCGCCATTTGCTTCTATAGGATCTATTAAAATTTTCAACAGTCAGTTATAATTATAAGCTTTAGCATATAGCTACATAATTATAAAGTTTATATACTCAGAATCATTCGTTGAATATTACGGGGCTACAGTTCTAACACCTATCTCTAATATAGTTATTGAAGTAGAATTAAATAAAATTCTTGAACACGGGCAGTCTACATATAAGGCAATATATATCATTATATTGGGGAATAGCAAATACGAATAAATATTCCCTTTATAATTTTATTTATGTTAATTTTGTTATTAAATGGCTTCATGCGCCTAGAAAGTTTATTTTACTATATGATTTTTTAGGAATCGATAACATTTATTTAATCAGAAATGGTATCTACAGTTTTATTAATAACATTTCAATCAGTAAGGAATACCTATAATCCGTCACAATTTAAATATAGGTAAGTGATGAAATAACTATATTTTTCATACCAACGCTATTCATTACAATAAATATCTCCTACGATACAATAATTCGGAAAACTCCAGTATTTCAAAATCAAATTGTTCTTATTATTGAAAATCCACTAGTAAATACAGTTCTGGAAGTTCATAGCTTTTCACCATCTAATAAAGTTATCTAGGGATATAGGAATAACTTTGACAGTAAAAATAAATCAATATTGATGTCGATAAGATACAGTCTTTGGGGCTTTAGGGAAGTGATATTTGAATCGCCTAATTAAAACGAGGCAATGGCAAGGTTTCCTACATAAGTACATAATAACTCCATGAGCCCTTATTTTAAGAATTGTATTTTCTAACACACATTGTCATACGCAAATGATTACTGGCAGTCTAAAGAACTACAAAAAAACAACAAAAAAAAAATGCGAAACCATGGCACTAAATTATACAACATATCTCATTTTGTACAAAAGCAATTTTGTTCTCATAAATAAATAAAAATGTTTCAGATTTATTTAAAATAGTAAAAGCTAATTGTACAAATATGTAATTGTAAATTTGAAAAGAACCAAATATCCAGCTAGAGAAACAATTGTAGGCAGGAATATTTAAAGCTTTTAAGACATTGTAAACATTGATACATTTACTACCTATTGGGGTTGCCTACCCACAGCATGACTTCATTTTGCAGTTAATATTGCCTTACTTAAGTTCCTACAAAAACTTCCATCAATAAAAGACGACATGATAGCCCATTAAGTGCAAATTATGAAATAAAATTGATGCAAAGGGTCCCCTTACCATTAACGCTACACTTGTCTTTCTGAATTTGTTCGATATCGTCTGCAAAATGTAGTCGAAGAATAATTATAACGATCCTATCGTAAAGCTTCCTCTAATGAAACATTAATCCTATGAATGAGTTATAGCATTCACCCAAATGTTATAATCGCGTATATTTGAATCACAAATCGATTCGTTGCTACAACTACCAAATAATACGAAGCAGGGTTAGATATATTTGATACATAAACTTTAAAATTCACATAAGTTCATACAATACTAGGTACAAAAGTAATTGACGAGCTACATGGTGTGCATACCTATAATAAACTAAATGAAGACGTAAGTACACAAAAGTTAAATAATTAAAACTTAATATATGATTAATATTTACATTAAAGTACAGAAAATTAAACGAAATAATACTAAAACGCATTGTCATTCGTTATCTAAAGATATATTAATTAATATAAATGTGCACTTTCTATTCAATAAACATGGCAACTGTATACATTATAATGTCATCTAGGTACATTTCGCTATTTATCTTAATTCTAAAGTAACAATTCAAGGCCTTTTACATAGAAGACTTGTATTATATTATACCAAAAATAATCTTGAATAACCCCGATACTTGATACCGATTTATTCAATACATCAAAGGGCTGTAAGCAGAAGTTGATTGAAGACTGAACTTGGTAATACGCCTTCGTGTTGTCGATGTTTCAGGAAGGGTTGCCTATCAAAGTATTGAGTTTAACGGTATGCTAATACTAACTGGCCAAAATAACATTTTAAGTATCTTTTACAGAGTCATTTGTATTTCTACAAAATATAACATTGCTAAGGAATGTCCACAAGATTGAGCAAGTGCTACAAATTATACCAATTCCTATTTATCTCCTATCAGTTAATTACAAATTCATGTAAATGATATTCTGATAGATATGTGGAACGCACAATGCAAGTCGAATTTATTTCAACAAAATACATTAATATATCTTGTTCCTCCATATATAACGATGGAGATCCACAAAATATCAAACTATTCTGGTACATACTTAACATCTTTCATTTTAATAATATAATACAATTTTGTAAGCAGTCAAATGATCGAGCCTTTCTCATTTTCACACGAATAAGTTACTAAAAAATGTATGTATATGACTAAACACCACAAAACTTCACTAATTATAAAAAGTAGATTCAATCATATAGGTACTACTATGTTTCTATATAGGATTTCAATATTTGATTTATAAACCTTTATTATAAACATTTGAAGAAACGAATACAATAATATTTTAGTTTCTATTAATTGAACATTCTACATTGACCGCTTATATTTTATTTAAAGCCCAGCTTGGTTATATGTTTCAAGTTAGTAAACGTGTTAATTACCTACGTATCATTGCATTTTCCAAAGATTTACTCATCCAAGTACAGCCAAATACCAGTATAGTCAATAGTGTTGATGTCTTTATTTTGAAGTGATCTTATGTGTCAAAGAACCCCCGGTTCTATGAAAGGCGATGGTTATTATTTTATCATAGAACTTTCGAGGTGTTCCGTAGATCTAGGTAAAGAAATTGTCTCTTTGTTGGTAGATGGGCAGCTCTACGTCTGGTGACCGATCGTCCAAGTCGTCAGCATTACCATTTTGAGGCAGTTCTTCTAACGCTTTAACTGATAAAATAAAAGAAAACAATTAGGTACGATACACAAAAAAAGTATCTGTTAATTCAAATCACCATTCACACATCGAAATGCAAACAAAAACAATGCAACTATTAATCAAATTAAACTACTAAAAATAAATATAAGTGAACTACTCACAACAAAATGCAAAAAACGAAACCATGCCGCAACACACTGGGTAGTGGGTATCTTCTAAGAACCGTCCGAGTCAGCCAATTTACTTACATGATATATATTTAATTAAGGGAATTAAAGTAATTTAATAATTAGTAGAAATTAATGGTCACAGAGCATTATCTAGCAACAGTCAATACTTTACAGCATTTTTTTTTTTGCAGAAAGATGCTATTGTGGCCAAGGCTGAGTTAATGGGAGCGGACAAAGTGAAGGATACGTGAAATGTGCAGGTGTAAATGTAAGTGTCTGGCTATCAGTAGTTGGATGCGGACGGTCCTTGCTCAGTGTTGGTTCCTGCACAAAACGGGACAAACAACATCAAGCAAACGGTTACAGGCGTGACACACACGTGTTTAGGTTAGTCACATCAAACACACAATAATTGCTACTTTGAATAGAAGAGAAAATACGTCAAAATGGCAATTCTGTGAGAAAATTAAGAAAAAATCTAAATGTGAGACATACAATGTTTGGAGTCTACATGATTAGTGTCATGTTGCAAAAGGTGATATTAAATATTTATTTTCAGTTACGAGTACACATACTTATTTTAAGCTTAAACACTAGATTGCCAAAACATTTGACTAATGTGGGCAAATAATTTTTCATACGGCTTTTAAAATTGAATATGAATGATAAAACGTGTGACAATTTAGTGCACAGAAAAACCTGTTCCATTGATTCATAATTCCTACATTTTACTTATGATTATTATCCAGAAACTTAAAAGAATCATAGAATGATGAAACAGATCATTACAAAAAATTTACGACATTTAAACAACATTAACAAAAATTACAGTAAGTATACAAGAAAAACCTTGGGAGGCAAAACTAATATGAAGCAACGTCCTTACCGGCGATGATTTTGCTCATCTCAGTGACCTGCTTGGCGAGTATCTGGTTCATTTGTAGCAAGTGCTCCCGTTGCCGCTTCTCGCCAGCGTCCGGACTCTAACGGTCATCATACAAGCACACACATGTAGGACTGTGCCGGTTTACATATTTACAGCCAACATTCGAAGCGGCTATCCAAGCTTTGGCGGTGTTTTCAGACAGAATGTAATATTGAGTTAATAAGCTGTTGGTCAATACAAAATGTTGTTTTGGAACCAAATTAAACGCCAAATTAGACTGAAGGATTTTTTAAATCAATAATATTATGATGAGAGACCATATTATGGGGAATTTTGATTATATTCCATCTGCAAACACCAATCTATTTATAGTCTTTACATTATTTTCAGGTTTTAGGTCTAGAATCTAGGGTAATCAGTAGAATGAACATGCAAAAAATATAAAAAAGTTCATTCCAACAACAATGAAAGCAGAGCGAGCGAATTTGGGGTGCATTGATTAATATAGTGAAAGTTAATGAGGACTTTATGCATTAGATGTACATAATGTACAACAGTATCAACTATATGAAGAAGATAACTATGTGGATGATGAACTATTTCCAACTGAGAGTGATGAAGAAAGACTATGAAGAAGCGTTGCTCAAATATTCGGAAGAAATTTTTAACATATCTCGTGTATAGCACATACACGTTGTCTATGCATCAGTTCAGCTCATTAAAGTAAGAACAGTTCCAGTAGTAATCGGAAATAGTCATAATTCATACATTCATAGAACGTATTCCTCGTTATTCATAAAACTTCAGGAAGTTACGCATCGTAACGTAAATCTACTTCGGAAGTCAGTTGGAAGTGATATAACAGGTGTATTATGCATACCTTGCTGGGGTCAGCAGATGTGCCTGTCAACATTTTCTTTATCGACTCCACCTTCTCTTGCCTCTTTTGCTGTTCCTCTGGAGACAGTTCTGGAGGCTGTGAGAAAATAATAACCGATAAGTTTGTCACTTTAATTATGGTTATTCATGTCTTTTATTATAATCTTATTTCCATGCTATTGATCACTATAAGTATGCTACAGGTATCTGTTTTTTTTTCTAGGCTAAGATGGTTAATTTAATTCATTTGTGCTAATTTATTTCATTAGCAAGTACTTCCAATTAATTTGTACTTCGTTGTAGTTATACAATGCAACTGTTGGTTCCGGAATCTATACTACCGGAACAATACAATAACTCTAATTTCTAATCCAAAATAAAACATATATACACTTTCCAGTGTATTATATACAATCGTGCTTCATTGAACCGATTAACTGTCGATAATTTATGCATAAAATAATTAGACACACGAGAGCAAGCCAACTTTGGATATAAACAACAATCATTTCGAACCAACAAGATTATAAAATTTAAAAAAGTTTAATTATTATAAAATAAAAAAAAATATAATAATTATAAAAAATAATACACTGACACATGTAATTTATTTACTACGTTTTTTATAAAACTTACCTTCTCTGGTATATATCTCTCAGGAATCAGAATCTTCTGTGGCGCTGCGAGCAGCTGATCGATGGTATTATCAGCCAGCCTGAGTGCATGTGGTGGTAGCGCAGACCGTACCACGTCCGGGGCTGCGCCACGTAAAGCACGCTCCATGTCCGCGTCGTCCACTGAACGACCCATCTTCTAGACAAAATGTTCATATTAATGTTGATTTCGGTTATGATGACGATAATTTGTGTCTAGATTGCTTCCAATATTAAGTTATAGGATATTAAATGCTTTGGGGAACTAACTGATGTTTGATTTCTCTACTCTATTAATTTGTCGTTATAGCGACGCAATAGTGTAAGAACGATTGTTTTGATATAGTAAAAAGTAAAATTATCATATCAATCGTAATGTGTCTACAATTACTAATACTTACATCTTGAGTGTACGCGTCTTTAGGCATTTCATTAAGCGTCTTGGCACTAAGATGGTGTGGTGCCGTGTAATGCCTCCTCTTCTCTTTCGGCACTTGCCGTCTATGCAAGGAGCTGTTCTTCGGAGCATCGCCAGACATCTCTGTAATGATCTGCTTAGCAGCTTCACTCTTGAATATCGGTGATAACTCCATATGCGACCTCGTCAGGCTGACAACACTGCTAGTCTTTGACAAAGGATCGTTCGTCAAAGTCCTTGAACTATCCGTGGGGCTATTCAAGTACTGCGTTGATAAAGACATGTTGCGATCGTATCCAGACCTATCGTAGCTTTTATTGTAGCTACTACTAAGAGAAGACATGTTTTGGGAGTAGTCGTAATTGGAGAGAGATGGACTCGAGACATATTTGGGGCTGAGATCCATGTTTGGTTGTAAATAATTATTATCACGTCTTATGCCGTATACTTGTTCGTATTGCTCGTTTCGGGGTAATGTCGTTGATCGAGAATAACTGAGAGATTGTACGAGTTCTTCTTCCAAGAATTGGTCTAAGTTCGCAGTGATATTGTTTGTGGGCCAGTCAGACATGGGCTGAAGAGAACGTTCCCGATCTCTCTGGCGCCGTTCACTCTCGCGCTTGACTATGCGGACTGTTTTGATCTCTTGTTTTTCTACATTTGTGAGATTACCTGAAACAAATAGCATTGGATATATGAATTCAAACTTCTTCACCACGGGACTCTAACGTACTAGAAGATTTCATATTTTTATTTTACTTGAAATTAAAAAAAAAGAATGAACGGTCGTAATTTTTTTCAGAATCTATTAATGGTAGGTATAAGTTACAAAGTCTACTCACTGAATCCAGCATGCTGTAAGTCCTCGCTGTTGAGCGGAGAAGTGACGTCAGCTCCAGGTCCTCTAGTATCCACATACAAGGGCGTCTCGACGTTGGATGGCTCGTAATGACCCGGCGGCATTAGCGGTCTTACGTCATAGTCGTAGTCGGAGTGACCGTGATCAATAGTATGACCTGTATCAAGATTCGTTTCTTGCCAGGATGACATGGGGTGACGTTTACCTAGAAAAATAAATTGGAAATGGTTCTATGACTTGAAGACCATGAAATATTTATAAGTAACAGAAATGCTGGCCAAGTGACTAGACGTAAAATAGTTCGAGGCCAAAAGTGAGAGATTGATTTGAGCTAATGGCGTTCATAAGCATAGTCTGTCTTCAAAACCAGTTGCCATGATGGCATTTTAACGGCTTGGGCTAAAAGTAGAAAAAGTCGGAAAGATTATAATATTAACTAACCAGGCATGGTGTCGTGAGTATTCTGCAAAGCATGTGACTGTTGAGTTAGATGCCTGACGGCGCGGCTCAACTCCTGCCGCTGACGCTGCAACGCTGTCACTAACTGCTGAACGCGTGACACTTCTGTGATCAAACATGAACTAATTAGTACAGCACAAAGACCTTTATTTCGTTTATGATTTCCAAATGGTTTTGCTGTTATTCCACTTGCCCAAAGTGGGCTGTAAAACGGAAATCGGTAATAATATTATGGCACATCGAGTGGCAGAAAAAGTTCAGTTTTGTCGAGTGTCGTCTTTGTTATGATTATGAGTGACAAAGACGACACTCGACAAAACTGAACTTTTACCTGACAGTTTCTTTTTAAAGCTCAATGTGTCATCTTCTCGTCAATACTGTCTTTATACGTGCCTTCTCCATCGTCCTCTCTCTCCCTCTTCGCTACTAATCCTTATAGTGGTGGGGTCGGTTTCTCTTCTTCTTTTTCTCCTCCACTCCACTCTGTTTGTGTATAATGTTATACTAACCGTCCTCAAGCATGGCCGTAGGGTTGGTGGCGTGATGCTGGTGTCCAGCAGCTCGCCTCGCCTGCAGCGCGCGCCTCAGCTGCTGCAGCTCGCGCTCTAGACGAGCGTTATCTGCCACGGTCTGCTCTAATTTCTATTAAATAACATGTTTTATTTAGAAATTGCGGTGTTTTATTCACTGTCAGGGTACCTTTCATGCTTTGCAAAAATAAATCAACTTTCAAGTGGTAATAAAAACATGTATGTTTATATTGTAAAAGTAGAGATTGTAAATATACATAGTTGCCATAACTTAACGCACACAAAAGTTGTAATAAATATTGTTCATCAATATCGCTATCAACATCTTTCTTGAAGGAGTCTAAACTAGTAGTGCAATATGGAAATTATAAAAAATTACATAAGTACGAATATTAAAGGTAAACGTATAAATAAACAAAAAATAAAGTGCATGATATAGACGAAAACCTTATAAACCTTAGAATTGTGCGCCAACATCTGTTGCACGCGTGCCAGTTCCTCCTCTAGACCACCTCCTCCTCCAGGGTTATTCGTGGGAGCTGACCTTCTAGTCGAGGTAGGGTTGCCATCAAGATTCAGTTCTCCTTTGTGGACACTGTCCAACTTTCCGCGGACACCTGGAAAAATAAACCGTACCATATAATCTTATTATCCAGTTAACGTAAGTCGTTCATAAATATTTTTATAATGAGGCCTATCTTACCAGAAAGTAAGTTCTCTATAGCATCTTTATCAGTTTTCAATCCTTGCAGAATGGCAGCTTCGTCAGAGAGTTCTTGCTCTAATGCCCATAGTTCTGCCACTCTCGCTCGAGATGCTTCCGTTTCCAAGGATTTTCCTGCAGCAACACTTTCTAGCCATCTGAAAAATATATCCGTTTAATATTAGAAACTTCAATTATTATATTATATATATATTTAATGTTATCTTATCTTATGGATTCAAAAAGAAGAATAATGAAAAAAGTTGTACCTTTGCTGCTCAAGAGCGTGTTCGGCCAACACTTTCTGCCGTAGCCTTTGGTTCCTTTCCAGCCTTTCGATGGTAGAACCAGGTCTATTGTAAAGAGATCCCAACTTAACCATATTGTCCACTAACTGTACTAGAGGTTTGCTCTTTTCGTACTGATGTTCCAATTCCATTAATTGATTTTTGAGGAATTCTAGCCGTTGAAGACTTTCTTCGCGTTCCATTGCCTTTAGAGAACTGAGACAATCCTACAAAGAAATAACATTGTAAGAGTGTGAACAGTAGCTTTTTACTACCTTTATTTTCAAGTTTATCACATTGACAACACAAATTAGATACAATTTAAAAGACAATCTAACAAAAAAATATGCAACTAAACAAAGAATAATAAAAAGCATTAACAAACACCTCAATGCTACTGATTTGTGCGCAGCACTGCTCGATGGCCCGATGGGTCGCCGCATGGCGTCGTCGTAATTGAATCAAGAGCAACACCAATTCTTCATGAGTTCGACCAAGAAGTTCTCCAGCAGTAGGAATCTCACCTAACTGTTCATTTTGATTTGGCTGCTGCTGCCCTCGTTGCTAATATGATAATACAAAACGTAACACAAATGATAAAGCAAAATGCACAAATAATAAAATAAATACATATGTGAAACTAACAAACAAAACAAAAATGAGAACACATCAATAATAAACGCAACTACTAAAACATTAACGGCTAAGTGCCCATGACCACATACCATATCATCAGTTTCAGTGTTCCTTCGTACTCTCGGGCTTACAGCTCTGATAGGTTGCTGAGAAGCTCTAGATGGAGATCTAGCTGAAGCCCAACAGTCCTCTGTTGTACTCAATGCATGTAACTGAAAAGTAAATGAATCACATCAACATTATGACCAAAGCTTCCCACTTTTTCGTGGCTACATGAAAATTATTGATAAGTGATGTTATAGGGTATGATGAATTTCTAAACGATCTTACATTTTGCTGAGACGTTGACATTTGTTGTGAGCCGTAATGATCATTAGATTGTTTATCTTCTACCCATCTGACCCTCGGGCTCACTGCACGTACCGGTATGTTGGCGTCCCGACTGTTCCTTCCAATGGACGTGTTACTTCCGAGAAAAGCTTTCTTTGACAATGCTTGCTGATTTGTCGTGTTATTGTTTGTACCAGATTCCGTATGCGCGCCTGACATTGTCATAGAAGCTGCAAGAATTACTTTCGTGAGATTGGAATTACATAAAATGTAGTACTTTTATGCATCATTTATGGATATATCCAATTTGTTTACTTAAAATTCGAGAAGTAAACATGATAAAGTGTGTATCAGTGCGCGTATTAGTAGAAATATTGATTAATATTTACAAAAAAAAACACAATCCATGTTAAAGTCGCATGCTTGGTTTTTCTTTACACCTTATCGTGTTTCAACCCTTCCTTCAAACCAAATCTAATTAATTTAATTGAAATGAAAAACATAAAAATGCCAAATTATTTACACTTTCAATAATTAGAAACAATGACTTTGCTTTGCTTTAATATTGTAACAGAAATATAACTTACATAGTGTACCTTACAGGACCATAGAATGTTAGAGGATACCTTCATTGCTTGCACTATCAGTTCCAGTGTCCGTACTACAGGCAGCGTCTCCCCCGCCCCCACTAGCGCCTGAGCCCCGCACGCGTCCTACCCTGCCTTTCATTAAACCACTTGACATCAAATCCCACTGTCTAAGCTTCTCCCTATCAATTTCAAACTTTTTCTTATTCCTTTCTTCAGCTTCGCAAGATCTCTTTTTATTTGTGAGAACGATCGGATTATTTGGTTCAACTGCTAGTTGTTCATAGACACCTTCATCTGATTGTTTTATTGACATTTCCGCACTCTCAGCGAGGCTAACATATACGTCGTTTTCGTTTAATTTTTGTTCTTCTTCTAAAAAGTTGCAAAGAAAACCAGATTTACTTTCCCTATTTCTTAAAACTCGGCCTTGTATGTCACAATTTACATAAGTGACATTTCTACATATTTTGTTTGTACCGTCTTTCTTTACTCTTTTGATGCTACTCATACCGCAGGCTTCATTTATCTTAGCAGACAGCGATGTTCCCGCAGGCATTGAATCTAAGTCATCCATGGAACGAGCATGCCTATGTGAAACACGTCTTAAATTATCTCTCCACAGGGTATCCTCGTCCCAGTGTTTGTCTCCTTGGCATACAACATTTTCATAGGCACCTGCGTCTGCTTCGGCGTCATAATATACGGTATTTGATGAATTTCCGCTACAGTGGGACGACATACTTGTGCTAGAGAGTTTTATTAAAGAATTTGCATTTGTATCTGGTGAAGAGTTTTCATGATTACTATGGCTACTTGAATTCCTTTTACATCCAAGACCTGACAAATTCATTGATTCTGGAATTTTTGAATTTCTGCCACCAGTAGACTCGTATATATTCTTCATATCAATCTCAGGATCCTTATCAGCTGCGCTCAAAAACTCAACAGACACACTTCTGGCTGTAGCAGCTAATTCAAAAGATGGTTCAGATAATAAAAGTTGATTATTTCGAATGGGGTTATGAATATGTGAGATATCATTTTTCTTATGTAATGGACCCCTGCGCCGTTGGTTATTCAGTTTCCGATGAAGGTTAGTATTTTTCAGGTAATGAGAAGTAGGTAAAACATTAATATGCTCTTGTGAAGAAAGATCAGAGTAGTAATAAGGAGCACTGTGTTCCGTAGAACTTTCTCTGCTATGAAATCCTGTGGAGGTTGAAGAGGCATTTGTTTCAATCCCTGCGCGAAGTGATATCTTTTCGTTTTCAAATTCTTTTACCTTATCAGAGAAATCTTCATTGTTTAAGTTTTTACTTATAAGTTTTTCTTCATCCATGTTTTTACAATAATAGGACATTGGTGACTTAGGTATTCCAGACGAACTGCAGGAGCTTTGTGAACCTGTGTAGCTAGACGTTTGTTCACTTATATGTCGGAATTGTTGTCCGATTGAATTCCTGCTCCCAAAGCTATTTAATCTAATATTAGGATTTACAGGTGTACTTGACGAACGAGCGTGTGTTGCAGTTTGTAGAGCAGCTTGAATTACATTATCTTTATAATTAGATGTTTCTGGGGCTGAACTATTCAAATGAGAATGCCCTTGATTATTCACATTTTGCGCTTCACTTGTACCAGCTTGTAAATTATCTAAATACCTATCTAAATCTACATAAGTAGGAACATCATTATTAAAAGGCAATTCGGCCTTTACTAATTCAAATAGTGATTCATCTGAAAGTGGTCTTCTTTTTATCATCATTTCTAAATCTCGATATCCCATAGGATGTCTATAATCTATAGCTGATTCACTTTCATTCAAACTAGTAACCTCGGAAGATAAATTTGACGGTATTAGATCAAACTTACTACTAACATCTGATTCTAGTGATAATCGAGACGAACCTCTATCTGCACTATAACTTCTCAAAGAATCTGTTTCAATGCTGCTTGAATGATTATAGTGATCAAGTAAAGTACTACTTAGTAAATTACTAGAACTTCCATTCATTTTGTTGATGTCGTTAGTAAGGCTTGCTCTACTATTTCGAATTTTCTCTCCTCTAGAAAGAGTGTCATGAATAGATGTCCGACTTCCATAAATCATTAACGATGTAGTTTTACGTTTAACGGTATTCATCTTCTGATTTTCACATGTGAGCATTTTTAAAATGGAATTATCGTACGACATATCAGATTTATCTAATTTCTCTAAAATATATTTGGACAGAGCATCATCCGATAAATCATCACAAGGAGGAGATGAACTTGGAACTGGTGGAGGTGAAGCGATCTCACTATCAGAACTATCATGAACATCTAAAGTACTTTTGCTACTGCTTAAATAATATGAAGCCGGACGAAATGTATCTGATATACTAAATCTACTGAAGGGTGAATCCAGAGAAACATCTTTATTTGTTTCGTCATCAACATCAGAGCTTTCAGATTTATCTTTTGTGTTCTTGTCAGTTTTAGCTGCTCTTTTTAAAGTGTGATTTTTCGAGTCAGCAAAATTCGATGCAGTATCCAATAATTTAGTACTTGTAGTTTCATCTTGCGATTTAGTTTCGTTAGATAATAAATTATTAAGTTCCATATACACAGGTTCTACTTTTCCGTTATTTACACAAACTACTTCATATGTTTGAGTATCATCCTCTTCATTTCCTAAATTCATTTCTACGTATGGGTTGTCTTCATAACCTTGAGGCATCGATTGATTAAATACACTAAAACTTTCAAATATAGCTTTATGGGGGGGTTCATTTACAGACATTTTTCTAGGACTCATAGGCAAATAATGGTTCTCTCCAGAAAAGCCAACCGGAGGTGTTTCTGATTTTGCTTCAATATCTTCTGGAATTGCGTCATTATTTTCTTTTGTATTATTTTTTTCTTTTTCGTCGCTATTTTGATGTCCACTTGGATTTTCTTCTTCAGAGTCTAATAATACTTCATCTAAATCATTATCAGTGTATTCCATTTGCGTTTCAGACTCAGCTTCACTGTCTTCTGTTTCGTATCCATCTTCAGACATGGTTGGTCGAGGATTTTCTTGTACTTCTTCTTGTTCCAATTCAAACACCGTTTTTTCGTAATCATTACCGTTATCTTCCAAGTCTACTTTAGGAATAGATATTGTACAAAGAATATTTTGATAAGTATTTTCGATGCTATCCGCAATTTTCATCTCTTCGTGAGAAGAGTTTTCCACTGAATCAATTTGTGCAATTGAGGGCGAGTGCGGGGTTATAGGTCGCATAATGATAGGACTTGTTAGGTTCACTTTTTGAGACCTTCCTGCCTGCATTTCTCTGGGTTTTTGCAGATCAGTGCCCGATGTTCCCTCTGAGGTGCAAAAGTGAAACCGATAATTACTATATCAATAGTAATTATGCAATACATAATAATGGTTCAAAGTGTTCCTTATGGTCACCACAATGTTAGTATATTTGGCTTTGGGTGTTAGAGTGATGCAAACTACTCAAAATATAACCAACAAGAACTAAGATTCGTAACCCACCACCGAATAATAGACCAGTAAAATTATGTTAGTGGCACAATGACCCCGCAGGCAGGAAGGTACCTCTCCGCAAAGCGAAGTCATCATAATGCTACTGCAGGTGTTCCATGTATATGATAATATAATACACATAAAAATAATGAATACATCTTTTCTTATTAAATGGCATTTTCATTATTTTAAATAATAGGATTTATGAGGGAAAACAGTATTGTACGCGCCCAAATTATTTAAAAAAATAAAGATTAAAGATGAATGACATTAAAATATTAATTGAATTTTGTAAATTAAAGCATGATTATTGTTTGCGTAAAATAATGTTTTTAATAGGATGTTAATGCTTTGCAATATTCTTGTGAAAGATTTTTTTATAAATGTCTTTCTTCTTTAATATATAAGACGAGTTTACGCTGTTTCTATTCATGCAAAATAATATTTAAAAAAATATAAAATTAAAAAAAACAGATTCATGCTCCTTTCACACTTGCCTGGGATACCAATATTTTCCACCATTCTAATCATCACTTTTTTAACCATGCTACTAAAATATAAAATAATAACTACCTACGAACACATCTTATTCAACATAAGAAAATAAAATCTTAAAAACAATTGCTATCACATACCTTCATCATCAGAAGAATAACTATTGTAGGAAGCATTCGTATATGTCTTGGGCTTATATTGATCAGATCTCAAAGATTGTCGACTATGATTTAGAGATCTTGCCAAAGATATTGTTGCAGGAGTACTTTTTCTTGTTAGAGGTGATTGTAACATCCTTTGCTTCCATTCCAACAATCTTTTCATGGACTCTTCACGCTAGAAAATGAAATGCACCCATTTTTATTATCATAGCCTAGTTTTATAGAAGTTGTGCTAAAAAAGCAATGTGAGCCTTACCCACAAACACTATCTAACAAATACAACGATAATTGGTATATTATTTTATTTACCTGCTGCACTTTCTTTTCGCCCTCCTTTTCTGGGGCTGTCGAAGGCAACCTTGCACTCGCAGATCTCATGAACCCATCAGCATTAGCATCATATTTAGCTGCCTCCTTGACATATCCACTAACATTAGACCCATCACTCATCACGCTGCCACTTCTATTCAAATACTCTTTCTGTATCTCCTTCTCTTTTAATGTCCAATTAGAATTCAACGCCTCTATATCACCATATTTTGAATTATAGCTAACATTATCCCGAGCCGTGCTGAACTCAGCTTCATAATTATTATTTGTCATTTGAGAATATGCAGTGCTGAGTTGTTTCTTTGCTAAGCCGCTAGCATATTTCGCAAGAGGTATCTCCATATTTCTAGGAGCCACACTTGGAACCAGCCCCTGCGTTAAGTACTGTGCGGATTGCCGCATTTTCTCTGCATAACTTTCTTCAGAATAGTACCTGTCTGAACTAGGATCGTAATATGAATTGATATCCAGACTAGACTTAGGTCGTTGAGGCGGCTCCTTGTATGTGTCATAGGCTGACCGAGCTGGAGCAGTTTTGTTTAACATTTCAGCTTTAGATTCGTATTCAAGAAAATCAGCGCTGTGGGGTCTTGGCATTGGTGGTTGGATTCCACTCGATTGCATCTTCTTTCTCCTTAATACAGACGGTCCACTGAATGTTTTCTCCTGGGGCTGAAAAGATAAGACCAAATTTTGAACAGGTATTACATTAATCATAAAGGATTTAAAACTACCAAATGATGTTATACTTACATAATTTCCCGTGTTTCTTTGTTGTTGTTGTTGTTGTATCTGTTGTTGTTGTTGTATTTGTTGCTGTTGTTGCTGCTGCTGTTGTTGAGAACTAGAAATGCTAACACCGTCGCGATCTTGAGATGGATTTGGTGACTTCGCGTATGTTTTACCATATTCATTTTCGGTGGCATATTGTGAATATACATCCTCATAGTCTCCAATCTTTCCTTTATTATAAGCAGCAATGGTTGTAGATCTACCGTATGCATCTGGTGTTCGTCTCTCAGCTAATAAGCGTTCGTTGATAGCACTTCCCGCTCTCCCAGGCCTCGAACTCAGTTCCCCATACACATCCCTGTTATAGGCGTTCAAATCAAGATTAGATTTGGCATTATTTCTACTTTCAGCAATAATTTCACTGTGAATCAATTCAGCTCTTTCCTCCTTCGTATTAGATCGAGAATTCTTATTGTGAATTTCGTTGCGTTCGTCTTTAGAGGAAACGTCCTGAGGAGTCGTATCTTGAAGGAAAGGATTGCGTTGCGATTGCCTTTCATATATTTGTTCCCTGTTCTCTTGTTGCTGCTGACTTCGATTCCTATCAAAGTAAGGCGATTGCGCATTAGACTTATACGTGGATGATGTACTGGGTTGATTGTTCTCAAGTTTGTCAGTAACTGTGTTTGTTAATGGCAGAGAGAGATGTTGCGTATCATATGGTGGTCGTTTTGTTTGATACTGTGGTTGCTGTTGTACTGGCGGTGGAGATTGCGGACTGCGAGTGTATGTGGGCTCTTGGTGTGGACTGGCTTGATAATTTGCGTGGTCTTGATATCGTGCGTGACTAGTGCCGTGACTATAGTGTGATGCTGGCTTTTTGAGTAAGTCATAATTTGGATCGTACCTGTAATACATGGACATGGAATAGTAGTAACAGTATGTTTATTTTTATCTGTTATTAGAACACAAATATACAATTTTATAGAATTATTCTTACATGTCAGGACTTGGTGAATTATAGCCTTCATTGGACCGTCTGGGTTTCGGTGGTGCGTTAGCGTAGGTTGGTATTTCATCGCCATCCTACAATAAAACAATCTTTTTATTATTAAGTTCGAGGGTTTCCACTTTTCATATAGCACGATGGAACTATCAATTGTGATACATTTATTAAATGCATCCTGAACAGGTCGTTAATGTTACAATCAATTTGCGGCGGCATCATCCACACTATTATCTGCAGTTATAACGACCATGTAATGGCTGTCCTTGGTTCCGCTCTGGCAAACTAATTGCCGATCACCTGCACCGGTACATTATACGTGCTTACAATAATACCCACCTCTGTCTTCGCAGCTGTCCGATCGCTCTGTTTTTGCGGCTGTTCACTGAAAAAAGAAGTTAATGTATTTTAGAATCAACAGATTTGAACTTAAACCAACTGTTCAAACATTCTACTTTCAAAAACGTAATAGCTCAATCATCAAGTCAACATTAATCTATACCAGGTATCAACAAGGCGTTACTATCTACTGATCTGATCACGAAGGTAATCTTACTTGGGGCTTTGCATTAGTGCGGCCATGGTCAACGCCTTCACCCATTTCATCATGGCCTCCTGATCAGGTGCTGCGAGGATGTAAGTTCTCATATTTGCATGCTCCAGTTTAAAAGCATACTTCCGAAGTACTTTATCTTCTGAAGTGCAGCCCGATACTCTATAAGATGGTAGGAGTACGGAGCCTAATAGTTTCTCCTCGTCTTGACCTGTAACATAAAAACGTACATTAATACAACACAATCTGGCAAAAAACAAAAGATTATTTGCTGTGTTTCATCAAGTGAATAAACTCCCGTATTAACAATATGGCATTGTGTATTTACCGACGTTGATTGTTGTTTTTATACTTACTTTTATAGTAGAACAAGCAATACTCCGACAGCACAAACCATCGTTTCCTCCAGACTTTCAGTCCATCGGAGCCTTGTTTGTAAAGAATGCCAGACATAGTAACTGGAGCTGATGGTATTCGTTGCGCTATAGGTGACCGCAGCGCTTGATTGCCACCGCTACTTCTCCTACTATCAGACGACGGAGATTTCACGCTAGGACTACTAGATTCGCTCGACTTCATGGGCGATGCGACACTCATATTATTCCTTTGGCTTTGGTTGTTATAATCCGATGGAGGGGACTGGCTTTTGCCTTTATCAGCTTCTATTTGCCTTCTATATTGTTGTTCCTGCTCTCTGTATTCCGCTTGCTGGTTTTGATTCCATTGAGTTTCATATTGCCTATTTTGTTTTTCATATTCCTTATACTCATTATTTTTTGCATAACTGTCGATGTCTTTTTGTATATCAGGGCTACTATATTCTTTGAAGTCGTTTTTACTGCTGTACCTATCGAGGTCTCTATACGAACCATCAGAGTATATACTGTTTTGTAGATTGGGTGGTGGTTGAACTCCATGAATTTGTTGAAGTAACAATTGCCGCTCTGCAAACTTCTGCTGCTGATGCATCTGTGCCTGATTTTGATAGTGAAGTTGTTGTTGCAGTTTCATTTGCTGAATTTCACTGTACTGTCTTCGTAATAACTCAGTGTTACTCTGTGGTCCTGTCCTATTGGAATATGGTAGATATGGCTTTGATCCGTACTGATTAGGGTTAACATTAGGCCTATACATAGGTTGATGATTTTGGTATATTTGGTTGGTATCTTTCGGTGGGTTGCGTTTTAAATAATCTTGATAGACTTCCGCATTGTATCCCTTCGGGATATTGTGTAGTAGCTCATGATTTACGTTTTGATCTGTATGCACTTCTGTCCTTTCGTGTCTCGGAGGTGACTGCGGATAATTATAGTTATCATTTGCTCCGTAATGCCTGGCGTAGTCGTGATTGTGTCCAGTGCCATATAAATCGTGTCGGTTTTCAAGGAGCGGAGATCGTGCATTCATATTCGAGTGATACTGACTCTGCAGTAATTGGTGCATGACGCCATTTGGTTGTATTTGGCCTGTTTGTGAAGAACTTAGGTGGGTCAGTTGTGGGTGTTGCTGTGAGTAGATCTGCTCGGGGTGGACATGATGAGCCATGACATGTTGCTGGGTGAGCGGCTGCTGCGTCGCCGGCGCTATCTTTTTGTTCTCCATTTGGTATTGGCTCTGTGATGCGGGTGGATCAAGCCTGAAACAAAAAGAAACGTAAATGAAGCTATTATATTGAGAAAGGGTTATTCACCGTTGAAATGTATGGCATAATAAAATGGTATGTAGAATGTGGTCGCGTGCTCGATAACATGAACCGAAACGATTCAATTTGAGTCGCTTAATCGAAATGTTATCATCGTGGGTTTGATAACGTGCGTTTGAAGAAGTATTGTATATGTAAAAGAAGCACATTGCGTACGATCACGTAACACTTCGTGGCGCCGCGCCGCCTGGCCTGCATGCCACACAATAACCGCTAAGCATTCAGACTCAAATATTTTCATGATGTATTTCATATACAATGGAATTATAATACGTGAAAATCATAGCAAGTCACACTTTATACAGGGTCATTTATAAAATGTTGGTAAATGTGTGTTGGAGTGGTGAAAGTGAACTAACAATATAAATAAATTCCCATCCATTTACAATTAGACAGACAAATTAGTGGTTTAGTGTTACATGAACAACAAATAAGAATCTTATACCATGTAATCTATCCATGTATCTGTCTGCGTGCTATGCTGTTAGCATGCAACCCTTATTGTAAAACACGTAAAAAGCCTTTTTTCATGGGAGTGTTAGCACGCAAAATAAAGTTATGTATTTTATAGTCATTTCCCACGCGAATATAAGGCACCCTGAAAAACTCGCCTCTGTGTGAATTTATTAATATTCTAGTTTCTTATGACAACTTTATAAACAACGTTTTGCCATTGGTCGCTGAATGCACATGAGTTCCCAGGAAATAAAGTAGATAGGGACCTACATAGGTAGGTAGGTACACTGTTATTTCTCAACTAGCCATCGCGCATCGTCCAGAATTGTCAATCTACTATATGTCGGTATCTTGTACTTTATCAATATTTTTGTAAGATCCCTTCAAGTCAGTCGAGAGAAAAGATAATAAGATATTGTTTCTCATCAGGAATTCTATTCCTTGTTACAATAACATGTGGCTAGGTAAGTTATGAGCCGTTACTAGACCAACAAAACAAAAATCTATAAACCTACAGTTTTATTTCACATAGGTACCTACTCCGAATTCGAACTCTGCTGTTCAGAGATGGCTCTAAGTTCTATATAAGAAATTCCAACTAAAATACACTGTTTTTTTATTGAATTGTCCTTACTAAATAGTCTAGGTATTGGCAAACACAATTTGTATAAAATAATGGTAAACCATTTTGAAGTATCTTCGACCTAATTAAATTATCTTTGATATCAACACTGTTCGACGTAACCACAGTATACTAAAGTAAGTTTAATTAACCATTACAACAATATTGGGTCACGCTCCTTTTCAGTACCTACCTGCTTGCATATATTCGTAGATAAATATTGATACGAGGATGTAGATCTGATGGGAATCACTTTAGTAAAATCGATCCATAATCAATTACAAACACAATCCTAATACGGAATTATTGATCCCATCAATTCACGAAACGAACACAATACATCAATATTTCCCTCTGCTACATTTGCGTCATAATTTGCTACACATACCTATATGTACATCTTAGATCAACTCTCATCCTCCACCAATAATGACCCTCGATCCATCATTCGACTCACGCGCAGCATCCGGCATGAAAGCGACCACTAGTGTTCTCTAATGACCGGAAGATGCGCGAACATCTAAGTCGGCAGTCGTTGTGTTCGTCTGCTTGTGTGCGATCGCTTCCTCCACGTAACGATAATGAGTCATGTCAATCATTATCTTTTGATCGTCAAGTCGGTAAAATAAGTGCTCATACGCATGTTTTAAGAGAGAGGAGAAAGTGGAGGCATTTGCCTATGCTTCTTCCTATGCATATGTTATAAAATGTCAAACTGGGCTATTTACATGAATATCGAAGGATTTCCTGATAAGAGCTCAAACCCATGATAAAGTTAGTTTACCTATACAGGAGTCTATGTTCTCTCGAAGAGAGAGACATCTAAGAGAGTCCAGTTTAAGTAATTACGTAGGTAGATGTAGAATTGTAAATGCATATTGCACCAACGGATCACATTTGTCAAAGTGTGCGCTGAAAAGAGTCATCTTTGGAAAAGCATTGTCGACTTTTACTAAGAAAGTTTCAACAGAAGCTAATAATAAAAGATATAAAAAAGTAAACCGTCTAGACATTTGAAATATTTCCGATTGGTGACAGTCGGAGTAATATCCGTAATGTATTGCTTACTAATCCGTTGTATCTACATTCTAACGACCGTCCCATGCATTATGTATCAGATGGCATTATTTATATTCTATGCAGATTATCTGCACATTCCTGAAATCTCTCTCATTTCTGGCTAATTAGCCAGGTCTTAAGTATGTAATGAATGACGCAATTGACCCAAATATACTTTTGCTAGACTGTAAATAACACATAGTTTACCGTGCCAACGTGCAACAGGATATTATGAAGGATTCTCTGATTAAAAGCTTTGGAATCTATTACGGCCTTTAATGTGATATAGCTACGCCATAAAGTGGGTGAGAACCAACGTATTGCTAAATATTATTAGGATTTTATTATGCCTATAAAAATATTCTCTGCTCATAAAAATTACTATCTTTAAGAAGAATGGTTTCTTTCAGTCAGGCGGCACGATATCTATTGCCGTATTTGGAGTACAAGAATGAATAACATCTTACTTTCCAGCGATATAGGTGCTGCCAAAGTAACTTCACGCGAACTAAATCCAGGACTGACCGAGACAAACATTATTTTGGCAGATCATCAAATTTCGCACGCACTGAAAATAAACCAGACGTTCCAAATACTAAATTGAGTGATGCGGTTAGTTTTTGTCGTTTCCGAAGTGTTAATATCGAGGAATTAGTCTGGTAGCCACCGGTTCTTAGCTAGCTCATAAATAGAGTAATTATCAGTGATATTGTTTGCTGCGACTCGTCGAAAGCTGGTCCAGTTGGCTTCGGGCCAACAATGCGGCGGGCCCGTTTACACCACGAGACGACCCGCGATTAATCTGCCGTTCAATGTCAATCCTACCATGGATGACCTACATTCGTTGTACGATGCTCTGATTCTTAGATAGATCAAAGGTGATATTTTGAGATGCGGTTGTGATATCGTGTACTGTATTGTGTATTGTCATACAAATGGTCCGGACTCTATAACTTGTCTAGTATTCTTTATGATTTCTCAAAACACCGTCGGTCACGCCTTATTTATAACGTAGGTATAATATTACGATTATTACGAATGTAGCGTTAAAAGCTAACTCATATGCACAATCAATATTAACCACATCATCTTGTCCGTCAAAATGAAGTGCCTACGAAAGCTTTACAGCATCAAGGCTCATCATTCCGCTGACAAGACAGAGTGACAGCTGGCTGTTCAAATTGTCAGTCACTGACTTGCACTGAAAGATGTTACCTTTTATGAGTATGTTAACATCATAAATGTAATGTAACACCTCGATTATCTAATGTGCTTACAACAATTACAATAAATAAAAACCTCAGTTAGACAGTGAAATTTTAATGTAATTAAGTATTTAATTAGTTGTTTACCTTGCTTATGTAAGCGTTAATTTTAATTGTGCACGCATTACCATAACTAAATATTAATTAGATACGCTGCAACCAAAATATAAAGTTGCTTAAAGAAGGTAAGAGGTATGATTCGTCGATGGTAAAGTAGGGAGTATCTAACTAAGCTTAGCTAGCAAATAGATAGACATAGGCGAAATGAAGAGATCCGTAGGAGAACCAAGGCAACCGACATAACCAGAAGTATTGCCAAACTTAAGTGGCAGTGGGCAACCTAGGACATATTGCTCGCAGAACTGATGGCCGATGGCGCCGAAAGCGGCGACCGCGTACCGGAAGACGTAGTGTTGGAAGCTCCCCCCCACAAGGTGGACCGATGACCTCGAGAAGGATGCGAGAAGAATCCCCTGGATGCGAGAAGCACAGAACCGGTCGAAGTGGTGGTGCTTGGTGGAGGATTCTCCAGCAGTGGACGTCTTTTGGCTGAAATGATGATGATGATGAGGCGAAAATCGAAATGAATATCGAGAAAATCTACTTCATTTCCCCTATTCTATTAGACATCAATAGGAGGTACTTCACACGTAACTGTTAATTGGTTATTTAGCACCAAACGTGCTATTGACTCTGTGCCCCCTCGTCGTTTGCCTCATTACTGCCTTTCGCCACAAATAGACAAAGTCGCCGTAATGACAGCACCAGCACTATTCTTTGAAATGTTAATGCTACTTTAATAGTTGTTACAAAATACTTAGGTACCTAATCAACGCTCAACCTGTTCCTAATTTACTCGTAGCTTACACACGCACATCCTAGCTCAGAACTTTCCAAGAAATAGGGATAATGAGTAACGTTGAAGTTTCTAAGAAGTTTTCTGTTATTAGAATTCTATACGATGCCCTAGTAAGTTATTGAGCACGTAATGTAAATTAAACCACAAACACAGAAAGTATCTACTCGCGGTACCGCAAGACCAATAACGCATTCGGAACACGATTTTCAAATAACATGTTCATTTGTTTATTTGTTTAACACTGCCGCCATTTTCATTCACAACACACTGCCGATTGAAAGTTTAGAAATCTCTGACTCAGTTCTTACTCATTTTTCCTCTTGTATCCGGGTTTCAACATTTACCAATGAGACACCTCAGTGTCTGATCAGATAGCAAAATAAATTGGAAAAATATGAGACAAGAAAGACAAAACCTTCAAATGACCTACTTTAATCTAAATGCCAGCAAATCAAATTGATTCTGTGTCTAAATCAGTATCGAATGACATCATTGATGAAGCCATATTGTTTTATAAGGCGGTCGTCACCTAAGCTCGGACAAATGGAACGATGCCTCGAATGCAACGGTTATCGCCTGAAAGGAAATAATTTACTACAGTCCGGCCGTCGAGAATCCTGAAAGCTGTCAGTTGGAATTAAAAGTAGTAGGATCAAATTCGCAAAGCACATATTATTCGTTAGAATGAAACTGACAGCTGTCAAGAACGCATTCTCTCGACGGCCGGACTTTATGCAATTATTACCTCTGGTAAGGTGGAGCATTTATTTGTGATGTTTCTATCGCTCGTAGTTAGAACCTTAGAGATAAGATTAACCGCATCCTGGAGCCTTGTGATCGCGAACTTATTCAAGTGCAATCAAATGGGTGTCTAAGCATGTAAATTACGTCTGCGTATAGACAAGATTGACTGTTAGTTATCAAGTCACGAATTTTATTACTGGTTGATTTGCTATGCATATCGTGGATTGAATGGGCGCCCACATTAGTAGATACTAATGTCGTTACCATTGTTAATTGGTGGGGTATGCTCGATTTTTCATAAATACCTATACAGCGTGTTCTGAAAGTGTGATACATTTAGGTCGAAGTTTGAAGTTTTGTATGGGACAGCTGATTATTTTTTCGCGCTAAAGATATTGGTCCCATGGAAAAAGTTGTTCAGTTTGTTGTTTTGTACCACACCCTTAAATATGATCACAAATTCTGATACACGCTGTATAAGAAAAATCGATACATGTCTTCGTCTGTAATGGATAAATGGACCAACAATGATGATGATAGACGATTTTTTAAATGATAATTTATGACACTGATATTTTTGACATTATTGACATTACTTATTAAATTTGACAACACTTGAAATCATTTATTTAATCTTATATAATTCTTTGGATTATTATGTATTATTGCACGTTTCAGAATCATTATTATTAGTATTAAAATTATATAACGAATTATTTGTATACCAATTGCATTGGTAGAAAATAGAGATCACGCTAAAAATGTATATTTTAAGACCTTTTATGTACACACGGCTACACATCAAGCTATACATTTCCAGTTTATGCTGATCTAGCATTGTATAGGATTTCCATAGAATGCGAGGTCCGCTTATACTGGAAATGTATAGCTTGATGTGTAGCCGTGTGTACCCATGTTCAAAAATAAAGTTTGATTTGATTTAATTAACGTGTTCAGGGAAGTCTTTTTAGGCCGCGGGCTGACAGTAACAGTAACAAAAAAAAATAAGAGTCATTATCATCTGCTATTTGGCTAAATTGTTAACAAAAGACAAACAATGTAGGTAAGTAGTTAAGAAAAATACTGGCTACAAGAGTCAAACCCTTAAAACTTTAATTGTAGCAAGTGAGCGCCCCAGAAGAACACTTTTGTTTCACTGAAGCTGTAGTTTGACAACTCGCTGAATGTGACATTTTGTTGTTTCGCAAGCATTTATAAAAGTTTTAATTACTTGTAAAAAAGTTTGACTACAGACGAAATAATTCGGATGCTGTATCCGAGTCATAATTACGATTTACATTATGATTAATAATAGTAACGTACCTATAAAAAATTAATTTACTGTTTTGTTGTTTACAAAAGTTCATAAAGGGCGATGACATTGGAAATGTCAAATACCAGTTTCGTCGTTAATAGGTAAAATCGGCCAAGTGCGAGTCGTACTCGCGCACGAAGGGTTCCGTACTATTATCTAAACGACAAAAAAATCACGTTTATTGTATGGGAGCATTGGGAGCCCCTTAAAAATTTATTTTATTCTGTTTTTTAGTATTTGTTGTTATACCAGCAACAGAAATACATCATCTGTGAAAATTTCAACTGTCTAACTATCACGGTTCATGAGATACAGCCTGGTGACAGACGGACGGACGGACCGACAGCGGAGCCTTAATCCCGTTTTACGCTTTGGGTACGGGACCCTAAAAATTACAAAAGTGAAGTAAGAACAAATTGGTTCTCTTGGGTTTTAAATAACAGTCCGTATGTTATAGAATATGCAAGTAATCAATATCGCAGCATCCGACTGTAACTTATCTTGTTTGACGAGATAGGTACGACATACGATACGTTATACCTACGTATGTGTAGTATGTACCTGTTGTAGGTAGTAGTATGCTTGCCAAGCGTAATAAATATCCTAAATTCCTCATCATAAAACAATCTGTCAGTGCACTGAAAAATGATATCATTGAAATATTTTATGACTGACCTGCAATTTACACTTCCTATGTCATTTAAAAGAAAAAGCAATCATATCAGATTTCTTGAAATTTTATAACCGGTAGGTAGCTAGGTATAGCTTCTCATAAATAATAAAATACTTGTACAAATGAAATGACTAGTTCAAGTTCCATGAAACTGGTAGGCACCCACTTAAGGATTCATTCATAATCGCGACTTGCACTTGGCTTGCGCTGCCTTTCAATGCTAGAAAAACAAAACAAATGAAACTCTATGAATGACTTCATCCCATGAATACAGTATTTGAAACAAACAACACACCCAAACAGAAAAAGACTAACGAGAAAAAAGTGTGGGGAAGATCAAAGCTGTCACCGAGACGCTTGCGCATCCGTTTCCAATTGACGACAACGACCGACGGTTGAGTAGTACCAGCGAAATTCCATTGACACTTGGAGTATGTGAGATATTAAGGTGTACGATTCACCGCAGTGGAATGCTAAGGCAGAGTCGATTGGCTGAGCCGGTCCCGCACCGCGCTGGGTTCCCGCGGTGTTCCCGCGCATTCTTGCCGCCGAGGTGAACAACCGCCGCGCACGTCGTCGTCCTTGGAGCCGCGTGCTCCTTTCTACACAGCCTCCATCAACCCGTACCGAGGGTTGCCACATTTCCGTTGGAACTGGACGCTGGATAGGGTCCGGTTCTGCGCCTTCCAATTAACGATGGTAATTACTGTAGATATGTGAACGCGCTCGACTTATAGTCGTAACGGAAACTGTTTTAATCATAGAGAAGAGATGGTTTATTTATAATGTTACTTTATATTTTAAGTTTCTCGTTGATTTATCTTTTGATTAGGTGTCGGTGTCGTTAATAAAATACTATTTACAGACAGACAATGTATGTACCTACCTAATCGACATTCAGCTAAGTATAAAAACCGCTGTCGGCAAAAATATCTAAACATTTGTCGACTATATGCGAAAACGGCACGACTGATCTGGTAACCCTACTCAGCCGCTGGACCAGAGTGGTTAGATAATTCACATGTCGGTGGTAAACTGTAACCCGAGTACCGTGACCATAGACGAGACGTCTTTGTGCGTACAACCGTGCGGTGTGCGAGATTTTCTCACATAGACGATACAATATCCGATGGAGTTTCGCAGAAATATGTCAAAATGTTGGCCTACATATTTGGGATTGTCCACAAACACTGTTTTATACGAGTTTATCCCTAAATATGGCTACTAGTTAAAAAGTACACACACATAACATAACATAACATCACGCCTATATTCCCCAAAGGGATAGGCAGAGGTGCACCCACATTTCGCCAGTTATGTAATAGCAGGCGAGCATCTATTAAAATATTTTTCAAAGAAATTGAAGTTTCTTAAATCTTTAACCAAGCAATATAAAATTATGTTGAGACATATGAACAAAACTTTCAACCACATTCAAAAATCACCAAAGAATATATAATAATGACTTAACCTACAATATACAAATCACATTGTATTTAAATAATAATCAAAAAATGCGAAACAATAAATCAGGCCATTAAAACAAGCAATTTAACGGATTAAACAATTATAATTTTATGCTAATATTTACGGCACACTAACCACTTTCTACTAAGAATTCAGGCAGCGTGGAAAAATCCTACCATTCTTTAAATATTTTAAGTAAAAATAAAGACTCATCGTGAAACCTGTGCTACTCGCAATATTCTAAAATTAATGGCAACATTTTGCAAATACTTTTTTACAAGCTGGCTGGTTTATGTCGTTATAAATTTTCATGTTTCGAACGTTAAAATAAAGTCTGTCTCAGCAACATAATGTACCTTACTATTTTGAGGAAAGCGTTTCCGCCCACCCTTTAGACAAGAAAATGGGAGTTCGGGAGTTTCCCCGTGTTTACGAGACGGTGCCGCTCAAGTAACTACCATTAGGACATCGTAACTAAGTGGTAACTAACCAATTATCTGCCTTTCCCAACTAAGCATCGTTTCAGAGACGTTAAAGAGTTAACATTTGTGAACATCCAACCGGCAGAGCATGAAAACTTGACAAAGAGAGTGCCCACAATAAGTTGTGTTTTTGTTGTCGCGATTGTACTCCAACCGCTTGCCGCCCGTCGGCCGCCAGTGTAGGGTTACCGCGTTACAGGTCGGAACTTCAAACAAAAAAAGGCCACGTCTCCACCGAGTTCACTAAACCAAAAACAATGGGACAAACCAGAAATTAACGGTTAATATTTGTTTTAAGGAAAAAGCTTCATGTAACATTTCTATGTAATTTACCAATCTTTACATTTACTTTCGTCTCAATAATTGTTTGCCCTTATTTGGTATTGAAACTTATTACAGAATTAATGAGGTGAACGGTATTCCAGGTTAATGACGTATTACAGAGTCGAGATACGATTCAGATGAAGTTTATTACATATCCATTAACAAATTATGTAATTCAAAATGATAATATGCTTTCATAAGACCTACTGTAGTACCATTATTGATACATTACGTTTTATGAGCAGTCCGTTATAAAAGTAAAAACATTACCAACTTAAAATAATTTGAAACAAGTGGATATAGATTTTATGGCTTCAGCAATAAATATGGAACTAATCTTTTAGCTATTTTAAGTAAACGTAAGTAAACCACTGATTACTTTAGAAACCAAGATCGTTTCACAACTTTCTCAACTTGAAATATTTCTTTTAATCAGATCCAACCAATGAATCAGTTTAATTAGGTGCATGTCCACCTTGAGCTTATTCAACGTGCACGTCAACAGGCACATTGCAAAACTTCCGAATGAGTTTATCTGACCTTATCATACATAATACAACCCTACTTTATTAGAACAAGATATGACATTTATAACATATCTTGTGCAATTTACCTGTTAGTTTAACATAGCTAATTTTTTTCCATAAAATAATGGTTTAAGTAAACAATTAAGCTTTCCGAAACGATTGGACAGTTACGATAGCCTTCTGACATACATACATAAAATAAACCGTCAGTTATAAAATACAGGAAAAAGATCTTGTGATATTATTTCCAAGTTCATGTTAGAATGTAAGAAATAATTTTTCCTCGTCCATATTCTGTTAAAAGATCCAAAAAAATTGTCTGCTTCCATACCTAAGTCCAGTGTAATTTATGGACTTCTCATATACCACCAAAATGACCAGTTGTGAAGGGATATTGCCATAATCGCAATACTCTAAAATGTACAATATTTACTTGGATCAATTAAAATCAGTGTGCTTAATAAATATTTTTGTCTAACTTTGGAAACGGCTTGAGTTTGAATGTCTTACAAAGAGAAAAAAATTGTATTTAACGGAAAAGTATTTTTTTGTGGACTGATTTAAATAAAAAAACACCATTAGTATACTATTAACACTGAGTAACATAAGCGGTATGTTATTTATTGTATAAGCTAGTGCATAATAATTCCTGAATCAATACCACACTGTCTTATGTCGCCTGTCTCACAAACTTTCATAGCGCTATCGATACGGATGCGTTGACGTTGATGTGGGTTTTATCAATCCCATTAACATACCGAACTAGCTACGTTTGGTAAACTGGTTCATAAGATGTAAGTCGTATGTTCTTTTACTCCGTAGAACGGTCAAATATTACTAAAGTGACTTTTTATTTTAGCTTTCTCCTACCATAATACGTTTTTTTTTATGAAACTATTTTCGCTTGATTGTCATAAAAGTTGTCATATGAATGCGTGAAGAAAAATCTTTTCATGACAACGCATAAAAAACTCTAATTTCTCTCGAAAGTAATATACAAAGCAAGTGCAATTTGGCATATTTCACACAACTTTATAGTAGTTTGTAGCCATACATATAGCACACATACCAAACCAGAACTAATCTAGATAAAAGAGAAAATATATTATGCTAAAATGCCCCGAGACACTACAGCCATTTTTGTTCTTAAAAAAACATTTTTGGGCCAACAACAACATCGTGTCATTTCGTAAATGAAACTCATTTCGCACCGTATCAATCTCTAAAAGGATATAATATATAAAATGTCAAAAGGGTTTACGACACCAATAAGGTTCAAGTATCCGCTTTGACTTATTTTTCTTGGTCGTTAGAATATCTACTCATACATTTTGATACGGGAAATAAACAGAATCGGTGCTAAACCCTGATTAAAAAAGAATGGGCTCGATAACTCTTAATTGCGTTTCATCTTTCAGATAAATATAAAAGATCCGCATGGACTTAGCTTTGATTAAAATGAACGTATTAAATCTGGACGGATCCGTGAACTCTATGGTATAATATTATTGGCATGTTGGTATATGACGGATCTTACTTGAATAGATCTGCGTGGGATCAGCGCTTTTATACTCACGATGGATGCAAGCACATACCAACCCCACCTGTATGATGTCACACCTCGGAGTCAACGAACAAGATTGATTGAATTATCGATGAGCATTGTATAGATATGCCAACATTTTAATACATTTGAAAGTTGCTAGAATTCAATTAATTTGTTGTAAAGTTATTATCACAGCGGAGGTCAGTAAGTTTCAATACAATTGCTATAAAATATAGTTCACGGATATCCATATTATGATAATGGAAGATATATTTTATGTCTGAACGTGGGTGGTTAGGGTATCGAATATTGAAAGGCATGAACCTCCTTACGTCACGAATAGACTATATCGAGCACACCTGTTACTTTTGTAACTATGAAACTGGTTAGATTTTGTATTTGAGTCTTTCAATAAAATGTAATATAATCCTCTACCTAATCCTAAAGTGTATTAGCATTTACTGATCATATAGAAACCGTAGCATAAGCATAATCAGTATTAATCAGCCAATAATGTTCCCACTGCTGGAACAAAGGCCTCCTCTTGGTGAGAGGGAGTGGGCCGTACGCCACCACGCGGCCCAGTGCGGGTTGGTGGATGTCACATGTCTTCGAATTTTTGGTTCTAGAAACTATGCTGGTGTATAATCAAAATTGACAGTGAGATTTGTCAGTGTAGTTTAGACTGTGATATTAGATTATTTTAGCCCTTAGTATTCTATGACTCAGTGCTTTAAAAGTTAGTCAATATACCTAAATACTCAGACCAAATATTTTATTTGGTCTGAGCCTAAATACTAAACACTGCAAATAAAGCATTCAATAAAAGTGACTGTTTGTCAGTTGCTTGTCACCCATCGGACTTCTAGAATGGATAGATATTAATTTAGTATCGTATCATCCATTTTCCAAAAACATTGTGTCTTATGTCAGTTTGACACGGAGACATGACATACATCTCCCAACATATAATATGCACATGCAATCCATTAGGACACAGACATAAACATGCCACAGTGCACTCTGTTTAAAAATAGCTAATTACAGATTGATTGTTTATTTATACTGGGGCACAAATACTGGTCACTCAAGGGATCAGTTTGAGGTGGCAATGAGCCAGTCACGAGTATTGTAGGGCCCAAACGTGTTAACCGCTTTCGAAGTACCGGAGTTAAATAGATTAACAATGGTATCCAACGGTTGGGGGCTATAAAACGGTGTTGCACGATCGAATTCGATACGCTGAGGCAGAAGGCTTTTTAACAGACAGCAACACATCTCGTTTTATGTGAGTCACAGTAACTCAATCAATCTGCCTAGCCTTTTGCCAACCATGTAGGGGCCGGCTTCCAGTCTAACCGGATGCAGCTGAATACCGGTATTTTCCATGTAGAAACTGCCTATCTGACCTCCACAACCAATAACTGGATAATACGATACCCCTTGGTAAGACTGGTTGTCAGACTTTCGGGCTTCTGATGACACGTAACGACTGTCAAAGATCCCAGAATGACAGCCGGGACCAGCGGCTCAACGTGCTTTCCAAAGAGCCACGATAGAGTCTCGCTATGTAAAGATGGTCACCCCTCCACGGAACAACCCCGGCAAGCGTAGCTTTACCTGATGAATCGATGGTCACATTTTACAGACATATACCTATACAGTCTATAATGAGTCTATACATTCATATAAAGCATTTATTTCGGAAGGTTTATGAATAGTACAGATTGAGTTTTGACATGTCGCCACATGAGGAAATTGCACCCGTGCGAAGCAAGGGCGGGTCGCTAGTACATACACTATAAAACTTTACAGATATAGGTACTAAGTACTAGTATAGGTACGTAGTGTTATTTATGTTTGTATATTCAATGTTAACACATAGCCAGATATATAAGATTTTTATCACATACGCGGGATGTAACCGGGGATGTACTTGTACCGTATTTTGGTTTACGCGTGTACCACCCGGTGTCCTGGAGGTTAAGATCAACGCGAACGAGGCAGTTCATTATATTAACGCAGTAGCACAAATTTTACTATTAATTTCTCGCCTACTTAGCAACGTTAGCGACTGGTATGCAAGGACAAGTTTGGCCATGCTCTGTGATACATAATTCAATACAAAATGCTCTGACACGCGCTCTACCGGTGCGTGCTTTTTAACAACAATGATTTATTTAAGTACGTACCTATACTATATTTTTCTTTACTTGTCCAATTTTGTAAACAATCACACCTCTTTTTATTTTCGACTTTATTTTTAGGGATGTAATGTTGATTTACATTTGATAGTAAATAAATACCGTGCTGCGCTGCCTTTAAAGTTAGTTATAGTAACACTTATGTATAGTCCTAATCCTAACCGTCTGGCCGGAGAAAACACAGCAAATAGACAATTGAAAAGTTATGGGGGAAACCTTTACACAGCAGTGAGACGTATTTATGTTAAATAAACAAATGAATAATATGAATTTGATCTCCATAGTTACTTAAATAATTATATCAAAACCTGTTACGATTTAACCATTTAAAAATACTTTTTCACATAAACCCTATTTGTGTACCAAATTGGACAAGTAAATTAAAACACACTGTACCTAAACGGAACGTTGCCGATAACTATCAGCTGTTGGTAAAATAGTCTATTATTATCATGTAACGTTTCAATCAATCAATCAATTTGGCCTGTCGCAGTCCACAGCTGGACACGGGGTTTAAATTACTAATGAATTTAACTTTCAGTCCCCCGGCTAAGTATAGCGCACCCCATCTGATGCCTAAGACGGCGTTTTCGGTGGAAAGCGGAAGCGGGTCATATTACTAGCTTTGAGCATTTTGCTATGCACTCTTGCAGCCCGTTTTTCACCGGATAGGTATGGTTGTGTACATTTGAATCATAATCACATCTTTTCAAATAGTAAGCTCACCTTGTTCTCAAAGTAGGTAGGTACTTTGCTAGTAGGTACCTACTAAAACCAACATAACTTCATCGGTACTTAGAAGGTCATATGTATGATCTCATCATGGCAATACCAGCATATAGATCTATATCCCGCAACAATATAATAGAAGCTAACAATGAGTAGTTCATGTTTACATTTTGCAGCCAAATAGCATGCGGTTAATAAATATAACAATTTTACCCTACATTGTGACAAAATGCAGTTATTATGACCCACTTGGCAGGCGCGTGAGTTCTAATCGTAGTTTGATTTGCAGCAGTACTTTCATGACTGAAGGAGATTTTCAGGCCACACACTATTAATAAGTTAATAATGGAACGCTGAGCTACGTTAGATCATAACAATTTTAGGGTTCATAATCTTAATAGACTTTTGAAAATTTGTAGACAGGCTTTGTCTTACTAGCGATACCTGTACCTAACTTGTAACATAAACGTCTGTAGCAGAGATGGCAAACCGTTTCGCAATGTGTCATATTATTTTTTTTAAACGAAAAAATAAATAATAACTGAAAATTATGTATAGTTAATTAATTACTCTCCTAATCTCTAAATCCTCTCTAATCTCCTATCTCCTAAATTCCTAACATAAATAAGCCCAAATTAATTCATCGATCAAATCAAATGTTACAAGTAGGTAGACCTGAATTATTCAAAAGTGAAATCAATAGAAAATCGTATCATTTTAAAATGAAAATAAAAATATGGTTTATTTATTTTTACAAGTGAATACTAGCAATTGGAGCCTTCTTATAAGCAACATCAAAATCAATGCCTTGTCCAGAATGCTCTACATTGCCATAGCTTCAACATCCGGCCTATACAATATCAATAGTGTAAATTAATTCAAACATTTTATTAGTACTTGAGGCTTAGCAATAAAACAATATTTTCGGGACCTAAACTATAGACTTCAACATCGAACACGGTCATCATAAATTGCGAAAACGTGACTATGTACCGAACCTGCTTGTTTAACATTCGGCTATTCTGTACAGACTAATAATACCTAATCATATGCTGCACAGGTAAATAAATGTACAATGAATGGATGCTACAACTGACTTGGTAATAACAAAGGCTTCAATTGACGTAAACAGAGATAAGAATAGTAATGTGTATTCGGGGCACGTTGAGGCTAAGCAGCGTTTCGTAATAATTCAATTCAAAGTACTTAAGACCTGAAGATTATCGCCGTTGAAGCCTCTTGACTCAAAACACTTGACGAAACACGCTAATCTAATGTTGAGTGACAAAACCGACATTCCGAAGCAATAAGGTAGTTTAGTTTACCTCATTTTTCATGACAATTCTAACTATGTACTAAGTATATAGTATTGTAGTTACTGAGAATTTGAACAAAACGACGACGTTGTCAATTTAAAATGGCCGGAGGTATGGTTAGCATCGTAAGGCAAAGAATATTTTGCTATTTGACAGGATAAGAAGCTATTTTCGAGATTTATCATCATAACAGTTGAAATTCGAACTCGGTATTCGCGTTTACAACACACATAACGACACGCATGTAATCCCCGAAGGGCTAGGCAGAGGTGTACTTATAGTGCATCTACATTTCGCCACTTATTTTTAAGTCCCATGTAGAATGTAGAAGTCCCAAATATTCTAGAATTTATGCTTATTAAGACAATGATTTTTCTATAGTTTTCATTTAAATTTGTCGACTTTAGATGCTGACTCTACCTTCTCAAATTGACAACCTGCACGTGCCTAAGACATTACCTTAACTGCCATTTTTATTACAACGAGGAAATGCTACTGTCACTCTACTTAATATCGCATTAGGGACATGATAAAGTAGTATAGAGTATTTGATGGCGAATATGCACCACCTGTTAGATCGAGATTCACGTCTTTAGTATAGTAATGTATTCTAGAGTATCGAGAAAGCTCACTTACCTATAGAATTTTATTGGACCTGGATGTGTATATTGTGTATGTATAGATGTGAACTGTATGTAAACATTCGGCTAATAGGTATCCTGCTGTTGCGATAGGATATATACTTGCCTACTTACTAAGAATGACGAAACGCTGCAATTTTGATAAATGTCTTGGCTTGACATTACAGCTATTTTTCCCTGAAGCCCTGTAAGGTGACAATGTGTAACCCAAAGCTAAGCGTAATAAACCTTTTAATGGTTAAAAATAGTAAGTTCCTTCATAAAAAATACAGTTTAAATACGTTAGTAAAGGTTATTTATTTTTTCGTGCAGGCATGTGTAATTGTGTATTTAATTTAAGCAACACGCATGCGCGAATTGAGACAAAAGTCGTGAGAGAAGAAAGTTATAGTCTCACTGACACAGTCTGACTTCATTACATTTCTTGTAAGCAGGTAATTATGTAGCGGGGACTTTATGTAATCGGGAGTGGCGTAATATTTGATAAACTTGTGTAAGACCGATATAAATGAAGTAAAAATGAATAACTTTTACTGACCTAAAATGATTTACCATTTCAAAAGTTTTACGTGGTTCAACAGACACAACAGATTTTAGTTACATTCAAAAAAACAAATAACCCATTTCTATTTTATTTTTAATAAAAACTAACACGGTCAGTGTTAGTTTTTATTAAAAATAAAATTTACTCGGTTGAACCCAAGACTTTTTTTTTAATTAAATAAGATACCGGCTCTGAAAATGGTAAATTCGAATCAACTTGACTTTTTATTTTATTATTTTATAATATCATAGTGAAACCCGACATAAAATATTTGAATTAAATTTTTATAGCCGGTAGCCTACGTGCTCCCATAGATAACATTGTCACGTCAGCCAAGCGAAGTGACACAGAATCGTGAGAGATGAAAGTCATTGTCACACACAGTACGCCCAGTAATAATAGCAATAGGTAGAAATAAATTATGTGCTTTATCTACATTTCTTAGCTCTGTTTATGAGCCTTCTGGATTTTATACTCTGTGGCTTTGATTACAAAAATTCTTTAACTAAAAGGTATTTCGGAATTGTCGTGTTCTATCTTCATTGGGGCCAATAATTTCCTTTTAAATGAGGATGGTGTAGTAAACAGTGTTTTATTTTGTTATATAGTCAACAAATGAAGTACTTACAAACAGCTTTGTTTTTGATATAACACTCCGAAACCGTGAGTCATGATCAAAAAAACACTTTATAAAATGTACCTAAATTCTAGCATTTGATATCCAACGACAAAATTATAAAACTCAAATGAATCAGTACTGCATAAAATATGTAATAAAGCAGGTGTTAGCAATATAATGTAAAATGTAATACATAGATCATAAAAACCTGCAGTGAGATATTTCTAGCCTCCGTGTGAACTGCAGTATTAGCACTAAGCCGTAAGGTATGCAATGCAAATTAATTTTAATAACTCATAAACTTTAGGTACGACGTCTAGCTAAGCGTGCGTCGTCAGCATTCCGTGGCGTTATCATAACAAAGCATCTCGAACAGTGTTAGGTAACATAACGTACTCTTTTATTATTATTATTATAAGTAATACGACCCTTTAGTTCTTCCACGAAATACTACACCACTGAATTCTCTAAGTGGCTTTAGCTAAACGAGCGATTGCAGGTCAAGATTACTCAGGCAATAATGTTTAACTAATAAGTAGGTACCAATCTTGAACACAGTAACCTTTACGATTTAGCTTAAAACTGCAGTGCAACAGAAGAAGAGGCAAAGGAACTTTGGCATTAAGCTAGGATTGCAGTGCTAGGGTACGGACTAAATCGCAACTAAAACCTTTTTAATTCTTTCTTTTAATTTTATCCATATTATATTACTATATCCAAACTAATCCAAACTAATATTATAAATGCGAAAGTAACTCTGTCTGTCTGTCTGTCTTTCTTTCTGTCTGTCTGTCTGTCTTTGCTTCACGCCTAAACTACTGAACCGATTTGTGTGAAATTTGGTACAGACATAGTTTGGAACTTGAGAAAGGACATAGGATAGTTTTTATTACAAAAAATAAAATAAAAAATAAAATTTATTCCGGACATACAGCGCCATCTATTGGTCAAGAGTCGGCATCAATTCAGTACTGAAAATTCATCGGAAAAATGTAAATAAATAGTAAAAAGGTATGAAAAATATAATATAATACAACTTTTAGTACATAGAAAATGCTCTAACGGAGTATAGATAATTCTATTAGTACTATTATGTCGAGTTGGTGATCGCGCAATGGTGTCGATCGTTACACGAGTTCGGTTCATGTTATTGTTTTAATTCACGGAAAAAAGTAAATAAATAGTAAAAGGTATGAAAAAAATAATATCAATATAATAAAACTTTTAGTACAAAGAAAATGCCCGAACGGAGTATAGATAAATAATCCGAGTTGTCACTATGCTCGATAGATGGCGTTGGGATCGAAATAGATCGCGCTATGGTTTCGGTACACGCATTTGGTTGGGTATCGGCCGAGCGCCGAGTAGAATTGTGGATTGATCGTTTCGTAATCCAAACTAATATTATAAATGCGAAAGTAACTCTGTCTGTCTGTCTGTCTGTCTGTCTTTCTTTCTGTCTGTCTGTCTGTCTTTGCTTCACGCCTAAACTACTGAACCGATTTGTGTGAAATTTGGTACAGACATAGTTTGGAACTTGAGAAAGGACATAGGATAGTTTTTATTACAAAAAATAAAATAAAAAATAAAATTTATTCCGGACATACAGCGCCATCTATTGGTCAAGAGTCGGCATCAATTCAGTACTGAAAATTCATCGGAAAAATGTAAATAAATAGTAAAAAGGTATGAAAAATATAATATAATACAACTTTTAGTACATAGAAAATGCTCTAACGGAGTATAGATAATTCTATTAGTACTATTATGTCGAGTTGGTGATCGCGCAATGGTGTCGATCGTTACACGAGTTCGGTTCATGTTATTGTTTTAATTCACGGAAAAAAGTAAATAAATAGTAAAAGGTATGAAAAAAATAATATCAATATAATAAAACTTTTAGTACAAAGAAAATGCCCGAACGGAGTATAGATAAATAATCCGAGTTGTCACTATGCTCGATAGATGGCGTTGGGATCGAAATAGATCGCGCTATGGTTTCGGTACACGCATTTGGTTGGGTATCGGCCGAGCGCCGAGTAGAATTGTGGATTGATCGTTTCGTAAAATAAAATTGGTTCCGTTCATTTTTGAAGAGATCCCGCGTGATCGGGAACTATGCGGGTAAAACCAAAAATCTGTCGGAAGTCACTATTCCACGCGAACGAAGTCGCGGGCAAAAGCTAGTAATATTATAAATTCGAAAGTAACTCTGCCTGTAGGTATGTTACCTTTTCACGCCTAAACCACTGAATGGATTTCGATAAAATTTGGCAAGGAGATAGATGGCATCCCGGGGAAGGACATAGGTTACTTTATATCGACATACCACGCGGGCGAAGCCGCGGGCGGTAGATAGTTGGTTATAATGCATAAATGAGTATTGAAGTGAATCGTAGATTGCACTGTACCTTTTTTCATTTCTTTGATTATCCTTATCGGTTTCTTTCACAAACAAACCAGGAAAACAAGAGCCAAAACTCACGTCACGTCTTGATGCAGTTTATTTAAAATAACATCCTTGTTCTCATAAAAAACAACTTCTACACGTCATTTGCGGTCACTGCAGAGTGCAGGTATAAACCCTTAATCACCGACTTCATAAAAGCTTCAACCAATGTTTATAATAATAGTCTAAAATTTTGTAACATTTTATCATTAGTCACTCCCTTACAAACCATATCATCGTTAACACAATCCATCCACCGTTTCTTTGGTCTTCCCCTACTCATTATAGCAATCACATTCATACGTAAAACTTTCCGCACGACATTTCCCTCAATCCTCCGGAAGTCCGAATCAACATGCCCATACCATGACAACCGATTTCCACGCAACTTTGCAGTCACCGGTGTCACTTGACTTCCTCTTGTATACTTTAATTTTATTCATACTACATTTTGTAACATAGTCAAGTTCAAAATCCCTCCAACATTCTGAAACAGTCCTTATCGTCCACCGTCTATCACACGTGTGTGTTTAAGCAAGTTTAATGTTAGGGCCTAGTTTATAATGTAAACAGCCTTGTGTAGTGGGTGTAAGGCAAACTTGGTAACTGTACTCAGTACTGCCGAGATAAACGGCTCTCCGGCTGTGCCCTCGCGGCCGCAGGTGTTACGTAAGTACCGCACGCTGCAGTACTTATCGACCGGTCACCTAACTGCATACCAGGGAGATGTACTAAAGGATTCGTGTCATTATTCATATTTCATGTCATAGAGCTAGGATTGATGCTTTGTGCAAAACTGTACTGCCTTCTAGTATATGTCCGTCATTTGTGTTCGAGAATTTCGAGTAGGTGGTTTTTTCTCAATCTGCATTATCTATCCAATTCAAATTGATTATCTTCAGTTTAAACGCACTGATGAATATCCAAGCATCTTACATCAACGTTGATTAAATTAAACTAAGCATTTTACACATAATAGCGCTATTAAACCACACGAAGCCTTAAAAGCTCTGAAAGTTAATGTGCACTCAGATCCCTTCTAGGAACATTCGATTTACTGGCTATTTCTTCGCTTGTCTGAGAAAATATGCTAGCTATATCGTAATGGAGAATGTTGTAGACGATGTTTAATTTAGATACAAATCCGTAGTACTACGAGTAAACAGTTCTGTAAAACTGTTTTGTATATTATGGGCACTAACAATACATTTGTATAGTTGTATACATACATGTTACGTGTTTAGATCTTCTATCAGTTTATTGCCTCGCCAAGCGAAACGGTTTAAAAGGGTCGAGATCACATTTCGTTCTAAGAAATAAAGTGTTTAAATCCAACGTTGAAGCAGGAAGCTAATCTCCTGCTACAGAGAAATAGGAAATATCTGATACCAGTTGACCTCAAATATTTAACTTTTACTAAGAAACAAGTCAAGTGACTGTTTTCAGAGCAAAAGCTAAAACATAAACATTTCTTACAATAACCATTGTCATGCTTTATTTATGAGAATGATAAACTTTGGTCAGATCTTTATTGTTTGTTCTAAAAGCTCCCGAACAAAATAATAACAGCGAAGACTTTACTTTAAGATAACCAAAAAGGAAGTCTTTGAAATGAGAAATTAATCAGAACCAGAAACTTTTCAATGGCTTCCAGCAAATAGACAAAGTTTCTTCAATTAAATCAGCAACAATTTTAGAGGAAAAAATACAACTTAAGCAATTTGTTAGTATCTATACTATGGATAAAGGATGACTTTCGAATAAAATGTACCTAAAGCATATAAACATTCCTTAAAAAGCTTATAACAACACTATATAGTTCAGTATAAGATCGAAGATATTACTCAAACAGCTGAGATTCCGTTTAAAGATATATAAAGGTTCAATAGAAGGGAGACGTCCGTTGCATTCCAATAGTCCTTTCACGCTTAGAAGTGCTTCGCAATAATCTGCGCAATGTGGCATCGGTTAAATGTCGAAGAACAGATTGCTCTCGACCTCACAGACTCAGCCAATAAGGGAACGGAATATTAGCTGTGAAGGCAAATAACATCCAGCTTATTAAAAACCACTTGCAGTTTAAGGAAGTAGGCGTATTCCCTAGTCAAGCATCCGCTGCAACTTTTTGCTAAATCCACACTGGGAACGAGTCAATAAATTGAGATATAGTCGTGTGTATAAATATGTATGAATGTGAACTGTCTTCAGAAACTACCTTGATCCTTGATGATTAATTTTACTCAAAATATGCATAACCAAAAATCGTGATTCAAAATACATGTCAAGGAAAACAAAACAACCTTTACAACAACGACACCAAAAAGAGAACTCGACAAAAAAGATGAGTATTTCAAACGGGCACGGGCAAATAAATTTGTACAAAAAATTAATTTAAATCATTAACCAAATTGGTGCCCTGGAGATATTCAAATGACTATTGGAACAAACGCTACAAAACTGGAAAAGGAAAGAAAGTTTTTTGTTGAGTTGATCGTTGTGGAGGACGACGGTGTGCGGGCGCGCGCGCAGGCCACTCACCCTGCGGGGTAGGACATGAGGGGCGGGGGAAATGCCACTACAACCGATACCTTGCCTCAGCTGTGAACCACGGAAGTGCCTCCTTTTGCCTGTCTTTGATAAATCCTTTATCAGATTCTTCCGTTACAGGGTTGTAATGAAATTCCACTACAAACGATTTTTCATACAGATTTTTCTGGATGTTTGGGTCCTTGTTATGGAATTTCATTTTGTTAAAGCTTCATTAATTTCATTATTTCAAGTTTTGTGTTGTTTTTTCATAGATACTACTTTTTCTCTTTGATTTTTAGGTTCCAGATAGGCCCTAAAATAGAATTGGTTTTGCAATACCTACTCCATCACTGTTTATCTGTTATCATCAACCCTTCCTGCAATTATTTGTTTTTCTTGGCGCCTCTTTTCAAGCGAAGTTATAACCACACCAAACAATTCACTTAAATGTTATTTCTTTAAGATATTTAATCAGTGATTTTTTTAAGTCTTAGTTCCATTCTCACGGGTGTTCGATGCATTATCGTGAGCACCTTGTTCAATCATAGCTTTAGAATTTCACAATTTTTGCAACCTTTACCACGACTTCTTATCTTATGCTCAATCCTAAAGAATGAAAAGTAGTTTCATAACATTGACAAGCTACAAATCTTTCACTTTCAAAGTATGAATCCAATCGGTAAGGGATTGCAAAAGTACAGCACTTTGTGAATATTAATTTGAGAGCGCCAATGGCATTGTCCTTAACTATTTCTCAGAAATAGCCGTAACGTCATAAATGCAAATTTCGAGGTTTCGGAGTAACAAGTGCTTCTCAAACAAGTCTTATGGCGTTGTCCCACTGTCATTCAATACCGCACTACTGAACAAAGGTCTGGACACAAAAAACTCTTTGGTGCGAAAGGTCCGTTCAACTACCTGCTTCAAAGACAAATCGACGTCAGGCAGGCCCCTCCGAGGTTGAATATTAGAAGTGATGAATACCGTACTTTGCAGTCGATGACACACCGCCCTGGCCCCAACAACCATATTTGATGATGATGTGCCCAAATGTTTGCAAATTATTTCACCTACAATGATAGCACCTGAATTGTCACATATAATGACTCATGAGCGGAATAAAGAATCTCTTTTGAATACGGGTAATGAAGCCTCACGTGTGGTGTGTCCGACAATGCAAAAAGTCCGAACCATGAAATTCGTGGCAAAAACTGATTCTATGGCCAATTGGCCATGTGCTCTCGAATTATTGTCCATTTCCATTGTTAAGGGTGTTTATAGGAATGAATTCCCATTACGAATCATCTTATTATTTTGAATGTTAATTTTATTGCTCCGATCAGATTTCCGTTTCTGCTGCGGTCGTGTTTCAACTTGTTGTGCCCCTAATACTTTTCTTGGAAACAAAATAAGTTGATAACCTTTGATATTGAGTTAATTATCCTAAAAAGTGGGTCATTCTCTAAACGTATCAGTTGCACTAAATTCTGTTTAAGTCCGTGTCTGCTGTAAGTTAAATTAAGAAACAAACAGATAACGTTGAAACTTGCGGTCCTGAGGCCTGTGGAGAATCTTTCAAGTCCTTTATGTTGAGGTGTAATGATAAAAACAAACGTGTAAGTAAACCGAGTCCACCTGTTGACACCACACCTGGCGCTGGCACACACGGGGGTGCAGCGGCGTGCACTCGACCACCAATGTTTATCTCATCTACAAATATTTAAACGTCGCGTGACTGAACTTGAGATGCATTCGAGCCGCCTCGGTGAAAATTCTTTAACGACTTAACAAAGATAAAAAGTTCAAAATCCTTTTTCTAAAGCCTCTTATACCGACTATAATTATTATACTAAACTAGTCAAACGACTGTCTAGTAACTAGTACAATATCCGGTTTGCCGTACCTTATTCGCTGGCGGCATCAAACACTCTTCTGCCTCGGAGGATATATTGCTTCATTTACTGCAATATTTTAAATAACACTAAGTTATAGAAACACTACTGACACTTTACACTAAACACAAAACTTTTATATCTAATTGATTATTCTTTCTACTGCAGTTCACTGGTTTCTTGTATCTTCAGTTACAACTTTTTCATACTTGTCGACAACTTTTCATTTATGATTATCACTTTTATTGTTTTGTGTTACCGCATTTACAATTAAATTAAATTCGATTAGTGATTGTATCGGAGAACGCTCGCGGCCGTCCGCCGTCGACTGTTGGAGTAGTAACGTACTAGCATCGCGGCAACCACCACATTGAGTGGGAGGAGGACCATGAGACAGTGCTACGGGCAACGCATGTGTTAGAGGGAGACGACCACAGACGTCATCACTAGCACATCTATAAAGCAACTAATGAAAACTGTCCTGCAAACAAATTAAATAACTCACAATATCGTGCGTCTCCATTTTTACCGTATAATACCGGTTTTACCTGTGTCCGACGGCGTGCCAATAAGGTAATTTGAATTCCAGTAGAGTGAAAAAGACGGAGATTTGTGTCGAAGGCTCTATACATATAAGCCGTAAAGGGTTACAGTTCGAAAGAAAATGGTAATAAATTAAATTTGAATACTGGGTTCGTTAACGGTCACAACGAGTCGTATTGTAAGAGAGTTTAATACCGTCTTGTGTTGATAATAACAAACCGGTTACAATTAGTTGGTTATCATCGATACTTCATTTGGCAGTCTTTAAAATTTTCTCACCGGACAACAATAAAGTGCTAGCACTTTCTAACCACAAGTACATTCCTAACATAAATAGAAACAAAATAAGCGCTAAATCCGTTAATTCAATAATCGCGTTACGGGGTAAGTCAATAAACACCAATTCGTTGTGCAAACCGTAGGACAACGCATCGGTTGTGCTTGGCATGATTCAAAATACAAGAACGCGGTTACTCTTTTATTTGCCTTTCTTACTATTACACAAAGAAAAGCTTCACTTTTACCAATTAGCTCGGCGGCGCATGAGCGGTCGACAGACGTGGCTTTGTTTCCCAAAACAAGTGAAAATCTACTCGATATCGACACACTTTCGATACACCTGCTACACAGCCTGCTACGAATTTCCATTGTGTAACGTCTTTTTATACCGTCTTTCTATTATTGTTCTTTTAACGCACTAATTGCTAACAAAAGCGAAACTTCTCTCAAACAAAAACTTAAACAGTGAAAAAATCTATATTATATGCAAAAAATATTTGTAGGCAACAGTTTTTATCGTAACATTGGGTTCAAACGAGATTGATTGAAAAGACACCCAACATTGTAAAAAATATTGTATCTAAAATGCGTTGTATCCGTATTTTGTAAGCTTTCATTGTTTCTTATGGTCCCTTCTAGCTCTCGCGTCAGCCATGTTATTATCTTCGCTTTAACATTAATTAGCTGCCTTGTAAGTGGGCGGTAATAAGTACCTACATACAGGTAATGTTGATTGATTGAAAAACTTGCCTTCTCTGGGAATGCTATCTAATTTTCACCTCCATCTGTGTTATTTTCCTATGAATAGCATGTTCTTACTAATTACTTCTGCGTTTCTTTTAGACCTTAAAATTCAAGAAAAAATGCTCTGTTTACACTAAAGACATAAATTGGGAAAAGAGAAAGTAAATCGCTTTCTGGTTTTTACACCTTTTTACAAGAATACAAATTACCTTGAAGAAAAACAGTTCCATCGTAAATTATTTGGACGTGCATAAAATTCCTTGTTACAAGGTTTGTTTCGTCGCATTGGTCAAAGAGAGGATTAGAAAGAAAAGTGGTTTAAAATGATTAGTTTTCGACAGCGACGACAATATCACTATTGTATTATTAGACCCACACTTGTCTTAAGTCGTGGTGGAGAATTTTCGACTCAGGCCAAATTATTTTATTGTACACACCCAGATATTATTAGGAAACCTATATGACAAACTAGCTTCCGCCCGCGTGGTATATCGATAAAAAGTAGCCTATGTCCTTCCCAGGGATGCCATATATTTTTATCGAAATCCGTTCAGTGGTTTAGGAGTGAAAAGGTAACATACAGACAGACAGACAGGCAGACAGAGTTACTTTCGAATTTATAATATTAGTATGGATATTCCGATCCATTGATCTCGAGCTCCGGCATATTGTGCGTGGCTCCACGGCTAATGACGGATATGACCCAAGTGAAGGGAGTGCGTCAGCTTCGAAACCAATTTTCGCCAGATGTCACTGCGTGATCAGCATGGTATAAGCTAGAGGAAATCGAACCGACGACTGACCCCTTTCTCTAATGAATAGTAATGACCCTACTTGGATTGTTCACGGTGCGACTCATGCCAACATTTCGATTATATATGCATCAGACCCAGCTTTTGTGGGTTGCGGCGTGCCCCCAGATTCGTCATAAACGTGACCAAGCTTAATATTGATGATATCAAATAATACACGTGTGGTTCTTACGTCGCATCTCAGAGTTTTGCCAATTCTAAACACATCATTGCCATTTCATCCATAATCTTGAATACTGTTAAAGTGACCTGATTATGGCGACTATACATATACCTAACCAATGTCCTAGGGAGGCACGTAACCGCATCAGTATACTTAATTCTTTTTCTTAGCCAGTGGACAGCTATCTAAATTTTGTCAGCTAAGCAACAACTTACTGACATTTTAGTCTAATTTCGTTCAGATTAACTAATTTCGACTGGTATTAAAACACTCACAGTGTAGGTGCTCATTTTTCAGCTCTTGCCCGCAACTTCGTCTGCCATCCAAGATGAAAAGTAACCAATGTCCTTCTCCAGGTCAAGGTCTACCCTTGTGCCAAATTTCATCCAAATCGATTCAGCCGTTTTAGCGTAACAAACAAATTCACTTTCGCATTTATAAATTTAGTTATGATAGTTAGGATTGGATCAAAAGTTTCGTTCGCATGAGAGGCTTCGTCGATGAAGGCTGAGGAGCTCTCAATTCATTTGCCATCTTCAACACAACAGCCTTTGACCTTAAAACCGGAATTCTTAGCCGTCCTTTCTGTGCGCTTTACTTATATATGTTTTTTCTCGCGTAATGAGTCTCTTATAAGGCGTACATGTATCTTAAGGACAAGATATGTGTGTAATGAAGGGTCTAACTTGCTTGCCGAGATCCAATCTCCTAATTGAGACTCATTTATACTGCCGTTAGCAGCTAGCGTCGTGTTCACATTTTCCATCTACGTGCTTATGTGTTTAAATCGGTGACAAAAGCCGAAACGCAGCCTTCCAAAAATAGTTGTATGAATAATAGATGCTAGTATTGATCGTGTGAGACAAAGTACGCAGTATGGTTTTACATCGGTATATTGGGACTATATCAAATCAACACAATACAATGTAAACTAATGATACATTGATCGAGTGCGTGCCAGCAAAAAGCATTTTTTTTTTCATTGTAAAGCCAACATGTAAAAAGCCTTTGATATCAAAGTAGGACAAAGTCTTAGAAAATTGAATTTGATCTTTGGGGATATGTATCTTTACTTATATTCCTCCCAGTACAAGTGCTCCTTGTACTGGGAGGAATATAAGTAAAGTATAAGAAGACTTAGCATCCGAGAGACCGTAAAACGCTTTTGTAACGCGTGCTACCAAAAATTTACTCATAGTCATGATGACATTACATCTAAGGTACACCATGACATTACATCTAAGCGACACCATGACATTAGGTACATCTAAGGGACACCATGACATTACATCTAAGGGACACCAAGCGAGAGGACTCATTGCAGCGTAGCATAAGGCATAACATTACAGACGAATAGCAAATCAAATAGATGAGAATTCAAATTGAGCATGAAATTTCAATTTTGCTAGACTCCATTTTGTTAGGAAACGGATTCTGGTATACGACGGCCGAGTTGTGAGAGCGAATCGATTTCAAACCATAATTTACTTCCCCCTCGAAAAACAACGTTTGATCTATGATCTACGATAAGATGAACGATGTAGATTGTTACAGTGTAACTGCGGCGCCTATTAAAAGATTAAAAGAAACTGTTAACGTATAAATAGACCTGTTTTGCACAATTAACTATGGAAATAAACGAATCAGGTTAAATGGGTTTGCGCGATGTATAACGACTTATTTTAATAACTTGCTATTTTATGACCTGACTTGGAATGAATCATCTTGTACCTACGTTACACAATGATGATATAAAATGCATTTAGTATAACTTATGAGGTTTCGAAGACCAATCACTAAATGCGTCTACAAATAGCAAAAATAATTAGCATTACCCATATTTATCGAAATTAGATCCTAAATATCATAAAGAAACAAACGCGGAGGTGGACATATGCATATAAACAAACTCAAAATGACGTGGTTACCATTTCCAGAGCTGAATCACAAAATTCAAAACAGCAGCTAACCCGATACCAATTTTATTGCAAAATGAAAATGGATTCACCAAAGTGGGAAGTATCCAAAATGTTTGTTATTTCTTCATTCATTCATTTATTCATTCATTTATTCATTCATTTATTCATTCATTTATTCATTCATTTATTCATTCATTTATTCATTCATTTATTTATTGTTTGTCATAGGTGAAAAGACAGTTCTTACAGTTAGCATTATGTGTCACTATAACATACCCATAGGGTGTACAATATTAATATGTCATTATTAATAGCTATGTTAAAAAAATAAAAAATAATATAGTCACACTCTTATCCATTGCATTGGTTGTTTTAGTCAATTTTACTTGAATTAATACAATAGGTACATAATTATTATTACTACGGTATTACCATTTCGCCATGTTATTTCCGTTTATTTATTTATTTTCTTAACTAATTACATTTTTAAATATTTCTTAAATTCAAATAAAAATATAAAAAAACATTTAAAAATATAAAAAATAGATGTCCGCCGGTGTCGGGAGCAGGATCCCCATTTTGTCATATTATTATTACGGTCATACAATTTTCAAAAGTCTATAAAAGTAAAAATAAGTTCTTCTGACCTCAAGCCTTTCTTTCAGTAGGTATAGGATACCTATCTATGTTATCTTCTTCTTTCGTTCTTTCGGTAGTTATTTTATACATTCATCGTTAAAATCTATTATTACCGAATCAACCATTTCTTTTAATATCCGCCATCCGGTACAAATGTAGACTTGGCGTTACAGCACACAAATACACGGCCTACGCAACGTCTGCTATTTTCTAACAATACGTCTAGACTTTTCATTACCGGTAGCTCAGTGATGCTAGACGTCGCGACACCATGGAACTGAAACTAACGGCTGAACAATGGAAAAGCTGAAATATTACACCGGAATACCGTATATGGACGTTTTATTTTAGGAAACCTTCGAAAATGGGCGACGTAAACTTTGTCTTACATTGCACTAAAATAGAGACATTTCCAGACTACTATCGTGTACTACGCTACGTTCAGTATTGTCTGGTACGGAGGTTAAGTTACTATTTTAGCTCGCTAAGCTTTTCAGGCTGGAAAATTCTATCTTCATTTTGGTTTTCATTGTAATTTGCTTAATGTTCATTTCGCAATCAAGCGTTCTATTGTTAAATACAATTACTGTTTACTCAACAAACAGAAATTAATTAGCACAACCTAAGTCGAAGCTAACACGTAACTAACCAAACAAACGTATTGTTAGATGTGAAGTTCTATTTACTGCGCAGTTCTGCCGAGCCGTGCCTTTGTGGTGGATGAAGCTCGCGACAGGAGACAGTTTCCGTAGCACAAGTAGTGGGTACACTAGAGAGCTGTCACTGACTGCTAGTTCGCAGCCACAGAGAACGAAACCGGAACAACTTTAATATTTCATACGGCGAAGAGACAACGGTGGTCACTTTGTCTTCCACTGGCTGGAAAATAACTCACTGAGACAACGATCGATATTTACGTCTGAGTGTATTAAAGCTTTCGAAAACAGCTTCTAAACGAGAAACTGTGAAATACAATACGCTTCCTGATAGCACTTATTTTAGCAGTCTTCGTCGATATGGAAATATCGACACAAGAAATATGTAAATAGAAAGTAACGGAAAAGCTTATGAAATATTTACATGCGCGAGACCTTTAACTTTCTTTATGTGCTTTCGACGTATCATGTTGTCGATTTACCACGTAATAGAGATATCAAATAGGAAACTTTTATAACGTTTTTCATAAAACCACATCATTTGCACAAGCATGTTTTCATGTTTTCACAAGCAGCGTTGATCGTCTGTAGAAGCCATTTCTGCCATAAACTGACCGGATGCGAGTCTTTAATGATACAACCTCTACGTATAAACTAGGAAAACCCATTTCGTAGCCATTTTAGTAGAAAACTAATAGCATGTATTAAAAACTTGGCCTCTACTGGTAAAGTTATAATTTGTGGCGCCTCTAAATAACTGCGGCAGAGGAGGAAACTTTTGTTGTGACTTAACGACAGGTAATTATATGTACAAAACAATAATTACTACTGTGCGTATAGAACTATTAAATGTCAATTAGGAGACTCAATCAATTTAATGATTAAAAATTACTCATACTCATTACTATTGGTTTTTACAACACTTATAATTCCGACTTAAATGTATCATGGAGTCGATTTTGACTAAATTTTTTATACAATATATTTTTTTAATTTATTTTAATGCCTGAGTCATTTTCAACCAGTCATCCTTAGGGTGATGCAGAGTGAAAACATGGCAAAATAACTCTAAAATACAACAATAAATACATAGATATATACATTCATATATATAAACAGAATAAACTTTGTCAGGACTCAGGAGAAATAACGATCGGTAGAGGAGAAATAACGATCCGTAAAGGAGAAAACGAATCAAGCAAATCAGCGCTTTGGGACTTTTCTGCCAACTTCTTACATATATGCTCACGTGCTTTCATTTTAAAAGACAAACTGATTGGTACTGGATGTTCAGAAGGAGCGCATTCCAAAGACAGATAATGATATAGGAATTCTATGTTCTTAATAACAATAGTGTTATGATAATTTCAACTTTGTTTATAAAAGCATAATATTCAATATCGGTTATTGCGCTGATTTCCATATATATTTGGAACTTCAGGTTAGTCCGGAAGGGATACCGGGACCTTGGCAACAGGCAACTGAAGGACCACGGGTGGGTTTTAGTCAGTAAAAGTCTGACACGCCCTTCCGCTCCACCCAGAGCGGAGAAGTCATAGGATGGTTTCACACCCTCAAAAAAAAAAGGACCTTTTTTTCAATAACGTTAAGGTTAGTTACTTCCTCCAACTCTGAATCGAAATATTATTTCAAAAAGCACTCTAATCGCAATAAAGGAAGAATATATATAGGAACCTATACCTTTCTTACTGTTTTCCTAATCTGCAATTTACATATTTGTTGTGTTATTTATTTTATTGTGAATTTATTTTATCTTATTGTTTGTGTACTTAACTATCGCATTAGGGCAACCTGTAAAGATAGATCTACGATGTTCTAAGGTGTGAATCTTATTCAGCTTTAGTCCGTTATTAGAAGTTCACACCCTAATTCTTCTTTTTCCATTTTCTTTTCAACTTACGCTTCACCTCTGTATGTATGGAAACATAACATTTACAAAACAATAACAAACATCATTAAAATTAACACTCACCATTCCCAAAGATGCACGAGGCAGTCGAACATGACGCAGCCATGTTCTGTGCTCATGCACGACGCTGCCGGGGCCGCGGTCGCCATCTTGAATCCAGTACTAATCTCCAACTACCCTCTCATTTATAATTTCACTTGCATACAAGTCAGTACCGAAACAATCCGAAGGTGATGACGCCTAGCAATTTTGTGAAGGTAATCTCTGGAAAGAGAAAAGTGCCAATTAGACTTGATAAGGTCGTGAACATTGTGATAAAATGAGATGAAAGTGAAATTATAGGCGGTGTGGCGGTGAGGCGTTTTGGTTGAGACAATACTTTTGAGTGTCATTTCATATCTATAGCCCTGAATCACGTACTTATAAGTACTTATATCTCACATACTTATAAGTACTTATAAATCAAGTAGGTACTTATATCTCGATGCCCTGAATACTCAAATGTCAAAGTATTCGACAATTTTCAAAATTAATTTCTAAAATGCATGTTTTGAACATTTACAGTTGTAACTTATGGGTAAGTTAGTACAAGATAGACAATTTACGCTCAAATCCGAAATAAATATTTAAATTACAGGTAATTGGTTGAATAGATAATAATGCCCTCTAATATAATAATAGTACCTATTCAATAAGTGTCCTAATTATGTTAATAATATTTGATTACAGCTGTTTATCAGAGTGTTAACTAAAACAGAAAAAGGTAATTGTATGTAATTTAACTGGCTACTTAATTTAACAAGGCTTTAAATAAATAACTGGCTAAAATGTTTTAAATTCCAAACCATTAACTACAGAAAACATGACGAAAAGTTAGTCTGAGGAATAAGTTTTTTTTGCATAAAAGTTAAGTATTTGTAGGTAGGTAAGAGTTGGCATTCATCATTCTTTTGAACAATAGGTACCTTTCGAAACCTATAACGCAAGTAGGTAGTGTTATCTTATAGGTAGATGGACAGCATTCCATCAGGAAGCTCCTACACTTTGATAAACCGCAAGAATACTTCAGAAACGAACAGTATTTGTGGCAAACTAACGGTATTTTACTTATTTCCTTTCTTATTTCATTCATAGTTTATTCTTTACCCGATAGTTGCAGCTTTTATTGAAAAGTGCATTACCTGCAATGGTGGCATTTGGGTCAGAGTTAATAGCCCTAACTAAACTTGCTTCGAAGAAATTAATGCATTAATGTTCTGCAGTAGTCGTTAATATTCATTAGTGCACCTAAACACGTTTCTAACTGACTGAAAATTCGTATCTTTACTATTAATTTCATTTAAATTAATAACGACATTTGAATGAATGTTACCTATTTTACTAATTGCCAGCTTGCACAACTGACATAACAATTTTATTCATGTTCGAGATTCGGGCCTTCCCGTACAAATATGGATGCCAAAGAGCACTATTTCTATAGTCAAGCCAATGTGCGGCTCTCATGTGCTACTTGGGTATGCTCATGGGTCATGGATCATAGGGTACTGCCGTGCTGAGTAGAGCCCCCTGCAGAAGGCTTTGGAATAATCGTGAAAGCACTGCCGTGGCGTCCATGAATTTAGGGCCCCATCGCCGGAAATAGTACTTTAAATCCCATCGCCTGTTGATGATAACTGACAAAACTGCGCAAATACTCAAAGAAAACAATGACATACCTAGTTCGAAAAAAATATCCCATCCGAATACCAAAAAGTCTTGTACGGGGCGGTTTGACGCTTCATTTAATAACGACCACTTTAAGTAATAGTCTTACTTGAAAGAGCCTCTGTAATAATATGCTATCATTTCCATAATACACTATTACCGTACACGTAGGTAATGTAATCTATGTCGTGGTACAACATGTACCATGGACAAGAACGGAGATAGTGGGACACTTAATAATTCACAATGGGCCGGGTAGCGGTCGCCGACCGACGTGATGCTCTATTTCAACCATAGACCACCGTCAAAGTAGCCATTACCTTGTACACATTCATATCATTGTAAATATGAATGAGTAAAACTCTAAAAATCATGGACAAACGCTGAAATATAGTACCTCCGCAGACAAAGAATGTGGTTAACGTTCAAACTTTTTGATGTCTTGCAAACATGCACCCAATTTCTAAAAAGATGCATTTCGAAGGGCTGTAAACTGTGTACATTGTTTGCTTAAAAGTATAGACATAGCCAAGAACATGATACTTTTCACCTCTAACTGTCAGCTCGGACATAATTTCAGTAAATAGGTACTGACCTCTTTTTAAATGACTAGGTAGATCGACGCAACTCACAAGTTGTATAAATCTTATCTCTATCAATCATTTAGCTGAACACTGTCTCTTAAGATACAGGTAACCCTAGTTTAAGAGGCAGGGCTCACGAATTATATTGTCTACAGATTTCTGCAGCATGGTTTATTATTTGCTCTGTACTTCCTTCCTACCACTAGCTGTTAATAATACCATTTTGTTAACCAAGTTATTTAAAGTCTGTAACCTGTTTTTGGAAATAGATAAATTTATATTTATATTATATTATACTGACCGAATAAGAAGTTAAACTGTGCATAGGCTTATTGTCCAACTGACGTTAATACTGCAGTGAAACTTATGAAAACTGGTTAGGATGACATACTTAATACAGGTGAGCAGCAAGTATTTAGAGGTTATTGGAATCTTGAAATCTAGCAATTTATGGTGTTGTTTAACTTTATGTGGCACCTCGCTTTGTTACTGAAGGGGACTTCACAATCTGTAAACTTTAAGCAGAAGCTTTAGCTGTTTTTCCCATTGCTGCAGCTCCTATAAGAAGTCTCCTTATCGATGGTGGACTTAGGGCCGCTACAAATCCTATATGGCCAAATAGGATATCGTAAATCCCAAATACAGGGCGACTGCGGAGCACCTTCACAGGATTATGTTGGATTATCTTGCTTGCCCTTAATGCACAACTACCTGCATCCTCTAGGATTAAAGGGAGGGAGACGACATGGCCGTCGAAGTCGCTATCTCGCTACTAAGTCGCTACTTGATTGTCAAGAACAAAAACACAGTCGAAACGAAGAATCGTCTGAAAGAATTTCAATTTCGAAATATTTCAATCACCATACAACACCATAAAATGGAATTGTCCCCCATAACAAGTAAACCGTATCCAATAAAGTGCACCCTTATCTGTTCGGAGGGAGTCGGTCGCCCTTTGGAAAATTTGCGAATTCAGATGCAAACGGAAATAGGGAGGACCATCGCCTCAGGCAAGTGTTTTATGAAATATGTAGTTGTAAGAATCTACCCTATCCTAGCTGTATTCATGAAAGTTTGAGAGAGTAGGGGCTAGATATTATATATTTTTTAATCTGGGATAAAATCATGGTTGTTATTGTGTCCTATAAAATCAAATATGGCCATTTAAACAATAGTCTTGTAATAAAAAAGCAATCCTAACTAATATTATTAATGCGAAAGTGAATGTGTTTGTTTGTTACTCAATCACGCAAAAACGGATGAACGAATTTGGGCTAACAGATAGACCATGGCCTGGGTAACGACATCTATAGGCTATTTTTTTTCTTGGATCGCAAACGAAGTCGAGGGCATCAGCAAGTACTTATTAATGGCCCGGTTCAACACTTTCTTATAATTATCTTATCTGTTGGATCCATTCATGCATGTTCCATTCTGGTAGATATTGTCTATCAGGGCTTAGTGAAACTGGCCCAAAATATTCATAGTTCCTAACATATTTACATAATAATTTATGCTCGACAACCACTTCTCCTAAACCTCTCAAGATTTGTGACTATCGTTCATTACGGGATTAACACGCTCGACCGATAAGTAACGCCGATTACACGCGGAACGTAAGCAGTTAAACCCAGTGTATTTTCCTTTACTTGTCATATTTGGTAAACAAACACACAAAAATCACGAGTTTTGCATCAGACACACTTTTAGTTACTTATGTATGAACGTCTTGAACTAAGAAACACATAAGGCGTCAACTATATCAAAAACTTCATCGAAATAACCGTTTAAAAACATTACTTTTCTCATTTCAGTACGCCATATTTGTTTACAAAATGAGACAAGCAAAGAAAAACACAGTGTAGGTACCTACGTATTGTATTTGTGTCAAAACTGACAGTTATCAGATGATCGCGGCTCGGGGCGTGCAGTCAGACAGTGAAAGTGTCCCTACCGAACGGTTAGCGGTACTTTAGTTGAGTACCTTCAGTCTGAAGGGACCACCTCTCTAGTTTAATGGAGACTTTCATGAGTTTTGGCTGTAGGGTTTTGATTAACAGGCGTTCGTCTTGTAAAATAGTGATACAGGATTCTGGTAAGGTAGTCCGAATCCACAGACTAACACAACTATACCTACGACTTTGACTATAACACTACTTGACATAAAACTTAGCAGCACATGACCCTTTCAAAATTATCTTTCCAGAGGAGAATAGTTTCACACCAAATAATTTATAATCGTTCTAAACCTAATTAAATACAATTTAACTTCATAAAATTCCCAATCCAGCTCTCTACTGACGCCCCGTTAGTTCTATTAGTATTTCAAGTCGTATCGTAAACGTCATATAGAACTCTAATTTTATGATGGCAGCATTCAAATCTACGCAGTAGTTATAAAACTGTGTTTTACAGCCCATTAAAACGCTTGACATCTATAAATCTTTATTTTCCAACCTTTCACTCATCCGTTATTAATACGAATGGTTAATGGCCACCCTACTCGAGCTTTTCTCTCGTGGTCGTCACACTTGAATCTATCGATGTTTGACTGGTTGCCGACTTACCGTCGTCTGTCGGTAAACAGCTTTCCTCGCGAAGGGCCGCTGACTTTCGTGACCATTCGGTACAACCAGTCCCATATGTTAAAATAAACGAGCAATTATCAAGAGTGAAAGCAAAAATGTCGCGCTTTAATCAGTAAGCTGTTTCAGATCGAAAGTAAATCAACTCGCTGAACAGCGATGTTATGAAATTGAGAAATTCTGCAAAACCTTTTGGCGTACCTACATCGTGGCTTGCTGCGCAACTACATAAATTAATACTTAATCATTTTCATGAGACGCCACGGAAGAGCTTCCATAAACTTTGTAATTATTTTCCGGAAAGCACTTTTAAACCCACTAAGTGAACACGACTTGTCTAGTGAAAACTAGTATACCGGTAGGTACGGGTATACCTACTGCAAGACATATCAAATACCTATAAGTACATCGAATGTTTAGATTGAGATTTCCGATCATAGATGTGCAGACAACTTTGTAATTTTCAAGAACCAGTCGCCAAGGAAACGAAGCAATATCTTGAGACAATTGTAAATCCCCAAACTGTAGTCGTTTGGCAGCGCGCCCCTGTCCCCTAAGAGCGGAGGTGATGGATTTGGCACGCATCGAGACGACAAGGGTGGAAGTGGCACCGTGCCACAGGCTCACGGTCAATGACACTCACGATTTCAGAACTTAATTTGAGGGGGTGGACATACGAGCACGGCTGATTGGACGATGCGGAATTGCGATTTCCATAAACTTTTAATTAACTTATCTAATTCAAATATTTTATGGAGGGTAACTAGAGGTGACTAGGCTAGGAATTGCTTTAATTTAATATTAATATTTTTGTATAAGCACCAAACTTTGCTAACTGCGGAAATATTTGGATGACTCGTGAAAATTGCGCGACACCAAAACAAATCGTACCTAAGTGTAAAAGCTCGCAGACTTTTCACAATTAAAACGCTTGATAATGCTTCGTTAACGTTTCTAATTCTTATCAGTTACATAATTTATATTTAAATTCACCGGTAATTTAATTTTAAAAAAATATTTGAAGGCATGTTCTACATGCCATGATAGCGAGTATTGCGTTGAAATCAAAAGCTCATTTAATTCTTATTCTAAAAACTGACCACTACTTACTCGAAAATATACGACACAGGCATAGGTCCAACACGATGGCGATAACTAGGTCATCTCAACGTGCCAATAATTATTACTTACCTAGACTGAAGCGGTTTTGCGTCGCACTTGTTTATGGTTCTGAACACATCGTGGAAAACTCACGAAATCACTAGCACAACAAATGAGACAACGAATAAAAATCATAAGGAACTGTTTGGGTGAATTTATGATATTTTATAAGTGAAAATTGTTGATTTTGTCGTACAAAAGCGGTGTATCGATTGAGCGGCGCCTCACCACGGAATGAGCCCGGCCCGCCACCCCATGCGCGCGTTTTCCACGCTTTCCCGCCACCGGCTGTACCGGGGTGGTTTCAAAACTCTCGCCGCGCGATGTACTGCGCACTTTGTTTGTTTTATATTAACCTATAGCATCATCTGATCTTGTTACAATTATTGCGTATCATACAGACATCGTATTGTATAACAAATGAGTTTTGAAAGGCTTTTTGTAACGTGTTTTCATGAGAAAATTGGGTATTATTACATACCTCCTACTTTTAGAACGACATAATTTTACATTCTTCATCGTTTGTTAAAATAAATTAACTAAATGAAATTGTTTAATAGGCATGCACGTTGCACGCATCGAGGATAAATATTACTTTTTTTTATTAATATTTTTGATATGAGTCCATTAATCAATTTCAATAAAATCCTGCCACAATTTCAGGGAACACCTAGATATTCAGTAGAGAACTTTAAACTAGATTTATCGAGATGACATAAAGAATCCACTATAAGATAAACCACCCTAAAATTGTATTACATAAGTTGATATAACTTTACAAATTGAGCAGCTCATGAATGTAGATAATACTAATAACCAAGATTTCTAATAAACCCCAAGTAGTTACCTAATGGGAAAACACTAAGTAATTTAATTTAAAAAAAAACAAAACCCTTCAACAACAAAAAAATCTAGCTAAATGTTTTTGAGATCACACTTTACATAAAAATACGTACAGCGTGTCGTTTTAGACCGTCTGCGTCAGTCCGACTTTACAAAATAGGTAGGAGCGTGTCTTATTATGTTATGAAAACTTAAATCCATTACATTTGCTATCTGTTGATGTGTAAGGCATCGTTGCCTTTGGAAATAAACAGATCTAGTAATGGGGGTTGAGGTCGTTAATGTTGGGGTGGGTTAGGGAGCGCTCACACCCCGCACTCCCTGCCCCCGCTAACCCCGCGAGCCCCGCTATCCCCCTGCCAACAACGAGTGTTTTCACAACAACGCACCCACGCTGCACTAACCTCCTCTTGGCAACTAAGTACATCCTCTAACTTCACTTGAGCATCATAATTACAGCGTCGAGCTTTTTCAGTGGTTGGTTTTATTTTTATTTCAAAGTGACAGTTATTTTTTATGAGGACTTACATTACTGTAGCGTTGACTTGAATATCGCTCAAGTGCTGTAATATTTCATTTTAATTTTGTCTGACCCGCTACCGCGGTTCTGAAACCAGGAATGACAAAATGAGTAGATACCAAAGGGCCTAGACAAGTGACAATCGATTCGAAAGCGTTTCGTATTTCTACAACAACTTTCAACAGTTCTATACATTTTTGCCTTTTCCATAATCGTTAACGCTGATAGAATGTCACTTCGTCAAGGCCTCAGACGAGCAAGTGAATAGTTAAAGTAACTACTAGAGAAGCTAGACCTATTATAAAACTACTGACGATTTACGGCAGAATATGTCTGCTACGCTCTCAACTGGCAAAGGAAGGGGCAAAAACTTCAAGGCAGTATTATTGTATGCTTAGGTACCTTCGTATTATAAGTAAATGAGCCAGAAGTACCCATCTTCGCAATTTGCTAAGACAAAGCATCTACGATCATGATACGAGTCCTCCCCTATTAACGTTTCGGTTACATCGCGAAAGATGCATTGATAAGGGTAAATCACGCCGATCCGACACTTCTTGAAATTAACAAGCTCTACAGTTTCCGCAAGTACCTTATTGTGAGGATTATAGGTAGCTATGTACCTAAAAAGTGCCCTCTAAAAGCTTTTTCCACTGTAAAGTCAAATCATGATTTAAATTTATAGTTTTAAATGTTTGAACTGTACCTACACTATAACGTTTTTATCGACTTATCCAACTACGTATCTATGTTACGGCAGAACCAGCTATCTACTAATTGACAAGACAAGACTAGACAAGTAATAAGTAGTAGTAAGTAGTAGTAGTTAATAATAGACAAGTATGTATTATCCAAATTAACTACATTAGGTACTAAATTAAATGATTAATTCTTAATAGCTATACAAATAACCAAATTGAGTAGGGGAGACCGAGGGGAGTTGAAACAATTTTGACATTTTAATTCATACACAAAATTCTACAAACACTAATCGTATGAGTTTAGTGCCTATCGATAGTTTATTTCTTACACTTTCAAATACCTGTCACAAAGAACGTGTAAGTATGAATTTTGTGGTGAAAAATGAATTTGAATGTAAAAAGTCATTTTGTTTCAACTCCCCTTATACCGAGGTATGTTGAAACAAGGATCCAGTAGAGTTGAAACAGTTGATATTTGAGTAGAATTAAGGGTTTTAAAGTAGAAAAATGATGATACAATTTGAAGGTATTTATTAAAATAAAACATTCTAATATATTTTACAATATTTTGTACTGAACTATTAATTAAATCTTGAACAATCTTGAGCTCGAAGCCGCACCACGCAGAGTTTTCTGACGCAATGTAACTTCTTCTACAGCGAGATCGTAAAAATTCCGCGAAATCAGTGCTGTTTCCAATCACCTCTGTGTCAAAACACCTCGGTCTCCCCTAACACATTTTCGTAAACGATTAAGACTAATCTGCTTCATTTTGACAGTTCAACAACATTTATTGCGTTATTTACGTTGTTGAGCAAATTTTTTTCGAACTTATGTAGCAATGGATTAGCAATCTGTTTCAAAACGATTGACGTAATTAGGGTGCTGTACAACACCTACATTGTTTTGTATACTAATTCCATCCATGGGATTACCTGACATACATACATACATAAAGTCATGCCTTGTCCCAATGGGCGTAGGCAAAAACTAAGTAGTTGGAGGCCTGGCCAGGTGGTAAAAAAACCGTTTCCTACATTTTGACGAGTTATGCGAACATAAATGTAGGGAACAGCAGAATTTTTCGCGATTTCAGTGTTGGTCCCATAGTGAAAGTTGTTCGTAACATAATGATGAGTACAATGACCCCTTAAGAGAATACCATGAATTTAATTTCATCCTGTATGTCGGTATACACTCCATTTCAAAACTTGCGTGAGAGGTTGCCTGTTCCTACCGGTCCTCCATTCCGTGTGAAAAAAATCATTTTTAAAAACGTGAGTACATAATATTACTGTACTTCAAGGTATATAAGTACTATACACGATAGAAGTTACACAATTCGGTCTGAATGATCTAAGTATCTGAAAAATAAAAAATAAAGTATCTTCCAAACAAATGAGGATTAAAACTGCCACTTGCTCACTTCAGATGTCGCTACTACCCAGCGTCTTAGAATTTGACTGCTAATAGCTGTCACTATCCATACATTTTTTTTATGCAAGCGCCTTCTTTTACGCATAATTAATTAATTGCCCCTGCGCAGCCAAAGATGTTAACAGACGAAAACTGTGAAAGAAAGCTCTCCGAAAAACAAAATGGAAACTCGATATTTCGTCGCGACTATTTTCAAATCTGAAGACTTTTATGGGAGAAATTCGTATACAGGTGATGATTCCAAGAGAACTAAATCTGTTTTCTTTACCAACAGGCACTTGTGCTGTGTTAAATTATAGTAAAAGTGTGGGTGTTTTGTATTACCTATCATAGCAGTTATAGCAGTGATAGAATTAACATATCTGAAGTTTTTCAGTCAGGAAGATCATCCTCGAGTTGGTTTTCAACTCTGATCAGGTTATTTTTGTCGTACGCTGCCAGTCTTTACAAAAAAAGAACTTAAAGGTCAACAAACACAAAATAACCTATACATTATAAAACGTTGATAATTTATTGACTTTCCACTAAAGCTCCTTTTTTAATGAACAGTGGAAGACGCTTTCCCTGGCCCTAGCTCGTCTTTTAATAGTGTTACACTCCAAGTCGCATAAATATTTATTTAGTTTTCGTATAATTTAAAAAGTAAACTTAACACAACAATGGCGGCTTAGGGACGGACGGATGGTGCTGCCATCTATGATGAGCTTTAAGTTTTTACCCCAATGATTATAGTGGAACATTTTATTTGTTCGTGTAAAACGGGTGATAGACGTGCGAGCAAGTACGCGAACTTATGGTTCGGCAAGCTTACTCGCCCGTCTGTCATCGCTACGAGCCGCCAGCCGCGAGGTGCGAGAATTTAACAATGAAATGAGCAAGCTTCACGTGTGTCGCCGACGGCGAGCCGAGTAAGGTCGCGAACTTAACCGCTCGCTTCTCCGCAGACCGAATACTTTAAGTACGCACGTCTATCACCCACTTTAGATTCGGATGGGTTGTAACAGGTGAAACACGATATCTGTTTGACAAAAAATAACAGATCCAAATATCGGTTATAAAATCATAGCCTGTGATTTTTGTACAGACGATAAATACGTATTAACTCAATTGAATATCTTCTTTATTTCTTTTCATTAAAGTCGAAAATCGTATCCGAAGTTTTAACAGTAACAGTCTTGAGGATCTGTGATTTTAAGTAACAGATATTTTTTATCGTTAGGAGCAATTGCTATCTGCTATTTTTTCATATCTGTGATTTCTATCTGTGACGATTTAATACGCCTCACTCCTATTCGGAATTTTTCATCTGTACTAATCAGTGCTCTGATACGTAGGTAGTATCTCTAAGTAGTCTGTGGTGCTCTGTGAGATTTATTTAGCTGTCAAAGTTTTGAAAACGCAACGGACGACCGAACCGTCGAACGTTGCTTTGTTTGTATTGTCCCATAAATTAAAGTTTAATTGCGATATTTCGAAAATTGATGACAATGAATAGTGACGTGTTAGAATTAGAGACTAAAATAATAAACCACGAAGCCTACGGAACTTCGTAAGTGATTCTTACAAATAGTAAAAGTTCTATGAAATTAGAATTTTGTGTAAATAATCTCTCACTCACGTATTTCAGCTATAAATGGGCTCCCAGGGACTTCGAGCTGGGTTCAGCCCTTGGCCAAGGCAAATTCGGACATGTTCATGTTGCCAGAGAGAAGAAAACTGGCTATTTAGTAGCCATCAAAACACTTTTCAAATCACAGATTGTGAGGTCCAAGTGTGAACGACAAGTGATGCGAGAGATTGAAATTCAGTCGCATTTGAAGTAAGTAACAAGTTAAGTTGCTTGTTAGCCCATTAACTTATCATACGACCTGTGTGTTTCCTACACAATAACACAAGTAGTTGTTTCTTCCAACTTATTTGAAACCAATCTTTTATAACGCTTGTTCCTCTTCAGACATCCAAATATACTACGACTACTGACCTGGTTCCACGATGAGCGTCGTATTTACTTAGTGGTGGAGTTTGCAGCCGGTGGAGAGTTGTATAAACATCTGACTAACTCTCCTAAAGGACGCTTCCCTGAACCCAAAGCTGCTAGATACATTTACCAGGTAAGATTGTAATGGCCATTTCAAAAGCTAGGAGGCTCAAAGTACACCCTCCTTGGTACCCACAACTTGGGCTATACAGTATAGGGCAGGTCTTTTAGTTTTGTTGATATTCTATTATGAATATAGCAGAATAGTTATGTTTGTCTCTTATTCCAGGTTGCAGATGCTGTGGAGTACTGCCACCAGCACCATGTGATCCACAGAGACATCAAGCCTGAGAACATACTGGTAGCATTTAGTGGAGATCTCAAACTTGCTGACTTTGGTTGGTCTGTGCATGCCCCTTCGGAGAGGTAAGACCAACCTATTTTGTAAATAATTTGGCCCCAAAAATAAGTTCGGGAAATCGACTTAAATATAAGTTAATGTAAAAACTTATTTATTGAAGATACATTACGGAGAAGTTTGAGTTTTAAACCTGAGGGCCAATTCTCTTACTTAAAAACGTTGACATGGCTGCCTCGTTGGTCTAGTGGTTGCAAGCACTATTGCTGAGTATGGGGCCCTGGGTTTGATTCCCAGGTCGGACAAAGTGTTATTGGGTTTTTTTTTACCTACAATATCTCACTAGCAGTCATGAGGCTCGATTTGTGCCTGAATGACGGTAATAGGCGCGCCGCCTTTTACATGGGACTTAAACATAACTGTTGAATTATGGGTGCACTATAGGTACAGTCACGGACTTTAATTGATGAGCCACCTGGCACTGTTCGCATTTTAGCCGTGTAATGCAAATCGGGTTTATTCGGTTCCCGACACGCAAAGTCATTATGTCTTCGTAATAAAAGAAGAAAATTATATTTCATATCTTTACCGGTTGGCTAACCTGAGAGCGGAACTACAAACTTGACAGCAGTGACTACTCAAAGTCAACCAATTGCAGGTCTAGCAACAGTAACCTAGCAACGATAAACAATTGTTGCTAGGTTACTGTTGCATAGTAACGTTAGCGTACGGAGAAATTCTCTGACATCGATATTTCAACTGTCACTGTCTTCAGTTAAGTTTTCAGAATTAATGAGTCAATGAGCTATGATTCAAAGGAGGTCAGTATCAAATAGATTGGATAAACTTAATGCAACATTGTATTTATTTTTATCATTAACAACTTATTAGTCAACCTCTATGGATGAGACTATTTCCGATTAAAAGTAATTTATTTGTCATCTTGATATTTCAACTGTCACTGTCTTCAGTTATGTTTTCATAATTATCGAGTTAATGAGCTATGATTCAAAGGAGGTCGGTATCAAATAGATTGGATAAACTTAATGCAACATTGTATTTATTTTTATCATTGAGAACTTATTAGTCAACCTCTATGGATATTTCCGATTAAAAGTAATTTATTTGTCATCTTGTTTACGAGCTTGCGATTTGAGTTCGTGTTTAATCGTGTAATCTCGTGAATGTATGAAACTGCAAAATTGAAAAGTTTGAAGGTGGCTCATCAATTAAAGTCCGTGACTGTACACCTCTGCCCAACCCTTCGGAGAAACAAGGCGTGATGTTATGTTGTGTTTATTTCTTAAATCATGTAGCTGTGTAAATACTTACCTAAAAATATATACCTATACGTGCGGACTTCAAGCCTCCCTTTTTGTCGTCGGTAAAAAAAATGCTTACTCCTTGTTATAGGCGTAAAACCATGTGCGGCACACTAGACTACCTGCCTCCTGAGATGATCAAGCGTGAAGTCTATGATGTGTCTGTTGACCACTGGTGCATCGGAGTGCTGCTCTACGAGTTCCTTGTAGGCAAGCCTCCGTTTGAAAGTGAGGGACAAGACAAGACTTATGCCAGAATCCTTAATTTGGACATGGTGTACCCCAGCTATGTACCTGAAGGAGCTAAGGATCTTATTTCTAAGGTTGGTATTTCTTTTCACACACATGAAGAAAAAGTGTATTATATGGATAAAACATAATTTAAGTTTAGACTATACCAACACCAATATTAGTCAAATAGGGAGAGAGCCTGTCTAAGCACTATCTACCAGAGAATTTAAAACTAGAAGAGTACTTGTACGAAATTCATTTATACCTTCAATTTTACAAGAAATATTAGTAAAAGCTGGTCCACCCAACCCAACCCTTCTATAAAGCTTGATTAACTGGAGTATAACAGTAAATAAAAATGATGAGGTCTGAGTTTTTCTATATGGAATGTCTTAGTAGTAGTCTGAATGTGTGCCCGGTTGATGGCAATAGGGTCGTCCCCTGTTACATGGGACTTAAAACGCATGTATTTTTTTAATATTTTTATTCGATAGTTTACATCGTCAAATAATAGTAAAAAAAAATTCGACGGCAAAAAAGCAATTTAAAGTAGTTAAAAAAATGTTTAAAAATATTCAACCGAGCCGGGCTATTTAAACGCCCTCCATTTGGCGCGCTTGATATGGTGACGTTACAGTCCGTGAAAACAGACAAGCAACTGTCAAGTCAACGTCAAACACTCCTTTTTGTATGAGCGTTTAACATTGACTTGACACTTGTTGATTGACTTGACATTGACATTTTGATTCTTATCCCGGATTGTTACGTCACATCCGCTCTTAGCCTTTTCAAGTATTTGAATTACCCACAGTTTATTGGGACTTTAAAAAAATTAATTTCTCACTCAAAAAGAAATTTTATTCAAAAATATTGATGGTGGCATAATTCTGAAGTAACATAGTTTATCAAAAAAAATATTTGACCCATATTTGAATCACATGCATATTCCCTATTGGCGAAATGTGAGTGTACTTTAAGTACACCTCTGCCCAACCCTTTGGGGAAACAAGGCGTGTTGTTATGTACATTTTTATTAATTTTTTGCAGCTCCTAAAACATTCAAGCAAAGAGAGGTTATCACTGGATGGTGTGAAAAATCATTACTGGGTGCAACAGTTCCAGAGTAATGGTGCATAATATTCACATAGAAGTTGTTAAGTTAGTATTAATTCATTAATTATTATTTTAATCATAGTAATAAACGTTTTATATTTCAACAACAACATTTTATTTGATTATACATACATAATTTTATTTGAGCTCTGCGAGGGAACTTTTACTTCATTTCTCTTCTACATATATAGCAAAATTGGTTCATTCTCTATATGTATTGTGTTCAAACTGTTCAGTTATCTTAGATGAAAGTTCCTTATTTACATAAATATTATCTAATCTATCATTTACACACTGTATTTATCTACATTTTGTACATATCACAGACTGTAGCCATAATTCTTGACCCATGTAAGTCCATCCTTGGAATTCTTTAGTGGTTTGTACTCAAGACCGATCCAGTCAGTATAGCCACTGTTCTCTAACTGGGTGAGAACGTACTTGTAGTTTATCTCTCCTTCAGTGTCTGGCTCATTGCGGTTTGGCACTTGAGCTATCTGCAATCAAATTACTAGTTAAAGCATACACAATACACATCAATATTAATTTTATTGATTATTGATATTGCCATTATATTGATTTAAAAAGTCAAGTATTTCTCACAATTGCTTGCTAAACCAGCCAACCATACTCTGTTTATTTTAATTAATCTCTCTCGGTCTGTCATTAATATTTAATTGGTATTGTATTACCTGCACATGACCAACATAGGGTATAAAGTTGGTGATACTATGGGAAATATCACCACATATTTGTTGTAAGTGGAACACGTCCAGCATCAGCTTCAAGTTGGGACTGTTGATCCGTTTGATGATGTCCAATGCTGAAACATAAATAAGTACACTAAATAATTGGCTAGAGATAATAGAGGACTTGAATGATTATTGAATAACTGTTTGCAATCCAGATAGTAAAATGAAATCAAGATAGGAAAATATGGGATAAATTCAATTATAATTTATTCTACTATCAAGTTTGTATATACCTTAAAATTATTCCATAAATAGCTTAAAAGATATAAAAAGTAAAGTGTATACCTTTGTTAAAATCGCCCAAAAAGTAATTTGGCACAGAATATTGATTTATAGGTTCAATAACTCCAAGGAGGTTCTCATTCTTCAGTATGTCAGCTGCGTACTTCAAATTTTTCTCATAAGTTTCCCAGTTCTGTGCTGTGGGATTCTGTAGCTTTCCAGCCATAATGTGTATTTTCTTGGCTTTTAGTGCCTTAGCGTAGTTGACTGTCGTAGCGAAGTTTTCTTTGAATTCATTTTCTTTTCCTGGCACTGCTGTTACTCCCAGTTCTCCCTTGGTTACATCTCCTAAAAAACGATAATTATGGTCAAACTAGCTTCTGTTCGCGACTTCGTAGACTCTCGTCTGCGTAGACTTCAGAATTTGGTCCTGAGATAAATGAAAAATGCAGATAGACATAGCGTTGTTACATTATAATAGATCTTTTTGGAATAATTCCGTAATACATTGTTTTTTATTTTAAGTAATTGGTTTACGCGGCGCACGCCAGTAAAGCAACCATGATTGTTTCCGATATCTTCAACAATCATCGTCATATTTCAGCCAAATTAAACAATATATTAATGAAATATACCTACACCTCATGAATCACTCCGTCCATTGATGAAAACCGTACGAAAATCCGTTCGGTAGTTTTTGAGTTTATCGCGTTCAGACAGACAGACGGGGGACTTTGTTTTATATCATATGTAGTGATAAAAAATTGTAAATATCACAAATTCAAAGGATTTGTAGCTTTTTTAACCGACTTCTTCAAAAAGGAGGAGGTTCTCAATTCGTCTGTTTTTTTTTTTTTTTGTGTGTGTTACGCGATTACTCCGCTAAATTATGAATCGATTTTGATGATTCTTTTTTTGTTTGGTAGGTCATGCTTCAGAGGTGGTCCCATATCAATTTTATTAATTTGGCTTTCGTAGTTTTTGAGTTAGCTTCATTAATTACGTATTTTTCCCACTGCGTATGTAGACGATATCTTAGTCTTCATTTACATAGCAGATAACGATATACGAATTTGTGTGGGGTAGGTACCACAACAAAAAAGTGAAAAATAAAAACTTTTTACAAAAAACAAACAACCGACTTCACAAAAAAACACTAAAAAAGTGAAAAATAACTTTAATTTCGGAAGTCGGTGGCAAAAAACGAAAATTGAAAAGCAAAGACACCGACTTCCGAAATTAAAGTTATTTTTCACTTTTTAGTGTTTTTTTGTGAAGTCGGTTGTTTTTTTTTTGTTTTCATTACACAAATTAGAAGAATTTTTTGCTTACAAACCTGTCTTCAAATTGATCAACACTTGTTCAACGCCGGATTTTTCCTTAGCATCCTTCACTTGTTCCACCGTCAAACCGAAAGGGAATCCACTTTCGACAGCCTTGAATCCAGCATCCTTAGCCAAAGCATATCTCTCTAGCACAGAGGATGCCTCCGTAAACATAAAAGCCAAGTTTGCACAGAACTTCATCTTTCAAAACAACTCAATTTAGAGGTTACTATAGATGTTGACTGATACACAGCAAACGTAATTATGTGCGTTTAGTTATTGTTTTGATTAAGAGGACAATTTTATACAAGTAGACTGATAACCTATCTCACCGCAAGTTGGTGTAGAACCTCGGTTTGTTATCTTTTGTGTTTAAATATAGAGATATTTTATCGTCAAAAAATCGTAACGTTCGTAACAAACCGCAATAAAATATTTAGGAACCTCAAAACTAACCTACTTTGTCAGTTTTTTTCCCATTACAAGTTGTATAACAAGACTGGCCAAGAGGACATGAAGTAATAGTAAGAACTCCGTATAGAAGTGATACTGGGCGTATCATACATCCAAAAGCTGTTAGCACCTCCATTTTGAACGCGTTTAGAACCGTTTTGCAGAATGTATTTAAATAAGGGGTACCAGTACGGAGAATAGGTGCGCGCTTTTTGACGTGAAATTGCGGACACCAGCCCATCTTACCAATACCAAGGGGTTATTTAGGTAGGTAATTAGGTAAACAGTATCTCCCATCTCCTTATTGAACGGATTCGTTCTTCTCTGAGGAGCAATTGGAGAAAATGCTGCATGGAATATTAGAAGATATGTAGTAACTTGTAGCAGCGTTCGATATTGTACCCTGCTTTAATTATTCAGCTTAGTTGGCACAATGTAAGGAAAGCGTACAGATACTTTATTCCTGTTGAACTATCATACACTTTGCAAATTCAGAGTGACAGGAAAAGGCACATGTTGAATAGTGGCATAGCTCGGCGGACCCACAAAATCGACTTCATTTACTGATAACTTTTAAAGAGCAATCTGATCCTTTAGGGAAAGTTGGTAAGCGAAAATTGTAAAGACGAAACAAAGTTAAGCTGATGCAAAGTGCATCGACGAGCCTGGTGGTTCGCTGAAGATGAAAGAATTAGTGTTTCGATTTAAGTAGGTACCAGACAGGGACACTTCCGCTAAAAGAAAATAACCAATAATTAATGATTCTGAGAAACAGATTAAGCCCAAGAACTCAGGAAGCCAGGAGGTAATAAATAAAATACGGTTACATTGTAATCTCTTTACTAATATTCTATTTATTATAATATTAGGTTCAGTTTATTATTTCAAAATAATATATTTTATAACAATATCCTCATGTATGTATGTTTCCTATATAATGATAAACAAAATATTCCGTTTTAATAAAAGCTAACAAGGATGAAATCATCCACGTTTTTGCTATATAACTAACGTCAACATACAAAATATTACATTATAAAATAATCATAGGAAATAATGGCCACTTCAAAAGCCAATGACCAAAAATGGAGCATTTTTATTTCGCGGTCCTCTACTGACATTATAATATGCAGAATAAATTGACGAACAAAAGGCTGAACCGAGTTACATAAAAGAGTTACCAAGTTACATAAACATTCTAGTTCATCTCGGACTACTTTTGTAAAAAAAATCGTTTATCATTTCATTTTCGTGATAGATTTTTCCTCCAATAGGTACCGAGTAAGGTTTCAACGATGGCCGCGGTATAAAACCAAATGCGACAGTTCCCATAGTGATTTGGTCATTGTCCTTTATTTATGATTTTATTATAAATATCGAAGCTGGTATTACCAAAAACTTATTTTAAAATGGAATGCTTGTAATGCTTAACTTAAATTTTTACACTTAGATTAAAAAATGCGTTAAAATCCTGACAAATGCATGTGCTGGCAGTACACAGTCTTATAACAAGAGGTATTTGCGGTTATAACATTTTATATAAATATGTTTTTGATATTAACACAGCCATATTTTTATAATATTGTGTAGCTATAAACTAGATCAGTATTCTACGTAAATATTACACGTACATTACGGTCTTATACAATAATTTGTGATCAGTTCTTTCAAAATTAGAAAGAAGTGTGCGATTTGAGCAGATTTTGCCAATACCCTGTAACGCACCCTACTCTGAGCTGACATGGCAACTGAGTTACAATTACTTAGAACAAATGAAAACTATCCGGATCAACACATCAGGCTTACTAACATTTTTACTTAAATACAAGCATAAAATTAGACGAATGTCAATAATCTTAACCGAACAAGTGGAAGACATTTCGAGCACTCGTTTAAATCGCAAGATATAAGACGGACTTTATTACAGTCATTTAAAATTAAACAGCAAATTTTAAAGTAAATGGCGATCTTTAGTCTTTATAAAGCTTTGATTATACAATCGCAATATTCATGGAAGACGAGGAAATAAATGACCCAGCTAAATAATGCTTAGGTGCACCAACACAGGTCTTAAATGCCATCTCTAAACAAAGGCGCATAATATTATGTTCGTAAAGAGAACGTAATAAGCGCCTTCTCCATCTGTATAATCTATCCAATGACAACTTTGATCTAAGAAGCAGAAGTACAAAACGCTAGCACATAGCTAACGATAAGCGTGCGACTACCACTCGACTAAGCGCAGCGACACCGGTGACTTGGGCGCCAGCAGGAAGTCGAACTGTATGTCCAACTCGCCATCAAACTCCACGCGCCATCTTTGCATTATCTGTGAACAAAAATGATAATAAGATGAGTAACTAGTAACTACCGTACCCAGAGAATGAAAATCTCATCTGTCCTAAAAAGTACCTAAATAAATAAACATTCCACAAAGGTAGTCAAAACGATTAAGAGGTCCAAAGAGAAAGGAAGAAATTCAGGATTTACGTACATAGATACAACTTATTCAAATATGCTGTGAATCAGAACTTTTAGAACGTAAAACATCGCAAAAGGCTGTTCCCAGACAACATTTCCTATAGTTTGAAAAACTACAGGCCTAAGGAAGCAAATAAGAAATGTCTACTAAGACCTAGCTTTACTGATACCCGCTTAGGATACTCGTCTGTAAGGAGTGACCAACGTAGCAGGCTGCAGGAGGTGCTGTTTTCTATGAAATATAATTTGCTCGTTCTAAATGTTGATTATCAGAAGGTTGAATTTTCTTTATTTTCTTCCGCCACCCCTAAGATGGCCTCCGTTACACCCTAGTTCAGCCACCGGTCTGCTACTAGAATGTTCACTGTCATACCTTAGCAAGCAGCAAATGTAACTCGAGGTCCACGAAGCGTTTCCCGGGGCACATACGCCGTCCTCTTCCGAATGGAGCCACTAGCGTAGCAGCGTGTGGCGCTGTTGGCTTGACCCAACGCTCTGGGATGAACTCGCGAGCACGCCAGAAGTTCTCCTCGCGCCGGCACGCCGCTCCCGTGTGGGCCAAGATAAACGTCTGCGAAATACAATTGGATAAAAATATAAGTTCCTGACGAACTGAAACAACAGGACCAGTCGATGGAGTCGTTATTATGAATATTAAGAAGAACTAATTACGTCGTTTTCAATCTGGCACATTAAAATCCATAACTGCGGATAATAGGTATACCTATTGTCGAAGAAAAATATCAACTCACCCCAGCAGGCAATTTATGTCCAGCAATAGTCATAGGCGCATCCAGAAGTCTAGCCAAGAACGGTGCAGTTGGCAGCAGCCGGAAGGCTTCATAGATAGCTGCCCGAACTGACGGGGCGGCGGCAAGGTCTTCAGCAGTCAGGGAACTGCATGAAGGCAACTCGGAGCGAATAGTACGCTGCCAGTCAGGCCTCCCGCTCAACAAGTATAACAGGAATACGAGGCTGTTCGCTAGCTGTTAAAAAATAACAAATGTAGATGGAGGAAGCATTTTAATTGCAGCTTAGTTGTGCACGGGATGGACCATAACCTTAAATGGCTTGCGAACTACCCACGTCACCGAGATACAAATTCTAGTTTTATTTTATTTTTATTGAAAAAAACAGCAAACAGTTACATTATAAGAACTTAAAACTAATAACAAAAACAAGTTTTGGTAATAATATAACCCACAACGCTGTTCACAGGTAGACATAAAAGTTAGAAGAAGAATAAGTATGTTATACTCGCTAGGAGGGTTTAAAGCGGTCAAGGACTTGCTAATTAAATACAGTAATTGAAAAAAACTAGGAAGTGATGCATGGTTAGAGTAAGTAATTTTGGGTGCTGTATTTTCACGTTAGCAATACGCAATGTCCATTCTAAAAGTCTTTGAGTTTGAGTCTATGCTGGACATTATCAAATCACAAGATTTGGTCACTACTCACAAGCCCCTTGACTCGGCGATGATAAAGTAAATTACTTTCTAGTTCAGTATGAACTGCGGTTGATGTACCAGGCTTTTTATTGCGAGCAATCCTACAGCTAGGAAGCCAGTGCGATAATTCCCAGGAATATTTTATCCGAATAGGTACGTAAATACTCGATAAAAAAAAACATTCGGCAGTCTTTAGGGACTGCCGATAGAAGTGAAATGAAAACTAAGTAACATTCATTCATTTCTTCAAGCGTTCGGTGACGATGACGCGAGTTCCATGATTTTTGTTCACCCAAAAAGTGCTCAACGCGCCTAAAGAAGTTTTCACTTAAAAAACAGTTGACCACAGTTTTGTAAAAAACCATCTGCGTTCGGAAATCGGAATCTCCCCAAAATATTGAGTATTTTGGGGAGACTCAATATCTTTATTGCTTTACCATAATGTGTACTTAGGTGGTAACTATATAATTTAGATCATTACGTACCCTGTAGGGCACAGCAAAAGGGTACAAGAGAGGAAGCCCTGTTTTATGAGATCATTATGTTGTTATTGTGGGAAAAAGTTTTTATTTACATAATCAAAATCAGGAGATACTTACTAAAATTTCGCTTATCTAATATTTAAGTATTATTTTAATAATTAATTATTAATTTAATATTAGTAAGCGTACCGTCTCAATGCCAGCTGTGATAAAGTCAATGATTGCGGCTTTCTTGTCCCTCATATCAAGGGCGGGGTTCTCCAGAATCCTGACGAAGATCTCCTGCATGGCGTCATCGTCGGCTGTGCCTTGCCTCCTGTTCCTCGCTTCCTCCATCAGCTCCGATACTATCCTGCCAACAATTTGGTTTTATTATTGCTTGACTGTATTTATAATTATGGGATTTGCGAATAAGACCAGAATCTTGGTGTATTCAATCAAAATACCTATTAGGATATTTATCCAATATGAAATATCCTACGGAACTTCTAAAAATTCCTCAACAAAGGTTTTGCGTACCTAGACTAGACCCAGACTATTCTTAACTAGACGTCAAGGTTGAAAGATTTTTTGTGTTTTGTTGTTGCGCTTTTGAAGCTAATTCATCTTGAGCACACGCGGCAATACTGTCTGGCCCACGAAACAGCCACAAAAAGTTTCCTGACCTTCGTCTATTTACTGAAAAAAATCTGTCAAGGCTAAGAGGCTCGATTGAGGAAGAACGTAACTTTTTTTAAATAAATTATGGATCATCTCGTTACAAGCTCAGTCAAGTTCAAGGATACAATACATGAAGGTAAACTTATGCGTCATGTTAAATTTATTCAAAGGGATGATTAATCTAAAAGAGGACGTGAAAGCTCGGTGGCATAAAGCCATCATTATGAAACTCACTAATGATACCTATTCAATTTGAACTTGAACGTTCGGTAAACAATAAGGTACTTTATATTTATAGTTATCTGTAGGTACACATCATCCAATGTCACAATGTATAACAGTCCCTGTATCTTATAAAAACACTGTCTCCGCATTGTGAGTAATAGCCCATTCATCATAAAGTCAATAACGTAAGTCGTAACTACTATATTTACGCATTGCTTCATTATTGAGATAGGGAAACTAACTCACGTATGAATGGTTTCCTCGCTCTTGACGAATGTTCTGTAGAGTGTGGTGGGTGCAAACTTCCATAGCGGTGCGCCGTAGTAGGAGTCTCGTTGGGCCCTGAAGTGGGCCTTGACGGCTGCGGCGAGGGTAGCCGCGCGACCCGACATCCAACGCTCCAGGAAGCCTAATCTTGAGCCCAGCATCAGCCCGCATACCGCTGTAACAGTATGATTACACGTTACTTCCGAATCCTCGACAAGTTGGACAACTGTGATGGTCTCTTCACACGCTACTACAGCTTTTCTTGATACGGCGAATATTTCCGATAGGGGATGATCCCGCCCGAGCGGAAGGGGTATTTACCATAGGCCAAAATTCTCCAACATATGCATCCAACACGTGACGTCACTCGATTACAGAAAAAAATATGAACAGAAACTAGACTAGACACTGGTCAGACAAAAAGAAAGTTGATAATCTCAATAACGAATAATCAAAATCTTAAGACGTCTCAGTTTTTTTAAGCATACAGACGACAACGAAACTTCTTGCATACCATTAGAATTAATTACACTAGTGAGCTACTCCGTTAAGTTTGCAACACAAAAATCACTTGTTAATCCGTATGACAAAATTATGTTATTTATCCCTTTCACATTTAAACATTTTACTTTGGAAATGCATGTTGTAACAATATCTTTGTAGAATTCGAACAGACAAAATTCAATAAGAATACATGGCTAACCATGAATCCCTATACCAAGGAAGAACCACAAAAAACATTTGGGGTTGAGATATGCGACAGCTTCCATCATTGAACGCACCAGAGGATGGTTCTAACTAAATAAATAACACTTTTATTGTACAAGAAAGAAACACATAAATTATACACTAAGGGCGAATTTCACCAAACTTTTATACCTACAGAGTATAAGTCTTATCCTGCGAATAAATTTTGAATTTTTGGCAGTTTTTCCATACAAAAACTGTCAGACGACAATTTTATTCCACGGATAAAAAATAAAATCAGCCCTAAGGATGATTGTACAAGTGGTTGTCAAAATTAGGTATTACAGCTGGTTCCTGAACTAAGTAAAAAAAGATACTTTATCTCAGGAGCCAAAGTTCCTCACAAACTATGATTATTGAACGAAATGCAATCAGGTTAAGGTGATTCAGCAATTACCTACAGGTATCATTATTGAGAAAGGTATTCATGAGGTGATTGTTAGAATATCTTCTGTATCGTCGTAAGACAAATTCATCAACCAATTTGTTAGCTTTGCTTTCAGCGTAAACTTGATCAGCGTGTAAATATCAATTAAACGATGTACCCTATTATAAATCCGAGCACTTAGGACCAAGTAATGGTGGCTAGCAAAACTTCTATGTAATCCGATGTAGTGTACAATTTCATAATGCATTTCTGATGTTGATTGTTGCATTCCTCGCGACGCACGCATGCGAGTACGTTGGCCGTCTAACGCTATTTTCTTCCACTTATGACCCACATTCTTATCTCGTCGAACGTCATTTTCTCGTCACTATTATCGCAACTCTCTGTCTGAATCTATTTAAGACCCACTGACTTTAACATTAATTGAACTCCTCGCGACAGAACACGATATTAAAGTGTTAGATGCATTTGTTCGATAAAAAAAATTCAAAGTACAAGGCTGGAAGCACCTAAATAATTTAAATAATAATACGACTCATTTGCCTAGCCTTTAGGCAAACAGGCAGACAGGCGCGACACGACTCTACTAGAACAATTTCTATGAAAACTTCATGGACACCTAGATTTGTCTGCCTTTGGGATCTACACATCCGGTTTCGGACTATACAAACTTAAAGGGGTGATAGTTTGCCCAATTTTTTTATAAATCAAATTATTCTACATGTTGGGTCAGAACCCAACCCTCCCTGTATGGCAGCCATTTTTTTGTTTTGATCGCCTTATTGGAAGCATGCATACTAAAAGTACTTACTGTACCTTTGGAATTCAATAAATGCTGCATTTTTTAGTTTGTCAAGGTTTTTATTATTACAAAAACAAAAAAGTAGATAGATAAAAAAGGTAGTTCCCAGGGGTTCACCCCTGAGAACTACCTTTTTTTATTTACTCGTCTAACATATTATGTTAAGTTTACCTAAATCATGATACCAAAAACTCGATTCTATTACTATTGGTTTAAGAGATATGGTTGCTTGAATACAGCCCTTCCGTACGTGAGACATGAATGAGCGCCGCATTCCATTGGGGAGCAGGTACAAAAATGGCTTACAGCGTATTACAAAAAAAAAAAAATGACAAATCGCTTATTTCAAATAGACACATAAAAGGCACTTTTGAACGACAAACTATTGAAGTAAGAAAGGGACAAAATACACATTTCGGGGGACGATGCGACAACAGAAGAAGTATTCATCAAATAAAACAAAAGTTTTTCTCAAACATGCTTGGAAATTCGAGCATTATTTTGAAAACCTTTTTCAAGATAAATCAAGTTTGCGGTACTGGTTGAATACACGCGCACGCCCGGCCAGCAGTAACCTATCAAAGATTTTGTTTAAATTTCCATTTAGCTTGCAAATAAAGCTGTGTAAAGTCGTGGGCAGAAGCTAGAAATTCATAAAGCTACCCCAACAGAGTATGGTCAAGAATCGTGAGAGTGGACAAGCAATGGTTAACGTAGTCAGTTGTCACGCAACTTTTATCTTAAATACGCATGTCTGACTCATGCTTGCTCAATGTCTACACAAGACGGCAGACGATCAAATTATCTAGAAGGGTCAATAACAAATTACTACGATTCTTTCTCAACACAACTTAAAATTGAATAGTAGAGCATCTCGATTATACCAAGGTCCGCGTCGTTTGCTTTGAAAATGTTCATCTGTCTATCAGTTGCTTCCTGCTGTAAATCATGGTAGTTCCTGTGATATCTGATGGCATCTCATCATAAAACCAAATACGATATAAAACTAAAAAATATTTTACTTACACTCCAGTCCCATCCTATTAGTGAGTTGGTCAAAAGCAGTGACGGTGCCGTCGCTCCGACGACAAGAGTCCAAAAGGACGAGGAAGTCATCACAAATGTTGTTAAGCTCGGGAAGGAAGCCCTGCATTGTGTTGGGACTTGTCAGCTCCGCGGTCAAGTGGCGACGAAGATGATGCCATTTTTCGCCTTGTCTGAAAAGGATTAAGAAAATTCAGCTACAGGAGGAGAAGAATTCTAAATTAAAAGATAGGTAGAGATTTCAGTGGTGTGGTGTAATTTGGAAGCTTCATCTTCCAATCAAAACGTTGTCATATTTGATGAAAATTACCCTATGCATTGGTCGTATCCTTTGTTTTCTTTTAACGTTAACTTCACCAAATATTCAGAAAGAAAATCATATTCGAATGACGGATTGTTGCTGTCTACCTGCTCTCACAATTAACATCAACCTTTTACGCCTATTACGAAACTCACGAAATCTCATAAAGCTGCAACCTTGACCGTGCAACGTCTTTGGACTATTATTACCATTTTAGTTACGTTTAACCTAGCCAGATCTTTAACTATAGCTACCTATGTATGTACAACTTCACTTGGGCCTTGAAAGCTCTACCTGCCGAATAAACGTGATCATTTTATAAATTGCGCGCTAGTGATTTAGGCAATAATAGTAAGGCACTCTTGGTTATGTCCTTTTATCAAATTGTAACCTTCTTCAAATAGGTCTATATCTCCTTTGTACAGACATACATTTACTTAGTAACTTTGAGCTTTGGCCATGAGCCATGACAGTATCTTAACAGATCAGTATTAGTAACATTATTCTAAACGTAGTTTACGATCTAGCATCTGTTTTATACGATTTAGATCCTATCATTTATTGCTATAAAGTACCAACAGTTTCAAAAGGAACAACAAATAAGATTTCAATCGAAACTGATGACACTGATGAGGCATTATTGAACATCGTGATGAAACTGTCGGTATTATCGACATAGACTTCATTTACAAAAAATGGCAACATTGCAACGTCGCCGTCGTTCAACTATAGTGCCAATGTAACTACGCAATTATATTTGAAGTCTACGTGACTAGAAGTACAAAGCCTTGCCAAAATATCACGATCACAGGACACAATGGTACTTGCTTTAACCCCGACTCGAGGTCAAGCCACCCGCTGTGAATGAATGCTTACTTAAAAGATAACCTAGTCTAACTAGGTATTTATGTCAATTACTCTCGACTTGAAATACGAGATGATTGGCGTTATCTCACATAATCGGGGCGTCAACTTATTTATAACCTTCTCGGTCATCTAAATAAGGCACTGTATGGTACAAACCTTGAGATTAAAGGTGTTTTAAACTAAGATAGACGCTGACACGTGTTGATATGGTCATGCGAACATAATGTTATAATTACCAACAGAAAACGAATACAATTAAGTCTTAGTCACGCTTATGTAATATTAATGGATTGCTTTTGGATAGATACCGATATTTACCGGGTGACTGATGAGCCAGAGTCAGTCGGAACGCATCTGCCAGTCCTAGCTTTAGTGGACCTCTTAGGGTGTATTTATACAGAACGCTGGTAACCGGGCGCCGATATGCCAGCGCTTGTCGGCACAGAGAAGCGCTGGTTATTGTCAGGTTTTTGCCAAATCAGTGCGAACCGGTGCCTACTAAACAGATAGGAACTTGTCGGCGTTTATCGGCGACGCGACGGTTCGCACTGATTTGGCAAAAACGATGAAAAATGCTCGCGCCTACCAGCGTTGACAACCAGCGCTTGTTAGCGCCGAGAAGCGCTGGCATTTCGGCGCCGGTTACCAGCATTCTACATGAATACTTGCCTTTGCCTAACGATTCCCTTGTACCCCATAGTAAAAGTCCAGCAGTTCCAAGCCGTTTGGATCCAAAAGCTCATTCAAAGGCCCTTGCTAATTCCGTCCAGCTCTTATCTAACTAAATAGAACGAGAGGTCTTACTTACTCATTGACAAGTCCAGTCGAGGCATATCTGTCAGCTCTACTCCTTCGGTAGACCTGCACGATCTCGGTAGGGGGGCGGTAGGGCCGCTTGGCTGGCGCCCGAAGCACGGCTTCTAAGGCTGCACGCTCTGCGATAGACACCACAGATGCACCTCCTGGCGTCGTCTCCACGAATACCGGCCCGTAACGCCTGAACATGTCTGTGTGCAAATCTCTCATTGTGACCATAAACTAGCTTTTACATAATTATAAAACACACCAGTTAAAAATAGTTAATTTATTGATTTGTCCAAAAAAGCATTTCAAAAGCTGGCGATTTTGGAGACGGATTATTAAAATAGGCGTCTCCAAATTGGCCAGCTTTTACTGTGCTGATGACGCTGCTGGCTATTACCGGCCTTGACAAGTCTTGACAGTGAAGGCACCCACAACCTTGAAATTCCGGCGGGGCTCGTGGCTAGATAATAGCCGTGGCTCGAAAATCATGTTAAGCCGTTGGCCGGCTGTCATTCGTAGATCTTCGATAGTTGTTACGGGTAAGATATAAAATATAAAGAAGATAGTCAGAAGCCCAAAAGTCCAACCAGTCTTCCTCTCCCTCCCTTTACCAAGGGATATCGTGTTACCCAGTAACTGGGTTGTGGAGTTCAGATAGACAGTCGCTCCATGTAAAATACTGGTAGTCAGCTGCATCCGGTTAGAGTGGAAACCGACCCCAAAAAAGTTTGAGTAAAGACTAGGCAGATACAAACTTTGAAATTCCAGCTCTGGGAAGGCTCTGTCGAAAGCTTTATTATAACATTTTCATAAAGTCACTGCGTTCCTCCGCGAAACAAAAATGTCCCGAGACATATTAAATCAGAGGAATGGGATAATTAATTACGTGATTGTTTTTGTTAGATGTTTTGAGATCTCTGAGCTGCTGTGTTCCTCATCCTAATTGTGTTAAGTAATTATAATGTTATCGAAATAGCACAAACAGTGAACTATAAATAAATCTTTTTAAACTAGATCAAGTTATTTATAGCTGACATCGGAATTACTTATACGTCTCGCAACCTAATTATGTTTGTTCCATTCCATAATCTAGTATTCTAGATTACAAAGCCTAGGAGAGATTCATCATCAATTGGCACTGACAGTAATCTCGTGGGACAGATTCACACGCAGATCATCTCAGTATATTGCAATGCACTGCTGCAGGAATATTAGCGGAAAATCAATAATTTAGACGCTTACAAATCTTAATAACTTTTATTTAATTAAAGCGTTTTTACAGCAGCAGCTAAAACTTGCTACTTGAAACTGCTAGTTGTTGTTGTTCTTGTGTATTGTTTGCTGGTTTACTTTTATTGCTTGATTTTAATTAGAAATACTGAATACAGCTACAGGTAGGTATAGCTTACTGAATTGTACTCTAACTAAAAATTTTCTAATTTATTCCTGTAAGTAAATAAAAGCTTGTTACCTACCTAATTGGGTACAGAAAATGCTTGCCAAATTAAATCTTGCTTGCCTGAGTTCCGCTTGATAGAGAAAAAAACAGCTTACTGCTTTCTGAGCTATAAATTTTGTTAAGGTAGAGTCATAATTATCATTGCAATAAAAATATCACCTTCATAAGCTTCATGTAACTTGTTCATCTTATATCTACTCCAAAACAGCCATCGAGTGCCCAGGAAAGGTAGCGCCTGCGGTCCAGGCAGGCGCGTAGACTGCTTGCCATCCGTCGCCGTGCGCGCAGCCAGCGCCGTCGCCGCAACTAATACCAGGATCACTGCCAGAACCAGGGTTGGCACGTACGACCAGTCCACCAAGGGCGGCGGCGTGCTCTGCAACCAAAAGAAAATACCATGTAAGAATAATGCAATATATTAATAGATCTCTGATCTCTTCAGTGACGTTGCCGTAATCTACAACCATGGTAGAAATTCGGTTCATCGTAAAGAACTAGTAAGTACCTATGTGGCTTGATCTAACATGTGAACGCTAAGACGTTACTATGGGTATGTTGGTGTTATACAAATGTCACATTCCAAATCTTTGCTATTAATTGCCATAAACCACACGATTGGTTCTACCTACCTAAAATAACAGTCTACATAAGTTTATTGACCGCACTCGGATATTTGTGTACCTACGTCGATTCTTTTTAATCTTTTAGCCAATATCAGCTTCTCAAATCTTTGTTCAAGTTCAAGTTTTGGCTTTAAGATTTTGTTTGGTATCGTGGTCGTTGACCCCGCGTGCGGCCGTGCTGGGCGGCGCGTGCGGCGGGTGTGCGGACGCCCGCGCTGATGGTACAACGTTGACGCGGCGCTCTTGACATTGGCTTGCGTAACTGTCTCTCGTTACGTAACATTACGCGGCCGGACACGGCGTCAACGGCCGACCATCTCACAGCTCACTACCTAACTGCACTCAGTGACAGCTTAATATGTGGGAAATTATCTCTCCAAGTATCGAGCGATACTGGTGGCACAAGTTTTTATTGCCATTTTAACGGGTCCCGCATTTCACAGGAATTCTTTACTGGTACAGGAATTTAACGGGAGTTCAACTTTCGCAAACCTGTTGCGAATTGTCAAGGACTTTGTAATATTGCAGAGCAATACAAAAAAGGCACTAGTATGACAATTGATATCTATCGAACGCAATCTAAGTCCCCTCAATGTGGAGACCGCGGCCGACATGCAGCGGCCATACATCAAATTGTATCAGTAGCAACACGTTTGGTAAAGAGTTGCAAATGCGATATTTACGTAGATACTTATTTTTTAACCTCATAAAATATGAGAGTCAAACAAAACTTAACAAACAACTTCTTTAATATTTTTCCTTTCACTACAAAGTAATATTTATTACCGTTCATATACATGAGATGCATGCATGGCTGCTGTATGTTCCTGCATAACTAGTCCGCTATAGCACAGATACAAACATATAAATAAGTACATAAGTTTACGCTCTTGTTGAAAATCACTCTTATCCTTTGTAGGTATTAAATGCAGTAATTAATGAAAGGTTTTGTCCAGTTCATGGTTAACTAAGATAAATTAAGATATTTACTAATTTTAACCGGACACTCAACAAATGAGACAGATAGGACGTTGTTGACACTTTCTTAAAAGCTGGATAGTTCGTCAAAAATAATGAGGTGTTTATAACCTTGCCTAGCATATTATAACAAGATTACATTAAAAAATCGATTATTTTAATTTATGGGAAACCATTGCTGGAAATACTTAGGTCTCGAAAGTTTCCCTCTATATAACACCACTTTCACCCAGTGCAATCTAGCTAACCTCTTCGTCATCTAGTATATTGTTCTATTGGTATATTGGCGTGTGCTAGCTGACATATGGCTAATAATTAGAATAAGATGTTTTATTTATTTATTTATTTTATTATTTATGTACACACAGAAAAATACAAAAAAGAAACGACATAATTAAATTTTTTATGTTGCGTAATGTAAATGATTTTGCAAACTTTTGTATAGAATCAAATTTTTCTAACAGGCCTTATACCATGACGTGTTAGAGCTATCATTGTTCCATTCTGAAAAAGGGATAGTGCTATTTGTCCCATATAGCTCCATCTTTCTCTGACACTGGAACAATTATGGCTTTAACAAGTCATAGTACTGGCCCTGAACAGACAGCTGTGCTGCTGGGGAGTTTGTTGCGCCATTCTTCCCAGCTAAAGCACTAGGAAGTTGTGAAGGGTGGGCGTTTTGGGGGACTGTCTTATGTAATTTTGACGTTCGAAAAGTGCTGATTCTCAGCCTAGTTTGAATAAATGACTTTTGATTTTGATTTTATTCAATTGATCTAACATTCTAGCTCCTACTACCGGACGCCTTCTATGGTCCTAAGTTAACTTTACCCATCCGTGCACGTAAACCGAGACTTTTCAGGCCGGCTGATACAGGCCATTAGTCTCTCATATATTGCAGACCTGTATCATCGGTATGAGAAAAAAATCACGAGACTTGATAATACAAAATCGTCTGTAATTGAACATCGGCGTCGACGTGGGGATGTTTTTCATAGCGAGCGCTACTTAATGCTAATTATACCTTGCGTCGTACGTAGAACCATTGGGCCTGCTAACGTGGCCCACATACACAAGAAAATGCTTACAATGTTAGTAAGTGTATATCGATTGGCCAGTTTTTCGCATGATTGCTTCATAGACTTCAATTTCCTTGCTTCAGCTGGTGAATTTTTCTACGCATTCCTTAAGGTAACAACCTCATAGGTACTATAAAGTTGGTTACTAATTAGTAGTTAAAAGTCGCCCAAAAAAAATTGGACCTATAGGTTATTTGTTGTGTGGTTGTCTAACAAGTAATAACCTCCGTACCACAAACTAATCACCAAAGCTGAGCCATTTCTTTGACCTTTCCTGTGTCAATAACATTTATTTGGATACCCTTTTATTACTCACGCAAAGACGAATCGGTGAACTAAATCTTGTCTGTAGAAAATAATAAAGAGAATAAAAACATGGTTTTCTCATGGGCTTTATTTATATTTGCATTGTACCATCAGGTTTAACGATCTAGAGGTCCTCTGCGCTATTGCATTAAGTAGATATCAGGTACACTGCAGATAGAGGATGCCTAGGACACGCCTACGGAATCGCTAACTGCATCACAACTCAACCTTTTACTTTAATAGGAAAACGCAAAGCCTGCTTGCTAAACTTGTATCTACCTGTTACGTCACTTTCTCTACAAATACACTCTCTAAAAAGTAATAAAAGTGATTAAAGTGATGAGTAACAAACAGACACAACCCCAGACAGTGACTGTTCTTAAGCGCATTACCTAGTGATTCTTAATCGATTTACTGGAGCATACACTAAATAGCATTTGAATTACAAATAAGTTATTTATGTGAATAATACGAATCAGTTCGCTCAGGTGCGAAGTGATGTGGAATGAACTTAATGTAAGTTGAAGGACAGTTCAGTTTCAACAAAGACGCCAGCGTACCTTTTGGTTACGCGTCGTATGGAGAATGAGATAAGATAAAACGGTTAGTAATCAAATAAATAAACAGTGTATTCCCTGTTTTTACTATCTTTGCATCTCCGAGTGCTCTAAATTCGTAAACGATCCCTCAAGGGCAGCCGAATACCCCGACCTCTTCGTCACTCGAACCAATATCGGAGTTTGCGCATTGCGCAGCTTCCAATTTAAGTTTTACAATTTCCGAAACGTTTGGTTCAATTTCAATCCCTGATACTACTTGTCTGTAGTCAAAATAATTGTGATTATACCGGTAATGCAAATGATTCGCCGGTGATTGTCTCAAACAGGTATTGAATCAACAATTACATGTTCATTGAATCGACAGATAAGTCATCATTTAGTTTTATTTCCACATGTCATTTATTTCTCAATGCAGTCTGATTGACTGGGCGTAGTAATGACTCTAGGCAACACAGAGATGACACCTAGTATCAAGTTCGAGAAAACTATAATTATTATGCTTAGACAAATTCCAACAGGGTACCTAATGCTCATGATATATGCACATATTCATATATTGTATTAAACGGTGGTCATAACATAACAAAACATTACCCTCATTCTGGGACTGTCGGATAAAAATTAAAATTTTTGTTTTCGCCTTCTCCCTTTTACCAGTTTTCTATCCTAAGCTAAGCTAGATAATACAGAAATAATTAAAAAAAAAATCCCGAACTTTTATCTTTGTGTAAACATTACAAACTTCCTTGTATTTATGCAAAATATTTTGGCAAATTCCTCGTCTCTTGCTACATAATCCGTAGGTAGGTACGGGTGTGGCGGAAATGAAGTACTTTGTAAACAGATAACATGAAGTCTTGCATTTTATCTGCGTGTGTCTGAAACCCAACCATTTGCTTATAAATGACAAATTAACTTAATGAAGTGTGGATAACTATACTTAGTTCGAACATTTGAGTGTCCATTAGGCATTTATCAAAAATCAAGAGTTACAAATATTTCAGTTCTAACGTCTCTCCTCCAAATATTTCTTTAACCGAGGTTATCTCCAAAGAGCGAATTGATAAAGTAGGTATCTTTATAGTTATGTTATCTATAACGTTTCTGTTTTCAACAAAGAAATTACCTGGGTCAAAAACCTCATTAAATTCGCTGATGTGCTTATTATGATTTTACAATTTCAAAGTCAATTTCGTAACTAAATGTTTTTGTTGTTTTACCAACTTTTAATCAACGAAGTATTAGAGCTATTTTTAAAAGATAAGAAAGTAACTGAACTGCAAAACTAAGGTTTTTACAACAATCGAATAGTTTTTGGAGATTTAAACAGCATATAAGAATGTATTTGTATTAAGTACATTGATCGCCATTCTATCGATGTGTAATGCTGCGATATCATAATTTCATCATAGCTTGCACTTTTTCAATATTTATTGAAACGTTTACAAATATGAAGGTGCCTACAAGCAAACACTTGACATTGGATAAGACACTATTTCTAGATGTCCTCACCACAAGAATATATGCTGTGTAGGTTACGTACCCAGGTGACGAAATTTATGTACCTACCTTGTAACAATAACAAATAGAACCATATTCCATACCTACGCTAAATTATTAGTATTCCTAGATAAATCGTATCTCTCGTAATTAAAAACCCTCTCTTGAATGTTTTAAATAAGTTATATCAGAGTCAAAAGGTTATCCTGTGCTGTTAAAGAAAGACTAAAAAAGAATGGTCTCAAGCCCGTATCTAATTTGAAAAAATATGAGATGGGTAGCTACAATAATATATAGATAAAAATCAAAATATAGCCTAGCTATTTAGGTGTAAGTTTCATCGTTATTTTTATGTTTTTATTAATTGGAAATCCCAAAAACATAATGGAAGAAATTAAACAGGTACACACGGCTACACATTATACATTTCCAGTATAAGTTGACCTCGCATTGTACGGAAATCTTATACAATGCGAGATCAGCATAAACTGGAAATGTATAGCTTGATGTGTAGCCGTGTGTACCTAAACGACGACTTGATAAAATTACTGAAAAATCCAAATTGCTAATAAATACTGACGTACCAATGTGGAGTGGGATGCATGGACAAGCTAAGGTTTGTTCAGAAAATTAAGTTTGGAAAATGCGCACAGGTTTGAAAGACATTCTAACCGCCTAGTTTTGTTATTAGTGTAAAGAGTTGAGCTTACAGCTGCTTGCTTATCTACCCCTTAGATTTTATCATACTATCATCGCCTATCAGACCTTAGGTTAAACCTCTTCCCTTCCTTATTTAGTTTGGGAACTAACGATGCGCGAGTGGAATATCAGAAAATTTAAACAATCATGTCTTCTGTCCTCAGAAGCTGTTTATAAAACATGCTGAATGCTCTATTTAGGTACTTACTTAGGTAATTTTCCCAAATTTTGTCACAATCGTCAATCACTGGTTTTTCTTTAACTAGCTTTTTCACACATTACATAATAATTGGAAAAGCGTTAATAAAAATAGTGATTAGGTATCTTATTTACATACCTATTTTATTTATATCCTAAATATGCATGTAAATAACACAGAATTAGACTTCATTGTCAAGTCACTTTTGAAAGGTCAATGAATTAAAAATGATACACATGCCTACAAACGATAATATTATGAGAGCAAATAATAAAAAAATCTTTCGTTAACTGAGTAGGCATACGTGTGTAAATAATGGATGTATGTATGTATAACTTAGTAAGTATTGTGGTATTACACATTATTATGAAATCATAATTAATTTAGTTTGTGAATGTGGTTTAGATGAGGTTTGCTTAAATGAGCATCACCTTAACTGAAATAAAGTGCCTAAAGTTAATTCGTTAAAAAGCTTAACAAGCAGTTGCAAGTTCCGATAGACATGACAAAACCAAAAACAGAGCTGGCCACCACAAATGAACTTCGTTGCAGTTACTTCCTCAAAAGTTTGACCATGTTTTTCTTTGTGATATTTCAGCATTGACGTCATAGTATCTTCATACACTTGTAACTTGCACATAATTTACATAACGCCGCGAAGGGAGGCGTCGCGTCACTTTGTCAGCTGCATCGACTCTTCCGCGTTTATTGAGGCCGGTTCACGCGGTTCATCGTCGCTGTAATTGATTGCAGCTCCATCGCTCCTTACTCCTTATTGTTGCGAGACTAACTTGCATCCTTAATGTTCATCACTTATCGACATCAGAGCGAAGTACTTTGGACCTATTGCGGCGGTTTATGTGAAGTATGGCGTCGATTTATATAAAACTTTTTCTTATGACAAGTAGACTCTGTAGACATACAGAGTCCGGTGTATTGTTTCACCCAGTTTTCTGCAAGATTTTTGGTAGTGAAGTGGTAGAGTCTCATATTAATTAAGTATATAGGTACGCCAAAACCTTTATCCAGTAATATCTCATAATTAGTGAAAATGTAACATCATAGCCAATCAATCATCGGCATCTGGCATCGCACAAATCAATCATCCATATAACTAGGCTACATTTGCTACTTGATACAATACCTAGGTACATAAAAGTACGCAAGTATTCACAAAGCAGTTCAATTTGCTAAAACCAGATCCGTTTATCATAGATCAGACAAGTTGGTGTATTTTCTCCTCATTATAATTATTATGGACGAGTAGGTAATTTCAATCATCTCGTCTTCATTTTAAAGATCAAAGTGTCAATTAGCCAGTGATATATTGATATGCAAATAATGATTTTGAATTTATGATGAAAAGAAAAGAACGTAGCTCAGACTACATTATAAGTACTAGAATAAATTATTCTACTACCCGCCAGTTTCGGGGTACCAAAATACTTAGTGATCATAATAACTTCCTTCTTCAATCGACTACTGTATCCCACGGATCGATAGGCTATACAGTGGGTACCTACCAATGAAATTATATTTAATTTAATATAATATCATTGGTACCTACTCTATGACCTTTAATTGCGAATGTCTTTTATTTGCTAGGTACTAAGAATGTGGACAATCGTAATTTATTTTGAACTCCTCGATAGCGAAATCAATGCCATTGCAATTAATTTACATTTTAAGACTCAATTCAAGGATTTCACCACATGAAAGTCATTGAACGCATTATGGAATTTTGATGTTTGATAGTTTTGGAGCTAATTTTAGGACTCATTCTCATGCTAATATGCAATGAAAAAAACAGTGACATCAACATTATTATAAAAGGCTGGCTAACGTCTGGCAGGTCAATACTTAACCAAAAGAATACATTTGTCATTGAAATGCGTTGAGATGAACCATGGATGGAGTTCCTAGTGAATGACAGTTGATATGACATTCATTGACGAGTTCAATGAAATATCAAGACGTCTGTGAGGTTAAGAACTTTCAGATCAAATATAATTGGAGATTGTAGGTAGATTGGTATAGACAGTGTGCTTCCCTGCAGAGCGCGATGGCGCGGGCGGGCGAGGGCGGCGCGCGATTCGTTTTGCTCACCGAAGGCCGACCAGTCCCGGTCGTCTCGCCGCATCGGATATGTGTCACTATAACACTATACATACGTCTGCTTCCCTTCGTGTGACTTCCACACTGAGACCAAAAGATTCTGTAGACTGTGACCATGACTGTGACCCTGAACTTGCCTATCACATTTCGAGAATTTGGTGCAAAGGTATTTTTTAGATTACCTAATAGCTTCGCTGATCTACACTAATATTATAAAGAGGAAAGATTTGTATTTTTGTGTGTATGTTTGTAATGAATAAACTCAAAAACTACTGCGCCGATTTCAAAAATTCTCTCAAAGCTACCTTCACCCTAAGTAACATAGGCTATAATTTATAAAGATTATACGCGGGCGAAGCCGCTGGCGGCAGCTAGTATCTAATTTATTCAAGGACTCACTTTTCAAATGCCATAGCAAGGTATGTGCGAACTCATGCTTACGAGGGCTGATTTGGTGAAATGCTCTGCAGGTTAGGTCTACTTGCCAGCAACATTGTGTTAATTGCATATTATGTATAATAATACCTATGTAAGATTGTATTATTACGTAGATATTTAATAATTATGTAGTATCTTTAAGGTCAAACGAACATCAAACCTATTTTTGTGAATAATTTCTTATGAACGATACCAGTTGTCACCATATTTTGAAATGTTACAAAACTACGCAGAAGATTGACTGGATTAAAAATAGTCTCGAAGGAAGCAAGCAAGCACTAACACAAACAGGAACCGAGACTTTATAAGCTTCGCAGAAGTACATAAAAGGTGACAAACTAACTTTTTTACTTTGATTGAGTATATCTAAAGCAATATCTACAGTTCTTTATTTTTGTTCCAAAAGCGCGTGGGCATCCCAACAGCGTAGGCTTAATAAAACAGCCACAATATAGCGCCATTATATATTGATTCATTGTATTTTATATAACCAACGTCTCTAATCTAATCAACACGAAAAACAATAACATTTACAATACATTTAATTGAATAATAAATAACTTGTCCTTGCATGAGGTTCAAGGCAAACAGTAGGTCGATGGCAAGCGCGTCATCGTCGATACAAAATTTTGTACCGACGATGGTTTACGACCCGACTCGGCCATCCATTATCATACTAATAGGGTAGTTTTAGCCAACTAACCAGTTGTGGAAGGCCAACGATACCGCAAAAGTAAAACAGCAAAAAAACAAAATCAAAAAGTGCGATCATAATGTAGGTGGTTTTATTGGTGATCGAAAAGGAGCTATGGATTTATTACGGGCATATATTAATTAGCGGGCTCATTTAATTAGTTAGTTATGATGATATCTTTGTTTTCTTTATTTACTCTTTAGCTTAGCTCACAAACGATAGGTAGGTATATGGCCAGTAGGTACCTACCTAAATACAAATTTATAAACCGTCATCTTTTTGTTGCATCCAAAGTCGTTTAAACTGGAACTAACATAACACAATTTTTGCCGCTAAATTCGCAATTAAATAATAATAATGGGGCAACCTATGATGTAATACTATAAATTAATTGTACCCATCAAAGTCTCTAGATATTTGAGACAGGGTAATAACGCTGATGAACATCCGGTCACGGCTCTCCACACATGTTCCAAAACGAACTGTCGCACGTGATACCACCGAATACATCACCCGTTTTTTACCTCAAAACTACTTTAACTCGTTTATTTTCGAAAACTAGAAGTAATTTATACAACATTTTAGCCAATGCAAGTTCAATATTAACAATAATGCGGAATACAATCGCTGTTTTTTAAATCAATCTTCTGCGACGAACTAATATCGTTTAAAACATCGTTCGCAATTATTCTTAATTAGTACCGGGTAAAAAATTAACCTTGAATCAGAGGCAGGAGTAAGCGACCGATTGAATATTAATATATAGCGATGAGTGAACAAATGCTGAATATTCAACGTCTCGGTCAGGCAGTCTCACGCACTCCTGAAGCTGCCGAGAACGCTTGTTTGGCAATAGGAAGCGACAGCAGCGCACTGCACCACAACAATATTACTAGGTACGTCTCAACACAGAGAAAAACTAATTTTCAGTCCACTTATATCGTCCTCACAGTTTTCGCTCACTCCGATTAAGCTATCCAAGTTTCTTTATACTTAGCAAAAAGTAAAACAAGAATTCGAATGCGAAACGACAACAGTCTGCCATTTCGAATACAAAAGCTTTCGTAAAATCCCTATTCATTAAGAAAGAACTTCATGCTGTAGTTAATTCTTATTGAAGTAAAATGTGGGCTAACTTTAAATATAGGTCGCTATTTGCATTTTAATGTTATAGTTTCTGTAAAGGTCAGAAACTATCAACCAATTACGAAGACACGAAGGAAGTTGTGAACTTTACGAAAGTATTTCAACCGTAACTTCAGTTATGGATGAACTACCCAGTTTACTTAATTGTTAGCAGAAGGTTCTGCATTAGATACGTGGATCAAGCGTTATTTAGTATCATAGTTCAGACTTTTCATTTAAAATGCTTACCCAAGCAAGAATTCTATAAATTAATTGCACCTCATAAACCAAACTGCGCCCATTTAGCGCGCACCTTGGTTTACCTTATTCTTTTCACATCGTACTTATAGGGCAAATTTTACATGCAACAATTTAAAGCTTTTTTCGCGTCATTCGTCTGAACAAAAAACATCTCTTAAAAATTAACTTGCTACATAACTTCTCCAAAACACGCAAGCTAGGCGTAGCGCTTCATAATTCGCAAGAAAAATGTCTGAATAATGTATATTTTCTACTTGCAGCCGTAACTTCTTACACTTTATGCCTCGGCTGGATCTTTGTGTCCGGGATAAAGCAGAGAAAACTAGACACATAAATAAAATAAATAACATTATTTGTAATGTTATATTGCTAAATAAAAACTCGTTCATATTAAGACAGGTAAGCATAGTAGTTTCAATCTAGTCTGGATCATGCACTTATGTTACCCATTTCAGACGCAGTCTATGAATTAAGTGCAAAAAAATAATTACCTACGTTCTTGCTCACTTGGTACGTAACAACATAGGCTTTATTAACAATTAAAAAGATTAAACCATATAACGTACAAAAATATATTAGGGAACCGTGAGTAAAGGCGATAAAATTTTATTTCCAATGATAGGTAATAAACTTACCCAAAAGCTCTCTACGTAGTGTGAAAAAAGGAAAACTCCCGGAAGAGACATCGTAGCCAGCTTAACTTCACAACTAGACTGACAGAGGGAACACGCCGCGCTTTTTATTTATACACTTTTTGTTTACTAACATCACATAGGAATTCCTTTAACTGTGTCGATAGGTAGCTCATACACGAGGTCGCTCACGGGAGTCGCCCGGCTGCCCGCGAGCCTCGTCACTAGCGACTGAGAATCCGCCAACACGTTGCGCCCCTATATACCTACTTACTTCTTGTTTTGCCTGAATGCTTTATTTCACGCTCTATATCCACGAATTAATAATTATGGATTGTGGATATCGAACAGCAAGTGTTCGATGCATACGAATAGTGTACATGACTAACAATCATCTTGTTCGACTTTCTTACCGGCCACAAAGTAGGTACCTATATTAATTGTATTGACCTAATAAAGTTATCTATCGGGAAGGGCACGATTGTGAAAAAGTAGGGAAATTAGTTCAAGGCTTGCTGTATTACTTCATCAATAGGCCTTATCCGTGCCTTTTACGTTTTTGGACATTGTGCAGGGATCAGAAAAAAAATATGATAGACACTCAGTTTTTTAAACAATCAGCTAAGTACTTTATGAAGTTAAATAACAGTGCAAATATTTGATAAAAATATTTTACCACCTTGATAAATTAAAGGGTGAACGTCCCAAAGGTTTTATACAAATACAAGGTCATTTCTCTGTGAAACATCAGCATAACTTGTAACTGATATCAACATTGTTTATGCTATTCAATAATTATAATCCATAAGACTTTCTAGACACACATTTAAACAAACAACGCATTTATTTCGTGATAGCAGTAAGAAAAAAAGCAATAAGAAATGAGGCTAAACCTAGGATAAAGCAAAGCAAAACAAAAAGGAAGGAGACGAAATTAGACCTTGCCAAATATACTAAGGTCACCTTGTATCCAGCTCCAGACAAAAGTATGCTGTATGAAGGACGCCCGGGCCCATAGTGCGGTGGCCTATAGTAGGTACCTACAGCTGCCATGAATTAACCCCAACTTCTTTTGTACGTGTCTTTCAACCAGCTTTAAAAAATATATATAAATTAACAAAAAGAGAGGAGATTTCTTACTTGGTTTCAAGATATAGCCCTGTCAAAGTAGGAATCTTGCTTTAAATTGCATTATTTTAGTGTATCCACTGATCTGGGCCAGACTGGATAGGCTTCAAGACATTTCGTACGACTATATTAAATACTAGCTGCCGCCAGCGGCTTCGCCCGCGTCTAATCTTTATAAATTATAGCCTTTGTTACTCAGGGTGAATGTAGCTTTCTAATAGTAAAAGAATTTTTGGAATCGGCGCAGTAGTTTTTGATTTTATTCATTACAAACATACACACAAAAATACAAATCTTTCCTCTTTATAATATTATAGTGTTGTAGATTTCATACCTACTTTCTATCGTAAAGCTAAATCCGTAAAACGATGACGACCAATAGCGATGGCATTGAAAAGGCGAGTACACTATATATAATATATAATAGTAATCTATGTGCGAGTCATTCCGAAAGCATTTCTTTTCATAACATAGCGTCGCCTTAGGCCCTTTGTAGACGGCACGGTTTCTTAACGGTGACGGCGGCGGCGGCGGCGTATAAACCGCGCAGTAAAAAAACGTGTTGTCAACAACCTTCCATACCATAGTGAGTGATCCATGCAACACTGACGACCGTCGCGCCTGTCTGCAGGACCCTTAAACCGTAGTTTTTCACGACAAGAAAAACGTGTGTGTACAAAGGGCCTCAAAGAGAAAAACTCGGGAATGCAATTTTAGTCATTTCTATTTTATTACATTTTTGGAAAGAAAACCTCGCACACACGCAAAACACACGCCCTTGTTTCGCAAAAAAAAGTTTAGTAACCTGTAACGCCATCTATGAAGAGATTGAAAAAGTCGTAATCGAACAAAACGAGGTATAATACACCACTTAGAATGTTTTAAATAATAATGATGTTTAGGACTTTTTTGATAGATGATTACTTGCCAATCTTGCCATACTCTTCAAAGTGTTACTTATTATTAGAAGTTACAGTTTTAGGTAAGGCAACGAAATAAAATGGTGTGATACTCCCTGGCCGCGCCACAGTGGAAAATTAAAAAGACATGTTCCTAGATAATTTGTACGCTAAATGTACTATACGGTACGTGTAATGAAAATAATTGTACCTCAACGAATAATGAAATATAATGAAGTTTATGTGGCGCGGCTGGGGAGTATACTCCCTGGCCGCGCCACCATGGTTCTCGTAAACTACTAGGCGCACCCGAATATAGTAAACGCTAAATAAATGTACGCAATACGTACTCCTCCGTACGCTATAGAGAGATTCGGAAATTTAATTACATTAGAAATGATAGCCTTGTGTATGTGGCGCGGCCAGGGAGTATGCTCCCTGGCCGCGCCACAAAGAGTTATAAGGCGTACCTAGGCATGGTATGCACTAAATAAATGTACGCAATACGTACTCCTCCGTACGCTACAGAGAGATTCGAAAATTTAATTACTTTAGAAATGATAGCCTTGCGTATGTGGCGCGGCTGGGGAGTATACTCCCTGGCCGCGCCACAAAGAGTTATTAGGCGTATCTGGGCATGTTATGCACTAAATAAATGTACGCAATATGTACTACCCAAAAGTGTAACAATATTACGGAAAAACGTAATATCTTAAGAGAAAACAGACAGCAAACTCAGCAGACTTGCTGATCTTTGTACTTACTAGATGTGGCCTACAAATTTAGAAGTACAGGGTATTATCTCAGTGAGATGGTTGCATAGAAGTGCTAGAAATATGCAACACAATACGAATGTAAATGCTTTACAAGAATAATTGACATTCAAGAAGAAGATAAGAAGTTGGTAGGTACTTTTTATTAGGTACAGTCAGCAACGAAAGTCGTTATCACTGCTACTTTTACATGACATCTAAAATTACACAAAAGAAAGTGTGCCGTGGCAGCGGTCGGCGAGCGCTTCTTCCAAGGTGGTCGCAGTTGCTTGACTATTTAGTAACAGGACAGAATTTCATAAAACTCTATACGATAGCTTTATGCTAAAAAATATTTCTGTTTCGCACGCCATTACTGTTGTTATGTATGACACAGAGCCACAAGCGACAAAATTTAGAACTAAACATCTACAATCTGACGTGAAACGTCAGACTGTAGATTTTATTTCGCAGAAAATGTTTCCCATAACATTTGGTCCTTGTATTTTTGTTTTGAATATTATTGTTTTAACGACACACACAAATGAAACACAATTTAATGAATTTTATAATCACATTTTTTTATTTAACAAATTTTTCAAACAGTAGAATTATTTTTTAACGAATATTGTTGGTCCGAAAATCATTATCCATAACACGTTTGGTATAAACCTCAGTAAACATAATGTTCAAAAATTCGGAATTTAGTTTTACATAATTATCTTTACTTCTAAAACTATTCTGTCATAATATCGAGTAATAAAATAATTTAATCTCCTGAATTTGCATGAACTAAAGTCATATGTCCTAAGTATTTTATTATATAAGGTGTATTATTCCGAATGTTCATTTATAATAAAATTGTTAGTCTTAGAACATTTGCTAAAATTAGGTTTTAGTGACACAAACGAATCGCTGTAAATCCGACTCCACACTCACCAACTGTCTTTAATTTAATAATTATTATTAAATCATAATTTTATAATAATCTAGTAATATAACTATTAGGGCACTTCGACCAATTAGGTTAGTTTAGGTTTGAACTGTGACCAACTACGCGTGAGCCGAGCGAGCGAAGAGAGCGGTGCCGCGGCAGCAGCCGGCGAACGTTACTTCGAAATTGATCGCAGTAACAAAATTAGGGCACTCCGACAGTTACGAACCGCAGTTAATCAATCGGATTACTAATAGAAACAAGAAGCTATTTTTAAACATGTTGAAGTCTACAGAAATATTTCCATTTTTCAACATTCTACTGCGATAAAAATAGTGGTTATATTAGGTACTTACTTTAACGTTTTAACTTTCAAAAAATAGTGGGTAGGTTAAACATCAGATTGTAGATTTTAGTTCTAAATTTTGTCGCTTGTGGCTCTGTGTCATACATAATAACAGTAATGGCGTGCGAAACAAATATTTTTAACATAAAGCTATCGTATAGAGTTTTATGAAATTCTGTCCAAAAATTATTAAAACAAGCAACTGCGACCACCTTGGAACACTTTCTTTTGTGTAATTTTAGATGTCATGTAAAAGTAGCAGTGATAACGACTTTCGTTGCTGACTGTACCTAATAAAAAGTACCTACCAACTTCTTATCTTCTTCTTGAATGTCAATTATTCTTGTAAAGCATTTACATTCGTATTGTGTTGCATATTTCTAGCACTTCTATGCAACCATCTCACTGAGATAATACCCTGTACTTCTAAATTTGTAGGCCACATCTAGTAAGTACAAAGATCAGCAAGTCTGCTGAGTTTGCTGTCTGTTTTCTCTTAAGATATTACGTTTTTCCGTAATATTGTTACACTTTTGGGTAGTACATATTGCGTACATTTATTTAGTGCATAACATGCCCAGATACGCCTAATAACTCTTTGTGGCGCGGCCAGGGAGTATACTCCCCAGCCGCGCCACATACGCAAGGCTATCATTTCTAAAGTAATTAAATTTTCGAATCTCTCTGTAGCGTACGGAGGAGTACGTATTGCGTACATTTATTTAGTGCATACCATGCCTAGGTACGCCTTATAACTCTTTGTGGCGCGGCCAGGGAGCATACTCCCTGGCCGCGCCACATACACAAGGCTATCATTTCTAATGTAATTAAATTTCCGAATCTCTCTATAGCGTACGGAGGAGTACGTATTGCGTACATTTATTTAGCGTTTACTATATTCGGGTGCGCCTAGTAGTTTACGAGAACCATGGTGGCGCGGCCAGGGAGTATACTCCCCAGCCGCGCCACATAAACTTCATTATATTTCATTATTCGTTGAGGTACAATTATTTTCATTACACGTACCGTATAGTACATTTAGCGTACAAATTATCTAGAAACATGTCTTTTTAATTTTCCACTGTGGCGCGGCCAGGGAGTATCACACTAAAAGTAGCAGTGATAACGACTTTCGTTGCTGACTGTACCTAATAAAAAGTACCTACCAACTTCTTATCTTCTTCTTGAATGTCAATTATTCTTGTAAAGCATTTACATTCGTATTGTGTTGCATATTTCTAGCATTTCTATGCAACCATCTCACTGAGATAATACCCTGTACTTCTAAATTTGTAGGCCACATCTAGTAAGTACAAAGATCAGCAAGTCTGCTGAGTTTGCTGTCTGTTTTCTCTTAAGATTTTACGTTTTTCCGTAATATTGTTACACTTTTGGGTAGTACATATTGCGTACATTTATTTAGTGCATAACATGCCCAGATACGCCTAATAACTCTTTGTGGCGCGGCCAGGGAGTATACTCCCCAGCCGCGCCACATACGCAAGGCTATCATTTCTAAAGTAATTAAATTTTCGAATCTCTCTATAGCGTACGGAGGAGTACGTATTGCGTACATTTATTTAGTGCATACCATTCCTAGGTACGCCTTATAACTCTTTGTGGCGCGGCCAGGGAGCATACTCCCTGGCCGCGCCACATACGCAAGGCTATCATTTCTAATGTAATTAAATTTCCGAATCTCTCTATAGCGTACGGAGGAGTACGTATTGCGTACATTTATTTAGCGTTTACTATATTCGGGTGCGCCTAGTAGTTTACGAGAACCATGGTGGCGCGGCCAGGGAGTATACTCCCCAGCCGCGCCACATAAACTCCATTATATTTCATTATTCGTTGAGGTACAATTATTTTCATTACACGTACCGTATAGTACATTTAGCGTACAAATTATCTAGAAACATGTCTTTTTAATTTTCCACTGTGGCGCGGCCAGGGAGTATCACACATAAAATGGATTAAAAAAAAATATGTATCGATTTTTATATTTCAGTGTCACCAGGAAAATTTCGTTTCATTCGCAAAATGCATTTTATCGTAAAAGCGTAAAATACGGAATTCCGTAGCCGACCGCAGGCGGCAGCAGCTGGCGACGACGTGTCGCGTCGCCTGCTGGTTTCTACACGACACACGACTACACGACTGGCTTCTATGTCTACGAAATATCTTCCGTAGCTAGCGACGTGTCAGTTTCATAGATATACATATAAAGCAGTCGTGTCGCGGCGATGTCAGGAATATATAATCCCTAAGAACGTATCGGGATAAGCAGCTACAGACTTAGCAATAAAAGTATAATTACTATGTTCGACACGGTTCGACACTTGAGAAGCTGTTTTCCATGTTATTCAATATCCATCCCGCACCTCACCAAAATCCATTCAGACATGGCGGCTATGGCCGAATTCTAGGTACCTATAGATAGATAGAAAATAGAGGTTCGTTTGTCAAGTGGTCACAAGCACTGCTGCTAAGCATGAGGTCCTGGATTCGATTCCAAGGTCGGGCAAAGTGCTGTTGGGTTTTTCCATCAGAGATTTCCCAGAAGCAGCCCCGGACTCTGGATCACAAATCCAGACTATGAGACTATTTCTACTGATAGCAAAAGGCTCTATTAAATGGGACTTTTAAACATAGCTGGCGGAATGTCGCTGTAGGTACCTACTCTTCTATGTACCTACACCTTTGCCTATCCCTTCAAGGATTAGATACAGAGCTACAAGCGTGATGTTATTTTATGTGTAAGTAGGTACTGGTGCCGATTCTCTTGTCTTAAATTCTCTAAACTAAACTAAAAATCACTAAAATTTAGTTTATTCCTGTCAAACGACGATTTCCTATTCTGAAAATAGACTAAAGTGACACAACTTAACTATAATTTAGTTTGACAGCACTAAGATGGCACTGAGTTTTAATTTAGTGAAAATGCTATTCTGAATTTGACGTTTTAACCAAAATTTTTGTTCTATATCTAAAATCCTCTAACTAACTCTGATTATTTTTAATCACGATTAAAAATGTGTGGAATAAAATCAGATGTCATGAACTAAAATTCAAACCAACACCCAACATGTTGGTAATTATTTTTTTTTGTTTTATTCCAAAAAGTGAAAAATTCCATACAAAAATACGTCGAGACGGCCACACTGCGCGCCTCTCTGGTTAAAAAAAAATCACGTGGTAGGCAAACAAGTAGGTACCAAGTGGAGTCGCGATTGTCAAATTCGATTTTAGTTCTGTCAAAATAATTTTTAAATTTAGAGATTTTTTTTGCAGAATAGCTCTAAGATACTCATAGTAAAAAGTAAGGAATTTTAGTGATAGTTTAGTTAGTTTAGTTCGGTGTACAAGAGAATCGGCACCATTGTATAGATAGATAGAAAATAGAATATTAATAACAATATTTTATTGTATACCAAAATTGTTTAGGACCCCTCGAATTAAATTAAATTTTTATTTATTTATTCATTCAGTAGTAACTTACATATAAGACCTAAATATTTTACTCATGTTTTACAAAATAAATATATCTTATCTTATCTTATCTAGTGTACACTTACATTTTTGTACATATAAGTTGGTGCAAACATACACTCATTAGAGTTTTACTGTGCACAATATCATCGACCACATAATTAAACAAACATGTTCTTAAATTAAAATAAAACAATAGGAAACAAAAACAACAACTAGACTACATAAACTGGAGATTTGAAGGTGCTGGGCGTGTTATGACCTCACCCAGGCGCTTACCCCAGGATATTAGGCTAGAACAGTTTCAAAAAAGTCCACCAAACTTGATAACACTTGATGAAGTAACCTAAGCCTACACCTTCTCTAGAGCGAGACCTCAGACTAAGTAAAAAGTTTTTTATTTGTTCTGAGGCTCATACCGACCATTTTCCGCATTATTTTCCGACAGACTTACTTACCCATTTTCTTCACATAAATCATGTAAAGGCTCTCTCATCCACAGGCGCGTTTTTATCGGTCGATAATAACGCATACGTTATTGCAATATCTGTTTTCAGTACATTTTGTTTTTGTATTAGGAAAGCCACGAAGTTACACACAACTGCGATGCGATAATAACGACGCAATAGAAATAGAACGCTTTACTGCTCAACAACGTAGATAAATAACGCAATGAATGTTGTTGGACTGTCAAAATAAAAGCCATTGCTATTGTTAGGATGTTACGCAACTACCCCGCTGATAATGCATATTGCAAAAAAACGACGACAGAAAACTATAACTTTCGCCTTAAACTTCCCGCCATTAAGGGTATGTTTCACTATTTAGCTTTCGGTCATTCGAGTATTGGCGTGACGCCTCAATCCGCGTATAATAAATTATGAAGTGTATATTTAGTGAATTTCAACAATGGGCTTAAAAACTGAAAGCTCATCATAGGTGACAGCACTGCGTCCGTCTTCTAACCGCCATTGTTGTGTTCTTTTGTGTCGATCACAAACTATACGAAAACTAGATTATTATGTATGCGACTTGGAGGTAAGGACAGGGGAAGCGTCTACCAAATACATGGGTCCCCGTTTTTTACACAGTTAAACAGCTGCGCAAGGGCGTATTAATAATATGCGTAAAAGAAGTAGCTTGTATAAAAAATGTATGGATAGTGACAGCTAGCAGTCAAATTCTAGACAACGCTGTTAGATGCTGGGTAGTAGCGACATCTGAAGTGAGCAAGCAAGTGGCAGTTTTTATCCTCAGTATCGGTGTAATGTGTATTTCAATACGCTGAACTTTTTTGATTTAGATATCAAGATACTAAAAACTTGTTTAGCAAAACAGCACACTAAATTGTATTGGGATTCTTTTAACGCAGCAACCATGTTTTTCCATTCATTATATCATTAATTGTTATTGATGTATACAGTTACATTTTGCTGATGTAATGAAACGTAAAGTTAGCAAGAAAACGTCGAGCGATAATTATTTTAGTCACAACTCACAATCATTATAAAATTGGCATCATTTAAAAAGGAACGCTGCCGGATGTTCATTCTGTCTGTCTGTCTGTCAGTGAAATTGTCAACAATCTGAAAACTGAGCCCAAACGGCAAACGCCAAAGGCTATCGCTGTCAAAATCCAACACGACACGAAACTACTGTACGAGAGTGACGAATGTTATAAAATTAATTTAAGTGAAAAGGATAAGACTTAATATTCTTAAATTACACATATATTTTTGAGATTTTTAAAAAATGCAATTCAAAAATGTAACTCACGTGTTGTTCGATTTAGATGGATTACTTCTGGGTAAGTTCTTCATGGTATTGCGTGTTATTGGGTAAGAAAGGGTGATGAAAACTCCGGTTAAATGTTATCTTAATTTGTTTCAGACTCTGAAATCTTATATACAGAAGCCTTTACTGCAGTATGCGCAAAATATGGGAAAGCTTTTACCTGGGAAATCAAAGCCAGCCTTTTGGGGTTCCAAGGTCACGAATGTGCAGAAAAAATCATAAATTCGTTGGAATTACCGATTTCCAAGGAGGATTTTATGAAGGAGAGTTTCGAATATTATGAGGTACTGTTCCCTAAAGTGCAGCTTATGCCAGGTAAAATTAATTGGTTATCAAAAATGTTATTGTTGAACTGCATGATAAGTGTGTATTCAATGAGTATTAATAATATTTAAGCAATGTTTTAAATTTTAAAAGAAATTACATAATTTCATTAGCACCCTGAGTCGCTTAAAAATGCAAATTTTCGGCTAAATATTATAATAATAGTGACTAACTTGTAATGCATTTTCATAAACTCTTGGTTGACAGTAGAATAAACAAGAAGGCCTTCTTCATGCAAGCCAACCTGCAGCACAAAGATAATACTAGCTATTTAATGACATCTTTATACATAGCATGGTTGACTTAGACCAAACAAGTGAACGCACATTCTTCCGCCACTACCAAATCAATTTTGGGTAAACAGAGACAGAACTTCTTTGTTAGTCTCTCACTACTAAACTGTCAAGAATATCAACAAAAGAATGCTCTAACTCTTGTTCTGGTTCTATGTTTGTTGGGTCTAAACCCACCTGCCCATACTGATTCCATGTTGCTTCTACTTTTCACCAAAAAGCTGTCATTAAAACATCTTTATACCACATATAAAAATGGAATCTTTTTATAGTTTTTTTTTAAATTAAAGTCTTCAACTCTTAACAACAATACTGAAGCTTTTTTAATTATAAAAAAAACGCATTACAGGCGCACAAAAGCTAGTGGAGCACTTGCACAACAAAGGAGTACCAATAGCTCTTGCTACAAGCTCGAGCAAGGACAGTGTGGATATGAAGATGCAGAACCACCAAGAGTTCTTAAGTCTATTCCACCATCAAACCATGGGGTCAACTGACCCAGAAGTCACAAAGGGCAAGCCTGACCCAGCCATATTCCTTGTCTGTGCTTCTCGATTTCCTGACAAGCCAAAACCAGAAGATGTGAGTAGATCATAAATAACATGGGTTTTTTTTTTTATATCCATGACCTAAAGAGGTCAGGTTGTTTATAGTTGCATTTTGATAACAGAAACAAAAGTGTAAATAACTTAGTGGAAGCAAATAGAATCTTTATAATATTAATCACACAATTAATTTTTGATTTATGTAATCCTAACTAATATAATTGCGAAAGTGAATTTGTTTGTTTTATGTAATATTAAGCCGTGTGAACAGGGTGTCAAACATGTTAGACAGTGGCTCCTGGTATGTTGGACAGCCAATCCCGAACGTTAGTAATAAATGCAACTTGTCTAGTTATTTAATTGCAACCCTTTTTCAGTGCCTAGTTTTTGAAGATGCTGTGAATGGTATTAAAGCTGCGAATGCAGCCAACATGCAAGTAGTAGCAGTGCCTGATCCACGCATCGACGCTGATCAATTGCAGACTGCTACTTTGGTCCTGAAGTCCTTGGAGGATTTCGAACCTGAGTTATTTGGTCTTCCAGCTTATGATAATTAGGCAAACTGTTATTATAAGTATTTGTTGGTGCTTGTATGTATAGTATCGTCAATTGTCAATCATCACATGATCAGTACTTATTATTTTAGTATCCACTACTTAAGTAGTACCTACTTATGTTAGTTTTTTTTTTTATCTCACGAGGCGACGCGCGCTTTTCTTATGGTAGCCAAGTGTGGAAACATGCTGTGAATGTGTGAGTAAGCGCAGGAGCTTTCGGTACCGTCAGAGACACGGGCGAAGTCAGAAATGTGTGTGTGTTACGTGCTGACTGTACTCGTTTTCACGAACATATTCACAGCGTGTTTGTACACTTGGTCACACAAGTAAAGCGCGCGTCGCTTCGTGAGATAAAAATACTATTAGGTTTTTGGTGTTAAGCAAAACTGTTTGATAAACATTTAATGTTTTTCAAATAATCACATGAGATTTACATTATAATTATATGGGCTACTATTACACCTCTACAGTACCTGAATGTGTTAAACATTGACCTCTTATGTCTAGTCATATTTAAATAAAAATACAAAACTTCACAGCACCATTATGTTGTTTTATTAAGTACTATTTATAATTTATACTAAGGCAATGTTATTTATCCATGACTTTTATGGCATCTGCATCCTAATTGCGTAATACACGATCAATCACAATCTGAATCGTTTTGAAACAGATTGCTAATCCATTGCTTCATTAAAAAAATCTGCTCAACAAAGCAATGAATGTTGTTGAACTGTCAAACTGAAACAGATTAGTCTTAATCGTTTACGAAAATGTGTTACGCAATTAGATAGCTGATTCATTTCAAATAAACATCAAGTTCTAAAATGAACTAATATAAATTAAATAATCATTGTACATTAATGACAATACTACGGCCATGAATTTGTTTTTATGCACTGACTACTAAACTCACGAACAAATGGAGATAATTTAGTATTGGCTATCTTTTTCTAATTATAAGGTGGTAATCCGAACAGTTCTGGCCTGAAGTCTTCAACAGAGTCTAATACGAGAGTGGCTTCTGTGGTACGTGAGCGATCCAGGCGGGGGTCTGGTACCATGACGACCTGCATACCGGCCGCACGCGCAGCCCTCACGCCGTTGATAGAATCCTCGAACACCAAACACTAGAACAAAACGCGTTTTATGTTATTTAAGTAAAAACTATTTCTTTTAATAAAAAGTTACTCTATGACGTAAGGAATGAAGTTGAAAATCTATAAACGAATATCAAATTATTTTACCAGATTTTCTAAATATTATTGATAGCTTATCTTTTTTATAATTAAATATTATGTTGAGTAAATAATAACGATGTATTCTATTCATTGGAATGTATGGTCAGGCGCAAGTCAGTAGTAACACTGGAAGTACGAAAACCGCCCTTACTGCTTTAACATAAAAGAGCCGTAACCAAAGGCGTGTGACGCGCGGTTGTCGTTAATAATTAAATACAGTAGGTAAGTACCTTCTCAGGTGCTGGTCTATCAGGAAACTTGTTGGCTGCAACGAAAAATATGTCTGGAAAGGGTTTTCCTTTCTTAACTTCAGGATCCGACGTGCCCCAAGTTTTACACGGGAAAAGGTCAAACAGCTCTTGATGGTTGACAGTCTTGAGATCGTAAGACTCCTTGCTACTGCTTGTCGCTAATCCTATGCTAACATGGTTGTCGTGGAGATGACGGATCAGTTTTTCAACTCCTGTAAAAAATATTATGACATAAATAGGAGTATAAGAACATAGGGAGATCTTTGCCTAGCTGTTGGAAGGCTAACGATAAAAAAGAAAAAGAAGTATCATAGACAACGAATGTTGGTAAAAATTGAAGTAGGCAAATACATAAATGCCTATTATTGCGATGTAAGTAGGAACGTATGCTCTACAATGCTCGTGAAGTTGTTAATATGATTTACCGTACGATAAGAAAACATAACTAGGTGCTTAATTAACACTTACCAGGCATAATCTTGCAATGCGGAAATATTTCATCGAAGATTGCGCGCGTTTCACTCAAAAACTCATCAATGCTGAGTGGTAAACCAAGGTCGTCGATAATAGTCCCCGCAAACTCCTTGCTCTGCTTACCCATGATCTTACTCTTTAGCGCAAATGGAAACTCTTTGCCGAACCGGGACGCCACTTGTTGAAATCCGACAGTATACAGGTCTTCCGTATCTGAAAACAGCAATATTGATAATGAAACATCTGTAATCTTTCCGAATGATTGTAACATAAAATGAATATAATTATTATGATTTAAAACTTACTTAGTAATAAACCATCCATATCAAACAAAACATGTGTCACTGGTTTAAACATTTTATTTTATATTCTGTTTCTGTAGATACAACAAATATATAACACAATAATTGCAGTAATAATTAATATAAATCTCGTTTTATTTTATTACAATCTTCACTTTACATATGGCTTCTTTGGTAATGCCATAATAATATACTACTATGACTGGGAGATGTTATGACAATTTATATCTTATCTTCAAAGTCTGTCCAAGACTTTGTATAACTAATGCGTAGGTAATTAAAATCACAGTTACAGTATTGTATGGTTTCCGATACTATTAATATACAAATGATGTAGATAGCAACAGTACTGTAGGTAGGTGTTTATATAAACTTTTTGGAACGAAGTTCCTTAACGCGCCTTGCGGTAGGAGTTGACTGGTAGAAATCGTCACGTAAAGAAAAAGCGTTATGCCCGCTCCTAGTGACTTTCTCTCTGTCTATTATAATTATATTTTGTGTTAAATACCTAAACACTTGCATGTTAAATTCTATGCATGTGCAATTTTTATCTCCAGACTTACTAAGTCTTTATTTCCAATATACAAATACATTACACAGTTACACACACAGATAATAATGTGATTCCAAATTGCATGTAAACAGGATTTATTATGAACTAACAAAATATATTTTTTGTACCACATTAGTCCAGTTAATACTTTATACCTACATATAATATTAAAAAGAATAAAAATAATAATCAAATTATGAAAGCACCCTGATCCTAAATAAAAATCTTATTTATGAGGTAGACAAACACTCAAATTAATTATTAAGAATTAATATAATATTTGACTATCATTATATTCCTATGTATTCAGTATTAAGAATTTATAATATTTGACTATGAAAATAATCCTATGACTTGAATGGTGGTAAACCGAAGAGCTCAGGTTTAAAGTCAAGTAAAGAGTCGATCACAAGAGTGGCATCAGCCTTCAAATTCTGAGGCGTTCTTGGGTCTGGTACCATCACAACCTGCATGCCTGCAGCCTTGGCTGCCAATACTCCATTTACTGCATCTTCAAAGACGAGACACTAAAAAATATTCATGAGATTGAATTTTATCTGAATTAATGACAGTAGGTAAGTATTAATTCAGATAAAATTCAATGTTCATTCAATCATGAAAGCCTACTATTGTAATTTCCTTTATTTCATAAAGTCACTTATAGATAAATGACATTTTTAAATATTAGAATATAAAAACATTTAAAAATAGTAGCCCACCGGTATTGGGAACAGGGTCCAAGCTACCGTTCTTTATATTTAGGGCCTACTATTATTATTATTCTTTGCAAATAATTTGGTTTCAAACTTCTTTTTGCCAAACCATTCAGGGAAAACAGGAGTGATATTATGACTTCTACTTTCATAATTAGTTTTAACTCATCAATCTGCCTGGCTTTTCCCAATATGTTGAGGTTGGCTTCCAGTCTAACTGGATGCAACTGAATACCAGTATTTTACAACCCAGTTACTGGGTAACACAATACCCCTTGGTAAGACTGGTTGATCAACCTGTGTGGCTGTAATTTTTTAACCAACTTCTTCAAAAAGGAGGAGGTTTTCAATTCGTCTGTTTTTTTTAGCCATTAATGTAATAAAATTTTACCTGCTCTGGCTTTGGTTTCTCTGGGAATTTTTTAGCAGAAACCAAAAATATATCTGGATGAGGTTTTCCCTTCTTTACTTCAGGATCTGATGAACCAAATGTCTTGTACGGAAATAGAGTGAATAACTCTTTGTGATGTTTGTCTACTTTCAAATCATAGCTTTCTTTGCTGGAACTTGTTGCAAGTCCTATTGGAACATTATTATTGTGAAAATGTTCTATCAGCCGCTTTGCACCTATAAATGAACGATTGTGTTAAGTGGCAGCTATTATAAAACTCTTGTATCTTTGTATATCAATCAATTTACCTGGCATTAGTTGTGTATCAGGAAATAACATTTCAAATTGTTTTTTACTTTCCTCAAGAAAAGTTTCGATGCTCATTGGTAAATCAAGAGCAGATATCACCATTTTGGCTGTCTCATGTGATTGCAGTCCCATTAGTTTGATTTTCAAGTCATAAGTGTAATTTTTTCCAAATTGTGACACAATGTTTTGAAATGCTACTGTATATAACTCTTCGGTATCTATAAATATAATAAAAATATGATAGTTTTGTCTACCTCACAAATACATCAGCATTGTCTGCATGGTTACAACACAAAGATTGTTTTCTCAATAATCTAGGATCTATGCTCTAATGCACTCAAACCAAAAACAGTGCTGTGTCCTATGGCCATACAGATACCTATTAAAAACGGGAATGAAACCGGTATCCAGCAAGTCAAGGTTGTGGTTATTCAGTATAAGTACGAGGAGCTAAAGTTAGTCAAAGTAAGTAAATATTGGGATGTACGTAAATACTACAAAAAAACTTACTCAATATCAAGCCATCCATATCGAAAAGGACGTGTGTCACTGGATGAAACGCCATTTTAAATACAGCAGAATTTCTTATTCTTCGTAGTACGCACAATATTTTGTCAAATTCGTTTAATTTTGTAGTTATTTATATTTTTATAACCTGAAAAAGTTATGTCAAACAAAATACAAAATTCAACAAGATTACAAGATTGACAGCCACAGAGTACTTTTGTTGACAGCGGACAGTGTTGTGTATTCTGTGGTTGTCAAATCAGAGCACTATACTGGTGTTGCCAAGTATCGTAACAATAACTCCCCAATACCAATTCAGTTAAAAATGAATAAATATATTCATTTATTTTGTCTAATCATGTCTAACTTATTTATCGTCAAATAAATAAGTTTATGGTTTACAAGCTGCGCCCCGCGGTTTCACCCGCGTAAGTCTCGATCCCGTTGGAATATCGGGATAAAAGTATCCTATGTCCTATTCCAGTTCATGGTGTACCCATTCAATCCATCAAGCTGTATAATAGACTTCCAGGAGATTTGAAGTCTGTTTACAATATTAACCAATTTAAGCAAAAATTAAAATCATTTTTGGTAGAAAAGTGCTATTATGCTATTGATGAGTTTCTGTCTGACGTGTTTACCTAGGCCAAAGAAATTGTATAATAATGATAGTATCTAAGGTGACATAATCCTGACCGTGTTAAGTTTTGACATTATTATTCTTCTACATTACCTATTGTTTTACATGATTCTTTTACATTGCCTATTATTTTACATTATTCTTTTACATTATTATTTTGCATTATTCTTGTCTTTATGATCATAATTTAGACTCAAATCTCTATGTTATTACTGCTAATGACAGTGATAAGCTCATAAGATCGCTATTAATAAATATAATTAAATGCACGTGTGTAATTTTTAAGTGATTTCGACACAATGTAAAAATTGTTATGAAATAAATGAAATGAAATGAAAAAATGTGCCAAACGACCAAATCCAAATCTGTTAAGCCGTTTTAACGTGAAAGCGTAACAAACAAATAAATAAACAAACAAATTCACTTTCGCATTTATAATAACTTAGAGATTGAGAAAAAACATAACTTAGAGAGATTTAATGATTCTTCTAATGATTATAATTCTGTAAATACATTTTTGTTACGGTTGCAAATCATATATTTTAATCAAGATACAACCTGACCTGCAAATTGCAAAAAACGTAAGAAAATTTGAATTTCGGGTTCTACCACTATGGATCCTCTTGTTACTCATGCATGTTATCACTTCCTGTGTTTTAATTCTGTCAATACTTATTGTTTTACCTGGATAATAAAGTTTTCTATTTTTATTTTCTACTTATTTACCATTTACACAGAAATTACAAAAACTGCAGTCATCTCAAAATAATAACCAAATATACTGAAATGAAATAGTTTATTTTGTTTCAAACAAAGAATAGGTATACCATGTTGTGATTGGAGCCTTCTGTTAAGCAAAAGAAAGCCTGTATTAGGAGACCTCCGCTCTCCCATAACATAATGTTCATTTTACAAAACTATTTAATATAAATATACTTGTCTTAAACAAATACATGAAAGAAATATAAATTAAGTATGCAAGTAAAGTAAATCTAGAATACAGGAAGTAGATTATTTATACTGACATCTTGAATAGTTTCCTGTTTAGTAAAACGAAGCAATATTTGCATGAAACTGGGAAATACTTCGTATTAGCAACCCAGCTGGCGTAGTGTCAAAAATTGTCAGAGAATGTTAAAAATATTGAAAAATAATGTTGAGCGGTAGAAATCCTAGATTTCACAAAACTCACGGGGTCATGCCCCCCATCATTCAACCTGACGAGAGTTTGAATGATTTACTGCAGGGCCGGATTTATGGCTGGGCAACAAGGGCCATGGCCCCGGGCCTCCACAAAATAGGGGCCTCCACAAATTGTTGTTTTTTAGATAAAACATGTCCACATTCTCAAGGAACCATTTTAAATTATCTTTTCCTGGGGTGATGGTCTTTTACTTTGATACCGAATGCCGAATTAAATCATTTTTTTTGTCCATACAATTTTTGGGGCCCCGCGGCACTTCTAGGTTGCCCCAGGGCCTGCACGCTTTAAAATCCGGCCCTGATTTACTGTCTTCTTATTAGCGTGTCGAGGCAAATATTGTATACTTGAGCAACAGTGGACGTACTACACAAAAACAATTATAACAGACTATTTGAAAAATCTGATACTGGCTCGGAAATTCGGGCACCCCACTCGTACGTTAAGTTGGAAGGTAACTACGTTTAAAGACTAGACTACTAGATTCCAAAACCAAAACTTCTAATGATATCCATTTTTGTATAAATGGTTTAAAAAAAATTACTGATCCGCTAAAATTTTCTAAAAATCTAACCTATTCGAGACAGGGTGCGAAACTTTTAAAGGTCTCTTCACTCGTTCTAATTCTGCTTTACTGCATGAGTCGACAAAGAAACTCCTACTTCTGTATGAACGAAACTTAACGTGTATCCGACTTAACTTTAAAGAAAAATCAAGCTCACTTCGTTCTGCTAGCGTAGGGCCCATGCTGACTCCCCCCCCCCCCCCCCCCCCCCCCCAAATCTTGGGCTACGTATTGGACTGCGACCGCACCAGCGCCAAAACACGCCCCCCTGTCAATGTCATTCAGTCGCCAAAAGATCCTTGTTCGACACCGGCTCAATTGCCAAGAAGGGAAAAAAAAAAAAAACACTATTTAACAATTTTGGATTTTTTGGACCATAGTTGATCTTATTTGAAACTAGCTGATGCCCGCGGCTGCGCCCGCGTGGATGTCGTTTATTATATACTAAAACCTTCCTCGATAACCACTCTATCCATTGGTGAAAACAGCATGAAAATCGGTGCAGTAGTTTTTGAGTTTATCGCGAACAGACAGACAGACAGACTTTGTTTTATAATAATTATTATGTAAGGTAAATACATAAATAGTAGAAAAAATCCACAAATTTTTAAAGGATTCCTACCCTACGCATTCATAGCTGGTAACATTGGTGAACGATTTTCAAAAACTTGTTTTGGTTTGGTTATTATTTTACAAAAAAATCTACGTAACACCAGCTATAAAGGAGTTTATTGCTACTATTGTTGATCATAATGCAATAAACTGTAGTCATATATGTTTTAGTGAAAATTGTACACTGCTTAGTATTGTGGGGCGTTAAATATCCGACATGGATGGTCCCGGAATGAGTTTGTTTCAAGGCGCCGCGAGTATCCACATAAACAATAGTGCTCAAGACAGGCTTGAAGAACAGGAAGAACTTGAGGATCAGAAACGTCGGAATGAGGAGGTAAATACCATGTACCTGCAAGATAATGTCTTTTACAAAAGAATAAATAAACTATACAATGTTAGATGTAAGTTTTCATGACAAAAACATTGGATTTTCTGTAACAAACTTCAATGTTTCTTTTTGTAGTTGAAGCATAAGCTCGCTAATGCGTTTGACGACCTGTTGGATGATGATGAAGCTAGCTCAGTCAACAGCAGTGGCAATTATACATTGGACCCAGGTCAGAGTAATGGAGGTAATAAACTTTGTTTATTATGTTATTTTTGGTACTAATCTGTTAAAGGTGACACGTTCTTACATATTTCTTTTGTACTCATTGAACACTTGAACACTTCCATAAAATTGGATTACATTTTACACATCCTAATTAAATTACAATTAATGTTTTTTTACAAATAATTATGAAAATTTACTGATTCTTTACATGTATTTTCTAATTCCACAGTACAACAAGGAAGGACAGGGTTGCCCCCAACTTATGTGGAGTCTCTCAATCACTTGAAAGAGAACCAACATGGCTCCGAGTCTCCCAAGGTTTACTGCGAGACTCCTAAGAACCATATGGGTCATATGAGACACCAGGAGGAGGCCATGAAGGCACAGTTTAGTCCATATGGTGCTGGTGATGGACAAACTCATTATTTTCAACAAGATTATAGAGGTAGGTACACTTATTTATCCTTCTAATGCACATAACATCAAGTGATTAACAGTGTGATTATTTTGGCGCGATTAGCTAAAGGTTAATCATTGAAAAAAAAATTGTGCTCGCGAGGTCTACAGTTCGCAGAAGTACTAGTATAAAATTACATGAAATAATGAAGTGACACAATGGGTTAGGTAGAGGTGTCTAAGTACACCCACATAATTAATGTCAGTTTCAATCCTTCTATGGATTTGTAAATTAATGAAATTTCATTGGTTGGTCAGATATTGAAACTAGATTTCACACCGAAGTATTATGACTGTGACAGATAGTTTTTTTTTAATGAATAGACATAAAAAATAGAATTTTATTACATTTGTTTTTTTATGTATACAACAATACCTTTTATGCGTAAAGTGCAATAGATACACTATTACTTAGTGTGAACACAGTAATGAATATAGAACAATAATTTTTTTGTTTTCAGGTCACATGAATGGTATCAATAACTGTGACAGACAAGAGTTTATGAACAATGAGCAACTCAAAGTTATGTATGATGTAAGTAATTTATTTTATGCTTTTTAAATCATGTTGTCTCCATCAATTTTTTTTTACCACAATTTGGAATCTTGGTCTTCATCTCACCTGATGGTAAGTGATGATTAGGGTGAAGGTGGAAGCGAGCTTCACCCGGTGTCCTCAACACAGAGGAACTGGCTATCTTACCTCTAACTTCCGAAACACAACAATCCTTTTAACATTGTTTTTATGGCATAACACTGTCTGCCTTTCATTTATGACTATGTAGTGCCAGGTACAATTTGGCTTTTCTTCTATTTTTAAAATGTGGTTGTCAAAAGATTTATTGTGGCTGTAGTTATGTTTCTTTGTTTATAAAAAGTTTACAGCAGTCTTATAAAACTATGCATATACAAAACTGTTTCCACAGTTTGTCTGTTTGAACGGACCATACAAAATAAAGTAAAATAAAGAAAGTTTATAGTAAGTTTGTTTAGTCATGTTTTATTTATCTCAACTAATATTATGCAATCAATGCTGATAATAGTTTCATTTGTTGAACAGATTCGTGTCAAAGAATGCCAGCAGTTAGCCGGTCAAATGCAGAAGCTAGACACAGAAATAGACAGTCTTCGCGCTCGCCTTGCTGCTGCTATCAACGACAGAGATAAAGTGGAGTTGTCCCTGCAAGAAGCTCATCACTTGCTAGGTAACCACTATACAATATCAAACTTTTTCCTTGTACCATAGGTGTTATTTTGTAATGGCATGGCACTGACAGCCATATGATCGCCTGATTGTCATTGCAAAAGGAACCTTGTTCCCTCAGTGTAGGTGATATTTTGTAATGATGGAAAACACACTGAGTTGTATAAGAAAGTAGTCAATGTCTTTCTCTCTGTACCAATAAAATCCGATTCCAATCTTGAATATTGTGATTATAACATTGTCTCCCAGAATCCTTGATTCAACTGCTTCAAACAATTTGTTATGATTTCTTCAGCATTGGAAAATTAACTTTGACATAATTTGATTTCAGCGTCCAGCAAGCACAAGTTGATAGAGCTGGAACAGCAAGTAACGAATCTGACTGACAAGTTGGTGGAGAGTGACCAAGAAAAGGAGCAGCTCAAAATGGAAGTACGCTCCGCTAATATCAGCCTGCAGGATGTGCAGCAAAGGCTTCATACTTTACAGGTAAATATAGGTAGAAAATATTAATTCCTCTATTTATTTTATCATGTTATTGATAACCTATCGCGTCTATAAAGTTTCGCCAGCTAATTTTTACCATGTATAATATTTTACACGTACCGCCTTACTAATAAACGTTGTATAGCGCCTGTATAGTTACACAACGCTTTGTCTTTTTCTTTCAAAAGTCAAATTACTTTTGAAAGAAGAAGACAAAATGTTGTGTAACTATACAGGTGCTATACAACGTTTATTAGTAAGGCGGTTAGTTGTTATAAAAACGAATTGGCTGTTACTTCCAGGTTGCACACACACATGATACTGATGCGATATTTAGAGAACAGCAAGATAGGTATGTTTTTTTATTTATTAAGGCTTGGTACAGTTCGATTCCAATTTAATGGCGGCTCGGAACATGAGGCAAGTCGATGCGCAGTAACAATTTAATGTGTCAGCGGGGGTGTGGTACTGTGCAGCGAGTAGCTAACTTCCGAGCCGCCACTATTTTTGAATCGAACTGTGCACATAATAAATTACGATACAAAACAAACAGTGTGTTACAAAGATGCTTTCTCATTCCAGGCATCGCGACGAAATGGAAAGATTACAAAACGATTTGACCAAAGCGAAAAGCAGATTAGACGATAAAGTGAGTATAGCTTGTCTACTCAGAGGCCCTGGTGTGCGTTTCTTTTAACCATCTCGACTTTACGCATCGACCGCGTTCGGCGCTCCTATTGGCCCTTAACCAGTGAACGTCAGTGAAGGGCCAATCGGAGCGCCGAACGCGTTTGATGCGTAAAGTCGAGATATTTAAAACTCACACTAGGACCTCTGAAATGACGCGCTCCACTACCACACTTTACGTACCCGTGTACGTAAACCGTGCGGTGGTGGGGCGCGTCATTTGAAAGTTGACAAGCTTCACTTCATTGACTCTCTTCTAACATTCATGTTGTTAATCAAACCTTTATATTTATTGTTCAAATCTACAGGACAATGAAATAAAGACATTAGAACGACGATGTATGGAAAAGGACAGAGAGAAGGAAGATATATTGATAGAAAAAGGGGCCACTATCAACAGGTTAGCCAGCGAATTAGAGGCGGCACAGAGTAGGCTCGTTAATGGAGAGACTTCACGGCTCAAAGAAAAGGTGTCTCAACTGACTACTGAGAGGAATGCGGCGAGGGAACAAGTGAAGGAGCTGGGTGTAAGTCGATCAGTTATAAAAAATATTCATCATATTTTTTAAATGTTTTGTAGGCACACTAATATAGCAATCCTCAAAGTCATGTAGCGGCATCTACATCGCCACATGCGAACTACGCATCAAAGACCTAACGTCACATAAATCCTGCATCTCGCAATTAGAGTTCTAGAGAACTCTAATTGCGATTGGATATTTTCGATCTGGATTCTTGTATATTATCATATACAAGAATCCAACATCAATCTTTGGGCAGTTGCCCGCCAGACACGACACCTGTCTGGTCGGAGGATCCTGCCTTTTCTATAGAGGATGAGTGAACTTTACACCCTCTTCCTCATACCTCTAAATTCATAATGTTAAACTAATGAAAGTCGAGAGTTGGAGAATCATCATCCACAGCGCGACTTCACCCACTGCTAATAGGCCTCTGTTCTCTTGTGCCAATCCCGACGCTCCTGTGCCAGTCTCATACAGATTCTACCCGCGATGGTAAAAATGACGTCCGCCCATCTCGCTACCGAATGACCTACACTTCGCCTTCCAGTCCTTGGACGCTACTCGGTCACAAAGAAAAGAGAATACCTCAATAGAATTAGATATTATATATGTTTACGACGATTTTAAATAGTCTTTCTAGATTTTTCTACAGAGTGTTAGGGTAAACACCGTTATCCTTGAAACCAGTAGTTTGGTGTCATTTATAGAAAGTAAAATCAATGGAAAATTACAACATTTTTTATCGTTTTTTTAAAACTACATTTTACCACAAAAGACGCAAGTTCGTTGCCGGGGTGCGGGACGTGACCTTACCGGCCGCGAGCGCGACCCTTCCCTCAGTTAGTCAGCTGTTTCGCTAGCGAGCACGGTGTCGGATAGAAACTTTTTAAAATCTTTTAATGAAAATAACGTTTTGTTTGTTGTTACTCGGTCATTTGTTTTTTTATTTAAGTCAACTACCCATGGTTTGAGTGACAACGGTGTTTACCCTGACAACCTGTATAGTCTCCTTTCTGAAAACTCTGTTCTGCATGTAGTTTTAAGCCAATCAATTTATCGCGTCAAGTGTCTTAAAAAATGTGTTTTTCTATTACAGTCAAAGTTAGAATTGACTGCACACGAATTAGTTCTATTCAGGAACAAATTGGCTGGAACTCAGAAGGAATATGAACATTGGAGAACAACACTACATCAGATTTTAATGGAGTCCTTACCAGAAAATACTTATCTTGGTACGTTATTTAAATATTTATTCAACATGCATCCTTGTCTGCAAACCAAGGCCAATAAAAATAGGTGACTAGAAGAAGACCAGCAGAAGTGAAAACTTAAAACTGGTATTAGCGCCAACTATATTTTATAGTACAGCACTACGGTGCGAGCATGTCGGTGATGCGAATCCATAACTTTAACCCCTAACAAAAATCTCTCAACTGGCCCCAAAGAGTTTTCACTTAAAAAAAAAAACAATTGGGGTGATTTGACTTACTATATTTAAATATCGCATAGTGGCATTCCATATATAATATTTGGTCGATTTTAGGTGAACCTCCTTCACCAGGAAAGTTGTCAACTCTCAAAGAAGTTTTGAGTCGATACAAAATACAGATGCAAAAGTTGTCGTCGTTACAGGAAGAAATCAGCAAAAGGTAACAATAATACAGTCCTACAGACACCATTATTTAAAACATACTTCACAACTTCCTTGGTTAATAATAAGATCATCGTCAGAATGTATCTGTCCAGGGCTGGGACATAGGGTTGTCCAATGGCACGCCATTTAACTTCAATCCTTGGTAACTCTAATTCAACCGCCTAACCTGAGGGTCCTTTAAATCTCATCTAAATAGACCTTAATTTATTAATTTTAGAGATAAGAAAATAGAACAGCATCGCAAGCAAGAATTAGACCTCCGAGCAAAAGTAGAAGAGCAGAAAGGCCTAGAGATGCAGCTGAACTCCCGTGTGGCAGTATTACAGAACAAGCTGGAACTGCTCGGCAGTAACTCTGATAGCGAGCTGTTGGAGAGTTATAAACAACAGAACGAGGCTCTGCAAGCTGAGCTTGAGGAAGTCAGGAGTGAACTGAAAAATGTAAGTAGAGTAAACAACGATGTTGCTGTAAATTTTTTGGTGAAAAATTCAGTAAGAAGTGATTGTGTGCGTGGTATTTTCGGAGAGGTTTTAAAAACAGGCCTGTGATAATCTGTTGATTGAAATATTGACTGCTGTATTCATATTGGTGTACAGAATAAACAATCGGTACTGTTCAACTCCACTTACCAAACTGTCATAGTGCAGAATCTCGAAAACACGCGAAGCGACGCGCACTAGTTTATGATCCGATACAATATCGAATTTATTTACTACACAATAAGGTACACGCGCTTCGCTGCACCGCGCATCTCAGCGTACTTTGACAAGTGTCAACCCTCGCACTGAAATTATACCTTTTCGTGAAGAAAATAAGTTCGATAATTGTAAAAAAGTGCGTGCAGCGTCACGTCGCCATCTGTGCTGACCCTTAGGATCACATTGTGAGCGATTTTAAAGCAGCTGCTGACCACGTGCCAGCAGTTGCTTTAAAATCGCTCACTTGGTAAAAATTAGTCAAGTACCTAAGATACCTCCATAAGGTAGTATATTTTTCCTTTATTATATTCTCTTTTCACAGTTGGATCTCAAACACACACAACTAGAGTTAGACTACGACAAGTTAAAGTCGGAGAAAGGCAGCCGCGCATCCATAGTGCAGGAAGCGAACGCAGACTTGTTGCGTGAACTGGAACGTTACAGCGGACAGCTCAAAGACACGCTCAAGGAGAATGGGGAGCTTAAGACTTTGTATCTGCAGGTAAATAAATAAATCCATTTACCCATTTTACCCATTATTAGACCCTTAAAATTATAGATATTGTCCTTGAGATGAGTGAAAATTAGTTGGTATGCTGAACAATAAAGCATTCTATATCATTCTATCTGCAAATTATTGTTTACATAGATTTTACCCTCTGGACTGATAGTTGCAAGTGAGACAGGTTCTTCATCTGATTAGGTGTCGCAAAGTGTTATTATATTTTTCTACTGGAAAATCGTCAGTAGCAGCCAAAAGTATGGTTTTATGACCTGCTAAGGAAAATCTCGCCGTCTCTTAAGAATCGAAACGAAACGAATTTGAATTGTCAATTTTTACGTGATTTAATACACGTTGATGCGCAAATTGATTCGTCTAATAAATGCAATATTACTCCAATACAAATAGATGGCAATTAATCGTTTCGGGGACCGATTACTTGAACTAACGAATACCTGTCGATATGGTTCTACTACGAATATTAGCTTGGTAATGTTACGTTTTTGTTAGTCGTGTTGTAATTTTTTCTTCTGGATCGCTTGTTCTTTGTTCACTCTACGACCAGACACAGTCATTTAAGATAGTTAATTGATTCAGGCGTGATTTTGTGGAAATCCATTATAAAATACAATAGCCGTAGATATATTTATTAACCTATTCCGCTTAACTATTCTTCAAGAGTCATAAAAAAACCTGTAAGAAATTGATACGTCTTTAACCTCAGCGAGGCATCCTCAGGATGACGATTGACCAGTCGCAAACCAGAACACGACGTGTTGCCACACCGAGCGCTGGATGCAGAGACACGTGTCGATTTCTAACAGGGTTTTTTTTATGACTCTTGAAGAATAGTTAAGCGGAACAGGTTACTAAATATATCTACGTCAATTGGTTTTGGCAATTGGTAATTAATTGTTTATTTACAGGCATGCTGTTCTCGCGATACAGTATCAAGGGAACTAAAAGACTTACAATCAAAAATACAAAAAGAAAAGGAACTCTACAAATCACAAGAAAAAGACTATGTAGAGAGATTGGAGAAGCAAAAGCAGCAGATTGAGAAGTTGACGTCAGACTTGAGTAACTCGAAAGAAGAGTTGGAAAGAGCTAACAAGAGAATATCCGAGTTGCAAAGAGAGTTTACTGACAAGCAGCGGGAGTTTACTGAGAAACTCGATAAGTACTTACAAGGTACGTGTTTCGCGTTTTTGTTTTAGTAAATAAAACCGGCCAAGTGCGAGTTGGGCTCGCACACGAGGGGATCCGTACCGTATTAAGGTGGAGCAAAAAAACGCATATATAAACACGTTTCTTGTATATTTGTTGAAAAGCGACAATACAAATACACTATCTCAAAATATCAACTGTACCATTATGGTTCATCCAGTGTGTAGTGAAGAAATAAGCGAACAAACGGAAAGATAGGTTCTACTATTTATACACCGTGACATTTTAATCGTCTTACAAAGGTGGTCCACTCAATGTATCCGACATAAAATACCTCCAGACACGATTTTTTTTTTTTACCATTAATTAATATAATAGGTACAAAGAAAAATAAATATTGCATTAGAATTCTGAAACATCCTGTTATTAATGTTTACGTATCAAACGGTAGAACATACCTACGCAGCGCACGGGTCGAGTAGATCATTCCAATACCGAAAGCCAATCAAGCATAGTCCACGTGGACTGTCATCCAATGAGGAGCTCTAATGCTATCCTTTGAGTAGAGCCGCGCGTGTCACGCCCCGCCCCTTTCGCTCGAAAAATAAGTGAAGGTCAATCTCGCTCGCAGCGTCTCAGTTGCGGCCGAATACCGGAAGTGGAAGTGCGCGCGCGCTACCGGATATCAAACGTTGTTCGCGATCGTTACAATGCAAGAAGTGAATAGTTCCTCATAATCATTGTGAAGTAGGTATTCACAATGATTATGAGGAACTATCGATACTCGAATATCGAGTACCTACAAATGGTGCGCCTGTACGCAGTGAGTGGTGACAATTTACGGGGAGCAAGGAGATTGTACGCTGCGCCAAATAATCTGAAAATGTTACGCAACCGAGGTGTGATCAACCCGCAAGTGCCAGGACTGCAATTTCAGTACAGTAGTACCCAACTGATATGGCTTACCGATGTACCTGCGCAGGAGATGAATTTTCAAAGCGCGGGAAATGCTATTGACCAATCGGCGCGCTCCACGCACCGCGCTTCTTTTTTCCTGCACCGCTATTGGTCGGCAGCTGCCGCCATGTTAGCGCGCGCCGCGTGGCATGTTAGTCAGCCGCCATACTTGCGAGTGAGACGGGAACTAACAGCTGCAGTGTATTATGAACCTTATGGTATTGATCTAAGGTTGATTGTAAGTTTTAAGTTCTTTCGTTACTCTTCGGGGCCATACTTTCTTTTCTGCGCAAACGATGATTCACGACGCGCCTTGTCAGTTGGGTACCACTGTAACTACATATCTTTTGTTTGTTATTTGCTAGGTTAGTAGACATGAGTCAAATTTCTATCTTCAATAGGGTCGAACGAAGACAAATTGATCAGTTATTGAAATCGGCCGTATGTTTGTAACTTTCTTTTTTATTAATCTGCACTTACTATGTACAGTAAGCAGCCAGAATTGCAATCCCACTCTAAGGATTAGTATTGCTTCAAACACCCGCAGGCCGTACCTACGTTTGTGTGCGGTACCTGCAACGGTGTGTTTAAGTGATGTGTTCACAAACTGGCGTCGAACGAAACAAAAAACATACCGTCGCTTTCACACCCAAGAGTACGTAATTACGTGTGACCTTGGTAGGTTCATAACATTGCTAAAATTCACAATAATTTATTAAGTTCTAATAGCTGAGAGCGTAACGTATTGGATTGTGAGTCATATAGGTCTGGGTTCCAATCTCGAGATGATATTTTATTTTTCTTTTCAACAATTATCTTCATCTGTTCTTTTATTATTATATAAATAAATATAATAATTATTATATTATTATCCTAGTTTATTAAAACGAAAATAATAATTTAAGAATTACTTTATTGTTATTGAATTATGGGGTTAAGAATAAAAATGTTCAATAAGTGATAGCAAATTTTTTATTCGATATAATTATAAGAAGTTTAAATAAATTAACTTTTAGTTAAAACAGTTCATTTTCTCCTATAGAACAATATATTGAAGTAAAGTAGCTAATCAGTGAACTATGACAATCAGGCTAAAATATTGTATCTTAGTAATATAATAATATTGTGCTTTAATTACTCTGTGTGTGGGTAACATGCAAAAAATTTTGCAAATCTGCCCACGTAAATATAAAAAGTGCGGACTCGTTGTCACAATACAAATAACTCAGTAATACTACTTTTATTCTACTGCGAGTGAGTTCGTTCTATCTCAAACCTCAAAGTTAACAAAGGACTTATTGAGGTTATAGCTTAAGTATTCATTTTCATTACGAAAAGAAGATTGAAACTAAACCTTAAAATAGTCCATATTATGGATATGACACAATATAATTTTTATATTACTAAAATCAATTTGTAATTTATTTATAACATAATAATACTTTGTATAACCCCATTATTAGTAAGAAATAATAATTTTTACTTAGTAAGTAAACGTTGACGCATGGGTCCTACAATATTGAATCATCCTACTAATATTATAAATGTGAAAGTTTGTGTGTTTGGATGTTTGTTACTCAATCACGCAAAAACGGCTGAATGGATTTGGTTGAAATTTGGCAAACAGATAGTTTATTACCTAGATTAACACATAGGATGCTTTTTTATCCCGATATTCCCACGGGATCGAGACTTACGCGGGTGAAACCGCGGGGTGCAGCTACTATATAATATTTCTATAAATCTTGTGTTTATATTTTTGTTTTGAGCTGGTTTTCGGTGATTCAAATCTTCAGCGTGGAGTGCACGGTTCACGGTTCGTAACGATGTGTCGAATAAGTCGGCAAAACGTCTTGTCGGTATGAAACCACTTGTTTCACACTCGCTGACCATGTCTCGTTGCGCCTCTTTACAGGGGTGGGGTCTTCCACTTCACTTTCGACTGGCAGGGCTATTCTTCTTCATATGTTGTGACCCACCGAATCACATTATTTCCCTAAAACAAAAAGGAGTACTGTTAGGCTACTAAACAAAATACTAATATTACCTACTATCTATAAACATAATTATAATTATTGAAATTAGAAATTGCACTTTAAATTATTTATTAAAATGTTATGTTATTATTCAATAATCTAAGTAAATAAATTTACTATGATACTATTTATTTTTTCCTGTATTTAGATTAGACCATAAGGTAAATATAAACAGTTAAAAAAATAACTACAAAGATCAGCAGCTATACCTACTTTAATTAGATAAATGTTTGATAAAATAATTAAATCATAATACTCACACTCAGTTCGGTTTCGTCAGATTGTGATATAGGTATAAATGTATTATTAAGTCCACTTTTACGCAGCGCAATAATATTCGCTTTCATTCCAATATTTAAATTTGGTTGCATTTTTCAAAATGAACCACAACACAGCTAATAGATTTAACACACGTCACTATCCCTCAATGACAATAACAACCAACCAACAACGTTATACTTAGTCGCGGTGACTCAGGTGAATGAGTCGTAAGTTTACTGCATTCGTCTAACTTATAATTATTTATGTGGGTATAATCATAAAATTTTACGAGTTTAGTGAACAAGACCAACTTAACAAGGAATTATAGTCAATAGCGTGATCGTTCGAATAATATTTAAAACATAAAAAAATCTATCACCGCGCGTCAGATTCGAACCCGCGGCTTGTTATGCATGAAACCCACATACGATAACCGCTAAGCTATTATGCCATATACTCCAATGGTTGAATTTATGAAATACAATCATTTGCAAACGAATGAGAGTGTATGTGTCTGTAGTATAGAAATGACTTATTATAAGAAGGTCGTAAGTTAAACCGAAGCGTCAATCTATTCGTCTGTACGATTGGGATTCCACTTCTGACCGCTGCTGTACCTATACCCCATTTGAAATAAGATTAGATATTGAAACAAACCTTTATACAGTCCGTTCAACCGATTTTGACTTCTATTCCGTAGGCATAAGGATGGCATTAAAAGAAAAAAAGGTTACACACATTTTTGCAATAGGGGGAATGAACTCTGTTAAAGATGCCGCCGCTTCAGTCCGTGCCGCCTTTGGAACGCAATGCTCGGACCGCGCTCATAACAGGGTGTTTCAAACTACGTCATGCGTCTTACTATTGAATATTTTTTTTTTTTTAATTACTCAAATGTTCATAAATACCTATTTTTTTTTTATGAATGTATAGTAGTCATTGGATACATGAAGTGGGCTGCGGATGAAAGACGATTAAAATGCCACGGTGTATATTCAATATTTTTTGTTTTATTTTGTGCAACATTTTTTATTTTTATTTGACAGATGAAAAGTCTGCGATGCGAAAAGAAAGGGAGCCGTGTGCGCAATGTGAAAAGAATATAAAACATATCAAATACTTAGATGACCAACTTAGCAAATGCACTATTAAGTTAGGTAAGTTCAACATTTGTTTTGTGCATTTGTGAATGTTGCCATCTAAAGATAAATTAAGTGTATTAAAAAAAACTTAAATATTATTCTTGTTTTGTCCAATCAGCGTCACAAGAAAGCAACGAAACTTTAATGAAGGAGCTGAAAACCAAAGCGGAGTTCTTCCAACAATACATCATAGACCGTTTCAACAAACTACGCGAACAACGTAGCGTTGGCACCAACACGGAGGAGCCAATGGAACGGACACACACGCCGAGCTCGGAGCAGTCCAGCATCGAGCAGCTCGTACAGAACTGTGATGACGCGCTGGCTGCCAAGGTTTGTAACAGTTGACTGTTGAACGACACAACATTGGAGCCAACGGAACGAACTCTAGAAACTTTATGCAAATTGTCGCACCTGTTTTTATATCAATTTTCAGATTAGAACATGTTACAATATATTCAACTTTTTTGTTGACATTCTAATGTCAACTTATAAAAATGTTCGCGGATTAGACCATTTATTACAGAGGCCCTAGTGTGAGTTTCTTTTAACTATCTCGACTTTACGCGCCGAACGCGGTCGATGAGTAAAGTCGAGATAGTTAAAAGAAATTAAGAAACTCACACTAAGGCCTCTGTCATATACTTACATTTATTACAGACTGCACTCATGGTGAAAGAGAAAGCCATTAGGGACCAGATAGCCGAAAAGTTCACGTTAGAAATGAAAACCGTCGAAATGAACTGCGCCAGAAAAATTAAAGAGATTGAAAACGAACAAATGGAAACTGTCACGAAAATAAAAGATCTCCTCGAAAGAAAAGCAAAGGAAGTTGATGCTTTGAAAAATTTCATACTCGACGAGAGGTCCAAAGTAACACAAATACTTGAAGCAAAAGAGAATGAAATATCAGAACTTATTAAAGAACATAATGCGTTACGAGAAGAATGTCAGAAAGCTAAGGACCAGTTCAACACGCTTTCAGACCAGTCCAAAACAATTTTGGAGTGGAAACAAAAAGCAGAGAAGTTCAAAGAAAAAGCACTGCAAGCAGAGACGTTAGAGGAAGTTTTGAACTACGAAAGAGAGAGATTTAAACAAAAAAGTGGTTCAACCACTAAAGAATGTATGGCGATGAAAATGAAAGCAGCAGAACTACAAACTAAACTAGCGGAACTGGAACAGAAGTATGAGATATTACAGTCGGAACATAAGATTATACAAGACAAGTACAAAAATGCTAAGAAGACTATTTTAACGTACAAGGTACTTACACAGTTTCGTTTGTATAAAAATATCTGTTTTCTTCCCTAAATATATGAGAAGAAGCCTTTGCCCTGCAGGCGTAGCATGAGCACCGTTTTGTCGACGGAAAAGTAGATAAAAATGACGTTTCCTGTAGACAGTAGACAGTACGAGACAGCAGCAAAATAGAAAGAGTCAACTGCACTTTTTACGAAATTCACTCTTCTACATAATTCGACTCAGAATACTTTGTTTTATCATAGGATTTATCGGTGTTGTGATTTTGACAGTAAGGAGAGAAAACTTTCTTCCGAAATAGTCTACATATAAAAAGACCTAGACAAAGATCGTTAGAAATGAAAGACAAAATGACAGATTGTAGAAAGATTTCTACGGTGGATGTCAAAAATGAAGAAACGAACTGTCACTTTGTATAGAAAAAGCTATGTCTATTCTTCGTAGAGATAGAAAGCGCCATGCTACGCCTGCTGCATTAAGACAATAATTGACTGGTTTAGTATTTATATTTTTATCTCACAAAGCGACGCGCGCTTTACTTGTGGTAACCCAGTGTACAAACACTCTGTGAATGTGTGCGTGAAGACGAGTAGCATCAGCATATAACACACACATGCACACACTTCTGACTTAACCATTGTCTCGGACGGTAGGTACCGAGAGCTCCTGCGCTTACACACACATTCACATCGTGTAACCAGAAGTAAAGCACGCGTCGTTTCGTGAGATAAAAATACTGCAGTAATATTATTAATAGAAAGTTTAAATAAATTGACTGACGAAACTTCACGGATGTGATTGGTATAGATAATAAATTATGTAAAACATTAATAAATTTTTCAGGATTACGTGTCGAAAAAAGATTGTCATATGAACAACGAAATGAATAGAATACAAGATGAGTACAGGAAAATATTCGTGAAGTTGCAGAATCAGTTGAGTTATTACATCAACCAGAGGCTGGAGGAGGAGAGGAAGGGAAAACGAGTGCAGGCGCAGAGCTCGCAACAAACCGATGTAAGTTATATCGAAATATGCTCTTGGAAGCTCTCACCAAATGCCTCCTTATTATTTCGATGGCGTTTTAAAACTACGGTCTCTGGCAATTAGTGAGTCGATGATGCTGCCATCTGTTAAAAAAATGGGGAAGAAAAATAGCCAGCTCAATAGCCAGACTTAGGGTGGTGTCATTTCTTTGTATGGGATTGGGTATCTGTACGTAGTATTATAATAGCTGTGGTTAAGGGAAAAATCCAAAAATCGTTAACTTGAAGATGTATCACAAATAAAAAAATATGCGATTACAAACTTACATTTACAGTTGGAGAATTGACCGTGACGTATATCGATGTTTAGGAGAACATTTTTTCAACTACAGAGTTAAGTTTGTTTTAATATAAATTCATTCCAACTACGGAACCCTTCATTGTTCGATTGTGCGTGGTCCAACACGCAATTGGCTGGTCTTTTTTTAAGGTCAACGAAACCCTGTAACTAAGCCTACGCAATCTGTCTGTCATAGGGAAATCTGTCTATATCTCATTAATCGTAATGACGCACTTGGCCGTTTTTTTTTTTTCTTTTTATTTCAACTCTTAAAGCAAGTCTATTTTCTTTCACGTTTTCTTACGAGGCAAGCAGAGCCTTTGTACTTGCTCCCTTCCTCTTTAATTTTATTGTAAATCCCAGTCTTCTTAAGCCCTTTCTAATAAACGTGTTGGGTTTGGAAAATAGTGACCAAGAAAAGTTATTCTTAAATGCGAAAATGGTAAAATAAGTTTTTTATAAGATAAGTACTTACCGAAATTAAACAACCTGTGCTTGAGGTAAGAACTTGTTGGCTAAGACTGGTGAAAAAACAAAGTATTCTTTTATTTTCAGTATACAGACAAGATAAATAAGCTCAACGATGATTTTACACGATTGACGCAGTCCAACTTCAGGGATTATTTGAAAGACTACAAGTGATGGCGAACTGCACCGCGTCGACTGCAAGTAACTATCACAAATAAACGACTGGTTAAAACTAAAACATTTGAAGGCCCCAGTGTTTGTACTTAATATAGAATGTATGTAAACAATTATATAAGTATTATAAAAAGTTTTAAAAAGGGTAATGCAAGGCATATCTCTCGAGGAGTAACGTTAAGACTGCGTTTTAAACTATGACAATCGCTCAAGCCCCACATAGAATAATTTCATAGAATATTTTTTTCAATGAATTAAATTTAGATAACCAGATCATTCCATTAACCATATAGTGAATTGTTCCTGTGATAGTTAAGTACATTGTAGAATAATGAAATGAGAAACAGTATTACACGAGAAAGTGCAAAAATATCTCACATTCCTTGTGACATGTCCAGTTTTACTTGTATGATTATGTGAATACTTCAGGTAAGGTACAATACGGCAGATATAACTTGGCAGTTCTGAACTTCGCGCAGAGGGCTGCGCAGTAACATTTTTAGGAATTAAATGGTGACATGAGGCGAGTATGAGTGAGAGAACATGCGCGAAAGTTCATAGTGCCTATGTTCAGACCTGCGTTCTATCGGTGAAGATAGAACGGCCGTATTGTATGCACGACGACAACGACATATTATTATGAACCTGTAAATTTCTAGTACAAGCTGACCTCTAGCCTCCTTCACACGACGATGATCAATACCTAATGTTTGTATAATTTTGGGAGTGGCTGGTTATAAACAAATGCAGTATAGCATTTGTTTTTAACCATATGAACTTTTGGATGTTGACGTGTAAATCCAATGCTTTACCGTAAAAATAATAACGTAAACAGCGCCGTGGGAGGTCAACTTACATTGGAACTGTAAATCTTGATGTGTCGTTGTGTGTACCTGTTCATATCCATGGCCTTTTACTATGAAAAAGACTTGTTAAAATGAATTTAATGTTAATTTTCAATTATTATTGTGTTAAATAGTATCTACCTAATATTAATTTGAATTGTTTTCGTTAAAGCTCTTGAAAGTAGGATGAGTAACGGAATTATATTTTATAGTATGGAGCATTATATCTGTTATGTAAAAAGTTTTGTAAATAAAAGTATCATTTTGAAAATTAGATTTTTATTTTTTTATGTAGTATTTTGAAGGGACAAAAGGCATTTTAGCGACGACACAGGGGACATCTTTGCCTCTAATATTTACGAACAGTTCAGTGCCTGCTTTCTTCAGAGCTTCGCTGACGTAACCCATGGCAACATTGCCGCCAAGTGATGGAGCTGGACATCCACTAGTCACAGCACCCACGGTTTCTGAAGTTTTCGCGTCCTTCAATACTGCGCCTTTCCTTGCTGGTGGTCCGGTTTCCAATCTAACACCTACTCTCCTCTTAGCAACGCCCTCTTTTATTTGACGCAGAATTATTGATGATCCCGGGAAGTTATCATCGGTGCGCCTTCGTTTAGCTATCAACCATGTCAAGTTTGCCTCAACCGGGGTAACACTTTCATCGATGTCGTTGCCGTAAAGGCATAGTCCAGCTTCTAGACGCAGAGAGTCTCTTGCACCGAGGCCTGCCAGTTTTACGTCACTAGATTGCAGTAAAGCCTCCGTAACATCTTCCGCTTTGGCCGCGGGTATTGATATCTCCACGCCATCTTCACCCGTGTATCCGCATCGAGTTACACGGCAATAAACTCCTGCAACTTTGCCCAATCTGGATGTCATGAACATTAAATCCGCGACTGGTATGTCTGTAAGATTCTGTAAAGCTGCCGCTGCTTTAGGACCTTGTAACGCAATAAGGGCTCTCTGGCTTGTCTCTAAGAACTCAACATTCACATCATTGCCTTTTTTTCGAAATATTTCCGATGTTTCTTTCATGTGCTGCTTATCGACTTCCAATCGGCCGGCGTTGGAGACCACGTACAAAGTCTCTGCATTCACTCTTGTTACAATCAAGTCGTCTATAATTCCACCTTTGTCGTTCAAAAACACGGTGAGGGAACTAGAGCCATCCTTCATTCCTTTCAGATCGACTGGACATATCGACTCGAACCAGGATAAACAATCTTTGCCACGCACGTTTGTTTGTAGCATGTGAGACACATCGAAAATCGAAGCACTTTTTCTTGTGAACAAGTGTGATTCAGATAGGCTTAGGTCCGAATATTGCACTGGAAGGAGAAATCCGGCGAAATCAACCACTTTACCTCCATATTTCGTGTGTAAATTGTACAGTGGCGTCTTCGTTGCTTTAGATTCATCACTATACCACCGCGAGGATACTGTCCCGGCTAGTTGCTTAGGAACAACTCTTGGAACAAACCGAACTCGGCTAATTGCTATGGAACACATTTTCACAGTCCAAACTCTTTCAACTATAAGATTACAACATCTGACCAAACAATATATCTACAGTGGTTATAAGAAAAGGTCAGCGGTCAATCGGTAAAGTCCTGATAAGTAATTATGTTACATTCCGTCGGTAGTGGGGGTAAGTGTTTGTTGGGAATATTTGTCGCTATCAAAAAATAATAATCTAATAGATCTTGCTCCATTATGTTTGTCTGTTGTGTCATTAGCAGCCAAGTTTTGCTTTTTATAATGAGCAGTAGGTATGGTTCGACTGATGGGATGAACCTGTAGGCTTACCTATCTCGTGCCAAAAATCCTCAAAGGCGGAGGGCCCGCCTGAGGATGATGAACGGCTATTAAATTCGATTCATACTGATGCAGTGGGCATTGCAGCATTGAAACGAAACTTAAAACTTTTACATATCATACCACAGAGATGTACCTACCTAAATCGATTTCATACTAAAATACGTTGGCGGCTCACAGACACGCGTGCGTTCGGTGGAATGCGCTTGTTTCTTTGCATCTAGACAAAGGGATAGTGTTGTGGGTGTGGCTGTGTGAATCGACCCTTACTGTCTTTAACCTTCACAGTTAACGTGAAGACATGAACCATCTAGTAGTGACCACTGCCCTCGGAAAGCGATCCTACACCAATTGTGTTGAGCAAATTTTAAATATTTGTTTCTTTCTCTTAGATTTAAATGTGAACCAATTTCGATCATTTTATTTCTGTTGAATGTGAATAAGATAGGTAGTTGCTTTCTGATAAAAACAACCACAGAATAGTACAGATACAAGATTCACTCAGCAAAATCATTTAAATAAAATGTGACTCCTGCTACGACATAATAAAGAGCAATGTAGGCCGTACAGTGGTAATTACCTACAGTTCTATTCACCTTTTGCCTCTCTTTCTATCGCGTAACTCTTTATATCTTCAGACTACGTTACGCTCACTGAATTAGCCCGACACGACTAGCCCGCCGCATACTTGCAGCTTCATACCTAAAATGCAGAGTTCGCTTTCTGTTCTGTATTACTCTGTGCTGTGGTTTATAACTTTACAGGTTAAAACGAAAATAAAACAACAGCTTTACATTAAAAAGTCTATTCTAATCATTTATTTCACAACTATCCAATACTTTTAAATACTCGTCATGAGTTAACAATTCACTCTTAGTAGCTTCAGAAATAGCAATACTTGATAGAATAATGGCGATATAACCATCAGCATCAGGTAGATCCTTCAGGAGCTTGGGCTCATTAACTAACTCTTCATTTACTTCAACTAATGTCCCTTTCATACAGCAAGGTATCTCAAAAGCTGTGCCATCTTTAAACTCTATTTTACAAATGACGGATTTGGGGCCTAATTGCTGGCCACCTTTCTTACTCTTGCCCCTGACAGAATTTTTCAACCTGTCTACTTTTCCTACAGTATAATTCACTTTGAACTCTTCATTCTTACTGAAAAAGAAATGACTCGGTGCCAAGCTCAAGAGAGCAATCCTGTTTGAGTGGAACATTATCATAATGTCATTATTCTTTATTCCATCAACATCTGTAATATATCTCTTACTAAAATATCTCTCTGTGAATGTCTTCAGGTTTTTTAGGTCTGGTATTGAATCTAGTATGTTTGCCTCCATTGTAAAAAAATAAATGCTTTGTTTTATGTGCAGTTTGGCTGTTTAACTGGCTTGGTTAGCTCGCTCTTGTGCTAGTATTCGCGCCCGGATTTCAGCGTGGCGTTTACGGGACTCTTCTAAATTAGCTGTCTGTCGTGCAATGCGCTCTGCTTTCAAACACTTTCTCATATCCCGGTCATAATCATTGCAATATCCAATAAACTTTCTAAATGGATGCTGGAACAAAGATCACATTTTAAATAAATGATCTTTCTAGAATATTCATTTAAGACAAAATAACATAAACGTAGGTAATACTTATTATTTAAGTGAGTATTTGAAAAAAAAAATATTTCGCGTGCTTCGTATAAATTAGGTTATTATGATTATCAGATATCAGTAACCACGAGTTATATAACATATTTAACACATAATTACGGCAAATGTGTCTATTGTTATATTTAATACTTAGTTAATTTGTTATGCAATTAAGTTTTTACTTCTTACCTACCTCGGTGTGACAATCCATCAACTTTCGTATGAAAACATTACATTCATCGGTATGTAAATGGGGTGCCAAGTCCGTGTGCATAACTATGTATTTGTTCAGATGTCTGGGGAATTATGTATTTACCAACACAACTGTTGTAGGGTTTTTAAAATGTAATAATAATTTCAAAACGGTCCTACAGACAGATGCTGTGTTCAACAAGATTTCGATTGTCAATTTTTTGACATCATTTTGGCATTTCGTTGTTCATTGACATATTGACTTTGAACCAGAGAGTACAAAGCTAAGAAAGTGTTGTCAAATGAAAAAAAAAACAACCGAGCGAGCCGATATTATCTCCCAAAGCTCCAACAACAAAATATAGCCGCTTCATCATTCGCCAAAGATGTCGTATTCATAAGAAATAATCAAATCGTCTAATTTGATCGGAGCCCACGTCGATGAGGGCAACTTGGGCCTCCTAACCGACTTCTTCAAAAAGAAGGAGGTTCTCAACTCGTGTTTTTTTTACGCGATACCTCCACTAATTATGAATCGATTTTGATGATTATTTTTTGTTTGGTAGGTAGGCATGCTTCAGAGGTGCTTGCGTAGTTTTTAAGTTAGCTTCAATATTACGAATTTTCCCACTATGTAGATGATATCCTATGTGATTCCGTCACTGTTATTTTCATAGTAGGTAGTGGTATTCTAATGTGTGTGGGGTACCACAACTAATAGGTGAAAAATAAAAACTTTGTCCAAAAAAAAACCGACTTCCAAAAAAAACACTAAAAAAGTGAAAAATTCCTTAATTTCGGTAGTCGGTGGCAAAAAACGAAAATTGAAAAGCAAAGACACCGACTTCCGAAATAAGGTTATTTTTCACTTTTTAACCGACTTCTTCAAAAAGCAGGAGGTTCTCAATTCGTCTGTTTTTTTCATTATTTTTTTTGGAAGTCGGTTGTTTTTTTTTGTAAAAAGTTTTTATTATTCTAATGTGTCTTGTGTCTTTTTATTACCTGCCTTATTCTCTACTGCAAAAACTCCATTTTTATTACATGCAAGAAAGCACAACAGTAATGTTATTGAATATAATAATGCAAAATGTGCCCAAAATAAATGTCCAATCGGTGTCTTTGCTTTTCAATTTTCGTTTTTTGCCACCGACTTCTGAAATTAAGGAATTTTTCACTTTTTTAGTGTTTTTTTTGGAAGTCGGTTTTTTTTTTGTACAAAGTTTTTATTTTTCACCTATTATTTGTGGTACCCCACACACATTAGAATACCACTACCTAACATAATTATGCTGAGTAAATAAAACACCGAAGATTTTTATTTATTTTTTACTTAAATACATAGTCACATTGTGTCTCATTAATAACTAACAAAGAAATAATAACGGCAAACACCGCTTATATACGGGATTTATTATTTAGACCTAGTGGTAGGAATACCTACATTTACATACCTTAGAATAGATACAAGAATAACTAACAAACTTCTTCAATAATGACTAGTAATTTATTGCATTTTTGAGACATGTATAAAAAAACACCTTGATAATTAGGATTGGAAGTTGTCTTGCGTTTTCTAACATCACCACTATTAAACGCACGAAGAAAATCACAATAAAACATACGATACGACATCATTCATCTCAAAAACAGGAACAAGCGAGTTAAGCAAAATAAATTACAGATAAATACAGAAATGCGATGTAACGAAAAATAACTAGTGATTTGATGCCCGATTAGATGTAGAAATGCAAAATGTGCCCAAAATAAATGTCCAATCCAATTGGCTAAAATTAAAAAGCGGGTGTGTAGTGTGGTGTAGGATTCGTTCGTTCGCGGAGGCATCAACTCTTGGGCATGCCCTGGGGCGTGGCGGTCTCCACCATCTTCTTGTACTTGCCGACGAGCTCGGGCAGGTCGTAAGCGATGGCGACGTCGAGCCGCGTGATGGGACAGCCCCGGAAGTACGTGCACGTTGCCGACAGCTGCTGGAACTCGAACAGGGGATTCAACCGGAAGAAGTCCCGGTACGTCTCGGGGTCGGGCAGGTCGTACCTGAAAACATGTGTGTTATATGAATTCATCATGTAACGATTTAAAAAAAGTTACATTTTTATAGTTCGCTGCTGAAAGGTAGTTTCAAAGTGAGTCGCGTGAAGAGCCAATCGTTATTTGTTGGGCACTAATATAGAAAATAAATTGCAATTCATCTATAAAATATAACTAGTAAAAAAAAATTGAGCATGTATCTTTATACATGCTCAATTTTTTTTTAGCAGACAGGTGAGACTCGACATCGGTAGAACAATGATTCGTGAAGTTTTCATGGAAATTATTCCACCAGAGTCACGTCGCGTTGCGCCTGTCTTCGAGAGCCTTAAGGATCTTACGATACCTCGGGCTGACCATTTGCACTTGGATTGAGGACAATCTCGCCTAATGCAGCATAGGGCACAAACTTACTAACTAGATTTGCTCAGTTTTGGACTTAGCCAATACATACCTGGAAATATTCGTGAGTGTGCTGAGACCCTCATAGATGTGGTAATTCTGAGGGTTTTCAATGATGGCGTCGGCGATGATCTTCCTATTGCCGAATATCGTCTTGTGATTGTAATACGTTGTCAGGTAGCAGTCAACCATCTTCGCGTGGTTCCTCACGCGGACCTGTTATGTTCAGTGTCACCATGAGAAAACAGAGTCAAGGACACATTTTAAACATAATGAAGCCTTATTTTTTTACTTTTTACTGTATACTATAATTATCAATCTCGCCAATCTCTAATAGCTTCATCAATCAATTGCAGTAAATAAGGTCATGTAGTCGTAGTTCAATTGCAGTAAATAAGGTCATGTAGTAGTGTAGAACTTAAATATGCCTATATTATAAGTATTTTAATGCATATTATAAGTGGTGTAAATTGTTATTGATAATAATGTAATTTGTAATATTGGATTTCAAAGTAAATAAATAATAAATAATTGGATAGGTATTGGAAATGATTGAATATAAGTTTGACAAACTGTGTATAAAAGTAAAAAAGTTCGATAATAATAATTGTATCTACCTAAGATATTTGCACGCCATGAGAAATGGCAGACATGTCGTGAGCCACCCCTTATTTAAGATCTTGCATATATGTGTTATTTTAATTATGTATGTATACACATGTTTGAGCAAATAAAATTTCTTTCTTTCTTTCTTTCTTTCTATCAAAAATGGAATGCTATCAATATCAGTATTTGTTGTAGTTGCTGCCATTTTAGTCTTTCAAATCATCACCGTCGATCAAGTCCATCATATAATTAAACCAAGGAAGGTTTAATTATATGATGGTCCATGGGAAGTCCATCATATAATTAAACCAAGGAAGGTTTAATTATATGATGGACTTGATTGACTTCTTACATTCACGCTATTAAAAACAGGTCTACTTACAGCGAATCTCCTAGCGCTTGCAATCTTGTTCTCAATGCGCTTGTCAATGGCGTGCCGTAAGTCTCTCAGAAGCTCCCTCTCCTGGGCTGCTAGCAGTCGCACGGGCGCTCCCAACTCATAAGGCATCGACCACAGCGATGCCGTGTACATGACTGGCGGCTGTGCAGAGCTCATCAGCGGCGAGATGTTCCAAATCAACGCGGATTGCACGCGCATCAACTCCTCTGGCTTCACCGTGTCTGCCTTGTTCAGCAGGATGCGTGTCTTAAGGAAGATTGGAAATGAAGCGTGATTAAAACACCTCTGTTGGAAATCTCGACCCATCATCATCATCAAGTAAGGAACTTCTTAACTACATATTATATACAAATTAGAATTTAAAAGTAACTTATTGAAAAAAAGTAGATTTTATTAAGAAAGTTACAGTAGATTTTATAGATGCAGTCGTATTTCGTTTAGGTTGATGCGCATCAACCTTAAGGAAAAGTACTTGGGTGTTTCCCCGTGGACCCGGTGGGTTGACCCATTACCGCGTCTAGGGGGGAAATTTCATTCCCCGTTTGTCCCATTAGGGATTGCACGGACTACTTACTTTTGTTTAGAAAGTTATAATTAGATCTTATCAAATTAATGCATCTATTTAAATGTATCTATTTTGCTTACACGATCTGACGCATCCCAACAATTCATTCTTTTGTCGATCAAAATATACCTGGCACCTAGGCCAAACCAAGCATCAACCGATGACATATAAAGTACTCACTCATACTCGATACTATGGGACGAATGCTGGCATGCAGATGATGCAAACGTACTTCCTCTGCCTATTGGCATGACATTTATATACATACGTATTACAATTATAGACATTACGTTCTTCTTTCACTGATTCTACTATCCATAAATCTGTTCTACATTTGTGTCCTAATTTCAAGGTCAGGCTGAGCTTGTAGTCTATCGTTTCTTGCTTTTTTTTTCTTTCTTTAGGTATATTAGATTTGATATTTACCTGAGACTCCCTGCCTTTGAGTTGGTCGAGTATAGCTTCTGTCTCGGGTCCCACGTCCAGTTTGGAAGGATCGTATACTAGGAAGATGATGTCAGCGCGGTCGATGAACCACTGGCAGGCGTCGTTGAAGGGGAACACTCGAGACACCTGCTTTCTTACTTCCAATATTCCAGGAATTTCTACGATGTTCACCTGGAAATACATATTTAACACGTATATTTATTCGATTCCCTCTGTAGCCGCATTTTCGGCTAGGAAATTGTAAGTTGCCAAACAAGTCGTTTTTCCATTTTTATTTGTTTCTTTGCACTTTCGTATTGAATCAGCGATTGTACGTACCTTTTCCAATATTTTGCTGGGATATTTCAAGCCCCTCAGACGCTCTTCCAGACCTTGACCGAATTTCTGAAGTCCCGAGAAAGTCCAGTCAGCTGCCAACTGAGTGCCATCTAACACTTGTGGTTCTTTACCGTGCATGAGAATGTTGAAATATGCAGGTGATGGTTCCGCCCCTAAAATACAAAAAAGTTATTGTAAAAGATATTTTCGTGAATACGTCTGTACGTTATAATTATACGAAATTCAAATATTTTACCAGTTCTAAGAGACCATTCAGTGAATTCAAGCCCAGTCAAGTAGTTCAAGATGCTAGATTTTCCACCGCTCCAGGGACCCATGAAGAGTACCAAAGGCTTGGAGAAGATCTCAGGGTCGCCGAAATGTCTGTTACTTAGATCCCTGTACTTGTAAAGACCTTCTAATGGTTTGATGGAGCCCTCGTATAATTTCTTCAAATCTCTGAGTACAATATCGGCAGATTTTTCAACGGTTAACTCATCTTCACTCGCGTCTTCATCTAGTCTCAGGATTTTAGTGATATGGTCACGCGATCTTAAGTTTTCGGGAATATCAATGGTCTGAAATGAGGAAATTGTTAATGATAATGTTAATCAAATATTATTAAACATCTATAAATCAAAACATCGTTGAAAGAAAATGCATTACTCTATATTTTTTCGTATTTAACTGCGCAGTGGTAGAAAAGGAAAAGCAGAACCATACTGAGTTACATGTTGTTTAGTATGGATTTATCTCTACATTCCTGCAGGTAAGTAACAGAAATCATGTAGATGTAAATTCTTTTTTTTTGTATTTTTTTTTGTTAAGTTTTAAGGTGTTTTTTGATCTAATGCCAATAAACGCATTTGCTTTCTTTTACTTACAATTAATAAATCTTCCTCGGGCGCTCCTTCTTCCTCCGAAGCTTCTTCATCAGTAGCCTCAGTTTCCTCCTCGCTGGCCTCAGATGCCTCCTCTGACTTGTCCCCATCTCCTTCCTCCTTGCTAGTTGCAGCAGACTCCTCCTCTTCTTGTGACTTCTCATCTACCCCTCCTTCAGCTTCCTCGACAGACGCTTCTTCTTTTTCCTCAGATTCACCTTTCTCTTCTACTGATTCTTTGTCGTCCGCTGTTTCTTCTGTTTCTTCTCCAGAATCAGCTTTCTCTTCTCCAGAATCGGCTTTGTCCTCTCCAGACTCTTCTTTTACTTCTCCTGAATCATCTTTGTCTTCGGATGTGTCGTCTTTTTCTTCTTTAGATTCATCTTTGTCCTCTACCGATGTTTCTTGCTCTCCGGACTCATCGTCAGCTTTTCCTTCTTCGGATTCGTCATCTTTACTTTCTTTGGAGTCGTCTTGTTTACTGTCTGTGTCTTCTTGAGATTCATCAGCCTTTTCTTGAGATCCATCGTCATCTTCTTTTGTCTTGTCATCATCGTCTTTATTTTCGTCTGACGCGTCTGCGGCTTCAGCAGACTTGTCATCATCATCTGCTGATTCTTGACTAGCATCGGTTTCTTTACTGTCTTCTTCCTTTACTTCTCTGCTGTCTTCTTCGGATCCTTCTTGGGATTTTTCGTTACTTTCACCCTTGGCTTCGTCTGCTGCTTCTCCACTCTCTAAAATTAAGAAATTTTACCTATAGTTGATTGATTTAAAACAAGTTTTATTTGCTCTTTTTTGAGGCCTATTTGAGTGTACTCGCAAAATACTATTACTTATGCTCACCTTGGTCAGCTGCTTCTTCATCAGCAGATGCTTCTTTGCTGTCTGCATCACCAGTCTGTTCTTCGTTGCTGTCCCCGTCGGTGTTTTCTTCCGCGGCTTCTCCTGAGTCAGTGTCGTCAGATCCAGCTTGTAAATCCTCGACAGATGATTGGGGCACGTAGGGTTCGTCTGCTATTTCCACTGACGGCGCATCGTCTTCTCCACTATCAGCTGCTTCCCCACCACTTTCTGCTGAGTCAACTTCTTTGCTAGCGTCCCCGTCGTCGACACTCACTTCATTACTGTCGTTGTTTTCGGCAGAATCTGTGAACATAATGTATTGTTCTTATAGGTAACTTTTTTAAATGTTATGGTTTGTTAGTATTTGCTTTGAAACAAATTATATAGCCAAAAACATCGAAAATAATACATGTGTGCTGCTATACATGCGTCATAATCTTCACTACTCTCGACTCATGTTGTTTGGATTGTGGCTCACATCGTAAGGAATATTCGATACAATAACCTAGTTCCCGAAAGATATTGCTTTTACATCCATCAGTTCTCGGAATTTATTGTAATTTTCCTCAGAAACACTGTTGCAAGTTTCTCTGCCATTAGGTTTACGTAACGTATTCATCCGTTTTGTCCGTCCTTGACTATCCGTGCAGTCGTTTCAAAGTCATAATTTCTTATTAACAGTCCGTCACATCTCTAGTTTGACGCTCTCATGTGAATTTCTACGTTGCGTGGTTATAAATAAAAGTTTAATTTTAGATGGCTCAGCCTCAATACGTTTTAGAGGACAATGACTATAAAGCAACATTATAATATTTCAGCGCATGTCTGGAATATAATGACTTTGTTACAAATCCTAGATATCACAAAGTTGTGTGCTTCTTTTATTGCCTACTGAAACGCTACTACGATGCTCATATTTACAGCCGGTCGGTCTATCGTTGTCATTAGTTATTGAAAGATCTATTCAGACCATTTTTTTTTTTTTTTTAATTAAGAAATTCAGACGTGTCAGTGAATATCAACTATTTTAACTTCTAAGTCTATCCTCTCCTCCAAAATATTTATAGGTTCTAATTTATAGATTATGCTCGTAACCTAGTTTAATAAGAATAATTACAATGCAAAAAATATCTGGATGATCTATTATTTAGCCGACAACGTTAATATCGATGACGCGCCGACGTCCGCGCAATTAAAATAGATCCGACATCTCAACACCAGCAAACTTGTGTCAATCCGAGATTATTCCTGGTTCCGCTGAGGTCACGTTTAATAGCGTTTACTCTAAAGTTAAACGTGTCTACAGTAACCATTCGGGAACTGTTCACGGATGCGGTGATTCGGAATATTTTAGACGAATGTTTATATTACAAGTCATGCCCTTGGTAAACCAATAAATAATTAGTAGGTTTTAATCTGGCCCTATTCGTTCTGTTTTTGTTTCTGTTTCAATGTCGAAATTAATCGAACGAACCGTGCACCTAGCTTCTGACGTTTCGTAAGTTCGTAAATTAAATATTTTGATTTTGAATCTGTGTTAGATCCTCAGGTATTTTTGAGAAAACCCGTTGTAATGATTCCATGGGCGGATAGGTGTTGTCAATGATTTAAGAATACTTATAGATAGAAATCATGTGGACGTTACTATCCAGATACCAAACTAATCTAAAGTAATTTTCATTTTCATTCAAAACTTCCATTTAACTAATTTTATTTAATTGGGTCTTATGCCAAATATTTCTAAAATGTACCTATAGATAGGGAAACTCGTGGTTCGTTGACTACAAATAACTAGTTAGTAAATTAGTGAAAAGCACTTAAAATGCTTTTACCTGGTTCCACATCTCCTGACTCGAGCTCTTTAAGAGCTTTTTCGATGTATGGCCGGCATTGTGACTCAGATGGTATTTCGTCGTCAGCTGAAAACAATTTATAATATTACGTAAAACCGCCTCAAACATATTATTCCAAATAAATTTGTATTACATTTAATAAATGGGAATTACAGATCCAAATATCGATCAGCATTTGCTTTGTAATTTATTCTTCATCATGAATTAGAAGACATTCATTCCATCGTCGTTTTGCTTATCTTATATTACTGTCCTTCTTACTGCTCTAGCTAAAATAATAAGCATCTAAATCCCCATGTAGTCCGTCAAATACTCTCCGGATTAGAGGAGGAACGTGAGTCAACCTTGCGCATCCACGTTGCGTCTAAAATGTAGGTATTCAAGATCTTGTATTGACCTATCTATTTCTGCCTCTAAATGGATTGAGTTTATAAGTATTCATTTTATCAATAACGGGAAACTTCTTAACTATCAAGTCAGCTTTTCGCTGTCCACTGCTGTAGACTGCTGCTGTTTACTGTATAAAGCCTCTCTCAAGTCGGTGACAAAAACGAAATCTCGTCTAATACTTTGTTAATGTTTTGCGACCATCAATAAAATCATCATCAAGTCATAATTTTATCATCACGTGCTCTTGCGTCATTACCAGCTGTAGATACGTCAAATGTGAATCACCTTCATTAGCCTTCTATCTTTTATATTTTTTTATTTACCCATTCCATGTCTATGGCTGATTACATTTCCATTTCTTACACTGAACTTCCGCACTTCTTCTTTTCTTTTCTTTCCAATGTTTAAGGAATTCATCTATTTGTGTTTCATTATCCAAACAATGATTAGGTATCGGTTGATTATTGGTGTTCATTTCTTTATTAAAGCTTTTGCTGCTATACACGCTGTGTACATAACCCTCAAATTAGGGACCCAACATGTAAAGAGTAAAAACTAAGATGATGAAACTTTTGGAATAAGTACCCACATACTCACCATTTCAATGATAGTTTGGGAGCCTTTTACCTATATTTACAACATTTATGAAGGAATGTAATACAGGAAATGAGAGATTAGAAATATTTTTGAGTCGTCTTGGATTTTCTCATGTGTTGTATTTTCACCGAGCGGTTTATTGCTGGCCTTGGTGCGTCGCTCTACAAAGTGGAGCTGTTTGTGTTTTATGTTGCGTGCTATGCTGCCTGACATTGACTTACATGTGGAGCTGACACTCTCTACGTGTAGTCTCTTCACTATAGCAAACTGAACGCTTTCTACCATATGCCTGCTCTTAGCCTGCTCTTAGATGTTTGAGTGACTATCTACTTCTCTGATTAGGTATGCACTTTTTCTGCATATAAGTAAGAGGCAGATTCTGTTGTTTTAGGTTACATAGATGGGTTTCTTTTTATCAAAAAAACGTCTTCTGCCTACATTGCATAGTAGAGAAAAATACGGTAGCACATACCGCATAATTTAAATTTAACGGTAACACTCTAGGTGCTCTAGTTGGACGCAAACCAAATATTGGTTTACCGTCTACAAATGTGAATTAAAGAGGGACTTCGTTCTTAAGTTAAGGCATTACGCTAACGATGAAGGGCAACATGCAGTTATGACGTGACCTAGATCCATGTCATACTTTTATAATGTCGTCACGATCCTATCGTTTTTCACAAGATGGCGACGCACAACGACAAATCCCTGTATTTCTATTTACGTATCTAGCTTTGCGGTGTAGCGAGGCGGCCGGCGCTCTACCTTCACTCAACTCTATCTGATAAACATAGCATAGAGTAGACAAAACCTGTTAATAACTCGGTCACTAGATCATTTTGTCATACAAAACTTCACCTAAGGTTATCGCCAAAAATAGAGCACATACGTGAGCTTTTTACATAATTTCAGCGCAAGTTACGCCGAAAATAGCAACGATGTAGTGACGCAGAGTGGGAGCGAAGATGTGCCGCCGGCTCCCACTCGGCGAGCGGCCTGGACTCACCTCGCACCGTCGCGGCGCACGCCGACGCCACCAACAACATGCACAACATTATCCTCCATAGCGTCAATCCTTTGCTCCACATGTTGTTTAAGTTAAGCCCGCTACGCTGGGCTATCAGTCATTTGCACACACACTCGCGCACCTGGTCGGCCGATCTAAGGACGTTATACACATCTACACTGAATGAGCAAATCCACTTAATACGTCAGCTCAACACGACTCGCATCCCTCAGGAATGCAACTCGGGTCAAAACCATTGCCATTAAATCGCGGTTGGAGTTGATCAAACCGAAACACGTAGCGAAATAAATCTTATACGAAAGCAATAAATTATTGAACGACAACTCTATTATTAACCGCGATTCAATGGCTAAAATGTTGGCTGCAGCGGCAAGCGGTACGCGACACTGCACGTAAAGACGACTGACGTACTCTATTTCCGGAGACAGCACAGCATCGCTGGTCGGAGGGGTACTGGCGTGAGCGCGAGGCTCTCCCCGCGCCGGAGCTTTCAGCGATATTCAGCGCGGTGCGCGTGCCAAGCGCAGCCCACGGCGACGCGCGGCGCCCGCGCAGCCCGCGCGGCCTACCTGCTTCACATCACAACCTGGACGCCTCAATAAAGCTTATTTTGTTTATAATCCACGTGTTTTATATATTATTCTAACCTACAGGATTTTCTAATATACGTAACGTCTCGACTATCATAACGATACTAAAAGAAACAAACGCTTAAGAATGGGAGACTGATTTATTACAACTCATTTATTACTCCATCCAAATGAAGTTCTGTGGAGTATGAGTCAACACATTTAACACCTGTTAGAAACAGGTCTGTCTCAACATAATAATACAGAGAAACCCACTACAGTATTCTTCCAAAGTGATCCAAAACTGACTCTAACATTTTTAATTCGTAACAGACCACATGTACTCGTAATTCACAGCTGCTCCACGTATTTTGGAGAAACTCTATCCCCGTCTTCTATGACGTCTTCCCACTTTAATTGTGGTTTAACTTCGTCCAAGATTAGATAAGAAATATAATAGGAACGCGCCAAATGGCTATGAATAACGTAATAAGACAAGCTTGATGTTGGTGTAAAGTTCACGAAGCATTAATACTTGTCGACATACAAGATCTGTTGGCAGGAGGAGCATGCCGCTGGTGTGGCCGCCCGCTTTAATACATCAGCATGTCGGTTTAGAAATTACTGCACTTGGTGCAGTGACATCCCCAAAGCCTGCCATGTGCCTACGCAAATATAGTTTTCATTCGCAGCTATTTACAGATAGTCCTTGTACCGTAGGTGTCATAACAACACATTTAGGTACCTATCCTATGTTTTACGAGGAAAGACGGATATTTTAATAGGAAAGTAAACGTTTTCAGATCCCACGAAAGGTACGAACATATATATGTTGTTACCAAAGTGATTTCCAACATTTGTACACTAATAGTACCTACTTACAATTTGCAGTAGCGAACCGTAAAAATTTAGTCTATTTCAATCATGGAAAGAGAGAAGATCCTGAGCATTCACCTGGATGGAAAGTCTTACTCTTTGAGGCAAACTAAGAATCTTTCAGTAAAAATGATTTCGCTTAGAGAGGATGTAAATACGTAAACGATCTTTAACCTGTTAGAGAATTTAGTTAATATTTACAAAGTGAAGAAGCCCACACACTCGTAAAACGATCATATTTTATAGCGCCACTATGAATTTATTACAGGACGCGACCGCTACCAATACTTATAGGTGCAATAAATACCTAGCGCAAGTGGCAACGTTATCGATTGCCAAACATTCATATCAAAATGACTGGCATTTATTGTGTTTGCACCAAAAGAAATAAAAGGTTCGACAATAAAACAAATTATCTTTACCATCACTCTACTTACTATTTAATTAATGTGGTAGCGTTCTGATTACGTCTCGGAAACCTTGCAGAATTACCAACCCATTTGAAAAAAAACGGTAAGTATTTTAAATGTAGGTAGAGCCGAGGAAGCATTAAAACCAATGTTCGAATACCTAGGACTTTGTTTTGTTAGTTAGCGTACTTGTGGGCTTTACAATCTAATCAATTTTTATTGTTACGTTCAATCAAAAATTGACAGTCGTTAATTACGTACAATAGTGATCAATAGTGGGCACGCACAGACTAATGGGTATCAGCCGTATCAGAAACCGCCATTAAGCCCATGAAATCTAATATAATTATAATTATATTATAACTAATATTAGAAACGCGAAAGTTTGTAAGTATAGATGGATGGATGGATGTTTGTTGGCATACAGATAGTTTATAACCTGGATTAAAGGATACTTTTTATCCTGATATTCCCACGGGATCAAGACATATGCGGGTGAAACCGCGGGGCGCTACTAGTATCAAGAAAACTGTGGCACAATAGGTAGGGAGTAATTGTAATGGAAGTAGATTCTAAGCCCTTTAGCGATAAATTCATGTCTTGTGTATAACTAGATGAAGTTCGGTATACCCAATAGTATTCGGCGGCCAGTTGTCAATGTGGGAGTTCCACAAGGCGCCAGTCTGCTTCTCTCATTGTCTTGTTCAATGTTCAGTTTCGCCAGGTCCGTCTGTCTGTCTGTGACCCTTGATAAAAAGCTGAAATTTGGCATGGTTATGCATAGTAATCACCCCGTAATATTTTTGGGTAGTTTCCTCCCTAAACGCGGGGGTGTTTTTTATTTACTCGTCTATTCTATTGTGTCGGGTCAGGTGTCGTTAGATCCAGATCCTACCCTTGCACGCTAGCATCAATATTATGTAATCATCCGTCGTGCTCTTGTCGCCAGGGTGCCAGCTATTTTAGAACCCAATGGTTTAGCACACGACGATGGGAAGGGACCAGACTGAATGACCTTATTAATGCCTTGGAAAACCTTATTAAACCTAGGTAGGCGTTTAGTGTGCGATGCAACGTGTCGACGCCTTTGCGACATCCTTCCTAGCATGGCGGCGCACGGTAGGCTGATATGAAACCGTAACGTCATGACGTACCTACGTACAGTGACGTAGCGTGGGTGCGTATAGGGTGACGAATTTTTGATAAATGTGGGTCAGAGCTGATTAATAAATTATTCATAATATCTTCATTCGTAGCCTTTCTACAGAATTTTCTCGAATGATGTGCACGATATCTCCTGAAGTCTTTATTTCGAGCTTCAGCAGCTTCTTCGGATAATTTTCCAATCGTCACTACACCCAAATGCTCAATGATAGCTGCTCCATGAGCAAGAACTTTATGTACACTTGCAGGCATGCAATATCAATCATACAAATCAACGTACCTACAATTTCATGGTGGCTTCGGTGTAGTCTTTTAATTTAATTGTATCTACAGGTTGACTTGCAGAAATTGCCTCTAATATGGTTTCAAATCCTTTTATCAAATCCTGATTGACTCCTGTGATCGAAGCTGCAATTTCAGTTTTCAAAAAATCTCCTAGCGGTATTTCCATCTGGTACCGTGAAGGGTCACGGTACCAGATGGAAATACCGCTAGGAGATTTCACGAATTCAACTCAAAGTCCTGTTTCAGATTTAAACGCTTCCAGAATAATTTCCTTTCTACCCTACCTGCTTTACTGCCTGTGATTGGCGTACGAATGACTGCGCGTCTACTGTTAGGAAAACAATTTTGAAACTACCTCTACCTTTGAAAGTAAGTAATGGGTTTATGAAAAAAAGTTACAGAACATAAAAATATTGTATTAGTATGTAGATTTCAAAAATGTAAACACGAATCCTTAAGTCCGTACTTCGCGATTTCAGTCCACTGTGCAGCGGCGGGCTGTGCTGGGACGGCTGCTGCAGTTGCGGAAAACCTCAACCCTTTTCCTGTTGACAGCGAAGCCGGCGAACGTTTTTATGCCTTATGTTTATTTCCCCTCCTTTTTTATATGATTGTACATATTATTATTTTAATTCTGTTAACTTTTTTAAGGTTCCGTAGTCAAGAAAGAACCCATAAAGAAAGAAAGCTGTAATTTTGTATTATGGGTATAAATCATGCCGACGAACTGGTAAAATAAAAAGCATGAAAAAGCTATCACAGCTAAGTAGGCTCTACAAGTTAAGTTTGTGCTTGGGATAAATTCGTCCCAACTACGGAACCCTTCACTGTGCGTGGTTCGACACGCACTTGGCCGGTTTTTTTAAATTATAGTTTGTGGAAATATGTTCGGCTACAACATTTTTATAAAAAAAAAATCTATTCTTACTTCGCGATCGATAAAAGCAATACCTACCGACCGACTGTGCAAGCATGCGTATAAAAATATTCATCCTAACTGTCCACTGCGCGTGGTCCGTCACGCTCTTGGTTGGTGACCAAGTTTGATATTTAAACATAATTCATGTGAAAAACACTTATATAGGTTTATAGATATAAGTTGATAACAATGAAAAGACAAAATAGTTAAAAAATCTTAATTTATTTCTTAAAACTATTAACCTACAAATAAGACATTCTTAAATTAATATGGATCTTTGAAAAATATTATGGATGGAAACTACCAAAGAAAGAGTTCACATTATGTACAAGTTACAATTATTTATTTCTACAATGAAAATTATATGTAGAAAGTGTGCTAGGTTACACAAAATTAATGAAAATGACCCTAAAATGACCCAGAACACAGCCTATGAGCTAGAATGACATAGTTCTAAGCAGACAGGATGCAACCTGGCAAATAATCAAGTGATAACAAAGGCCTTCAAATTATGAGTTTGATGAAAGGACAATAAAAAAGACTGCTCAGTCTCTCTAATGATCTATGATAATAAGTTCATCTATACTCCAGTCTTCATAGGAATGGTCAGGGAGATATCGTCTGATGATGATTGGAATTTTGCCATGCTTCAATTCTTTCATTGCTATCTGTAGAGGATCTGTTTCACCTTCCAGCTCTACCATTACTGGGGCACACATGGCTATCTGCAATGCTCTTGTACCTGAAATTATAGAAAAATAGTCGGTCACTTAAAAAAAAAAAATTAACACTTTAGTTCAGTATGCCTTTATAAAATATATAATTATTGTGATATTTAAAGATGATCAGCTTTAATAATTCACTTAGGACCAGAATAATAAAAATAATGCATAATAAATAATATTACAGCAGGGTTCGAAATGTGTATGTATTGTATCTGAGCTCGAAACATAACCTTACCCAGAACTCTCGCTCGTTCGTACTTCGTCATGTACCGCGATGTGATGCGCTTAGACTTCTCAACTCCTCCGCCAGCTTGGCCGGGTAAGAGGCACTGCACATTAAATCCTTCTTCCTCCTGTTCCTCCGTCTCCTCAATGTTATCATCGTCCTCGGCGATATCGTCATAGTCTGCTCCCGCATCTTCTGCCTCGTATTCTTCGTCTGCCATTATGTCAAAAAAACAAATAAGTACAAATTAATTTGTTCACTGATGTTCAAGTACACGAAATCTTCAGATAATTCGCGTATTTGTAGGAATTTATTGTAGAGGTTAGCTTTCTGTTGTCAGTTAACTTGTCAATTGCCAGTATGTATACTATAGTCTTTGCTTGTCAAAGATGTGAAAGATGACACAGAAAAATGTCAAAAATAAAAAGGAAAGAATTATCAAAGACCAGAGAATAACGTTTTTTTTTTGCTATCGTTTAGATATTCAACTTTTCGACAGTGTTACCGAGATGGATGTGGTATAGTTGTGTTGCGTACTTGTGGTTCAAACAGCATTGATTCCAACCTATGTGGATTCTTATGGAATGCTCTTAGTTGTTTATTGATCGATTAGATATGGCCAAGAACATTGTGTTATTTGGATGTTTTTTTCTACTGTGAGCTTCTTTTCTAATGAATGCTCTTACAATTTTGTAAGAGCATTCATTAGAAAAGAAGCAGGCAAACTTGTGTAATATTTTTAATTGATTTTCGGCAGTTTTTGTACTTTATTATTGGAGATCCTCAATAACCACTCTCCGAATATTTCCGATCATTGGAATGATTCATATTTTTTATGAACGCACCCTTATCTTTTTGCCTATGGATATAAAAGATATTTTTCCTTGTCGTTGGCAATTGGCAGCCTTTCCTTTTCCGGTTCTGCATCAAAGCTGTAACCATGCCGGTGTGTATTTTTATTTATCTGAGTAAAATATCTCACTGTGTTCAATGATATCACAAGTTTTCTGTGTTCGTTATTGTTTTCTGATATTTCTGGTAGTTTGTAATAGTGCCTTCCAACACCACAGTGGAAACTCGGTCTCATCCAAACAAGCGGATACACATGGCAGTACCTGACATGTCAGATGAATAACTTACAAAAAACTTGAAGATTTAGCTTATTGTTTCACAGTTTTGAACAAAATGAGGCTGATAAAGTTCAATCTGTGCTTTAAAAGTTCCTACATCCACAAATTTTATGTATTGCGAAGTGACCAAATAACCTAAATGTGCGTCTTCGGGATTTCAGCTCGCAATTGATTTACTGCATCCTTCTCCCGCGTCGGAGAAAAGGAAACACAAGTTGAAGAGGCTGGTGCCACATCCGAACTCATACTTCATGGATGTCAAGTGCCCTGGCTGCTACAAAATCACAACTGTATTCAGTCACGCGCAAAGGGTGGTCGTATGTGCAGGATGCTCAACGATCCTTTGCCAGCCCACCGGTGGTCGCGCTAGATTAACGGAGGGTAAGAATCTTTTCATTTTCATTCATACAAAACGCATCTCTCATAGTTCAAGAGTATCTGTTCAGAAACTTGACAGTTGTGAAACTATTATTATTACACCACATTGCCAAACATAGCCTAAACCACCTATCACTTGATACAAACCTCTGAAGGACCCAAACAAAGAGTGAATTTATAGCGGAAAACCTATTGTAGTTTGCCATGATCCTCATATTGGATCAAGTTTCTTATCTGGTGGTCTTTCATCAATGCCTATGTATTGATTTTCTTATACTTTAAAAGTGTTCAAGAGACATGACTGCGAGGAACTAATCTTCCTAACCATCATTGTCTGGCCCTTACTATTTGGGGTGCCGCAGAATGTCTACTTTCAAATATCTCTATTAGTCAACATCTTAGTATTCAGATTAACTCCCCTTTCTAGCCATATTATTTAAGTTATCTCAGTAACTAGGTCGAAAGTATTGTGTAAACATGTTTATGTGATAGATCCTTATCTACAATCAGTCATAATAATATATCAAGTGAAAATGGTACAGAACAGCAATTGCTAATAGTACTAAGATCATCAAATACTACTTAAGCTGAAAGGAAGGATGCCTATCATTATCATTAAATATTTGTGCCCCGAATAAGGCATTAATTATTCTAAAGGAATTACTTATTTCAAATGTCTAATGTAAATTGTGCAATAATGCAGTTTTATTTACATTGCACCTATTGTGCAATAATTATTGTATCCTTTGTTGATGCTCTTATCTACATTACAGATACTTACCACCTTACTAATAAACATTGTATAGCGCCTGTATAGTTACACAACGCTTTGTCTTCTTCTTTCAAAAGTAATTTGACTTTTGAAAGAAGAAGACAAAACGTTGTGTAACTATACAGGTGCTATACAACGATTATTAGTAAGGCGGTTAGATTACAGATTACTTACATTAGTCTATATTTTTGTTTTGTTGTTCTCTCTTCTATGACATATCTCATGTCGGTTATATCCTATTGGACAGTTATTTTTGAAATTAAAAACAATTTGATTACTTCTAAATAGGGTGTTTTTGGTTATGATTACAGAGCAGATAATTGGATGCATATTTACCTAAAGTTGAGGTGTTTGCTTTTATAATGCACTTTCTAAAAAATCCAACGATTCCGGGATCGATGAATATACTAATCTAATTATAGAATCGGATATATATTTACTTATGTTCAGATGTAGGCTAATATGGAATGAACTTTTTCATAAGAGTCCCTCAATACCAGAATCAAGAAATTAAGTGTTTTTTCTGGGTATAGTATCAGATACCTTACCAAATGTTTTAAAGTAGGTAGTTACCATACTGACATAGAAAACAATTCTGACATTGTTTTTGTTAACAGACTAACACCCGGTTTCTGATTTGAGAAAAGTAGCAAATCTCAACTGATTATTCTCAAATACATAAGTATGCACTTTTAAAATTGAATTTCGTTAAAACATAATCAACTGATCATTTACTTGAAAATTCCTGATCAATGTAAACACGTTCCAGTCTTGATTAGAGTTAAAAAAATCTTAATTCAGAAACGAAATTCGATTTTAAAAACGCTTACTTATGTATTTGAGAATAATCAGTTGAGATTTGCTACTTTTCTCAAATCAGAAACCGGGGGTATATTTAGAATAATTCATGTAGGTACCTATCATAATAATAATTATTGTGCTTAGTATTGTCACACTAAAGTTTACTTCTTTATGCATCTGATTAATTATGCATTCCTGAATTGCTGCCTCCTGGATTGCTGCATTTATTTTTCAGAATAAATGTTATATGAAGCCACTTAGCAAAAAATTAACTTTAGGTAAAAATGCATTCAAATATCTGATCTCTGGTTATGATACTTGTAACTTGGAAAATACAAGTAATGTTTTATTCTTCGTAATTTCCTTGAAAGTTGTTAGCCTTTTACTTTTAATGTTTACTAACACAACATTAATTCTGTTCCAGGATGTTCATTTAGAAGAAAACAACATTAATTATCCCGGAGAGAGAGCCCTATTTACTTTAAGATTCTTTTATTTCCAATGTGAGAAGGAGAGATATTTTACAAAAATTTGTTAAAATGGATCCAGATAAGCACTACCAATAAAAGGCTTTTTCAAAGGGAATTTTGTGGTTTGATTCTTTAAAATAAATGTAACTTTTATTGTAAATATTTTTATTTTCTTATAACTAAATTTATTGCACATTTTTCTAAAAATATCACATAGTCAAGGAATATTCCTCATATATTTGCTAGAATAATTATCTTATTATTATTTCAGCCTAAATTCATACTATAATATGTTTTACAATAAAGTGATAACATTCTATTGCAAGCTAGCTTTGCTATAAATGAATGAAATTTACACTAAATATGATGTGATGTCTGCAAGTATAAACTGCTGCAATACAGCTTAACCAGCCTCTGATTCTATTACATAGTTATTACAATTAAAAAACCAAGGAGGAAAATTAAAACTACCTAGGTAATTCTATAAAAATAACACAAATTCATTATTGAAATTAAATAAATAACAATGTCAATAATCATAAATTCATAACAGTTTGTAGCATTTATACTACAAAAAAGGTCTATAAAACGGCAAGTTGCTTCAATTTACTTTTTCAAAAAAAGTATTAGCCTTTACTAGTTGTGCTTCAGGCACCTGCAAGGCTTCTTCTGCATTCTTTATATCTTGTTTGATCGCTTCTATTAGGTCATCTAAAGATTTAAAATTCTTCTCTCCTCTCAAATATCCAACTAAACTCACTTTCAAATGTGATCCATAGAAGTCTCCATCGAATTTGTGCATGACGTGGGTTTCCTGAAAAATTTAAGATGTCTTTCTATAAGATGTTACACAATATGTAGGTCATGAATCTACAGAATCTATGTTCTGAATGCTACCTAACCCTAATGCCGTGATCGGACGGTGCGCCATATTGCGGACGGACACAGACGAGCCCGCACGACGCACCGTGGGAAGGTGTACGTGCGGTATCGCAGACATCGGAAGTTCCTCGGTGCGCGGTGCGTGGCGGTCCGCGGATCATCGGATCTCGGCATAAGACAACACAGTCAATGAAATAGTAGTACAAGTCCTTTTTGGTAAGTAATCAACTTCAACAAATCGCAAAAAACCTCGCGCCGGCTAGCATAATAAATTATTATGTATCAGATGAGACTGCAGAGTTGCAGAAATATTGAAGAAACGTATTATATTAGTTACTACAGAGTACCACAAGTGAGAAAGAACGCGGCTTCATTATGTTGAATGGGTTGGGTTGAAAATGATTCGAGCAATCGATTCAGTTTGTTTATGCAATGTAACAGGAGTTGAAAAATGTTACAAATCTAAAAGGTCAAGCAATAGCTCAATTTTTTCCACTTATGACTGCTAAGACAGCGAAACGGCCGCAGTAGACCACGATGGAGGATGGCGATATCAAGACGGCTTGGAAGAATTAGCAAAGTTTAGTATAATTAAATCGTTTATATCGGACCTTATAGTCCATTTATTTGGTTAGTATATATAGGGCCTTTCAACAGCGATGGGGTATAATAATAAAGATGACTGGCTGGCCTATGAAAACTGTTAGTATACACATCATGCTATATATTTCCAGTATAAGCTGACCTCGAATTGTACGGAAATCCTATACACTGCGAGATCAGCATAAACTGGAAATGTATAGCTTGATGTGTAACCGTGTGTACAAAGAAAGGCAGATTCTTCAAGTTTTGTAGATCATTATAACCGAAAGTTACCAAGTGCCTGTACTATTCTTTTAGCCTTGTGTGGGATCACACGTCCCACATAATACTAGTAAAACACACCTTCCAATATATATATATAAAGAGACGGACGACGTATTATTGAAATCCTGAAACGGCCTTTCCTTTGGTGTTCCCCTTTTAACAATAACAGGTTGGTTCAGGTGCATCTTCCGTGCAAGAATGCGGGTTCGATTCCTGAATATTGACTGATTGTATTATGTGTGGATAATATTAGCTAGTAAGTGATAGTGCATTCACAGTTTCACACGAACTATCACTTAAGTACTTAGTATATACTACATTTTTAGGCTTCCGTACCCAAAGGGTAAAACGGGACCCTATTACTAAGGCTCCGCTGTCTGTCTGTCTGTCCGTCTGTCACCGGGCTGTATCTCATGAACCGTGATAGCTAGACAGTTGAAATTTTCACAAATGATGTATATCTGTTGCCGCTATAACAACAAATACAAAAAAAACAATAAAATAAATATTTAAGGGGGCTCCCATACAACAAACGTGATTTTTTTGCCGTTTTTATAGATAATGGTACGGAACCCTTCGTGCGCGAGTCCGACTCGCACTTGGCCGGTTTTTTTTTTAAACTATCATCGATCGATATAAGATACTAGCTGTGCCCCGCGGTTTCAGGTCATGGTCTACCCGTGTGCCCATCCTCTCCTCTCTAGAGTAGGGAACGTCGAGGCGCCAGAGTCGGAACGGTTCGCGTATTGTATTTTTATACTCGTGATAACTTCGAAATTAAATTCCAATTCGAATGAATTAAAAAAAAATACTGCTAAATAAATGCCCTTGATGATAAAACTATTTATTTGAATAAGAATTAATATTATGTTGCTAAAACTCCTTCGCAAATAATGCATTAATTTCGAACAAATTTAATTGCCATAAAAAAAAGTATATAGTGAGTCAATCTTAAAAGATAGACATATATGCTGTGGCGGACTTTTTTTTAGAACCTTTAAAGAGGAACAATTCCATCATACATGATATTTACGTAACATAAACCGTTTACGCAGCGCACGCAACGAAAGCTCTCAAAAACGAATAGCTTTTCCCGTTTTTGCAACATATTTCATTTATGCTCCGCTCCTATTGGTCGCAGCGTGATGTTATATAGCCTATAGCCTTCCTCGATAAATGGACTATCCAACACAAAAATAATTTTTCAATTCCAACTAGTAGTTCCTGAGATTAGCGCGTTCAAACAAACAAACTCTTCAGCTTTATTATAATATTATAGTATAGATTATCGATCACAAGTCGTCGCCTTTCAGCACCTTAGTGTTAACATTTAAATAGATTTACGTAACGTGTTTATTATTCCAATCCCAGATTATTTTAGTTTTTAATTAAAAACTTGTTTAGTCCATACAAGTTCCGTTTTTCTAATCACCCAGAGTCAAGACGAACTAGCCTTAGCCTGTAGATGTTCAGAGGCTAATCGCTGAGCCACTGCGTCACCTATGCCTTAGTTCGTACAGCTATCGCGGTTGAATACCTATGTTATAAAAATTATAATAAGTACTAATTACACCAATATTAGTTTAATAAAAATGTAGGTGTGTATGATCTAGGTACAGTCGAAAAAATTGAATTCTGACCCACCATAAGCTTATTTTCTTACAGACATTCAAATACAATTAGGTCGACATTCGCGTAAATATACATTTCCTTGGTAACGAATTTGTCATCTGCCATCTTTGTTATTTTGACGGTTTCAAACGATTTATCGTCAAAGTGGGTCATGAATGTCATGATTCACTTAGCCTGACTGTACCTACCTAAAACATTTCTTTCTGAAATTGGCATTCTCTAAGTAAAACCACGAAGTAAATATACCAGGGTAAAACCTACCTAAAACTTTGTTTCTGAATGTTTAACACATTTTCGTTCTAACAAGTTCAATTAGTTATATAGTATGTAGTCAAGCTACGTTGACTTTAGATAAAACGTTTATTTTGTGCACACAAAAGACAAGTACAAAAGTACAGTTAAATAATACCTAACTACTTAATAACATTATTACTTTGATATTTAGTAAACATAGATAAGTCTTAATTTATTTAACACATATTACATTCAGTAGGTACCTAAACATTTTATATCATCACAATTTACTATTTTGTTGTTGTTAAGTAAGCAAAATCGTAGTGTATTACGAAACAATGGAATGGATTAAATGGCGTAGCCGTTTCTGATTTTATCAGTCTGCTTTGTCTTATGTGCAGGCCGCACTGGGACCGAAGTAAGTTCGTTTAGCTTCGCTCATGCTACCGCGGTATGCAAACACGCGGTAGCTACCGCGTGTTTGCATACTTCGGTTCACGCCACGAACTAGGTATGAACCGAGTACCCAGTGGTGGGTCCAGTTCCCACTTCAAAAAGGGGACGTCAGTAAGCGAGATTGCGGTGGCGATGGCGGGACAAGCTGAACTCTTAGCGTTGTTCAAGATTGGTTCCTAGCATCTATATTTCTGAATAGAAGTGGCCAGAAGAGAGTAGACAGTGTCTTTACTCTGCATTAGGACAATACGGAGATAAAATAAATCATAACCATTCTCCACCGAGATTATTCGCGCGCTGTTATTGATCTCTTGGGTATAAGTAGTGGCAGTGGGTAGTTGGGTAGCCACTCTGGCCGAACGCTGAACCTCGCAAAGTTTGAATAAGATTTGCATGCCCACTTGACGGCAAAACATGGAGAACTTACTTTATGACAACACCTATGTACATAACCCATGTTTGCAAAGGAATAAATGATTTGATTTGATTTCTTTCGTGAGGAGTGTGAGGACCACGGAATAGAGATGAAGACTGAGGACGTCCCCTAACGAGCAACGTGCGTTTTGAACCCTGAACACGACCATTACGAACTTATTAGCAAAAATATTAATGACTATTGGCTAATTAAGTAATAAAACACGATAAGAAAAAAGTACTCATAAAATGTCGCACGGTGATTTTTGGTTGTATGTAGATAAGGCAGAAGCATGCTGAAAATTGTCGGCCGTTGTTTATGATAAAATAATGAAATGGCGAGAATTGCCGACAAAGATTAGCTTAGGTATTATAGCTAGGCTCAGACCAACATTGGTCTGAGTAGCTAGGTAAGTAACTAATGAATGTCTTATCATTGCAGGCATGTAGAAAATTGTCGCTTGTTCAGTAATTTTCTATTATTTCTATAAGTAATTCAATGTCATTTCCGTTGGTTTGATAACGATAACGGTTACCTACTCAGTAATTAGTTTTCATTCCGATTTGACGTTTAACTTTAGATATGATTCATCATCATCTGCCTAGCCTTATCCCAACTATTTCGGGGTCGGCTTCCAGTTTAACCGGATGCAGCTGAATACAAAGAACGACTGCCTACCTGACCTCCACAACCCAGCATTGCACTGGTTTTCTGACTTTCGGGGTTCTGACGATCCGTAACGACCATAGATATAACGACAGTCAAAGATACACGAATGATAGCCGGGTCCAAGGGCTTGACTTGCATTCCGAGCCACAGAGGCGGAGGGGTCTCGGTATGTAAGTTATGCTTGCCGCGGTTGGTCCGTGGATAGGTGACAAGGTCACCCATCCACGGACCAACCGCGGTAAACGTAGCTTAACCTGATCGAACCCGTGCGGCTATTATTAATTAGTTATTGTTGCTTGTTATTGTTAAGATATGATTTATATTAGTAAGTATACTCAGACCAACTAAACCCTTTTTTTGTTGGTCTGAGTAAGTAGGGAGGTACATAATTTAATATAGTATTGCTTTCATAGAACACAGCAATATCATTGCATTTCATAACTGTAGGGAGATAAGCTGTTAAGTGCTGATAAATTGTATTGTAATGCCAATGGAACTAATTTGTATTGCATAGGTACTTTAAATTTATCCTTGATGAATTTACCAGAATTCAAAAAGCTGAATAAATAAAACGTGATCAGAAATGCAAACAATAATATACAGAGTTAACTAATGAGTTTGCAAATTAATCTGCCATGACATAATTAGTTTGTGTACTTAATTTAAACCTAATCATAATCTTCTGATACTGAATGGAAGAAAATAATGTTTGAATGTTTTCAGTTCTGTAAGAAGACAGATTGATGGGTGAACTTAATTTTGTGTAAATGGCTTAGTGCTGTATCTACTTAATTTAATTTGTAATCCTAACTAATATTATAAATGCTAATGTGTTTTTTTGTTATGCTTTTACCCTAAAAAGGCTGAACAGATGTGGATGAAATTTGGCACACAGGTAGACCATTACATAGGATATTCTTTATCCCGATGACAGTATGTTCCCATAGGATAATTTCCGACATGCACGCGGGTGACGCCGCTGGCAAAAGCAAGTAATGAATAATAATTAAGGAGTGAGTAATCTATACTTACTACAGACATTTGCTTGTTTTGATAAAATGGGCACCACCCAATGTTTGCAACCATTTCATAGATTTCGCTATTGTCTATTTGTGCCCACCCATAGTAGACTCCTGGCTCCAGGTCTTTAGGCAAAGATTGGACTACTTCCAGGGGGTAGTTTGCTGTGGAATAATGAGAATATAAAAAAAAACATTTCATAATAAAAAAAAAGAACTACCATTAGAGAAAATATTTTCTAAGTTATTTGTTGTGGACACTTTTTTACTCAACCTGGGAATTTAATGAAGCCTATGCCCTGGTATGGGAGAAAGTTTTGCATCATGATTATGTGTATAATTGCAACTTTACATGGTTTCTGTCTAATAAATGAAACAATAGGGTAGCAACAACTAATGAATAACTATAGGTTACCAACTATGAACAGAAAAATATTAATTTCACTAAGTTTACTGAAAAAGACATGAGAAAATGTTTTTAGTTTTACAATTCACTGTGATGTTCTACCTTACTTTTAGAATGAGTACTTTAACCAGATGATGTAATTAAAGGCAATACAAAATAAAGTAGATAAAAAAATACAAGTTAAAAACTTAAATTATTTCTTAAATTTCTTGAAGGTAACACATGAAACTATTGCACGTTCTTTTTATATTACCTGTAGGGCATCCAAGATCCTTAGATCCTCTTCCAAAGCCTTTTACTACTTCTCCTTGAAGAAATAGTGGTAAGTGTTTTACTGACATATTTTTTCGTCTTATCACCGTGGATAATATAGAAGACAAATAGCTTATTGTTCTGGCTGGAGTTTACCAGTCAGTAAATACACGGTAAAGTCCTTGAAGAGTGAGTAAATAATGCTAAATACTCAAAAGTTGTCATGAAAAGATTAAAGTTTAGTTTTTTTAGTATTACGAATTATGACACTATACAAAAATAGCAATTTTGAAAAGCAAGTTCGCTAAACTAAATTAACACGTCTCTTCAATCTGAAGTCTGATCAAGACTGAATAAATTCGATAGATTTGTATAAGTTTATTGACTATTGAACTGACGTGTTTTCATTGAATTGAAATCATTGAATTGACGTGACGTATTTTTGACGTGCCGTTTGACATATTGACATCTGTTATAGTCGCAGATGTTAGAGCTAGACCACACTGCGGATCGCGCGCGGTTTGTAGCCACAAAGTAGGCTTGGCATTAGGGTTTATTTAGACAGGCGGTGGAAAACAGTAATTTGACTATCAAACTTTCCGCCACCCCGCCTCTCTCTGCACTTTAGTTTATTATTATTTACTAGCTTCAGCGTGGTATGTCTGTGTTTTTTTCTAGGTCATAGTATCACCCATGTGCCAAATTTCATCTCCGTTCAGCCGTTTTAGTGTGAAAGCGTAACAAACAAATAAACTCACTTTCGCATATAATACTAGCAGTAATACTAGCTTTCGCCCGCGGCTTCACCCGCGCGGTATGTCGATAAAAAGCCTATGTAGCCTATGTCCTTCCCCAGGGTGCCATCTATCTGCTTGCCAAATTTTGTCGCAATCCGTTCAGTGCCTGCGGCGTAAAAAGGTAACATACAGACAGAGTTACTTTCGAATTTATAATATTACTAGCTTTTGCCCGCGACTTCGTCGGCGTGGAATAGTGACTCGATCTAATTAATTTAAAAATTAAAACGAATTTAGACATACAATTTTAGTATCTACTAATAATCGAGATCAAACTAAACTTACATTATACAACAACCAGACAACCCAACAAATAAACCTTTTAATCGACAAATACAACGGAACCTATTTTGAAAACAACCACCAGACAACCCAACAAATAAACCTTTTATTTACCCATTTTAAATTTACGAAACGATCAATCCACAATTCCACGACAGTACCGAAGCGCTCGGCCGATACCCAACCAAATGCGTGTAACGAAACCATAGCGCGATCTATTTCGATCCCAACGCCATCTATCGAGCATAGTGACAACTCGGATTATTTATCTATACTCCGTTCGGGCATTTTCTTTGTACTAAAAGTTTTATTATATTGATATTATTTTTTTCATACCTTTTTACTATTTATTTACTTTTTTCAGTGAATTAAAACAATAACATGAACCGAACTCGTGTAACGATCGACACCATTGCGCGATCACCAACTCGACATATAGTACTAATAGAATTATCTATACTCCGTTAGAGCATTTTCTATGTACTAAAAGTTGTATTATATTATATTTTTCATACCTTTTTACTATTTATTTACATTTTTCCGATGAATTTTCAGTACTGAATTGATGCCGACTCTTGACCAATAGATGGCGCTGTATGTCCGGAATAAATTTTATTTTTTATTTTATTTTTTGTAATAAAAACTATCCTATGTCCTTTCTCAAGTTCCAAACTATGTCTGTACCAAATTTCACACAAATCGGTTCAGTAGTTTAGGCGTGAAGCAAAGACAGACAGACAGACAGACAGAAAGACAGACAGACAGACAGACAGACAGAGTTACTTTCGCATTTATAATATTAGTTTGGAAGAATGGATACTAGCTTCAGTCCGCGGCTTCGCCCGCGTGTTATGTCGATAAAAAGTAGCCTATTTCCTTCCCCAAGATGCCATCTATTTACCTCCTTGCCAAATTACTAGTCACAAGAGAGTGATTTGTGAATTCAGTACATGTAAGGTAGTAGTTTTGTTTATCACGTAAAATAATAATATTTTCTTAAACGGGTGATAGACGTGCGAGCAGGTACGCGTACTTATGGCTCGGCGAGCTTACTCGCCCGTCTGTCATCGCAGCGAGCCGTGAGCCGCGAGCCAATTTGACAATATAACAATGAAATTCTGAGTAAGCTTCTGAGTTAGCTGAGTGTGTCACCGTCAGCGAGCAGAGTAAGGTAGTGAACTTAAAGACCGCGTACTTTAAGTACGCACGTTTATCACCCACTTTATAATATTGAAATCTAAGCGGTTCGGTTTTGAAATCGACTAACTACATGATTTTAGTCGATCTTCAAAAAAGTAAAAAAATACAGAATAAGTCAAACTTGTATTTGTCACTCGTATTAAAAAAAAAAATCGTACGTATTATTGATAGGTTCAGACAACAATTCAGGAGAACTTTTATTTCTGTTTTTCTATTAGACTTTTCTCGCAGCATTCATGTAGTCAGGACGATTGTATTCTTGTGGTTTTTAATTAATTAGAAAATAATATAAACATGGTTAAAATTAAGTGAATATGACTTGCTTCATGTCGGATGTTGAGTGTTGACAATAGCAAGAGTTACGAAGTTACCTTGTACGTTCAATCTTAGTTGGATCGACATGGAACGGTATTATTGTTAATAAAATGACCGAGAAAGGCTACGAGGGCGAGCAGTTGTCGCCGTCTTGGGATATCGCTGGTCCATCATCTCTGGCAGCCATCCTGGATACAGTGTTTACATCTACAACTTCTGACAATCAACAGAGGAATGGTAAGTACTTAACTATATCCACAGCTTCGTTCTACTTTTAGTCTCAGTATTATGGCTGTTTTATTTAACAACTAAATCACTCAATGATGGGGTACCTACCTACATTAACTTCCTATCTAATGTATGATCACTGAGTAAATAATTTGTTCTCAATCAGTACTGTTATATGAATGCGTAATTATGTAGTAACACTTGCTTCAAGTGGTTTTTGTTTGAATACTCAATTGCATTTCAAAAATAGAATAATCCTAAAATTACTTTTATGATTTTCAATCCTCTGCCCATCGTCTTGCAGGTATTTAACAATAATTTTATGTTGTATAAAAAGTAAATAAACAATCCTCAATCTACATATAAATAGTGAAAAATTATCAAGTTGAGGGTAGACACATATATTTTGTGGAAACCATTTGTACATTGATTAATGGTTAAATTGATGGCAAATTAGCTTAGAGACAGTCCCATCAAACTAAATCAAGTTATGTTCAACCATGGACAATGGCGGTCAACCACTTTTCACCCTTATAATCTTAGTAATAAGGTTGAAAAATGGTCCACCGCCAGTGTTCGCCATGGTACATACCACATAAATGAGTGATTGTAACTATCCTTTTCCTTTTGATGTTATTTTCCTTTTGGCGTATTTGTCAGTTCTGGAATCAGAGCTAATTATTAACCTACTTATTTTTAAACTAGACAGACTTAGGAAGATAAATTAGCTAGAAAAGACCATAAAATAATACCACATCTTTATCACTAAAAGTGTAGGCATAACATTTCCTGATTTTGGTAGTTATATTTAAATCATGGTCTAAGACAATCATCATTACATTACATTAATAATACAAGGTTAGGTTATAAAATAATAACTTATTTCGGATGGTTAGTATACACACAAGTTTTAGAAACTAGAGTTATTTCTTAAATCAACCAGAAAAACAACACAAATTATTTATTACTACGCCACTGGCATGTAGGCGTATCCAATGTTCCAATATGGGACTGTCCCACCTATCAGCTATAGTTTTGGGGCTGTTGCATACCCTGCTCATAATGGAAGCACAACTCTTGCCACTAACCAAGTATAATTCCAAACTATAGTGCTGCTACTGAGAAATTATAATATACAAATCCAATAACACTGCACAACAATGAGATCAGACCCACGATCAGGAGGAGGGAAATGTGGGGAACAGCAGATTTGTTTTTCGCGATTTCTGGGATTGTCCCATAGTGAAAGTTGGTCATGATGATGAGTATGTGTATGAATAGATACACCTTTATATTGTTGTTTAATAAAATATGTACAATTTATAATGCACTAGCTGATGCCCGCGGCTTCGCCCGCGTGGATGTCGGTTATTATATACTAAAACCTTCCTCGAGAATCACTATCCATTTGAGAAAACAGCATGAAAATCAGTGCTGTCGTTTTTGAGTTTATCGCGGACAGACAGACAGACGCGGCGGAGGACTTTGTTTTATAATATATAGTGATGTGTTTGTGATAATAGTTTGCAGTTGGAGATGAAATGAAATGAAATTGTTTATTCTGTAAATAGGATATTGGAATCACTTTTACACGTCATATTAAAAAGTTGTAAATAAGCTAGATGAGGTCGGTGTTTCCTATCTAACTACTCTGAGAAGAAAGGCCGAAACAAACTCAGAGGTCACAGTCTCCTTTAAAGTCCAGACATAATCTTGGTCAGGCCATATGAGGACCATGTAGATAAGAGTCTGAAATGGTCTTTTGAGGAAAGAACCACACAGATTTTAGTGGACCTGTCCAGTCAGTGCAAGCATTTGTCAGTAATAGTGGAGCTCAACTCAGAACTTAAAGAGCTCAACGACTCGACGAACAATACCAAAGAAAGGACATTTGGGTAGGTCGCATAAAGTTCTCAAATTGCCAGACCTTTGCTAAAACTAACAGAACGAAAAATAAATATCCACATAGTCCTCACATTCACAATAAAACAATACTTTACAAGTAATCATCATGTCATTTTGTATATAATATTCAATAATGTCAATTTGTATATAAAACTGGTAGGTATATTTTTATGGCTTTCCATAATATTCAAAATGTCACAATGCTTAGCAGAGCGAGCAGCTCAATCCCATGCATTTTTGTCTTCTAAATAATCTGTGATTTAATAGTACCCTTTTTACAATACAGCTTTTAAATCGTATAATGGGTAAGTTTCGAATGTCAATGGGAAGTTTGTTATAAAAGCGTATACATTGACCCATGAACGAGATAACTGAGGATGCAACTATCTGCGTAGCTTATCAGAGAGAATCATCGGGTGTAATTATCCTGCCAGGGTGCGGGAAAGTCCGAAAGGGATACCGCGACCTTGGCAACAGGCAACTGAAGGAACACGGGTGGGTTTTAGTCAGTAAAAGTCTGACACGCCCTTCCGCTCCGCCCAGAGTGGGAGAAGTCATTTGATGATTTCCCACCCTCAAAAAACAAAAAAAAGGGTGTAATTATAGAGCCCATTTCTTGTAAATTTCTTATGTTCTTGAAATCCATGCTACAGCGTTTGTTATTAATATTAGTGCATCAAAAATATTCACATAAATGTATTCTCTCTCAATATATGGATAAGGATAATGTTCAACAGGAAATATGATATTTTTAGATAGTAAGTTGTAAAAGTAAACAACATTATATTCTGGGACAAGAGCTCTAGGGTAACAAGTAAAATAAATACTCCTTTTTTTTTGTAAGATGACATAATTATTTTTAAACACTTCATTGACCTCATTAACCACAAATTAATATTTAATCCTTTCCCTGTCCCAGGCTTATAAATATGTACCATCTAATAAATAAAATACAGCTCATTTCATTACAGAACAAATGGAGTGTGATGCCCTATTTGCAGAAAGTGATGATGAAGTGGAAGTGATGCCGACAACATCTGAACCAGTTGAAAGCGTCTCTACGGGAACTGAGACAAATACTAATGAACAAACACCGAAACCTGTCTCATCAAACTATGTTAACTCTACAACTCCTAACCAACCTTATGAAGTAAACCTCTCCTCACTCTCCCACCCTGCTGACTCACACACTCCTGTCCCTGAAGAATATCAACCCTTACCAGATAGCTCCAGCTCCCTTGACTACTCTTTTGGTACTAATAATCCTGACAGTACCGATGGCACTGGCCAGAGGAGAATCCCAGACATAAACATTCGTTATCAGCCAAAACCACACTCACTTAACCAACATGGTTACTACTTTCCGAACTATGCACATTATCCGGGCATTCAGCCGCCAAGGGAGTATGGAGCCCCTTACCACAACAACGTTATTGTCCTGAGTGAAGGCCGAAACTTTATGCCTCATCCACTCCCATACTCAATGTCCAATGGAATTCAAATATCTGATAATCACCCAGAATATGAATATTTACATCCAAGGTCCAATGCATATAATCAAGGAACTGCCACAGGAGACAATGCAATTCAACCGAATGGCTTAGAACGGCCTAGTCGCAAGCTCAACATTTCTCCTCGGAGACGACACTCGAAAGAGAATGAAGTACCAAATCTAATAGAAGTAAGTTCAGAAGAAGAAGATAATGTGTCCACACCAAGAAAGAAACAATGCGACAATGGTGCTGGGCACCTGGCTGCGAATGGCAATGGAAGTGCTGCAGGCACCGGAAACAGCAGTCACTCTGGAGAGCCACCGAGAGTGGAGGTCAAAGGTGAGCCTGGCACACAACCTACAAGGAACACAAATGCTTCTGTACCAAATGCTAGCAATCTGCTTTTACAAACTGTAGATCAACGAAGGCAAAACACCCAGAACAATAACAACACACAAACTCCAAACATGTCTGCAGTGAAGATGCAAATAAAGCAAGAAAACACAGTTTGTGGATCTCGCCGTAATTGTGGATGTAAAGTGAATTTCCACAGTGACTTGTCACAGCGTTCTCATAATCACACTGAAGAGTGTCACAGTCCAAATAACAACCGACAAAATGGATCTCAATCAAGTAGAGTACCTAAACAGAGTACCAGCAATGCAAGCACTGGCAGTGAAGCATCAGGGTTTATGGTAAAGGTGAAGGAAGAACCTGGTATGCAACAGCCTATTATTAAACAAGAGCCAACAAAAGACGAAAACATGCCGTCAGTGAGTGCCATCAAAACAGAAGTTGTGGAGCCATGTCAAGTTAAGATAGAGCCTGGTACTGCTAATGGAAACGTCACTGAAAATGTTGACGTGAAGCAAGAACTTGACAATGCAAGGAGATGTTGTAAAGTAGATGCTGGCGGCGACCGAAGACTGAAGGAAACGTCTCCACAGCCAGGGACTAGTTCGGGGCGCCAGGCGACTGATAACAGGCCGACAAATAATCAGGTATGGGGCAGGCATCAATTTAATGGCACGGTGGACTTAATTTTTTTACAGGCTATTGAAAATATGAAAAATATTGAATTCGCAGCAAATATAATTTAGTTTTCAGATTGTAATATAGTTTTTTTTATTTTTATTGCCGCGTAAAGAATTTTGATCAACAAAGTAAAACAGCGCCGCAATTTTGAAAAAACGTAAGAAAAAAGAATTTCGCGGTCTATATTGAAAGAATCTTCGTAATATGATTTAGTTACGTTTTGATTTGTCTAACTCAGGAACCGCAAGCTACGGAACCTTCGGCACCGCCTGGTAACGTGCTGTCAGCTCCTGACTTGCAACTGGATTGGGTCTCTGACTCCAGCTCGGATGATGGCGTTATGCTCGTAGGAGACGACTCCAATGCTGTAAGTATTTCATGGTCCTGGATCACATCAATTTAAATAATTTTGGTCTAATAGTTTTAAAGTTAGCAGGAAGGGAAGATTATTGATAGAATTCAAATTTACACATTTCTCAAAAAATCCCACGGTTGATTAAATTCTGAGGCAGGCGGAAAATCGGCGAACTTCCTTTTAAATTACCAGCAAAATCAGACGGATATGACGTGATGCAGTATCGCTCTACAAAAGCAATGGTTTTCTTTGAGTTAGTAACGTCGTGTTAGAGCAGCGGTGGCCCAGTGGTAACGGCCCTGACTTATCAGTTGTAGGTGTGGGTTCGAACCCAGGTAGGCGCTTTACTTTGTGTAAATAATTTTCATCACCGTTTTGAGAGCAGTCTCAAAACTGGGTAGGGCACGTACTTGTAAGAGGGACTACAAGTTTATATTTCAAAGCAAGTTGCTGGTGAATAATCCTGGCCACTTTGCAAGCACCGCCGTTAGCCAGACGAGAACAACCAGAGATAATAGGCCTAATGGACTCACCCGGACGATGGCATGCCCGACAGACTTTAATCGTCCTTCATAATATGTCTCTGGTAGTTAATCGTCAAGATAACTTCGTCCATAATTGCACAGACGAAACCTGCAGTTTCCCCGTAGCCAGGATACGGACGCTAAGAAATTGACACCGGGCTCCATGAATAGCCCGATAGAAGCGTCCGAAAAACCCCGTTTGCGCCAGTTCTCTTTAGCTATGGAGAGCGGCGTGAGCCCCTTGTTCACTGCGACCACATAACGGAGCTTGTCCATTTCGGCTTTAAAAAAATATTCCCTGAGACTGCACACCTTGCGGTTGTGGAGGGTCTTCGTATTTAAAAAGCCTCGACCTCCACACTTTCATAGGATGTACAGTCTCAGCACTAATCATCGTGGAATATGCATCCGGTTTGCGGTCTGCAGCATACGGCACAACATCCTAATACGGTACGCAGTGAGGTTAGTTCCTCCTTCTGTAGGCCCGTAATATGCGGGCATGACGTTCTCGTTCATAGACTGAGTCTTGCGTTGCACACAACCACCGGCAGCGGGAACTCGGCTCGGGGCCGGTTGGCCCATAAGTCCCAAGCTCCTCCGTGGCCAGCCTCTCCCCTGCCGACCTACAGGTGTTGGCGCCGGGGAAAAATACTCGTTACTCGAGCTCGACGCAACTACCACGGCCAGTGTCGTTACAGCGCTTACGGTGGGGCTGGGTACCGGCGGACCTGAGCGAAGAGTCCAGAAGTGATGGGCGTGCTCGTCATGTAGCTGATCTCGTCAACATTTTTTTATTTTCATACGTATTCGTTCTTATAAAACAGAAGTGACATGACAGATGTCACCTCCAATTTGGCAGTTTTTGATTAAAGTCTACTATTCTGGTCCGTTTTGCTCTTTTAAAATTATGTCGTGATTATTTGGGTTTCAGGCTTGTTGCAAGGTTCTCATGAAATAAAAAAAACTGCGAATAAACTGATTTACGATGAAACCAAATTCCGTGACGTGTTGACGTTGTGGTGTATTATTACATTACCATTTTACAAGCAACTGTTATAAAATGACAGAAGATCTGATCCTCGACGAAACCTGCGTACCTATTTATCTTTATAATTTTTTTTTCTGGCGTTTACCCCAATTTATTAGGGTCGGCGCAACATGTCTTTTTCTTCTATACTTCTCTATTAGTCGTCATCTCGGTAGTCACCTCCTTTCTACCCATATCATCTTTCGCACAGTCCATCCATTGTTTTTTTTTTTTTCTTACTCTTGTCCTACTGTTATAGCCATCCACATTTTATACTCAAAACTTTCCTCAATCCTCAACACATGTGCTTGCCTGAACCTGCCCATAACCTATTACTTTTCAATCACCAGAGCCACTTTACCTTAATCAATGAATATATTTCGTAAATACAGCAGCAAGAGGTGATAGACCTGACGGGGTCCCCGGGCCGAGTTGGCTACGCGGCGGAGGAGGCCGCGGCCCGCTCGCCCGCGGCCCCGTCGCCGCCGGGCGCGGGCTGGGTGGGCAGCGCGCGCACCATCCTCGGCGTGCCGCGCCGGGGCAGCTACCCGCCACATCTCACGCACAATGAGATACCGCCGCACGCTCATCTTGTACGGACCAGGTTAGTAACGCTTAGATAATGGACAAACGTGGTCTAAACGTCCACCCCTAACGAGACTACTATATAAAATTCTAAAATGCATTCACTGACAGACGCCGCATAGCCTAAACCGCAGGATCTAGGCATGACGTTTTACACAGAATTCCTTAAACAACGAAAGTAAGCAGTTAAATTAATCGAAGGATGGAGGTTACTTCGGAAATGATTCGTGTTAAAAGCACGCTGTTCTTCCGAACATTTTTATTTGAGTCGTAGGTAGCGCGGATAATCAATTTCATCGATATCGGTCAGACCGCACTCGTTATGGTACATTGTGATGTAATTTATGTATTCGTGTAGTAGCCACGGAGGTTTTGTGGAGTACCCATCTCCCAGATTATTAAAATTTGTTATATTTTTTGCCACGGTTAACATATTTTCAATGTTATTCAGGAAGGGCCTGTTTATTCTAAAAGCGTGTTTAAAAGTCTTAGTTTAAATCTTACTCGGAACTCTTCAAATGGTAAATTGTCAGTGCAGTGTTTATGTTTAGCAGTGTATAGACGCAGGTTTTTAGTGTGTTGTATGTAGGTCAGGAGAGTACCCTATCGTAGAACGTGAAGCAGAATCGCCAGAGAGATCAGCTTGGAAACGACTGGAGGAAGCTGTTACTGTTACTGCTATTGATAGCGGTCCTTGCACATCATCCCAATAAATGTTTTTGTATGTATTTTACAAAAACACTTTGATGTTTTTAGTTATTATTGTTACTTACAAAGAATATGGCATCCATACTAATATTATAAATTCGAAAGTAACTGTCTGTCTGTCTGTCTGTTACGTTTTCACGCCTAAACCACTGAACGGATTTCGATAAAATTTGGCAAGGAGATAGATGGCTTCCCGGGGAACGACACAGGCTACTTTTTATCGACATACCTCGCGGGCAAAGCTAGTTAGAAATATAAGGAACAAGTAATAATACCGGCCTATTATTGTCGCTGGCTCAAGACGCTGGGTAGACATAGTGACCTGGTTTAGGACATAGTAGTATACTTTTTATTCTGATATTCCCACGGGGTTGAGACTTATGCGGGTGAACCCGCGGGGTGGAGCTAGATAACTATAAGTCCAGGTTTCCTCACGATCTTTTCCTTCATCGATGCCAGAAATGTCCAAGATAAACTTAGAAAGTATCTAAGAATTGAAAAAGTCACAATGTTACTAGCCTGGATTTGAACCCACTACGTCGTGCACGAGAAACGAGGTCTCAACCACTTGGCCATCACGACAGTATCGTGAAACAAGTGTGTATGGAAAATAAAGCTATTATTATGATGCGTCAGGGTCCGCGTGAGCGCGTGCGGCGGCTGCCGGCGCTGCTGCTGCGGCCACGCGGGCTGCGCGTGCTGCGGCGCGCCGCCGCACGCACCGCACCACGCGCACCAGCCGCCGCACGCGCACCCCACCGCGCACCACCACCACCACGCGCCGCCCGCACACAGTGAGTACACCCTACGGCCGCACGCACCGCACCACGCGCACCAGCCGCCGCACGCGCACCCCACCGCGCACCACCACCACCACGCGCCGCCCGCACACAGTGAGTACACCCTACGGCCGCACGCACCGCACCACGCGCACCAGCCGCCGCACGCGCACCCCACCGCGCACCACCACCACCACGCGCCGCCCGCACACAGTGAGTACACCCTACGGCCGCACGCACCGCACCACGCGCACCAGCCGCCGCACGCGCACCCCACCGCGCACCACCACCACCACGCGCCGCCCGCACACAGTGAGTACACCCTACGGCCGCACGCACCGCACCACGCGCACCAGCCGCCGCACGCGCACCCCACCGCGCACCACCACCACCACGCGCCGCCCGCACACAGTGAGTACACCCTACGGCCGCACGCGCCGCACCACGCGCACCAGCCGCCGCACGCGCACCACACCGCGCACCACCATCACCACGCGCCGGCCGCACACAGTGAGTACACCCTACGGCCGCACGCACCGCACCACGCGCACCAGCCGCCGCACGCGCACCCCACCGCGCACCACCATCACCACGCGCCGCCCGCACACAGTGAGTACACCCTACGGCCGCACGCACCGCACCACGCGCACCAGCAGCCGCACGCGCACCCCACCGCGCACCACCATCACCACGCGCCGCCCGCACACAGTGAGTACACCCTACGGCCGCACGCACCGCACCACGCGCACCAGCCGCCGCACGCGCACCCCACCGCGCACCACCACCACCACGCGCCGCCCGCACACAGTGAGTACACCCTACGGCCGCACGCGCCGCACCACGCGCACCACCCCACCGCGCACCACCACCACCACGCGCCGCCCGCACACAGTGAGTACACCCTACGGCCGCACGCGCCGCACCACGCGCACCACCCCACCGCGCACCACCACCACCACGCGCCGCCCGCACACAGTGAGTACACCCTACGGCCGCACGCGCCGCACCACGCGCACCACCCCACCGCGCACCACCACCACCACGCGCCGCCCGCACACAGTGAGTACACCCTACGGCCGCACGCGCCGCACCACGCGCACCACCCCACCGCGCACCACCACCACCACGCGCCGCCCGCACACAGTGAGTACACCCTACGGCCGCACGCGCCGCACCACGCGCACCACCCCACCGCGCACCACCACCACCACGCGCCGCCCGCACACAGTGAGTACACCCTACGGCCGCACGCGCCGCACCACGCGCACCACCCCACCGCGCACCACCACCACCACGCGCCGCCCGCACACAGTGAGTACACCCTACGGCCGCACGCGCCGCACCACGCGCACCACCCCACCGCGCACCACCACCACCACGCGCCGCCCGCACACAGTGAGTACACCCTACGGCCGCACGCGCCGCACCACGCGCACCACCCCACCGCGCACCACCACCACCACGCGCCGCCCGCACACAGTGAGTACACCCTACGGCCGCACGCGCCGCACCACGCGCACCACCCCACCGCGCACCACCACCACCACGCGCCGCCCGCACACAGTGAGTACACCCTACGGCCGCACGCGCCGCACCACGCGCACCACCCCACCGCGCACCACCACCACCACGCGCCGCCCGCACACAGTGAGTACACCCTACGGCCGCACGCGCCGCACCACGCGCACCACCCCACCGCGCACCACCACCACCACGCGCTGCTCGCACGGTCTATCTACCCGAATGTGAACGGCCAACTTGAAATAATTTTTCTAGACAGCTAAAACTTAAAATGTTACTTAAATATTCACAGTGAAGCCTTAGAATCAATTTATAACGGGTGTAAAAAGACGCTTAACGAATGATGCCATCGTTGTGTTTCTTTTTGGTACTGAACCATTCCTGGGATCATGCTAGTAAAGTTTTTACGAAAACTGTTAAAATTCAAATCAAAATATTTAAATGTTATCCCCATAACTCCTGTACTGCTGCATGCACCCAAAAGTACAATGTATATTGCATGTGTTGCATTGCGCGCTGCCGGAAACAACGATCATTAACACCACCAAAATTATGCTCAAAATTGATAAACAGAATTCGTCGATAACGGCTATGTACTTGTACACCTTATATTGCCGGCTTACAGCGGAAGAGAAATGTGGAATTTCGTGTGTTATGGATAACTTTTCTTTCAACAAAAACAGTGGGTGAACGTCGTAGGGACGGCATGTCAGTCGCTCCGCCGTACCTCGTCCACGAGCGGCTCTGGCAACGACAACATCACATGATGGTGAGTGCACTTCCTCAAACTTAGATATTCACATAAAGAAACTTATAAAATTTAAAAAACTACTCCATTATAAAAACCTTCCTCCATTTCTTCTACTTCTGGCTTATGGCCTGACTAGTTTGGTGTTCACACTTTGTTTGGCATGCGGCAAATTTATCTATGTCAGGTGAGTTTTTTAGCCACATCTTTGATTATTATTCGTTATTATTTCAGGAGCTACAACGTCGCAGCATGATGGGCGACGGCTTCGGTCCCGCCTTCGCGCAGTTCCCGCCAGTGCCGCTCCCGCCAACCACAGTGCTCGCTGTATATTCATTTTCTTTATTTTACTTCATCATCATCATTATTAACTATTGGTTACCTAGTTGATATTAATTTATGAATTAGTTAAGCCCCTTCTTGCCTCAGCCTTTATACGCATTTTAAGGTCCCATGACAGGAGAATTTTTGTTTCTCTTTCAAATTTTCTTTGTAGAATCGTGATCCGAACTCATTAGTCCAGATGGTTAGACAGACAAGATCCCTCATTCGAACAGATGAGGTGCCCTCTGCCCTGCCATCTCTCCTTCTTGTTACACACAGTGGTAATGCTTTCCTTATTTCAGTTCCCCGATGAGTTGGAACAACGTGACATTGGAGGAGGCCCGCCGCCGCCCATGATGCTGTAAGTACTTCTATGTTTTAAAGTATTCAATTTTATTACTCAAGATCCAATATATCTGCCAAATACTGATTTATTAAATCTGCTACTTGCCTTATTGATATTTCGGTGGCGAGCATGGTGAATTGACAATCCATGATCGCAAGAATTTACAAAACTCGTACTGATACTGATGTTGGGCCCAAATATCGATAGACTCGTACTGTCTCATACTGTTGACCAAAATCCGCGCGGCGAGAACAAATGTATTCGCTTCTAGGCGGCGTCGACTGGCGAGCCGGGTGATTGCAGCGATTCGAGGGCAAAGACCCGTCACCACGAGGTATCGTCAGCCTTTATAACTCCATAGGCGAAGTGTAGATATTACCAATTCACTCAGCTCAAATCAGTCGCTTCGTCTACTTTGTTCAACTATCTACTCTACGATTTTACAATCTGCATTTTGAATTAACATTTCGGAAATAATTATTATCACTTCAGACTACAATTCCTACAGAATTTTCAATTTTTCATTCATAAATGAATTACGTTTTGTGGTGTAATTTGAAAATGTCTTATAAGAAGTTTTGTTTTTTCCAGTGACAGACAACATATCCACCACCACATGCACCATTACATGCAGATGCACCCGTCGCCTCCGCACCTCCACATATCGATCCAGCCATCATTTATGGTAAGTTAACCAAACCCATTGACCATAAATAAAATTGATTGACTTATTTTTTTAAGGCTCTTGTACACGAGGACAGTTTTTCGCCTGTCGAGAGGCGAGAATGCGAGTCTCGTCGAGACTCACGAAGACCGCTGGTAGTTTAGATAAAAGTTTCAAGTTTAAACAGCATGTAACGAAAAACCTGTCCGATCCGTGAGGGTGTTGTTAAGAATCATACTGAGAGACTATTTATGTGTTTTTTTTTTTCTTTTAAAAAGGAAAAATTCGCCGCATTTTTTTCAATGGGGAATTTTACACAAGTCATCACTTATCAGCTGTTTAGAAAATTAATTGGGGTAATTTTGGTAGGTACTAAAAATGTGAATTTCAAATTGCAATAACTTTTTTATTTTCAATAATTATAAGGTTTTTTTTTCTGGTAATGTTATTGCAGTACGTTTGTGCCCTTTTCGGATCGAACAGGGTTAGCTACTCGCTGCGCAGAACCCCACCCCTCACCCCCGCTGACACATGAATTCCTTACTGCGCAGCGACTCGTCTCATATTCCGAGCCGCCATTAACTTTGAATCGGGCTGTACCTTTCGAGAATAGTATATTATGCAATTAGTGAATAAAGGACGGATTTAAAGCGAGTGCCATAGATGAATCACGAGCAAGTGAAAGATTCTAACGACTGAATCACGACCGTAGGAAGTGAGCGAGTGATTTAAGTGTTAGAATCCTGAACGACGCGAGTGATTCATGGCCCTCGATATAAATCCGTTTTATTCAAGAGTTGCATACTATACTTTATACCATGACTACGAGAAAAGGAACTTGTAACTTCGAGTACGTTGTTATGTCATTTTTATGCCGTGTTTTTATAGTAACTACACCGTAGTATAGAATACAAACTCCATAATGTCGATGACTTCTTTTTCTTCGACAATTCATTAAAATAAGTTAGGAAAACAGACTCTGAAAATGTGCCAAAAGCTTGATTTTCATTTTTCCTTTTGCAAAACTCATCGTAGGCTTTGATGTAAACCAGCCGTGATTTGTTGGGTAGCAAGCTTTCTACTATATCGGCCGCCCTCTCCTTCATAAACTCAGGTGTTAACACATCTTCATCACTTGAATACATTTTCAACCGATTTATTATTAAGTAACACTAAACTTTTTGTTCGTACAACTTACAATATTTAAAATAGCGCCAATTTACTAATGACAGCAAAGAACACATTCGTTTTTATTCTAATGCTAAACTCCTGTTCGAAAATCAAATACGAGTTTTTATAGCATTGAGATGGAGTTCGAACAAATTGGTGTTCTAAATTCAAACACCAGAACAGTGATTATAAGTGCTTTTTATTCACTGTTTTCAGTGAATAAAATAAGCTTTTTAGAGGGGGAATGGTATAATAGTATATTATGCAATTAGTGAATAAAGGACGGATTTAAAGCGAGGGCCATAGGTGAATCACGAGCAAGTGAAGGATTCTAACGACTGAATCACGACCGTAGGGAGTGATTCATGATGATTGAATCACGACCGTAGCGAGTGATTCATGATGATTGAATCACGACCGTAGCGAGTGATTCAAGTGTTAGAATCCTGAACGACGCGAGCGATTCATGGCCCTCGATATAAATCCGTTTTATTCAAGAGTTGCATACTATACTTTATACCATGACTACGAGAAAAAGAACTTGCAAGTTCGAGTATGTTGTTATGTCAATGTTATACCTTGTTTTTTATAGTAACTACACCGAAGCATAGAATACATACTCCATAATGTCGATCAGTCGATGACTTCTTTTTCGACAACTCATTAAAATAAGTTAGGAAAACAGACTCTGAAAATGTGCACAGCTTGATTTTCATTTTTCCATTTGCAAAACTCATCGTAGGCTTTGATGTAAACCAGCTGTGATTTGTTAGGTAGCAAATGTTCTACTATATCGGCCGCCCTCTCTTTCATAAACTCAGGTGTTAAACACATCTTCTTCATCACTTGAAAACATTAAACTTTTTGTTCGTACAACTTACAATATCTAAAATAGCGCCCATTTACTAATGATAGCAAAGAACACAAAACAGTTTTAATTCTAATGCTAAACTCCTGTTCGAAAATCAAATCAAATAGGAGTTTGTATATCATTGAGATGGAGTTCGAACAAATTGGTGTTCTAAATTCAAACACCAAAACAGTGATTAAAAGTGCTTTTTATTCAGTGAATAAAATAAGCTTTTTAGAGGGGGCATGGTATAAAACCTATTTTCTTATCGTGTTTAGAAATATAAAAAAAGTTTTTAAAAACTGGTATTTCAAGTAAGTAAACAAAAAATGTATGGTAATGAATAGAAATAGAATTATGTAGGTATTATGTTTAGATATCGTTACCCAATCGCGTCTGCTGAATTTCACTAACTAATGTAATTTGTATGTTTCAGGGCACCGGCGCCATGGCCGCGGCGATGGTGTACGCGGCGGAGGCGGCCGAGGAGGCGGAGTCTCGCGCGTGGCGCGGGCGCGGCGCGTCCAGCGCCGTCATCGAGTCCAACACGTACCGCCACGCCTACCGCCCCGCGCCCAGCCACCAGGACGAGAAGTGCACCATCTGTCTGTCGCTGTTCGAAGTCGATTCTGATTGCAGGTTTGTTAAACAACTATCAATGTTTAACCAACTTGAAATGGAGTGGTTATGTAGGGCTAGTAGTGGTAGTACACACAAACTTTTATAGGGGGGTTAGATACCTACTAGTACTACCACCCATCTCTTTTGCGCCTTTTGGTCGCCGTACGACAGCTCACTCGATGGTGCCATGTGAAATAAGGCGTCTGAATCTGCAGATTTATCCTTCGGTATTTACATATGTTACAATAGTGTCGCTTTCGGACCCATTTCTTCGAAGGGATCTGTGAGTTCTCCAAGGGATAATATACATTAATTAGACCTGATCCTGTTGTACTCTGGTAATAACAGGAATGAAATCTACCAGCTAGAACTAACGTCGTTTGCTATGCGGACACTTAAATGCTTGCTTGTGGGCCACCTACATTTAAATCTTACTACTTTAAGTTCGGTTTGGTAGATTTTGTACCTGAAATATACTGTCTGTTTGGCTCCTCTAACCACCACTTATCGTTTCGTGTCTAAGTAAGACAACCCAAAACTCAATCAATTTGCCACGATACCCCTTGGTAAGACTGGTTGGCAGTCTAAAACTCATTCTTGTAAAATGTCTTGTGTTTTCAGGCGGTTACCATGCATGCACCTGTTTCACATGGAGTGTGTGGACCAGTGGCTCAGCACCAACAAGCACTGCCCGATCTGCCGCGTGGACATAGAGACGCATCTCAACAAAGATGCCACGTTTTAAACACCAAGGTATGTCTCACTATCATTATATCTACAACGTGCCGCTACAATGGTGACATTAATTTAACACACGTATACGATTTCGCGTATTCGTTTTATGAAAATATTTAAATTTCATTAAACGTTATTATTTATTGGTTTATTTACAATTTTCTAAATTACCATCCTGGAACAACCTGTACTTAAAGAACTGTAGTGCAGAGGTCATTTGCCGGGGTCACGGATCATATGTAGGCGAATAAAAGGAAAGCCGTGCAATTTCTTAGAAATTATGCCGACAAAGGATCTTCACCGATAGAACGTAAGCCAGCTGGTAGGTAGCTTCATGAATGAATCTTTTACACAGAGTGATCTCAATTATTATTGTGGTTATGTTTTTATTATTTAGTTAGTTTGTTTTATGTTTACTGGCCACTAGCCCTACCCGTGTGTTAAATTAATGTCGCCATTGTAGCGGCACGTTGTATAAGACAGAAATAGGAATATCTATGCTATGCATAATAATTATTATAAACTAGCTAACTCGACTGACGCTTGTCCTGTAAATTTCAATTATTCATACAAAATTCCGATTTTCGTGGCTGCTTTACCAATTTTTCTTTCGATAAAATCCTAATTATAAACATTTGGCAATAACAAAAATTGCCAAATCGGTCCAGCCGTTCTCAAGTTCTCATCTTTATTTATATTACCAATTATAATACATATTTCTTAAATTTTATATAGGAAAAAAATGTATCCTAGATATATCTAGGATACACACACACTCTATCATATATGATAGAGTGTAATATCAAGTGAAAACTATAAAGCAAAACAACAAAAATGTAGTTTAAAAGTATCTTATTGTCTATCACACTAATTACAATTATTTGAGAATGTATACAGTTAATTTAGCTGGCAGGTTTGCTATAGTTCTTTTTTATTCTACTACTCTTGAATAAATAATTTCTTCTTGAATTTAAATTCAGTATAGAATTAATATAAATTGTATTAAATAGCTTGTATTTATAAAAATAGATGTGAAGTACAATACAATATTTGTACACAAGCCAATACAATATGACCTAGCTGTCTTGTTCACTCACATCTGCAACTATTTCCTTGTATCCTACCCACCACATACAACTAAAGCAATAAATTCAATGTTGCGAGTATAGCAAAACAAAGATAAATAAATGTCACACTGCCGAAAGTTACGTGAAAGACAGTACTAACCGCGAGCATTCGCTTCACGAACTTTTTTCCAACCGTTTGTTGCGCGACCTTTTGTTACGCGACGAAAATTCATTCGTGAAAGGAACAGTTTAGTGTGTAACCTGTTGTGAGTGAGGTCCTTTCAGTTACTTTACGTCTCATTTTGCTTCAATGTCAATCACAGTGATATTTTATAGTTGTTGCAATAAGGTTGCTGTTGGATTACTACCATTGACAATTCTGATAAAATCAGTGATCATTCATTTCTCGTTACGGGTTGCTACTGTCAGTGATAAAATAATTCTGAAAGGACTGTATGTGAATTCAAACACAAAAAACAAATTCTAATAGCTGTGCTAGCGCACGAATGTTCGTTTCGCGAATTTATGCTCGTTGAGTAGTTCGGCATCTTAACGCCCACAGTGAAAATTACATGATGTAATTATATTGATATGTTTGATGTATTTAGCATTGCAGGAGTAAACACGCCGTCATTTTTCTATGCGTATTTTTCCATAAATGTGCTAACACAGGCAACTAAGACTGCTCAATTCTTGGCAATTTCAATACAATCGTAGCATTGCCGTAAATTACGTGGTTATTGTGCCCATGTTAGCGCATCTTAAGTCTTCGATTGGCTTTTCTTCTCATTCTTAGCATCTAGTTTCAGTTTCTCCTGCAGTTGCGGGGAGTTGAGGATAGCCTGCTGCTGCAGCTCCAAGCTCTCTTGCTGCAAATCGTGTGTCAGCTGTTTCTGCGCGTTGCAAGCCCTGCAACACACGCACTACTGCCACTATATGTATATACACAGAATATCAATTAAGGATAAGAGTATTTTGTTTATAAAATTTTGTTACATTATCATTATTACAATGTTAGAAGTCAAAAGAAGTGACTATTGTTGTTTTACATATTATGTGCATATGAAATATCTAAATATATGTATTAAATTTAATTTAAAAAAGCAATCTGTTAATTTTGAGCACTCTCCTATAAAATATAAAAGAGGAAAAAAAAATGAAAACTGTAAAATATTTGTCTAAAAACTTAACATGCTTTAATAAACTTATTTTTTTTTTGTATTTTTTTGTTTATTTACCTGCATGCATGATCAATTCGCTCACAAATGGCATCTGATGCAGCAATGTTTCCAGATAGATATGATATCTCTGCTGCAACTGTTGCTATTTTTTCTGCATAATCCATGTAACCTGAAAAATTGATCAATAATTTTTAAATATAGGTAGGAATGGGTGTTCAAATAAGGTTATTACATGTATACATGCTTGGCCATGTACCTGCAAGGTATTAAATTGATATGTATGAGAAGTTCATTATTAATTTAGTAACTTACTAAATAAAGTGTGAAGATTGTGTTTTAAGTCACACATTGCTCCTCTCAAGGCAACCAGTTGGTCCCAATGGTTTGGTGGAGTGCTGTCCTCACCCCACTCCAGGGCTTGTTTCACCAGGCAGATCTCTCTCGACAAAGCTTCTCGTAGCCTATGAAGCAGAACAAAAGCAAGAAATAAAGAAATTATATAAAAAAACCTACTGTCCTAATGTTATCATAAGTATCAACTTATGACAATTTTATAGCCTTCCAGTAATCAAAATATGCGGTAAACAGGATATCTACAAATGAGCATAAAGTATTCAATTTCTTTTGTCTCTGGATACAACAAAGCTGGGAATCTGGCAGGCTGATGATAATGAAGCCTCAATTTCAGGTTATCAACATGTGTGTTTACGAGAAATAACTACCCATGATGATTACCTTTCACTAGTATCTTGGATAGCGACTAACGTAACAGTCAGAAGCTGCGAAGCTGCATTTACATTGATGGTTGTAGCTTGTCGGATCATAAATTCGTGTTCAAGATTATCTACATCCCAAGTTACGTCTAACTCTTTTTGTTTGTCGTCACAATATGCCGTGGTTAACAGTCCCATGGTTGCAGGAGCATAATTTCGAATCTTTGTGACAACGATCGTACGATGAGTTCGGTAAGCAGCTTTGGCAGTTTTTATAAAACAAAATAGTCCGTTCCTAAACATAGTGTTAATGGGATGAACAAGGATAGGCTGGTGAAAATTATACATATATTTTTACACCATTTTTCGTTTTAGTTGAAAAGAAAAAAATATGACACCCGATTTTTCCCGATTCGTAAAATTATTTGAGGTTATGTTTTCTGTTTTGGTTCTTCAATTTTGATTTTTTTCCTGAATTGTCACTGTCAGTCAAGTGTCAGTACGCTGTCAGTACCATTTCGTTTGCGGGAGTGTTGCCAGATCCATGAAAGTTTACAAAATCCTCTACAAAAAACTTTTAGCCGTTTTCTGAGACAAAAAGTTCATGCCAGAGGAGGCTCTTTTTTAGTCCCAATTACACACTATAGCCAAATACTTTGGCGGTTCGCCACAGTATTTCACACACTCCACTGGCGATTGTGGCCAAATTGCTAAAAATTGGTTTGTCTGCCAACACTACAGTTTGAAAACTTCTTTTTCGTTCGGGAACGACGGGACTTCACAGGAGTATACGCAAGCGGGCCAACAAGGCGCGAGTTTAGATTCTGATTCACAACTGCAAAAACCCTTATTTATAGATTACTAGTGTAATCTCAGTGACATGCGGTGCCAAACGGTGCGTTGCGACCACAGAATATACTTACTCTAGGGAGGTTGCGACGCCGTGCGGAATCACATTCATATTATAGTCGGCAACTCCGGCACCGTAACAAAGTAGGTAGCGGTGCCACACAGCCACACCGCGCCTCCGCCGCTCCGCAATGTATCGTGCATAGAACATTTCTTCGTGCATAGAACATTTCTTTTTGGTATCGTGTGGTCTGGCTCAGAGGGGAGAGATTGATAATATTCATAACCATCGCGGGGTCATGTAATTTCAGTATGTAATTAAACACTATATAGATTTAGCATGCTCAATAATATATTACTCTCACGATAACTCTTTTCAATAAAAAATATGGGAATAATCTTTCTGTTCTTCTGAAGCAGCAACTACATTGAAGTTCAATACGGCGACTCCACGGTCCACAGCAGTTATAAGGCGGTATGGGTCAAAATCTAAACTATACACAGGCGAAGCTTTCCGCTGCGTGAAATACATCTGAAAAATTGACATAACAGCTGTTACTAATGAGTAGCTATCATCATAATGTGCAATAATAACGCAAGGTAATGTTTATTGACCTGAACATGATTAATTTGATTGCGTGTATCAAATAACACGCAACGTGAATATTCAGCCGATCCCGCTACAATACCCCATTGACCATCAGATTTCACACAGTAAAATGTGCATTGAAAAGGATCCTTTGTATTGTACACCTGAAAAAAAAATTATATTATTGCACTTCTAGTCCCTCACATCACGCCAGTGCATTCTGTGCATTCTAATTTCTATCAATCAATAATTGAATGGAATTTCACTATACACTTTTTAATCACTTTGTTTTTTTCTTGACAGTTAATGATGTGTATAATATCAAGCCTTTCTGGCGTATTAGACTGAATATGCCAAAAAGAATATTATGGATTTTAGTTCAGCCCTATTATCAGGATTTATAATATATTGGAAATACGACCTATGGGGTATGTTACAAGGCTGTAAAAAATACTTTACCACTTCTTGTGTTCTGATGTCTATCATTTGCAGGACTCCTGAGTGTGTAACATATAATATAGTGTTCTCATCATGCCATTGTATGTCACGCACAGCTTGTTTAGGATTCTTGGTTGCATCAGCAGTCATCAGGAATCTGGGGCTGGAATGACACTATGGTTGATTTTATTATGGTTATATTAATTACTGTTAATAGTTAGGATAAAAAATGTTTTTTATCATAAAATTATGTATAATTTATTAATGATACAAACATATTTAATTTCTATTTTTGGGCCGAGTTATAACACGCGCCCGAAGCGCCCATCTTGTACAAGCGCTAACAAGTGTAACATCAAGCGCTGCCCTCTAAGGGCGCGCGTAATATGCGCATCGAACGCGCGTCTGACGCGCGCCCCACTTGGGCGAACACTTATTTATATATTCGTAGTCGTTTCCTTTTTACTTTTTTTAACCCCCCGACGGAAAAAGAGGGGTGTTATAAAGTTTAATTCCATGTGATTTTCTATGCATCAGTAATAAACTTAAAAGAAACACAGTCAAAAGATACAACAAAATGTGGACATCATGTTGCGTTTGACGGACCGGCGCGCTCGGCACGCGCCCAAAACTCAGCATACTGAGCGCGCGGCTCAGGCGCCTGTTATAAGTAGAGCCTTAGGTACAGAAATATTATAAAGCATAAATGGTGGGATTCGATTTTAAATATATTTTGTTTTGTACATACATAAAAATAAAATAAACTTGAAAATACCTACGTATTCACATCAAGCAAAAGAGGCTTACTGTTTCCATTAAGACCTATTGCTAATTTGTCTGCAGGTTTATTAAGAGCCATACATTTTGTACCAGCACTTTCATACATAGAGACATTATATATATCTGAAATAAAAAAATACAGGGGTTAGCACTAGCATATCTTATATGAATATAATTTTTATTTCCTGTTAATTCTATTTGGAATCAGTCGTCGGACTATATAATTTAATAATATAATGACATTTCTTTTTAGCCAAACACACTTTGTAATCCATATCCATGCTATAATCCGAACTAATATTATAAACACGAAAGTGAGTTTGTTTGTTTGTTACGCTTTCATGCAAAAACGGCTGAACGAATTTCAATGGAATTTGGCATATGGGTAGACAATGACCTGGCGAAGAACATAGGACCTTTTATCCCGAAATTCCTATGGGATCGAGAAGTATGCGGGTGAAACTACGGAGACTAGTAATATTATAAATGCGAATGTAACTCTGTCTGTTATCTTAACCTCAGAACCAATATTGTTAAGAAATTTAACAGACAATTAGCCTGAGATTTGGAGAAGAACATAGGCTAAATTTTCATCCTGGATATTAATATGTGATTAAAAATGATGAATATGACAAACATGCAGACGAAGTCACGGGCAACATTAAGTTCATTATAATAAAAAAACTTACTTGTTTCATTGCCTCTTAAAATGTATGTTGTATTTCCATTGTCTTCTTTCCTTAAGCTGCAGAACCTTAATTCAGAGCTGTTATTAGACCCTGTAACAACCATGACTTGATTTCTACCATCTATCACCTCAACTGCAGTGACTTCCTTTTGACCATTCCCATGACAATCTTGTATGTGATACTGTAACCACGGTCTCTTCTTTGTATTGTTTACTTGGTATAGAGCTATACAACCGTCTCTGAAATTTAATTGATTATTTTATGAATAAACAATTGCATAATAATTAATTTCAAAATGGAGATTTTAATCATAAATTCAGTGCACAAGACGGCCTGCCTGCCTCTCCCATACTGTATTTCTGTTTCTTCTGTTTATAGAAAATGACATTTTACTCTATTTTGTAACATAAAAGCTTCTGCCCACAACTTCGGCTTGTTAAATTTCTTGTTCCTCTGACCCACCATGTCGTTTTGCTGTGGGGATGGGCTGCAGATATTGATTCTATCTTTATTTTGCAAAAGAGGGCTGTCCGAGCCATCTACAACCTCCACAGACGCGAATCTCTAAGGGAACTGTTTAAAAAAATTAACATCATGACGGTTCCTTGTCAGTACATATATGAAAACATTATGTATGTTCGGAAAAATCTACATCTTTTTAGTAAGATAAGTGACAGGCATAACTTTAACACTAGAAATAGGAACAAATTAGATCAACCACGTTTCAGATTGTCTAAAGTACATACTTCTTTTATGGGGTACTGTGTAAAATGTTATAATAAAATACCACTCATTATTCTTCAACTAAATGAGAAGAAATTTAAAACATGCATTAAACGCACACTATGTAGACAGGCATATTATAAGTTGGATGATTATATTGTAGATAAAAATGCTTGGCTTAATGCTGGTCCTGCTCCACAGGCACTAGGGCTTACTAGTTAAAATTTTTAATATTTGGAAGAGTTGCTTCCCCTTTTTTTTTCTGACTTTACAAACTTAAGTTTATTTATTTTTTTCTTTAAATTCTATTATTTTAATCTTTCATGTACATTGCAAATTATAGTTTTGTATAAATTAGAAGCATTTTTTCAATTTTGTAAATGTGAGTACCATGGAGCCGTTTAATATGGTATCATGTTTTATATTGACTTGAAAGAGCATGGCTGATGAGAGTATGTCATACTCACTTAAATGTCTCGCTGATGGTGGCGCGTGTGTTGGATCATTCGGTTCCCTACAAAATGGTTGAGCTGGATGGTGCTGACCCACGTGTCATGTTCGTGAACGGGCGCTGTCAGTTGAGACTGGTCATCTCTCATCTGCCAGGGCTTATTTTTAATCTTATATTTTGAATTGTTTTTGATTATTTTTCATTTGACATTGTTCTCACATATAGAAGCACCAAGAATACTGTACCCAGGATTTTGTAATATCTATATCCATTTTTAAAAGAGTGTCCTTGGAGTTTCTTGCCCGTTCTTCTCCATAGAGATCTACGATTTGGAATGGGCAACTAGCTTCAACTTTTTGACTAACTGACCGATTCTTTGACAATTCAAAAGTGCCTGTAAATGGTTTAATTGAAATAAATGCTTTGAGTTTGAGTTTGAGTTTGAGTTCGTATCGCCCGCCCGCGCGATTACTTCGTTTTCGCTTAGCGTTTTTTCTATTTTCTTTTTGGTTGGCTCCTAAAGGTTGTAGCGTGATATTAAATAGTCTGTAACTTTCCTCAAGAATTGGGCTATCAAATGCAAAAAGTTGCATGCAAAATGTTTCAAATCCCGAATGGCAGTTCCAGAGATTAGCGCATTCAAACTAACAAACAAACTCTACAGCTTTACTATATTAGTATAGATATACAGACCTGTTTCCACAAGCTAAATAATTGTTTTTTATCACAAATCGGGAGATATCATTGGTCCTCACATCATGTCTTTGTATTTTAGGTACATCTACTTTCCATAGTGTTTCTCTACAGTTTGGAAATCCTTTCCTATTTGTTGGATAACAGTGCAGTTCAGAGCCCACTGACACAAGTAAGATTTCCGAGTTATGGAATGTTAACCATGGCATGTAGTTGGTGTAGTGATTGATGACCACCTGAGGAGTACATTTTATCATGATCATGACGTATTGGTGATGAATAACATTCAAGATTTTTGCACAATAAGTGTCACATACAACAGCTAGTATGTGTCTTTACCTTACTTTTATAATAACCATTGCACCAGTTATGTGAAGTTCTGCATCGATGATACCATAATTCATTTGATTTACTGAAACATAAGTAATTATTATAAGTAGCACTAGGTCAAAAGCATAGGTAAAATAGAAAAATATACAAATTAGCGAATAAAAACCACAGTAATTGGAAATCAGAGAACCTGCTGTCTGACAAATCAATCATCAGTTTGTTTCGGGTAAGGGGCCTCCAAATTGTATTATCATTTTTAATTAGATCATTGAAAATCTTACAAGATAGCATTACATTGTGAAGATCTGTTATGTTTAACCTCTTAAAAATATTTACTAATATATCAACAGGTAATAACAATATATTATCAGTCGTCATTGTACTTTTTTTCTATGTCATAATGTTTCAGTTTTGATCATTATTTATTAATACTAGATAATTATTTTAGCATTAACTTCGATCGAGACCCATCACCCATGACAGACTTATGTCAAAAATGACGTTATCAATACGACAATGACAAAACAAGACAGCCTATTTGACAAATAGGTGACACTATTGATGCATGGAATTATTAAGTACTAGTCATTTTCAGCATTTCTCATGTTATTTTCACTTCAAAAATGGTACACACGGCTACATATCAAGCTGTACAATTCCATTATAAGCTGACCTCGCACTGTACGGAAATCCTATACAATCAAAAAGCGTAAATACGTCCAAAAAGTATGAGGCGCGCGCTCAGAACGCTGCGTTTTGGGCGCTCAATACAATTATATGAATTTCTATGTAACGAATTACATCAAGCGCGCCCTCGACGCGTGAAGGTAATTTATTTTTTTCCTATTTCTCCTTGTCTTTTCTCTGCATCAGTAATAAACTTAAAATAAACAGTTATGAATATGTTGAGGGTTCAAAAGTTACGACAAAATCAACAAAATATAAACATCTTGTCGTGTTTGACAAGCGTCTAACGCGCGCGTTTTGTATTGAAATTCAAAATCTTAATCATATTAAAGGGGTGATAGACGTGCGAGCAAGTACGCGTACGTATGGCTTCGTGAGCTAACTCGCCTGGCTGTCATCGCCGCGAGCCGTGAGCCGCCAATTTGACACTGACATTTTGAGCAAGCTTCACGTGTGTCACCGACGGCGAGCCGAGTAAGGCCGCGAACTTAAGTACGCAGGTCTGTCACCGAAGGCGACCCAAGTAAGGTCGCGAACTTAAAAACCGCGTACTTTAAATACGCACGTCTATCACCCCACTTAAGATTTCATTCCCTGCGAGATGCCGATGCCGCATGCCGGTGGCTAAATGCACCGCGTCTGTATCCAGCATTATAACTAAGCGATGGCGACGCTGACAACGGTCTCTGTTCTGGCACTCATTTTTTCCTTCTTCACTTGTATGTCAAGTGTAAATCTTTGGCAATCTGTATTTGTACAACATCACATCATCATCATGACAGCAGGCAGAATAGAACTATAGAACTACATGGTGTGAAAGGGATGCAGAATGGGGATGTAGGAAGTGCCAAAAAGTATCGATATTTATCATATCGATATTAAAAAAATATATCAATATCGACTATGATAAAATTATCAACAACAAACAAATCGATGTATCGGTGTATTTTTTTAAAATTTTATGTGTATTTGAAAAATATTGGTGAATTCCAATTGTAACGTATTTGTTTTCTAATATTTTATAAACTAAATTAGGAAAACAATGTCTACTTTTTACAGCTCTGAATTCCAGCAGTTTTTGTCAGTGGCTTCAACGGTGTTACTATTGGAAATATATCGTAATAAATATATCGTCGATACATATTGATATTATAAATCGATTTATCCAAATAATAAGTATCGCCTGTAAATACCGTTATATCGCACAAAAATTATCGATATATCGATATTTTTCTGCAAGCCCAATGCAGAATGTAAAAAGCGTAACGTTTTCTCAATGTCTTTCGTTCGTAGGGTCATGAAATTATTAAAAACTGAACGGAAACGATTACAAAATTAAATGTGATATTAGATGAATTTGTGTAGCGTTTGTGTTTAAGTTTACTTAGTTTTTCAAGGAAAATTTACGTTAACGAGCCTATAAATGGTTTCGTGAAGTAGTAGGTAATTGATTTGTTATTGTCTCAAAATAAATGATGCCAAAATAAACCATTGTTGTTCTGTTGTTCTATGCCTGTTGCACTGCAGCAGTGGCCGTGGCCCCTATGGATTTATTTAAGGGTACGTATAGCCGTTATTAATAATTTTTGAACTAATTCGCTGCCGTAACACTGGAGTAAACGTCAGTAATTAATCCTTCCACGCGATTACGTCGAACTCTATCAAGGCCGCGGGCCGTGCTGTCCCGTACCTGGCACGCGATACTGAGTTCAGAGTTGGAACCACTGCGGAGTGGTGTGCATTAGTGTTCAGTGGGTGGATCTCGATATCATAATATTTTTATCGCGGGTTGAGTAGCGGCTGGTCGCGCGGTACTTGTGTCAAACAATTGCTTACAGCCCGAGCTGTGCGCAGTGTATTGCGATCTTTGTCCTCGCCTTGCCGCATTCGTGTTCTAAACTACGATTTACTATCGCAGTATCATAGTCATAGACTTATCAGTGATGTTTTTGATACTGTTTTAAGTGTTTCCCATAAGATTTAACTGAAATAAGTGAGTTTTTGTGCAACTTTTTATAACATTTGTTTACTATTTATTAAGTGTGTTACTAAATTGTTAAGTTCTATGACTCATTTGTTACTAGAATCTTCAAACAAGTTTTGTGAGAAATATTTTTTTGCCTTATTGTGTATAAATAACTGGAAATACCACAATTTATAAGTATTTTTAGTGTAGTCATCAAAATCATTTGTATGTAGGACTGAAGTAAGAGGTACCAATCAAATACCAAAACTAAAATACCAAAACATCAATATTCTCACATTTCTTCTCAGTAGCCTATGTTTCTAAATCTTAATTCACATAAACTTGTTAAGTTCCACTTTAATTTATTCAGAGGAGGAATTAGTTACAATCAGGTCTGATTAGTTTTAATAAATTAAAATTCTAATTACGAAATAACATAGAAAATCAATAAGTTGTTATTCAAGGCTAAGTGATTATGAATTATTTATTGAATTATTATAAAGATACAATAGCTTATTTTTCTTTACTCTGCTAAAGGTAGGAGTGGGAACTTGAGAGACTAAAATTATAAAAAAGATTCATGATAGACCAAACCTATTATGTTGTGTTTTTGTGGTTAGAATTATGTAATGATAAATCTATCCAGCCAACCAACAAAGGTTGGAGGAGGCCTTTCCCAAAGGGCACACAGTGACTCAGAACTGAGATAAAACGCTTTGTAATACAACTGTAATTCTGAATAAAGGCTATAAATAAATAAATAAAAAATCTATCCAGCGATTAGTGCCAATAATAAAAAAGAATATATTGTTACATAGTGTGCTGAATAATTATAATTTGTCTGCAGACATGAAGGGTCCATCTCGGCCAGCTCCAAGTGTTCCTGGCATGGTGAACAGATACTCTCCTGTTACAAATTGGGACGATGATCCCTTTGGTGCAGATGTCTTTGAGCCATCACCGAATTTCGCACAGAATAAGAAACCACCCCCACGTCCACCACCACCAAAGGTCAACAAACAACCTGATATTCCTGCAAAACCTTCACATTTTATAAGAAAGCCAACAGTACTCACTTCCCTATTATCTCGTAAATCTAAAACAGTAGTGAATAATCAAAATGTGAATGTTGTCCAACAAATTATGATAAAAGAAGTAAACAGTGATGTGGACACTCATAAAATGTTTCCTAAATGTGAACCAAAGAATGTGCAGACAGGTGCTTTGATTGATTTCTCGTCGCCTCCCAGTTCACCCACATTCACCACCAGGTCGAGCAGTGATGGTCTCAGTGTAGACAGCTTTGGTTCAGATGCCACTACATCTACCAACCATCACAATGCGCACAATGGCGGCAATGCCTCACAAGCTGAGAGTGGGTTTGAAGATGATTTTGATCTATTTCTTCACTCGAGGAAACCTGTGAAGGAGGACACAATGGAGGATTTCACTGCTGTTGACCCATTTTCGCCTCAGCCAATCACGAACCTGAAAAGCAAACCTCCCTTGAAGAAGAAACCTATTTTAAGTAAGGAAAATGTATACGAAGTATCAAATAATTTTACGAGCCACATATCGGTTCCGGCTCCGATGCTCAAGGGGCCGACGATAATCCGAGCGAAGCCGGCTAGGCCTAAGCCTCCAGACAACTCGGCTTTATTGAAGACTACATTTGGAAGTAGTTTCCCTGTGACCACCATGACTGTGAACACCACCACACCTATACAAAAAGTCTCCAATGGATTTGGTGATAGTTTCGTAAGTACATTTACATACTATCGATTTCTCTTTTGTTTCGTAAATACTAATTACTTATGTACATGCTATGTACTAAAGATTTCTTTATTTTCATAGAGAAATCTTGATGTTTAGGCCTGTAATCTAGCAAGATGCTGTTTCCAATCTTGATGTCAACTGAGAGATTCCATAGTAATCCAACCTCTTCCTAACTTTGATCTAGTTTTCCTGATGGATAATTTTTTCAGATAAATATAAATAAGCACTGCCTCGTTGGTCTAGTGGTGGGAAATGCTACTGCTGAGCATGAGGTCCTTGGTTCGATTCCCGGGTCGGGCAAAGTGTTATTGGTTTTTCCATCTGCAATTTCTCAGTGACAGCCCCGAGTCTGGGTTTGTGCCAGGTTGATGGCAATAGGCTCGCCGCCTATTACTTAAATGGGACTTAAACATAACTGGCGAAATATGGGTGTAGGTAGTTAGGTACTATAGGTACACCTCTGCCCAACCCTTCGAGGAATGCAGGCGTGATGTTATGTTATGAATAAGCAATTTCTTTCATAAAGTGGGTATTTGTTATCACAAATAATTTACCATGATTAGATACTGGATATATTTTCTTATTAGTCAGCAACGATGTGTCAAGGAAGCTATTAATAATTAATTAAATTTATTCACGTACGTTCGAGTACCTCATCATAAGTGTGCGAAAAATATAAATCTATATAAAAAGCGAAGGCATGATAACAGGTAGTGTCGCGGCACTACAGACCACAATGCGCGCTAGGCATGCATGCTATTTGTGTTCATGACCGTACCATTAATTAAGGTGCTTTAAAATTTGCACGATAATTATCACTATGTCCGTGAGTGAGCGCTTTGTTTAAATTGTGGATTTTCATTAAAACTGTATAAAAATAAGCCTCGCAGCAAGCTATCAAGTGATATCTTTTGCGTCGCGCACATGGTGCTTATCATTAACTTAGATTTCGATCAGGCTGTCGCAACTAGACGACTAAACAATGTTTACCAGGAATGTGCAACTCTGTCTATCCCTTCGTGAATTACAGGCGTGATGTTATGTTATTATTTGTAGAGAGCAAACAGAATGCGAACAATTGGTATTTTGTGTCCGCAAATAATATGGCTCATGTGTGTATCTGTCGCGACCGAGGCTGCTGACCGTACCGGATTCGCTAAATCATTTATGTCCCCGAGAATCGAACTGAGGTCATTTGCTTTTAGTTAGAAATCCAGGGTGGGCTAAAGTTTTAGTGGGACTTTCTTATTCGCAAGCCGGAACTTGATGATCGATAAGCGATAAAATGTATGTTCTCAGCGTTCCTTTTCTCTATAGAAAACGTATGTATACACGATAGTCTCAAACAATTAACGTTTCCGTGGGCGTCGCGTCGCCGTCGTCGTTAAGATTCTTTACTCTATGGATTGCATCCTCTTTTGTGCCAGACACAAGTTGCAATAACCGATCTGATTGTAACGCGTTTTTCTGTTTTGATAATGGCAATATTCGGTCTAGGTAAAAAATCTGTGTGCTGTGCAGTAGGTAAGAAGGCTTATCCTCACCAGTGAATTACAAACTGATATAATAATAATATGATTGATTGATGAATTGGTTTATGTCACTTTATGTACAATACCTACACGATAACTACATCAGCACGAAATTCAACGCTGTGTAACATTTCCTTGTCACGTATAGCTAGTAAACTGTTTATCTCGAATATCTCACAATTGCAACAATTTTAATACAAGTCCTAATGCTTCTCTAATGTCGGTTCTAAACACTAGAATCGTAGCGCTGTTTAGAAATTTCGCAATAATAATTAAATAGAACGCGTCCTCATTAGACGTGTTTTGTTATTACGGTTACAAATCAGAATATTTAACTACGAAGATCAGCAAAAACAGCTCATAAATCGCCTATTACCGACTTTTTTAACAACCAACATGAATTAATACATAGAGGATTAATACATAGATACATGGCTCATGCCATGACCATGACTCGCCCGGAATTTTAACTAAGAAGAAATCATTTGAATTCACACGGCATTCGAAGTACATAAATGTTTTTCCTAGATGTTTTTGCGGCAATAATACGGAAAATAGACTATTTCGCTAATTAACTAGTTACAGTAGTTACCTACATGTGGTACCAACAAATATAAGTACAATACTTTAGAATAAAATAAAATAGCTCAGCGTTAGTATTTACAGATTTATAATAGCGATTACCTTCAGCCTTTTTATTTAGCGCTCCATAGTGAGAAGCGTTAAAATTAGTGTTGAGAATCGCTTCACACGTGCTATAAAATAAATGTAGCCATAGATTATGGACTCATGTTTGCGATTTGCTACAGGAATCGAAGCCGTTCGGCTGGGATGATGCCGATGAGGAATGTTCTCCGGAGAGGGAACTGTCACCGCCCATGCCGACGATCCCGCCCCCGCCGCCCCCAGTCGTTGCTGATGACGATGTGACGAGTTCCTGGACCACTGACATACCCGACTTCGCGCCCGAACAACTTGCCAGCTATGATGAAGAAGAAGAGCCATATGCGATTGCTCTTTTCGACTACTTCACTGATCATCCGGACGATTTATGCTTTTCGGTAAGTTCATCCGAGACGAATGCATTGTTTACTTAGCTCTGATCTGACTGCTCTGAGGCTTGATTTATTACCAGATATGTTACCATTTTGTCTCTCGATTGAGAGAACAGACGGAATTCGCACGTTGCGATGCCTTGAGATACAATTTGCAAATATTAGGCGATTTTGTTTGTTTACATCTCGTGGCTGGTGGCCAAAACACCTGCGTATTTTTAGAAATTGTTATGTGGGTGTAAGTATCGGTATCGTCATTGGCTTAAACTTCTGTGTCTACGAAACAAGTTTAAGGTCAATATACCAGTATTTTGGCACTTTCAAGTACTTACCTACATCTGTTTTTCATTCATGTCACATCACATTACTAAGTTTGAATTCGATAAGGTTGGGAATTTTGCGTAAACGATAATGATAGTAGTACTATCTACTGGATCCATTACATTGTATGATAAACAAACAACAGCTGGTCTACTGTCAATCTCTAGCATCAAGCTCATTTCAGACTACGCTATAATATAATAGCATATAGTTCATAGCACAACAATATCGCTCGCCATACATTTATTTAGAACACGTTCACACTTTGCTATACTATATAATTGGTAATGTATGGCGAGCGATATTTTTGTGCTAAGAACTATATGCTATTATGATGATATAGCGTAGTCTGAAATGAGCTTCTGGTGGAATAACATCTCACTTCCAGTTGCAATTCCTCGAGCTGCCTATGTAGACTTTGACTCAGACCAACAAAAAAGTGAGTGCTCACCTTATTGAATTCCAAAGACATAAATATCCATTGTATTGACATGTTTACATCAAGAACAATATAGAAAAAATCGATAAACAATAATTTATTCTTAGTTAATAGTTACAGATTTTGCTTTTGACACTTGAAACGTACTAGAATGTTTGTTTTCTTTACATTCGATGATCACGTAGTGCAATGGTTACGAAAATGACGATTAAACACATTTTTATATTGTGTTTTATTTTTATTATAAACGCGAAACAGGCTTGAACGGTAATATGTACCAAATAGGTATATTGAGTCATAATTTATGTGAGGGCTGATTTTATCAAACTCAGATATCTTTTATCCGTGGAATAAAATTGTCGTCTGACAGTTTTTGTATGGAAAAACTGTCAAAAATTCAAAATTTATTCGCATGATAAGACTTATACTCGGTATAAAAGTTTGGTGAAATTCGCCCTAAGTGGTGAGATCAAACATCCGGTAATGGAATGTTCGGTGACTATCATAAATTATGATAGATTTATTTTTTCTCAATACAGTATAGGATACTTCTGCCTAACCCTTCGGGAACAACAGGCGTGATGTTATGTTCTTCTTTTAGAGAAGAATAAATCATAGGAACGTGACGTAACTCGTAGACACGTCAGTAAGGAAATAGCAAGCAATCTTGATTCCTACAATCCTGATAGGGAAAATCTAGGTGACATTAATCTAAAATTTAAATGTCTTTGTTCGCAGACTAGACATAATCATTTATGATATTCTATATAAGTGATAAAATTGCAATTTGTAGCGTACAACATAAGGGTATATGTACAAGAAGACAAGAGTAATTAAAGTGATATCTTACGCTTGCGAGACGCGTTAAGTTTTCGCTGTGCACTACTTTCGAATTCATAGGTACAAGTTGCGTATTTATAGCAGGAACATTATAGGAGCGGTTTATTGCTAGAACATTTTGGTAGGCAGCGACTGAGGGCATCAATAATCTGGCCTAAACTTTTTCCAACATAGTTATTAGAATACTTTTATTCCATGTAATGGAATTTCGTCAATTCAGTCTTAAGTAATTGCGTAATGAATAGAGCAACACCTATAGCTTTATCATACCATTATTGTTGCTACATGGATTTGAATGTGGAATGGGTTAATGTCCTAATAAACACAGTTGTAGGTACGGATGTTTGTATGGGCGTTAAAATTATACAAATATGCTGTTCTGCCTACTTTGCGTGGTGAACAAAATTTATTACTAACTTATCGTCTTCCTCTTTCCCCTTGCGATCAATACATTCGGAGGGGAATGGAAATTTTCCTGAATTTCAATGAATGACTACTTGCCACGTCAATAAAAAATAACACATAAACCCATTTAACAGATGTGTTGCTAGATAACCATTTCGCTTTGTAGGCGATGTTTAGAATTCAAAGGCATAAGTCTATGACGTTACGAGCGCTGGCTCACAATGCTAACCAATTGTTCAAATTTGCACCGATAACTTTTATTGGTTGTTTTTCCGCATTACCATATGCATTGCCATTCTACATTGGAACACATGTAGTGACGTAATCAGCACACAATGAGCCGCGTGGTATCCGTTACGTTAAAAAACGTGGCTGGAAGATGTAATACGTTCTGACTTTCCGGGAATTTGTTGTTTGGGGCGTATATCGTGTCTGTTTTCATAATCGGAATTGTTTATATTATATTCTGACGTTTTACTCGTGTTGGCAATTTTATTGATAAAATGTTTTGCATTGAGCGCGGCATTATCACTTGGACAGGAACTTGTTATCATCGGCACTTCCCATATTATTGTGTTGATCGTTTCACAAGATTTTATTGACACCATTATTGTAATGGAAACTCCTCTCATTTAAAGTTACAATTATATAACGTTATAATTATTAATTAATTTGACCAGTTATTAAGTTACTTACATTAATTAAGTATTTTCGCGAATTTTAGTCACCTTTCTCGTCTGCGGTTTGTAATAGATTTAGTCGGTTTAGCACTTTAGCGGATGAAAACGTCAGCATTATGCGAAGCCACATGCCGCATGGAACAATCCAATTAAACCAATTTAGTTTATTAAACTGTATTACTGTACTGACGTATTTGGCGTAACTTCCACGTGGACCTAGAATTAATTACAAAATGTAGGTTTATGCAGTCATTGGAACTAATAAAACCTCTGTTCAGACTGATAAGAATCAAGCAAGACTGATGTACAAGGCAGTTTCATTAATTACTTTAACGGTTGAGAGAGAATAACTTTTTGCTGCTAAAAAACATTAAGAATCACCAGATGGTTCTAAATTCGCCTCACATATTACTTCTGTACACCATTCATTATTTTCCGCGTTTGTATCTTCGCTTCGAAAAATAGGCCTTCCAATTTACCTACCTTACTCTACTACCAAGTTGTACTTACTCTTATTGCATTACAAAGAAGGTTCGTGAGGCAATCTTCTTGCTATAATCACGGTGGTCACAGTATTCACGGTTCGGTGGTCACAGTATGTAGCTAAAGGCACTCCTCACAGTGTAACGAACATTACTTTCATCTGTATTGCCCATTACTAAAAAAGTTAGCAATTAATAGTTTCTCTCAACTACTGCACTGACTCCGAATTTGATTGAACTAAGTAGGAACATCCTTGTTGTGTACAAAAATTCATGGAAATGAGTTCATCAATGTCCGAGAAATCCGACGAAAAAGATGCATACGAATTTGTAATTAGGGTCAATGGCTTTCGTAGACTCAGAGGTTGACCGTCCATAATATCTATCTACCTACTAAGTACTGGTACACACGGCTACACATCAAGCTATACATTTCCAGTTTATGCTGATCTCGGATTGTATAGGATTTCCGTACAATGCGAGGTCAGCAATTATACTGGAAATGTATAGCTTGATGTGTAGCCGTGTGTACCAAGTAAGTTCAACATTTATGTACCTATACATAAGGTTTTTTTTTTAATTTGGTTAAGAGGATTTGACGGTTCGATGAACATTAACAAAAAGTATGATTGGTTCTTACTGAAACTTAAATGTACATACTTAGGTACCTATAGCATTCAATCCCAAATTGCCAATAAGTATACCATTTCCGATGTTTACAAATAAAATTCGCTGTATTCAAACCAACGACGCATATTCGCGGATATTTATTTGATAGCTAGTTGATATAATTTATCATTTGTTTTGATGATACACTTTAATTTTGTGTCGCAGAAAATATGACGACGCGAAATAATTAAACTTATGTTTTCTTTATTTTATGTCCGTGTACTCAAGAGTCAATGATATCTAATCGGATAAGATATTATGAATTAGGTAACTAAAGTGTGTACATTATTCTGACTCATTTAAAATCGTTTAGGTTAAGTAGATGCGTTTTGTAAACAAGCCCAAGATTAGATTGGTAGATATCTAAATTAAAAAATAAACTATTCGTAGGTAGGATATTGAACGGAAAGAAGTTCAAATGCAATCTACGTGTGCATAGCATACCTACTTACTTTTACTTGTTTTGTTATGTACTAATTAGTTGCATAAATTACACGTTATCTCGACAGTAAAATCCCCACTATTCTTTATGTTAAGTACCTACTGTATTTCAAAAGTAAGTTATCGTCGGCGTCATAGAACGTCGCCGTCGTTCTGGGGGCCAAGTCTACTAATTTACTAACGTGTCAGTGGTCTCACAATGATCAGTTTTTGACAGATATGCTATACAAAATCTGTCAAAAACTCATCATTGCGAGACCACTGACACGTTTGTAAATTGGTAGACTGGGCCCCCTGGGAGCTGATTATGAAGTATTAATGCCATCATTATTCGGGTGGTGGCAAAAATGGTGGTAAAAATGGTGGCATTAATACGTCGCAGTAAAGATGCTGATTATACATACAGGGAAAGTTAATTAAGTCAATAATAATACCCACTGATGTCTTTAACCTGTACAATGCGTGGTTCGCAATTCGCAAGTGATTAAACTTAAAGACAAACACGCAACGTTTCGTAATTATGATGATTAGTGAATCAGAGCGGGTCATGGGTTCATTGCAGTTATAAATCTTGAAACAATTGCACATTAGTATTGGTAGCAAGAACTAAGACTAAGGGCTTGATTCACAGACCGCAATTTGTGTTTACTTTTGGTAAGTAAAGTAAGCATACCATACTAATTGCAACTTTATTTGTATATAATAATGGTGATATTGGCATGAAACCCTTGCTCACATTCGCTTATACGAATTTAAACATTATAAACATCAACATAAGGTTCATGTTCGTATGAAAATTCAAAACGCGGTCTGGGAATCCTGCCTTAAGATTAGAGGTCATAACGCTTCGCTTCTCGCAGAAGGTCGGATCCTTAATGTGAGGATGTATTTATCGCGTGAACATCATTTTATTAGGTCACTAATTACGCCCGATCAATTGAATTCACGTCCTCTGATACCGATTGACCATTCATAAGGTACTAGACGGTTGTTAATAAAACTTGAATTAGCGTCACTGCCATCAACTAGCACCAATGACAGTACACTTCGTTTTTATTCACTTTTGTTATTACTTTTTAACAAGTTGTCGACGTCAGTAGGTATAATTATGACGTCTTTTGTTGGCAAAGTCTGTTTTCCAGCGTATGATATCAAAGGTTTATAAACTCATAAAGAAAAACATGGAGGACAGTTTTATGAATATCGTGAGATTCTAAATGCTGACGTTTAACGTGATAATTATATCTACTCTGAATTAAGGCTGGAATAGACTACACAGTTCAATGTCTTAAGCTCTTAACGATTTATTTTTATAATTTGCAGGCCAACTCGAGAATAAAGTTGATACGGCGAGTGGACAACGAATGGCTGTGTGGCAGTCTGAGGAGCGGCGCTCAGGGCCTGTTCCCTTCCAACTACGTGGAGATCAAGGTTCCCCTGCCGAACGAGTCCGCGCCGCCACCCCCGCTCATCGGCGTCGCAGTCGCTTTGTACGATTTCGAGCCCGTACAGCCCGGCGACCTACGCTTCCTCACCGGCGACACCATACAAGTTAGATACAAAATTAACGAAGAGTGGTACTTCGGCGAGTGCAACGGGCTGAAAGGACAATTCCCCATTAACTATGTTCAGATGAGTTAAACAAGGAGTTTCTCTAGCGGATCAGTCCCGCGACTCGTCCCCGGTGGTTAAAATAAATTGCGAGTAATATGTGATACCTGCTGATACACCAAGACTGACGTCTACCATATTATCGTGATGTCATTATTTTATAAAAGGTATTTTACCACTTACTTATGAGATATGGCAGACTATTAACAGTCTATTTTTGATGGAGATTTGTTTTTCCTTTCCTTGCAATACTCGGTGTAATATTTCTGCAAAAGGAGAACAATATCCGTCCAAATGATTGCTGATGATATTATAATAAATTTCCAAATACATCAGAGAATGACGTGTGAGCCATGGATTTGTACAATTATAATGATTATTTGCGTTTTCGCACTAATGTTGCCATAATAACGTAACGCCCGCTATTTGCTGTATTACCATTTCGGGCTTTTATGAAATTAATATATTGAGTAGTAACGTTCCAACGACTGAATGTAAATAATAAGAGCTTGTGTAAAATAACGTCCCTAAATTAGATATTGTAGATATTATTTTGTAAAGGTTGTGTAGTCTCTTTTCGATCTGATTCTTTGTTTTAATTAAATTGATTATGACTTCTTAATTTTAAACATTATTTTAAACCAAGACATCGTGACAGAGTGCGTCTCACTGCAAAGAGTTGTGTATTTTGTCAGAGATGTTACTAACACTGGTCGGGTAAGGTTTATGCTATGCAATACATCGTTGTTCTTCATCATTACAGATGCAACGTTAAAACCTGTTAATAGTGTATTGATGTATTAATTATATTAAATTACAAACATTGTCGTAAAACGTAGTATTTTAAAAACTCATGTAGCCAACGGGCGTGAAATTACAGTATATTTTTGTTTAGAAGATTGTGTTAGGTGTCAATTTTGTACATTTTTTTTTATTGTTCTGTTTGTGTCATAACTTTAAGTGTATTATTTGGAGGGACCATAATGTTAAGTGCCTTGAGTATTTACATATGTGTATATGATGAAGTAATTTATAACAAAATAAATCTAATAATTCCAATTAATATCCTCTTTTAATTGCTGCCTTATCACCGGGCTGATGCTCTAAACTCCAAAACCACACCTACAGGTTGATGTTTGTCATCTAGCGTTACTTACAACAAATATGTTGTACATCATATCGATACCAACGCCGATATATTATTATAACTCGGTAAGCAAACAATTTAAAACTTCACAACATCAATACTGTAAACAAAAATAGTTTAAAATACACAGCAATTCCTGTCCTGAGTATTATTATAGAGAGCACACAATGTTATATTTCGTGCCCAAAAATAATAACATGTGCTCTAGAAGTTTCTTAGATCTATCGTGTTGGTGCTGCCGTAGCTGCTTTAAATCATCGTCGAAGTAGTAACACAATAAGTGAAGAACTTCGTGATAGCAGTCGTCCGGCAAGAACTACCATTTCTATTGGCAAGTAAAGGCTAGCGTAGATTGGGGCACCGCAACGTAACGCACTTCATTTTCTAAAATTTTCTATAAATCACCGCACAATTTAGGCGGGCCCACCGCACTTTTTTGTATGAAAATGCATTGCGCTGCGGCTGTAATGTGCGCTACAGGGTAGCTATCTTGGTAAACTTGGTAACTTATGTATTTGTAAGTCAGTGATTATAGTACGATATTTTGTACATGATCATGCTAATCCGTAGTATCATGCGAGGCGCCTTGACATCGGCTGATATGATATCGGCATTATTCAGCATAATTTATGAGTCATACCAATGCCAGCCTTTGTGTGCTTGCCTTCCAGTAAGTAGAAATTGGATTTGGTTACCCAAGAAAAATATTGTAGCTTCGAAAAGCATGGATTGCACCGACGTGCTTGTCAGCATCACTAAATTTTTATGACGACCGATATATGGTGCTGATGGCAGCTACAAACCTGTCACTATTATCATAGATCTAAGATATTTTCAGAGCAGTGTGGTCTAAGATATTTGCAGATATGTAAGCTGGCACCATCGCCGTGGCAGATCATGATGTTATACTAAGAAGACATCTTCATCCAAGCACCTGCTTACCTACTCGATTTCGTTTGGCTAAACCTTACGACAAGAATTATTTATTTGCAGAAAATAAAGGTTTTACCACTTGTAAAAGTAGGTGGTTTATGAAGAGTTCATATTTTGCCTGTTTACGGTATTACGGTCATCAGGAGAGGTTTCCGACCAGACCAAGTTTAATTGTCTACAAGCTACGATGACAAAAATCGTACAGTTTGTGAGGTAAGTTCTTGTAATGAAAGATGTATGTTCATCACATGTAGTGAGTTTATTATTTGAACAAAAATAATCTATAAGTTCTTAAAATATGTACAATTCCTTAACTTACAACTTACTGTCAACATACCCTGTTCGCTTTTCAACCGTTGCGTTCAAACACTATTCAATAACTAAAACGTGTAGGTGGCAAGAGAACATTCCGAGCGATCTACGTTTAAATGAAAATCTTATAATTACGGATAAGTTGAGTAGCGATGATAAGTCATATCGGCCCTTTCGATATCATTCACAACATGTTGAAAAGAGAAAAGAGGGCGGGGATTCTCCTAATGTTACATAACATTATACAAGCTAATCAACTAATAACACAGTCCCAAACATTTCCCTAGCATATACTTTAGAATCGGCTCCGCGATACAATACTGTCGCTACTGTTTCAGATTCTAACTATACAGACCTACAGAACTAATGTGGACATTCAGGTACATAACATACATAAAGCAATAAAAGTATACGCTTTAAAAAAATGATAAACGAATTGAACGGATGACAAAACAATTGCGGTGATGAGAATGAATTGGAGAAATAATGACCACCGACCTATATCAATATAGTTAGTCCAATAAAATGTGAATAAAAATAGCGCTGACATGAACATGACTCGGTTTGTTAAGAGAATTTACTACTTCGCTACACTTAGTGCACAATTGCAGATCTTTCTATACGTCGGGTGTTCAACCATTCTATTAACATAGATAACATCATTAACGTAATTATGTTTCCTTTTCTTTTCGCAAAACGGAATATATTAAGGATATTTTGTTGTAAACAAAAAGAAAACGAGCAGTGGTGGCCCAGTGGGCAGTGGTGGCCAGCGAGCAGTAATGGCCCAGTGGTTACAGCCGCGACTTACGAGGTCGTAGGTTCGAACCACGCGAGGCGCTTTACTTTGTGTAAATTATTTCATCACCACTGCTCTCAAAACGGTAAAGGAAAACATCGTGAGGAAACCGGAATGTCCTAGAACAAACAAAAAAATCGAAGCCATGCCACATCTACCAAACCGCACTGGGCCCGCGTGGTGGATTACGGCCCACTCTCTCTCACTGAGAGGAGGCCTGTGTTCCAGCAGAGGGATCATTATTGGCTGATTATGCAAAAAGAAAACGAAACAAAGTAGTAAAAAAAATACTGTATAAACGTGGCTGGCAATGGACTGCTTAGCTTACGAAGTACGATATAAAATGATGATGTTTATTACATGAATAAGTACATAAAGCATTTCAAATGCGTAGTATGTTTTTGATGATTCTTAAGGTATATTATTATTATCGAAATAGGTCAGCCGGAAATAAACTGATAAGGTATAAAATGTTAAAAACAAAATTACACCACAAAAATACACAGGCTTGTTCTTGAGCATACAGTATTCGTCAGGTCTTCCAATGTATTTCCATCACACCACCAGAAAGCAACACATGCAGTAGGTACACAGCACTACACAGACCGATACTAAACAGTAATCTACCTTTAGATAATTGTAAGTATAAAAGTGCGTTGATAACATAAACTTTCAGATATAAACGTATCTGAAGTAATGTTCTACGAAGTCTGTAGTAAGTTCATATAAAGATACAATTGTGTAAATTCGAGTATATTGATGCAGTACAGTACAATTGCACATTGAACAAAAAACAAAAAGGTTCCATACATATTACATGCTGCTGGTTGCTGCACTTAGCCAATCATCTACAAATACTAGTTATAGTACTTTTTATCAGAAGTTCGATAACATATTTTGCAGCTTCCAAAAGCTTTTACATCATTGTAAACTTTAAAAAATATATACACATTGCGATAACATTTGCAGTCTAAGCTTGCGATATAATGCGACACCTATACACAAAAAGCGTTTAACATTAGCAATTATTTGTCCGTGTTTATATGTACTGTTTGCTTATATTTACATAAACAGCACTATGTCAGGAACGACACCGCTAATATGCCTCCAACACTGTAATCCTAATTATATACCAACTCGTGCTCGCTACGCGACGGTAACAATGTGTAATTTCCAAAAGATTTTGACAATCAGTTTCTACTTGGGATGCTTCTCAAATAGGACATATTCTAGTTTAGAGGTTCATTGGCTTGGCCATGCAAATTGTTGTTATCTTCGAGATGCAATGACATACAGTATTATGATTTATGTGTAATATTTACAGTACAGTTAGTCTACGATACGGGGTCGTGGGACCCTTAGTCGGGTCTGTATATAGGTATTTTGGGAATAAACTCTATAAGAAGTACGTATTCCATCATGGAGGAGGAGTCGCAGTGTTGCTTCGTGAGTCGCCAGCGAAGCCCTAACTTGTTGTACAGCCGACTGTTTTCCCATTCCAAGAGTTTGTTCAGAGAGTGTTGCGTCTGGAAAGAAAATTACAACGTTATTATCGTGCTTCACACTAGACAACTGTTTATTTACAATTTGTAACTGAATTAAATTAATTAATGTGGAAAGTAGAAGAAATAATTGATTATCAAAATGGGCAGTTGATGAAATAATTGATTATCAAAGTGGGCAGTAGATGAAATAATTGATTATCAAAGTGGGCAGTAGATGAAATAATTGATTATCAAAGTGGGCAGTAGATGAAATAATTGATTATCAAAGTGGGCAGTAGATGAAATAATTGATTATCAAAGTGGGCAGTAGATGAAATAAGTTTGAGAACCTCTGGTCTATATACAATTATCAATTATATTTTTCATGGATAGATTGTGTATTCATATATTTAAATTCTACCAAAGCAAGGCTATGTTTTGAAACTGGGGAGACGTATTTTATCATATTCAAATGCAATATAAAATCATGTGGAATTACAATAAGTCCAGTTCTACGCGCAAAATAGGAACCACATTTTATCTATTTTGTCAGTATGTTTATCAACACAACAGATACTAACAGCCTCACTCGCGTATAATTTCCGAAATTATCTATGAATGAAAAATATATCTATCTATACTTATCTACAGGGAACAAAGTGCATTGTATAATATGCCTAGATAACGTTCCCACTGCTGGGACACAGGCCTCCTCTCTGTAAGAGGGAGTGAGCCGTAATCCACCACGCGGACCCAGTGCGGGTTGGTAGATGTCACATGTCTTCGAATTTTTGGTTTTAGGACATGCCGGTCTCCTTACGATATTTTTCTTTCCTTCACAGTTATGAGAGCAGTGGTTATTCAATAATTTATACAAAGTAAAGTGCCTACTTGGGTTCGAACCCACGACCTACAACTCGTAAGTCGCGGTCGTTACCACTGCGCCACCACTGCTAATTTTTGCATACGTAAGTCTGCAGTTTCCTACATAGGAGTGATAATTAAATATTACAGTAAGCGGTTTTTGAGGACTGATTCCATACCAGTGGAAGGCCAGGGAAAAGTTATGCCAATGGTGCCAACTTAAGTGTTTAAAAGTACCTAACACAAATTGTGTTACGTGGTAGGTAATTTATTACAAAAAAAAGTAGAGCAAACATTAATAATGTACTTTGATTGCAAATTATAGAACACGCCATGCCATGATGCCATTTTATATGTAGGTATACTTATTTATATAACGATTTACGATACATAACCAACATAACTTTACTCGGTAATAGGCAGCCGATACAAAAACGTGACAAAGTGTCGAAGGCGCAGTATGTGTAAAATTAAATGATCTCGACCATTCCTCCGATGTGGTATGGTTAGCAACGAATGTCAGTTAGCACAGTTATAACGTATATAAAATATCTAAATTGACACAAAAATTATGTGATAATTTAGTTTTCTGTAATACCAAGATTTTTTTTTCGTTTAATTAGCGTCGTTAATCGTCTTTTGTTGTTGATTGTATAAAGCATTATTTTAAACCTTAGCTAAATTAACCAGGGCAGGGTGCCTATAACACTAAATCAATAAGGCAGAGCCTAAGTTTAAAAATAAACTCTGTATTAGTAAATTGCTCGATCGAAGTAACGTTGAAGGTTAAGGCAAGGCGATGTGGGGTTGTGTGCATGTTATTAAATATGTAATGTGCGAATTTTAGGTGGAAATACTTAGTGTATGTGAAAAGCAAGGAGACTGGTTTCTACCTTTGCGTATACGTTAAAGGAGCTGTAGTGGGGAGTGTCAAATTAAACTACTTTTAGAATTTAATTTAATTTATGCAAAAGCTTTTTGCAATTTTTGCTTTTCTAGTACTCTGACCCAGTTGGAACTGAAGAGCCTTTTAATTATTATACAAACTGCGTTTATTAACATCATAAAAAAAACATCATACAAATAAGACGTGAGAATTTACGTGTTTTCAGTTGATTTTTGGTTCGAAAATATGTAAATTAAGTTACCAATTAGTCAAAATTCTAGGACAGTCTTCTAAGAACATTTGTTTGTCGCTACAGTGGCAGGGCAATAAGCGCAGCAGGCACCTTACTAGCGCTTATTGCCCTGTCGCAAAAATCCTATATTCTCACATAGTTTATGTCAATAAGGGAGGCGAAGAATTCTAGCTTGATACATACCCGTTTACTTAGACAAATAACAGGCCAGAGAGAGCATCCTAGGGTGCAGCAGCAGCACACGCAGCCGCAGAACAGCCACTTGACGTTAACGGGCAGAGTCTTCTTCAGCACGCTGTTGATGCGCGCCACCGTCGCCTGGTACTCCTCGGGCGCGACTCGGGACTGCAGGCCTGAAGGGAACTCGCCGTTGAAGCGGTTGCTCAGGCCGAAACTGGAATGGGTAATCGTAGTGGTAAGGAAAGAAAGAAAATACATTTATTAAGCACAGACTAAAAGGCACACAATATATTCTGCAAAATCATAGTGGTTATGTTATGTCATGAGGAAAGCTTTGAGTATGAATGTCGGTGGCTATATGAGTAGGGGAAGACCAAAGAAACAACCGATGGACTGTGTGAACGATGATATGGCTAGAAAGGGGCGACTACCGAGATGACGACTAATAGAGAAGTATGGATGAAAAAGACATGTTGCGCCGACCCCTAATAAATTGGGAGAATGATGATGGTAGTGGCTATGTTAAGTATATGGAGCAGAGAGTGGGGTTACTGAAACAAATGCCTTAAAATTTATGGAAATAAAATGGAAAAAGAAACTTTTGGCACTGACTGATATATCGACAAGAAATGTTATCTGGTTATTTAAAATTAATATGCATATTAACGTTTCTAATTAAGAGACAAATAGTTTTAAAAGACAAGTTAATTATCCCATGTAATAGGGCGAGTGTAATATGCGAGCCTAATAGCCTTTAACCGCGCAATCGGTCGGGATGCGCTATGTGTACTATAGGTATATATCTGCCTAACCCATCGGGGAATACAGGCGTGATTTTGATGTGTGTTAGTTGTGTGTACAAGACAGTCCGTTTTACTGCATCTGCTAGACATGACCCTGTGAATGGTGGTTGAATGGTTATAATAATTTGAAACAAATAGCAACATTTGTGGACAAAAATGTATTTTTAAAATCAATAAAATTTTACTGGTTATTGTTATACTTACCTAAACCGGTTCAACTAGTTTTCTAATAAATAATACTGTTTAATAAAGCATGATAAACAATATTTTTACTTTGAATGAATAGGTTTTTTTTAAATGACTCACTAAATGTGTTCTTCAAGTGAGGTGATACTAATCATATCAGATGATTTCATGCGTTGATAATACAAAACTGATTACATATGGATCCATAATCTAACACACAATGATCAATATTATTGGACTCTGGATTTCAAAATCATTTTGACTCTTTAGCTTTTGCTTCAGTATGTCATATCCTATAAATACCTTGCCGTACTGTCCTGCCAATCGCCTCTAGGTCTAATAGGATAGATAGAGTAATCAGGCATTCACAGAAAAAATTATACTTGACCATAGTTGATAAATCTGTAAAACATTTGTAACTTCAAATCTATGCTACTGTAATAAAGTAAAGCTGAAGAGCTTGTTTGAATGTACTAATCTCTGGAACTACGTTGGATTTGAAAAAATCTTTTTGTATTTGATAGCTCTTTTCTTGAGGAAGGTTATAGGTTATTTAACATCACGCTACGACCCTTAGGACTAAAGCAAAAAGAAAAAAAGACCGAAACGACGGGTGGGTGGTGTGAGAAATTTCACATGGAGGACATTGTAAGCAGAAATTAGTTTAAGATAAGATTTAGTAAGTAGGTTTAACATAGTTTGTTACCTCTTGTTATGTAGGTAAATAACTAAAACAAATACTGATAAGCAGTAATTACACACATTGTGTAATGTGTAGCTATGTATACAGGTCATAATAACACCTATAATATTGTGCGCAGAACACAATACAGTATTCATTATGTATAATGATTACTAAAACCACAAGCCACAAACTAATATATGTTATCAGAGTAAAACACAATCATCAATGATATTTATTTTGAGTGAACTGTACAACTGTTAAAGTTATTCTTATGCAGCTCATAATAACAACTTTGAGTAGTTTGAATAAAAAAACAATTTAGTCCTTGAAGTAGAGGAAAATATTTTATAAAAACCATGCAGGAATAAATAAATACAATGATTATGAAAAGTATTGTGAATACTTAATAAATATACACATCAATAATGCATGATCTCATATTGATGTAAAAGGAACATAAGTAATTCCTTTGTTAAGCCTTTTCAGTGGGAACACAGCTTTAGGCTAACAAAAACAATCACAAACAATGTTGTTGGAGTACTTAAATGTGTAATGGTTTTCTTTATCTGTGTACATACAGCTCTTTGTCCTGGCTGAGTGACTGACTCATCTGTGCCTCATGTCTCATATATTGAGAAATGAATTATACTTTTAATAAAGTTTAATAAGATTTATTGAACACTTTTATAAATTACAGATTACTAAAAACAATTTTAAAGAAAATTAATATTATCTTTAGATGACATTCTAACATAGGTATATTAAAAATATATTATCTTAGCTACTTTTTACAAACTTAGAATACAATATTATACTCCAGTGGATCAGTATGATCGGCAAAAAAGAGAAATGACTAAGTTAGTCAAGACATTTCAAACTACACAAAAAAACTGGGTCATGGTTTTATCATTTTTAGTCTTTTTAATTTGTGTTCAATTAATTGTTATCCTCATTCTAATTAGGTCCCATGTCTAGACAGGCAAGGATGATCAATTGATCACATACATTTAAATAATTGAAATGGTAAGTTTTATGAAAACAATAACAAAATAATTTCATATTATGTTTTTGTTTATAAATTAAACTCTGCAGTGCTGTTTAAACAATTTGTAGTAGTGAAAAGCTAAGCTAATCTAATGAAAGGTACAAATTATTGAAAATTGGCGCCTGGTCAATAATATGCATAAAGAAATAGTCCTTCAATGCCACAGGTCGAGTGACAAAGACTCAAGAATAACTCTCCAGTACGCGACCAACGGTGCGTGCAGCCCCTTGATGTTGAGCCAGGAAGGTAATAGAGACCTAACAGCTGATGTTATTAAACAGATAGCACAAATAAAAGCTTACACTGTCATGTTCCCAGCCCCTCGAACCACGATCGGATCAGGGACAAGCGTCACATGTGTCTCTTCTATATTCTCCTCGAGTTCCGTCTCATCGGGGTATATTGCATCAAAGTCTGCCATTGTACTTAACACTAACTAAAAAATCAATTCCGTATATTATAAACACATAACAAAGCACAGTGTTTGTTGGATTTTACACATTCACGAAAAAAGGAATACAGAAAGTCAAACTCAAAAGTGACGTTTTCTTTCATAAACAGAAATGTAAAATGTTGCCATACTTGCATTTGAAAGTGTTCTTATAAGCGAATGATTTTTCTGTGTTTCTTATCAAAATTAATTGGTGTTTATTATGCATTTAGCACAGCAGTTATTCCAGATTGATTTATTTCGATTTTTATAGTTCGGTGTAATATTTTGAAGTATTGGAACATTAGTTTGAAAGTAGTACAAATGGCGTAGTTCCAATGATTCATACTAGATGGCAATGCAATACTCGTTTGTTTGGATTGGAATGCTAGGTATATACGCACGGCTACAAATATCAAGCTATACTTTTCCAGTTTAAGCTGACCTCGCATTGTACGGAAATCCTATACAATGCGAGATCAGCATAAACTAGAAATGATAGTTTGATGTGTAGCCGTGTACTGTACAAAGACAAATTATTTTGGAATGGTAGATAATTAATTTATTGTCATTTGAATAAATGAGAAAACCACTGTTTTAAAGAGATATTATAATTGCAGTAGTATCATCGATTTTGAATTCTTGTAATAAAAACCAACATTTTACAAACAAGTATGGGCAGTGACCTAGGCACACACTGTCCCTAGCACTCGTCCAGACGGAATCACTCACCCACCAGCCTCAAAAGTTTTCTTATCTAGAAGGCCACCCGCAGGGTACGTTCAGCAGGAAACCATGAAATCAAGAGGCTACCTACTTGGGTCTTAGCCCAAATGAAAAAATATCTGATCCCAAATGGAAAAATTTCGTTGGTCGTTGGTTCTTTTGGTACCTAGGTTCACAATAAAACAAGTTTTTTTTTGGTGTGTGCAGGTGCGAATTGAATCCACTGCTCACACGTCAATCATCAGAATTATCATGCAGTAACACACTGTTGTTAACCAATCTACTTGCGATCAATAAGTCAGAGATAATTAATGTTGCCCTGTTGGGTCCACAGCATGAATGACGTCATCAGCGTCCTCTACAGTAGGTAGTCAGTGCTATGCTAGTAGACATTAGCCCCTGATGGAGTTTACTTTGATTTAGGTACCTAGACAAACCGATATCCAGAATTACAAAGTACCTAATCAAGGTCTAACTCTTAAATTGATGAGCTTTGGTTCCGTATTTAAATGAGCTTTGGCTCCGTATTTAAAATAAGGTGAATGGTAAATACATTTTTCATCCCACCTATTCGAAAAGGACGACTTGGTTCGCCTTTAAGTGCACTCAAAGGTGGTGTTTTCTATAAGAAACTTTTAGCGGGCAGTAATGAGTTTTTAGTCCTCTTTATAAGTGCGCCGCAATGATCTTTTCCGCGCACTTTTTGAATTCTCTTAATATGTGCGCCGCAATTATCTTTTCATCCCACCTATTCGAAAAGGACGACTTGTTTCGCCTTTAAGTGCACCCAAAGGTGGTGTTTTCTCAGCCCCAGATCTAGGGGGGGGCAAGCCGGGGCCTATGCCCCGGGCGGCAAGTTCAGAGGGCGGCAAAATTCACACTTTACAGACGAATGGACAACTATCATCATTTACTTAACTTTGACCACAGGATAGTAGTACAAGTACAGAAATTTCACTCTTGTTTTACTGTGGCCATCGCAACTCGACCGATACCTAGGGGCTTAGGTACTCTACGCTTCCTACTACATCCGCAAGCTAGCGCCAAGTTTTAGCAAACTAAAACTAATTATAAATTATTTGAGATCTTTTATGAGGCAGGAATGCTTATCGAGTCTTTGCAATAGCGATAGAAAATCGAATTGAACAAGAGCTAAATTAAAAACAAAAAAAAAAAAAAATTGTCATTTGCTTCTTATTTAATAGCTTATTATTCTTAGAATTGTTTTTTTACGTTTAAGTGTAATAATATTAGAGCTAAATAGATTGACAAAGCCATAGATTTATTTGCAGAACAAAAAGCTCGAACGAAAAGAACAAATGCAATATTTGATTTTTATTTTAAATCCTATCCTGTGTTGTTTATAAAATATATATCCTACAGTGTAGGATATATAATAATAACAACAAAAAAAAAAGTTATTTTCATTAAAAGATTTTAAAAAGTTTCCATCCGACACCGTGCTTGCTAGCGAAATAGCTGAATGACTGAGGGAGGGGTCGCGCTCGCAGCAGGTCAGGTCACGTCCCACGCCCCCCACCCGTGTTGAGACGCAAGTTCGTTGCCTTAGAGCATAGGGTGAAAGGGTAATAGTATAAAATAGTCTTGTGGTAAAATGTAATTAAAATAAGAAAGTTGTAATTTTCCTTTGATTTTACGTTCCATAAATTACACCAACCACTGGTTTCAAGGATAACGGTGTAACCTAACCTAACCTAACACCCTGTTTATCTGTAAATAAAGAGGCTTAAATAAATTATAAAGATAGGTAAAAATAAATATAAGTGGGCGGGGGCGGCATATTGTCAGATATTGCCCCGCCTAAAAAAAATTGAAGATCCGGGGCTGTGTTTTCTATAAGAAACTTTTAGCGGGCAGTAATGAGTTTTTAATCCTCTTTATAAGTGCGCCGCAATTTAGCTTTTCCGCGCACTTTTTGAACTTAGTGTTCAGCGCCAAAGAAATCGAATGCAAATATTGTTTGAATAAAGACTAGCTTGGATGGGATGGGATGGGATGGGTGGATGGATGGATGGATGGATGGATGGAATCGAATTTTCCGAGTTTTTATATAAATTCCCGATATTCTGGCGCATAATTTGAAATATACTTAATTTTTTTTTAAATTAATTATCATTTGTTTGCCAATATTTTCAAATCTTTGGTAGCGAGACCGCGTTTCCTTCTTTTCTTTTTACCCGACCTGGGGGTATGAACCTTGAATTTAATGTTTTTCAAATGCTCAAAACTGAGCACGGCCTACAATAATGACAAAGGTGAACAACATATTGCAATAACTAGTTCAAATAATAAACGTTTTAGTTTAGGCACAGATCGATTGTCCGTACAAGGCTCGACCATTATGAATTATCTCACGACTCACTTGTATGACCACTATCACACATGTATGCACATTGATAACGTGCAGCTGTGACCCAAAAACTGCCGCCTTGTTATACCGCCTCCCTGCTGCATATTACCTATAGTCCGAACTTACGAAACTACCTCAAAAGGAGAAGGCACCTCTCCAACACGATCAAATCCAATTATTGGAGATTGTTGAGTGTCGAATTTTCTTTACTTTAATTTTAAATTATTTCAGACTGTTATTAAAATGGGCAGGCATTTTAAGAAGTAAAAATTATTAGTATAATTGGAATACTTCTTAAAATGCCTACCTTCAAAAAGGGATGAAGAATTTGCCCAGCTGGTCATGAATTCGGCCTCTACGTGTGCTTGATATATTTCACGTGCCATAGGTACATAAGAATAACTTCTGGCTAATTTTAAAAGTGTACCTAATTTCTTCAATATTTTAGGAATTTTTAGTTTGTTTCAGTAGGGGCTCGTGGCTAAGAAATAGCCGCACGGGTCGATAACAATCAGGTTAAGCTACGCTTGCCGCGGTTGGTCCGTGGATGGGCGACCATCTTTACATATCAAGACCCCTCCGTGCCTCGGAAAGGTCCCGGCTGTCATTTGTAGATCTTTGACAGTCGTTACGGGTCGTCAGAAGCTCGAAAGTCTGACAACCAGTCAAACCAAGGGGTATCGTGTTACCCAGTAAGTGGGTTGTGGAGGTCAGATACACAGTCGCTCCATGTAAAATACTGGTATTCTGCTGCATGGTTAGACTGGAAGCCGACCCCTACATAGTTGGAAAAAGGCTAGGCAGATGATGGAAACTGTTCTCAAATTCTCTTATCTGGGCTCCACTTTGTGCTGTAATCGTATACCGCATATGCATCATCGCATTTGTTAGGTATGAAGTATTGTGGTAGGTATTGTTCCTCTCAGAATTATCTTGATGGAGGGCAAGCAAGATTTATAACTTCATGATAATGAGTAGGTACTGTAATAGTAGTGCAACTTCTTCTTTTGATTAAGTTCCCTTTCCAATGTCTAACTATGCGTAAATATCCCAAAACTTTATGAATATCGGACCTCCCAAATCTACTTTCAGGCATCCGAGGCAGTTGATCAGTTTCAAATAATAGATATTAATTTAACCGGTATGGTAAAGGGTATAGGGTCGGCCGTGACAGATCAAACGTTTTTCTAGGCGGGTGCATTGAGCAGTGCAAGTGCACATGCGTATAAAAGCGACGTGTGCGCAACCCTCAGCGTCACAGCGAGTCAGAGCGCCCACCGAAGGTACTCACGCAACATGAAGGTATGGCCTAGCTTTATATAAAAATATTTTGTCTTTTTCCAAAAATACTACTAAAACCTTTGCAATGCATAATGGCATTGAAAAGTTAATGTCACGCCAGATATACCTGAAAATTGAAAGATATATACGGCTACCTTGGCATACTCGTACATTGGTTTCAATTGGTGTGTAAGGATGGCTATTGTGACACAGACGTACAGGCATACCATTGTTTCAATTTTGCACCGTATTTATATTTTTTTTTGCGAAAATCCTGATCCGAAAAGAAAGTTATAATAAACAACCTAATTATTTTCCCATATCCAGGTCATAATCGTAGCAGCTATCCTGGCGGTGTGCAAAGGAGCGGCTGGAGGCCTGCTGCCCGCAGTAGCATCCCCCTACGCATACGGCCGCCCCCTGGGGTACCCCGCCCCCCTCGCAGTCGCTCGACCTGCATACGCGCACCCCCTTGCCGCGCCACTCCTGGGCCATGCAGTCGCGAAGGTCGCTCCCGTCGAGGACTACGACCCCAACCCACAGTACTCCTACGCTTATGACATTCAGGATGCTCTCACCGGTATGCATTGAATATTAGAAATATTAAGGAATCTTCTAAGTAGGTACCTACTGAAGTATTGAGCAACTAAATGCCATAAGTATCTAATTTCTTTTGAATAATTTCTCACTAAAAATCTGTCTACAACTTAGCCCAAAACTAACCTGTCTCACAACAACGAGTTCAGTTACAGCCTGAATAAATGCGGCTGAAATGAGCACCTATATTTCACCCCCCATTTTTGATACTGTATATTGTCGACATATTTTTATGCCTGTTTCAGACACTCCGGGCATTAGTAAATTAGGTAAATATTATAACAAATGTATTCTTTACAGGTGACTCAAAGAATCAGCAAGAATCTCGTAACGGCGACGTTGTACAGGGCTCGTACTCTCTGGTAGAACCCGACGGCACTCGGCGCACTGTGGAGTATACTGCTGATCCCCACAACGGCTTCAACGCCGTCGTGCACAAGGAGCCCCTTGGTGCCGTCGTGAAAGCAGTGGCTGCCCCCGTGGCACCTCACGGCTTCTACCACTAGTCCCAACTAAACCCTGCTTTGGTTAGACGGATCCAGCTTATGTTAACAACCAGACCATCGGTCTCTAGAGGAAGCTCTTAATTACTTAATTGCCAAATACAATGGTCAATATCATCGCACTATGTCTCACACGGCAGCACTGTATTAGACTTTCTAAGACCAATTTCTTGAATTATATCGATAGACTAACCAAATCTGGCAGCTTATCTTACTAGACTTGTAAGCTATCTTAACAGAAGCTCCAAATATATACCTGCTCGTATTTGAAACAACGAATTGATCGGTACGTCATGTTTAGAATCAGATAGAGACAAGTTAGCCAAGCATTTAAGACCCGCTATATTTGGTGTGTTCGTAATTGTAAGTTTTGCTCATTGTAACACATACTCACGTCTCTCTTGATAAACATCGTATCAATAATGGACAGCAGGATCTAATGCAAGCACGTTATAACTAACCTAGATCCGTCTAAACGAGCATGTGCCCGTCGAAGTGACCTGAACCGTATTACGTTAATGTTATATTTATGCTTATTGTAGGGTATTGTTAATTGATATGTTAAAGCTGAGGTAATAAATAAGAGGAATCGAAAATTTGCTGTTATTTTATTTTTGGTCCGATCGTAAGGTGAATGAAATATAAGTCTTTTACGCGACAAATGTGGCTCCATTATGTTTCTTTATAGGCTGTTTTTATTGTGAGTGAACCAGTTATATTATGTGCGTAAAATAATGGCATACGTGAATGTGTGTCAGCCGCGCCCGGCTATTATGTGCGAGCCTTCGCGGGCGCAGCGTTGTTGTTACAGTGCGCGACGCGACATGAGACACTTTGCTGTTTCCCAATCTAGACCGGGGCTAGCAAAAATTAGTTGTGACCTGCTCTATTTAGACTGGTTCTAATAAATGTCAATCTCAAAACAGGTACCTGTCTAATATCAATTATCAAGGTTCGCATTTACTTGCGACCTTTCTTTTATTTCGTTTCGCACTTAATATAATATTTATTACACAAGTAAGTATATTAAATAAGTACATAGTAAATATAGCACTTCTCATATTACCTACAATACCTTAATTACACACTTATGAAATCTAGCGCAATGTCAGATGCAATTAAGTAATTTGGTTCATTGCGGATGCATGCATTTAGATAAGTAAGCATAGATAAATTAGTACCGAGGAGGAGGTTAAATTAATAAAGGGAGTTGGAAGAAATATTTGTAACTGTTTGTAATTATTTATAATTTTTGTAATCCCGAAAATCCCACCAACAGAATACGAGCGTACGCCCAACGCTTCCTCCTACGCTACGCTGCTACGGGATTAGCTACGTACTACGCTATGCTACGAGCTTAGCTACGCACTACGCTACGTGCTACGCTATTGGCTACGCTACGTACTAAGCTACGGGGTACGCTATATATTAAAGCTTGTCTTCGAAAGTTCGCTTTTATCGATAAGACCATCTATTTGTGTCACCCCATGAAAAATTTCAACATTTTTATTTGAATATGAGGAGTTTACAGTAGTCTTTTATTTAAAACTATGCCCCACAAAACCGTTTTTACGGTTTGTCTGTTGGAACGGATCATACAAATTCTTAATGTAAAGTTTAATAGTGCGGATACTTACTTACGACTTAATTAATGTTACTTACTTAAAAGTATATGAATTTTATTATATTATCGATTATGAACATAAAAGAAAGACATGTTGCGCCGACCCTACATAAATTGGGATAAGGGCAGGAGAAAGATCATATTAATCGAATAGGAACATCGTTTATCGTTAAGGTTAAGTTTGTAATTTATAATTTGTAATTTTTATACATAATTAAGATATTCTATCTTCATGCTACGCTACGTTCTACGCTTCGTGTTACGCTACGTGCTACACTCCGTGCTACGCTACGTATTACGCTACGTGCTACGCTACTTGTTACGCTACGTTGATGTTTACATAACGAGAAAACGATAAATATTGTAAATCGATCGCAGTTTTAGTTTATGCTACAAAATATACCGAAAGAATAACAGAACTGTACCAAAACGTATTAAATAAGTAATAGGTAATGTATAAACATTAAAAATTCCCATAAAAATGTGATGTTCTTGCGGTATGTTTTTAAAGTAACTTCCACGTGAGTGCCCTTGCTACTTCAGTGCGTTGTGCAATTGCCTCGGCCGGCGGCGTGACTAACGCCTAAAACTACTTACCTGTGCCTTTACGTGGACGGCAGTTTCGGTGAAAGTATATATTAAAAGTTATAATATTATTTTTTACTATTTTATATTAATATCATAGTAGAAATTCTCACCTATCTACTTTACTTGCCAAACTTATACCACTACCTGCTATGTAAATAACAGTGACGGAGTCAAATAAAACATCATCTACATAGACTAAGTGGGAAAAATAAGTAATTATTGAAGCTAACTCAAAAAGTACGCAAGCAAAGTTAATAAATTATATGGGACCACACGGGAAGCACCAGCTTTCAAATAAAAAAAGAATCATCAAAATCGGTTCACCCAGTGTCCCAGTCGAAAGGTATGAGGTAACAAATATAAAAAAAAAATACAGACGAATTGATATCCTCCTCCTTTTTTTGAAGTTTGCGTGTTTTTTACATTGCCGCGGAAAGGAATGGAAGCGGTTTTTTTTGCACAAAGCATAATGAACATGATGGTGTAACGCACAAACTAGATACGAGCCAAATAAAAGGTCGCGCGTCTTCTGCAGAATACTCGCGCATTCTCGGTAATTCCCGCAGTAACAAACTCGTATTTAGTTTGTTAGACTATTGACATAAAGTTAATTTTGCTATGTACAATATTGAGTTGCGCGATTACTGACAAATACGTGCACTGACTATGTACGTACACTGAGGTTCACTCAATCTCTGTGGTTCTTTCCTCAAAAGACCATTTCAGACACTAATCTACAGGGTATTCACATGATCTAACCAGGATTATGTCTGGACTTTAAAAGAGACCGTGTGACCTCTGAGTTTGTTTCGGTCTTTCTTCTCAGAGTAGTAAGATAGGAAACGCCGACCTAATCTAGTTTAAAAAAAATATGATTGACGTGTAAAAGTGTTTGTACAAACCTACTTTTGAGCCTAATCTTTTAGATACCAGTGACTATTGTAGTCTATCGTGTTGTTAGGTACTACTTCTAACTTTGACATAGACATTGCATGAGTGAACGATACAAGAAAGTAAGCCCTTTTGGCTATTAGATAAATATCGCTCTTAAAGGGCATAAATAGACACACATAGGTACAAGTGTATCTAGCAGATAGACTCGGCCTGCTGGCTTCATAGGGCAGGGTTTGCATAGATTTTGCCTAAGCATTCTATCTGAAAGCATACGAGTAGTAGTGATGCTTTTTACCAGCAAGCTTTACCGCAGTCTTATCTACCCCGCCGCCGGAAAACGCGGCATTTTTAGACATACAGAAATGGTACACGTAACGTCTAACATAACACGTCCATCCTGAAGGGTTCGGCACAAGGGACAGATGTGGCAGATGGAACTAAGAAACAAAACAACAAATACTTAATTATTTTTTAAATTACAAGTTTTTTTTTGTACAAGGGCTTTGTTATGTACCTACGGTGTATTTTAAGTTTACCATTAATGTAATAAGCAATACTGTAGTAGTTCAAGCTATTGTTAAAACATAAACCGCCGATGGTATGGCCGTGGTTAAAGATAAAATTAAAATGACAATATAAAATCATGCCCGGAACTGCAGTTCAATGCCTAGTGCTGTCGTGAATAAGTTTATACGCACTAAGTAGAATCTATACAGATCTATACATATCTATAAAGATATGTAGATTTAACTAAGACATTGGATTGCGTCATGCTATTATGCGGTAGTGGCAATATGGGTTATTTCGTTAGGTTAGACACATTGTAGAAGTATTGTAAAATGAATGAACAGCTTTTAAGTAAGTATCTACTAAGCAAGCAGGTACGATTTGTTTTGGGGTCCCCCTGAAATGGAAAAAAGAGACCCCTATAGGACCACTTCGTTGTCCGTCTTTCTGGCCGTCCATCTGTCTGTCAAGGCCCTTTTTCTCTGGAACGCGTGGATGTATCAAGTTGAAATGAATATCAAATACTTTGGTCTTTGAATAATGTACCTTATTAGAGATATGGTCCACACGTGACGGTCCCTAAAACTGTAAAAAAAAAAACAGCTTTTTAGTCAACGCAAAAAATATGGCTATTTATGTGCATATAATTACACATTTATAATATCACATATTATAGTATGGATGGTTACTTTAACTTTGGCCGATTCGATTCGATTTCAATTAGGGTGTAACAATTCATTTCAGGTTGTCTTAGGATATCAGACTGAAATTATTTCTATGATTTCTCACTAGCTGTGGTGACTCTACATTGTACTAATGAATACAATACAATAAATATTATATTGTATAGTTGACAAAGCTATGGCCAGTGAAAGTAAGGTCTCGCGTTGAGGCTCTATAACGACCTAACTATTTCGATACAGATACAAGTCACTTAGGTCCATGAGATGTATGTGCATTGCTTACATCCCTATAACAGAGTATGTAGGACCTATACTAAAATTTGAAGGTAAATCTACATTTAAAAGTAGAATGGGGAGTGGGCCATAATCCACCACGCGGCGCGGGCCCAGTTGGTGGATGTCACATGCCTTCGAATTTTTTGGTTATAGGACATGCCGGTTTTCTCACGTGATGTTTTCCTTTCCTTCAAAGTTTTGAGAGCAGTAGTGATAAAATTAAAGTGCCTGACTGGGTTCGAACTCAGGATCTCTCAACTCAGGACTCGTAAGTCGCAGCCGATACCACTGGATCACCACTGCTCTAAAGTAATGTATGTGAATGTGAAATCATGTATCAAACGTCCTGTGCAAAATTATGCATAGCGTCCGTCCGTCAAATATTTGAAAATGATTAATGAATCATCATCACAGAGATATCAATTATTTTCGCTGCTCTATTCAAATCATTTGTAATAATCAAATACCTAACAAACATACAACTGTCCGTGACCTCAAAAAAACCGTAATATATCAAAGAAATTAATATCATTACTGTGATTGTAATGAGATATTAATTCAAGCTCTATGTTAGGTTCACGTAATCAAGATCATGGCTAATCACATGAATAATGTACTTATTTTAAAAATGGTCGTAAAAGTTGATAAGTCTGTGCATTTGAATCCATACTAATATTATAAATTCGAAAGTAACTCTGTCTGTCTGTCTGTCTGTATGTTACCTTTTCACGCCTAAACCACAAAACGGATTTCGATAAAATTTGGCAGCCCGGGGAAGGACATAGGTTACTTTTTATCGACATACCACGCGGGCGAAGCCGCGGGCGGAAGCTAGTATTTAATATGCTGTCGTTCTTGCATAATGCTCGTATAAAGCTATCTATTAGCTATTAATACAAACTTTAACGAGAAGGCGTATTTAAATGTAAAACACTCAATTCAAATAAATAATACATGCTTTATGATTCATGTTATTTACAGCGTTTAAAGCATAAAGTATCTTATTGCTGCCTCATAGCTGCATTAATTAGAGCGGCTCAAATAAGTAACCATAAACTAAGATTGAATTAGATTGTAAGAGGAACATGGTTACCGGAATATTGTATCAGAGAGAATCAGTGAGCAGTAAAACTTTCATCGAGCAACTGTGGACCTAATAATCGTAGGGTACAACGTAACAATTAGGTAATAAAGCTCTAATTACGAGTCGATGTTAGTTAGAGAGAGACTCGAGCAGCCGAGGCTCGGGCGCCTGTTGCCAGCAAGGAACATTCGAGTGAATGCACGCCGCTTCTATAAATACGACAGCACTTGCCGGGCGTGTGTACTATTTACTTCGAACCCTATTGTGGAACAAGTCTGCATCATGCTAAGGGTAAATGTCTTTTTATTGATTTCTATTTGTCTTGTATTTGTTTTGTGACGTACCTACGCTGCAAGGTAATCTTTGCCGTAATACTTTGGAGCAATCTTGTTTGGTTTTAAACTTGTTTATTTCTAGTGCATAGAGGCCTTGTGTGCTTTCAGTACTTGCGAAATACATTTCGTAGTTTATCTTCGATTTCATTGCAACGTGTGTTTCCGATTCTCAGGTATCATTGGTTCTGTGTATCGCGCCGGCAGTCTTCGGTATCATAGTGAGGGATCCGCCGCCTTCCCCGAATGATTACAAATACTCGTACAACATTGAAGATCCGACGACAGGTGACAGCAAGAGTCAACACGAGGTGAGACAAGGTGATGTTGTTACTGGAGCTTACACGGTGCTGGGTCCTGACGGGACGAAGCGGACGGTGGAGTACACTGCTGACGCGAAGCACGGCTTTAAAGCTGTTGTGCGGGAAGATCCCGTGAGCCCGCCCTTGGTGACTCAGCCGCCTGTCCCTCAACACAACTACAATACGATTCAATACCAAACTCCTACTCCTAGTCCTGTGTACGTTCAATACCAGACGCCTGCCCCCAGACCTGAGTACGTCCAATTTCAAACACCTTCCCCTTCCCCTAGGCCTGAGTATGTGCAATTTCAGACTCCTACACCTAGACCTGTGTACGAGCCAGTGTTGCACTCTGATCCTCAGAGCAACTATGTCGAAGAACAGCCCACGATATATTTCACCCCACAAAACGAAGTAGAGCCCAGGGTTCCTTTTGATGGACAGTATTTTATACCGGCGACGGCAAATAACAAGTATTAGATTAGACTGATACTAAAATTATGTAATTCTTATCCTAAACTTGTGATATTAAGATAAGTGTGTTATTATGATCTGTAAAATAATATGCTGTGAATAATGTACCTTATTAGAGATATGCTATAGAATGATTAACATTGAGTGTACTAATAGTTATTGGTTCGTTAACTTGTGTGAGTTTGTTCGGTATGAAAGTAAACAAAAACATCAGCGGCCGCTTGAAATTAATAGAAATAAGAAATAAAAGGCAAAGCAAGGCTGAACGAGTACTTTGACTGTTATTTTTTCTTCGGTAGCTCGGCGGCCGAAACAAAAAGTGTGTTTTATTTAACCCCTTTGCTTCCTTCTTTCACATTGTAGGCATGAGGAAATGCTAAAACGTTGGAATAGATTTGCATTAAAGATTAATTTAATGTCACTGAAAGAGCCAGTAAAGTTCCGGGGTTCTTTGCACCGGATCAGCTGGTTCAAGGCCGTGGCGCGGGAAGTGGGTCGGCGAGCGAGCGGGCTGGCCTTACACGCTCGGGCTTCGAAACCAGCGATTATACGACCGGAGCGAGGCGTAGACGCCTACGCAACCGTCACTAATGCATTACTACGCAGACGCGTGCGTGCCTGATGAGCTCCATACACTTCGGATAATAGTCCACTCGTTACCTACAGTTAGTCTAGTTTTTAGGGTTCCGTACCCAAACGGTAAAACGGGACCCTATTACTAAGGCTCCGCTATCTGTCTGTCTGCCTGTCCGTCTGTCACCATGCTGTATCTCATGAGCCGTGATAGCTAGGCAGTTGAAATTTTCACAGATGATGTATATCTGTTGCCGCTATAACAACAAATACTAAAAAACAGAATAAAATAAATATTTAAGGGGGCTTCCATACATCAAACGTGTTTTATTTGCTCGTTTTAGCTCAATATTAAAAATGGCAACAGGTAGACACTTGAAATATTCACAGAATATTTAGTTACATATTCACTTTAAAAATAAATAATTAAATTAAAATAAAACAAATATTTAAGGGGGGCTCCCATACAACAAACCTGAGTTTTTGTTGCCGTTTTTTATAGATAATGGTACGGAACCCTTCGTGCGCGAGTCCGAGTCGCACTTGGTCGGTTTTTTTGTTTGCTGTACTTACAACTAATGCACTTAGAACTAATGGAAGTTGAGTAATATGATGCAATGGCCGTGATAATTTAATTAAGAAGTCAAATGTGAGGAACTAAAGCAGACTTCCAGAACTTTCTTAACTTCAGCTCAATCGACGAAGACCTAACATTCGTTTTTGAAGCGCATGGTAGAAATATTGTCAGAGAAAAGTCTCTATGAACGGATCTGATCGAATTGCTGGTTTGAATAGATACTATTTATTAAAATATTTTCTAATCATGGTACCGCGGTTTTAAAAGCCCCACCCACACGCCTGCACTATTTTAATAACACCTATTAATTAATTTACTCAATTATTTATATAAGTAGGCCTAAATGGATCATCGTTTCTGAGGAGAAAATGTGGTTTTTTGAAACACTACTCAATCCAGACGTAAATGTTGAAGATGACCAAAATTTTGAATCCCATCATCCCCATCCTATAAGTCTCATGTCGACCTACTTTTGACCATGTACCTAATTGCATCGTTTGTCTCGAGGTACTGCTGAGCGTGGGGTCCTAGGTTCGATCCTGTGGTCGAAAAAAGTTGTGATTTTAATAGGTTTTCCCACTAGCCAGTTATTTTTGAGCGATCTCTATAACACAAATCAACAAAAAATAATTGGTGTAAAACACGTGGGATACACCCCTGTTTACCCCTTTGCACAAAAAGGTGTGATGTTATGTTATGTTACGTAATAGTTAGGCGGGAACTTTATATCGTCAATTTGTAAAGTCAATTACCGCTCATTTGTGAATTTAAAGTCATTACGCACATATTTGTTGATGATAAAATTTACTGAAGCTGGTAACAGTCAATTATGTGTTGGCTAAATTATGTAAAACGCGTGGGATTCAAGGTCTATAGCAAAGATATTTAACAATGTTATCATTACATCGGTTAAACCTACGTTATATGGTTGTGTTCATTGTACAGGCACATGACTCTCCTTGCATTACTCTTATTAACACAGGGTACAGTCACGAGCATAAATTATAATTATCACATTATATTTTAGATGCTATCAACAGCAATAATATCTGATTTTTTGATTCATCCATTAATATCTGTCGTCAAGATGACGGCAAATGTATTGTGATCATTTGTGGAACGCATATACAAGCCAGCACAAATATTTGACACCGAAGGAATACCATACATATCTGACGACATAAGCGACAGACGCCAAACGGATGCTGCATCGGCTTCAATCTTAGAATGCTGAAAACTGAGCCGATGTCGATCTGCCAGGATTAATTACCCATCTTGAATTAAGTAACAATTTCATACTTGATACTGGCAGAATCGGACTCTATATTTACCGACAGCTTCAGGACGGATTTTATAACGGATGAATCCTGAAATCAGATATTATTCCCGAGCTGTTCCTCTTAATCCTAATCCTAACTATCCTAATTCTAAGTTATCCTAACTAGTGAGTTTGTTTGTTTGTTACACTTTCACGCTAAAATGGCTGAACAGATTTGGACGAAATTAGGCACAGGTGTCGACCATGACCTGCAGAAGGACATAAGTATAATACTTTTTATTATGATATTCCCACGGGATCGAGACTTTATGCGCGTGATTGTGCGGGGATGACTTAATAATCTTACTTGTCAGTAGGTACTTCCTTACATTTCGAAATTATGAAACTTTCAAATGAAAGACTTTAAAATACGGTAGCAATACTTTAATGTTAACTTTCGTAAATAAATATAAAAACTAATCTAAAGCGGTGCTACGGGGCAAAGCAAGAACCAGTATCCGCAACCGCAGCGCGTGAGGCAGCCCATGTGCAGCCACATGAACTCCAAGTGGTTGTCGTGGATGCAGCAGCTGCAAGCCAGCAGCCGCTGACAGAAAGCGCTCGGGATTAGGTTGGGACGCTCGCGGGTACCAGGACCTGAAATCATTTTGGTAATGGTAAAAATGCAGGACCAACCAATCAGATGTAGGATGTTTGAGAAAGGCTTCGTCGAAGCCATTTTGTCAACAATCAGCTCAGTAATTGAAAATGACTTGGCATTGTTTGGTTATACCCGCTAATCAACCAAACTAAGTCGTCCTACCTTTAAATGGTTTCAATAACAAGGTGATGGATCATCACAGACAACCACACATGATACTGATCTATATTGAGTTATTCTTAGGTTCAGGTTTCATTTTTCATCCTTGAAAGTTAAGAAACAATACAATCTTATGCGAAACTGATCACAGCCGCTACCTGATATACCGGGAAAAGATATGGTAATGACAGTCTTGGAATTTTATATCAGCAATTGCACAGCACACACCTTACTTGGCACTGCTACTTCATCATCATCATCATTTCAGCCGAAAGAAGTCCACTGCTGGACATAGGCTTCCCCCAAGCACCGCCACTCCGATCAGTTCTGTGCTTCCCGCATTCAGCAGAATCCTGCGGCCTTCACAAGGTCATCGGACCACCTTGTGGGAGTAAGCACTGCTACTTACTGGCATACAAAAGTATGGGCAAGCTCTTCACTTCATGAAGCTCTACTACTACACAGCGAAGCTCTTTGCATTATCGGAAAATTATAACATCATCGGAAAACTATAACATTTGTAACACTAGGCCCTTTTGTACACCCACTTCTTTCTTGCCGTGAAAAACTACGGTTTATTTGCCGTGTATTCAGTGTTGTATAGGTCACTATGGAAGCTTGTTGACAGACACGTTTTTTCAATTGCTGCATCCGGTAAGACTGCAAGCCGACCCCAATATAGTTGGCAAAAGGCTATGCAGATGATGTTGTGCTATTTGTTGACAGACACGTTTTTTCAATTGCTGCATCCGGTAAGACTGCAAGCCGACCCCAATATAGTTGGGAAAAGGCTATGCAGATGATGTTGTGCCATATCCTCTCAACTGGCATGTGCCATGGTGCGTACGTTTACTCAAACGTTTATGTATGACAGGTCAGGCGGGTTATTAACCGCCGCGTAGGTACTGTACCTTTCTTGACGGGCATGATGCGGAAGGGGTCGCAGTCGCCAGCCAAGTGTGCGAGCAGCTCTCTCTTCTCAAGGCCCGTCACATGGTCCAGGGGATCGTGCATGCCTCCGACAACTCGAGAGCCCAGAGGACGCAGGCGCTGCACCGTATTACGTAGCGACAACATTCTGAACCTATTGGGATTTACACATATACATAACATCACGCTTGTATTCCGCAAGGTGTTAAAGTAAGGGTTACGCAGAGGTGTACATATCTATTATAGTACAGTGTACACCTTTATTTCGCCAGTTATGTTTAAGGCTCATGTAATAGGGGGCGAGCCCATTGCCATCAACCGTGCCAACAACCCCAGACACCGGGCTATTACTGACAAGTTCCAGATGAAAAAACCCAATAACACTGCCCGTCTGTGAATTGGGATGACGTTATGGTTACAGTCCACACTGTTTTAAAACAGTAAAAAACGATGGGTTACTACCAAAGCAAGCTTTTAGGATGGAATAAGTAAAACTATTAAAATGTAAAGTTGAAAAGAGATCATTAAATATGTACTTTATTTTTAAAGCTGATTCCGCGGTGGAAAGCGAGTCAGCCAGTTTTGTAGCGAACTACGTAGCGAAGCATCTCGCGCGATGTACCTGCCTTTAGCGCGGTTACTGATAGAAGCTCTATTTTCTTCTCTCGTATCAGGACAAGCTTTACGAGAACTTGGCTTACTGAACTCATGCAGTGCAAGTGCAGTGGGAAGATCAGCCAGTCTATTGGTCAGAAGCGTGCCTAACGACCCAGAAGATACAGGTACTGCTAAACGATCTTTGCCCCGGACGAACGCTTGGTACCGCCAGTCGTGGCAGATGTTTATTAACGCAATAGTTGATAATCCATAAATTAATAAACTTACCAATCAGATTTTATTACAAATGCACTTAATTACGCGGGGGGAAATCTATAATACAGTAACCAAAATTATGCTAAAATCTCAGCTTTCGTTTACTTTGGAAATGATTTGACAACGTCAAACGATCCTTTTGAATTTAGAATTGTCGTATCGACGTAAATTAAATTATGGGCGCCATCACTTAAAAAGTTCAATAGTCATGGAATGAGTATGTTATGTATAGGTACTTACTATACAACATGAAAAAAAACCCTGTCCGAGCGGTGAGGGTGTTGTTAAGTATAGTACTGAGAGTCTATTTATGTAGGGAACAAGAAAAAAAGAATCGCCAGATTTTTTTTCAATAAGGTGTTTTACCGGGTTATTTCATAAATAGGGAGCGGGCGTCATTTAGCGGGTCAAGTCTTATCATATGAATCCTATTGAAAAGCAAATTTTTACTGGATTTGGGGTCGTTTATGTACTAAAAACGTAAATTTTGAATAGCAATAACTTTTTTTATTTTGAATAATAATAAGATTTAATTTTTTTAATTAAGACCAAGAAAAGTAACTCGGTTGACTAAGTTCGTTTTTTATCATGCCTTTTGATAAGTTTGCGTTTGACCACTATTTCGCCACAACTTGCAATATATACGAAAATAAAAGAAAGCCTGAAAGCATGCTTTTGTGAATAATGATTATAAATATGAATGCACGAATAAGGACTCTAAAACTGCACTCGTATGACCCAGCTCTTAAAGTTACATCAACAAATATGCGCCCGGGCAAGGACGCGCCGGCCAAAAAGCCGACAAACATTACAATACAAGTGATCTTTATGCCTGAGATCAATCATAGCCCACTTGATCCTATTAACATATTATACGAACCAATTCGGTAGACACCCGCGACTTAAATGTATAATTTAATTGTGAAACTCTCCAAAGCGACCGGTTCATAAGAACATACTCACGACGGTGTAATAGTAATGCAATGCTGAGGCAGCTGGGGCTGGGAGGCATAATATAAAAAGTCGATGAGATACAATTACGGCACATTCAACTAGAGATCTCCTCATAGTGAAGTCACTCATATTAATCAAAAATGGCTTTCAAGGTACGAAGCCGATTTATTAAAAAAAATTATATTACATTTTTCAAAAGTGGCTGTGGGCTATAGCAATATCAATATACCTACTACCTACAATGAGAAAAGTTTCGATAGAAAGTGCAGTTGTTGAAAATAGGAATGAAGGACTGCTTTTAATTTGGGTTTACCTTCATAAAGTTCGCCATTGAGGGTAATTTCTAGAATAAGTACTATAATATTAACCTTTATTTAATTTACAGCTGGTAGTCCTGGTCTGCGCTTTCGCTGCTGCCAATGCGGGTATCATCGCCCCTGCGGCATACACGGCTCACCCCGCACCCGTCGCATATGCGGCTGCACCCGCTGCACACGTCGTGCACGCCGCTCCCGTGGCGTACGCCGCGCCCCTCGCTAAGGTGGTAGAGGAGTACAACGCGCACCCCCAGTACAGCTTCGCGTACGACGTGCAGGACGGTCTCACCGGCGACTCCAAGAGCCAGCACGAGAGCCGCGACGGTGACGTCGTGCAAGGCTCCTACTCCGTGGTGGACCCCGACGGCACCAAGCGCACCGTGGACTACACCGCCGACCCCCACAACGGTTTCAACGCCGTCGTGCGCAAGGAAGCCCTCGGTCACGTCGCTAAGGTCGTCGCCCCCGTCGCCAAGGTGGCCCCAGTTGCGTACCAGGCTGCTCCTGTCGCGTACCAGGCTGCTCCTGTCGCGTACCAGGCTGCTCCTGTCGCGTACCACTCCGCCCCTGTAGTACACGCCGCTGCCCCTGTCTACCACTCTGCCCCTGTTGCCTATTCTGCCCCTGTCTACCACCACTGAGAATCAAATCTAGTCAAGCCTTGAACTAAGGATAAATATTATTTATTACATTAGACTTACGATCATGAGCAAATAAAATATATTTTTTTTACGAATATAAATGCGATTTTATTAATTATCATCATTATCATAACCACCGTATTATAAATAAATATACCAGACTATTATTGTCACACACAGGTTAGTCACTAAACCCACGAAAAGAGAGAGATTGTCGCGATGCAGGATAAGGGCCTCTTCTCCTTTAAATAGAGAAGGCACAAGCATTGATCACCGCGCCTGCTCAATGCGGGCTGGCGATTTCAGTCTTATACTAACTTATAAAAGTCGGGGTTTCCTCACGATGTTTTCCTTCACCGAAGCCAGTAATGTCCAAGATAAACTCGGAAAGTACACATTTATTTATTATTTTGACTATGTTCAACTATCATAGAGTTCTCCTCACATTACCATAGTAACGTGGCATGCATTTTATTTCTTCTTTTTGCTAAATAAAATTATTATTATTCTTATTACCTATGTAAAAAAATGTCCTGCAGTAATTCACAACCGTTCGATTCGCTAGTAGATTCGATTCGATAAGGTTCGTTTAGGGGGAAGTTACACAAAATGGTAACTTTAAAAAAAGGTTAGGTTAGGTTAGAACTGTGACCCCCTACGCACGCAGCGGCAGCGGCCGGCGAGTGCCAAAAACGACTAGAATATACAGAAAAATATATTTTTGTTATGGTTAGTTTGTTGGGGTTCCGAATACTGGAAGGGATTCCATATAAGCCGCGCCGCCGGTGTCCACTATCAATGGCGTTATTGTTGAACGTTGGGAGCCGGCGCCGGCAGTGGAGGCATTCCCTATATTTACCCGACTACGGCGAAGAAAAAGGAGGGTTATGATTTTGACCGGTATGTATGTATGTATGTATGTATGTATGTATGTATGTATGTATGTATGTATGTATGTTCATCTGTTCCCTTGTATCTTCCAAACCACTTATCACAATTTGACAAATGAGGTATCGTTAGAAGCGTCGTGATTGTCCGCTGGTTATAGGCTATGTGAAGTCACATTAAATTAAAAATGGCGCCCTCTAGAGGACATAAAGGGAGGAACTTAAAAAAAAAATGGTTTAATCGTACCATGTTGGGTATCAAATGAAAGGGCTTAATGAGCACATTTCAAAAATATATATATTATAACCCCAAAAGTATTAAAAAAAAAATCAAGTAACAAAAACTAAAACCCAACTACGACTTAAAAGATATAAACAAGGCACCACAGACAGACAAATTAAAAATCCGGAGTCACACGTAATCTGTTCGATTTATGCCCTAACACGTGTGACTCCGGATTTTTAATTTGTCTGTCTGTGGTGCCTTGTTTATATCTTTTAAGTCGTAGTTGGGTTTTAGTTTTTGTTACTTGATTTTTTTTATGCTATAAGTATATAACGTATATTTTTAAATATATAGAAATACCTGATAATAATAATTTATTTACTACACGTGTACATTTTCCACCATACTAGCTTAGTCACTGACCGCCTCATTAGGGCCCAAATCCTAGGAACTATAGAAGCTGAAATTTTGACCGAAGGTTTCCCCGATGTAGACAAGGAATGAGGCCGGATTTTTCGAATTTCCCACGGGATATTCAGGATTTCACGAGCGTACGAAATCGGCAAATTGCTAAATCGGCAAATCTGGCAAATTGCTAAGTACAATCATTGTAATTCGTAGAAAAGGTACTTTATAATTTTGCAGTTTTCCAGCCAAGTAAAAACGAATGAATCATTCATGAAACTTGTATTTTGGATGAACTGAAACCAAATCTTCGACTGCAGAGAGAATTAATGTCTTTATCTTGTAAAAGTGCAAGTTCCCATGTCACTCATCACATCACCTCTCATAACCATACCCTCATCCTCACGGACTATGCGACACTAGGTTTTTTGGCGAGACAGCTTAAAAAAAACATAATGTAGAATAGTATGGTATTATGAATCTAGATTATCTTTAGAAAAAACTTTAAACATGTTTGTCTCTGTATTTAAATAAATAATTATCCCTCCATTTTCTAAATTACGCCCACCTCTGTTTTTCTCTGCATGAGCCAAACGTTGATTGGTATAAAATCAATAAATAATAAAATATACGTGAGCCAAGGTTAGTGGACCTGGCGAGAATTCCTATCACGTAATAGACATACCAACTCGCACTGGGTCCGCGTTGTGGATTACGGCTCAGTCCCTCCATGAGTAGGAAGGACCCCTGAACTGCTTGTGTGAACCGCATTTGTAATCTTTTTACCTTGATATTCACTTGCTGAGTTTGTAGCAGGGTTTCTCATATAATTGCAGTGCTAGGTTAAGTGTTTAAAATAGGTTAACTATCATAGTTATTATAGAAATATTGTTACTAACATATTGAGATTTGAGTTTCTGTTTATGCAGTAAATACAAATAAATTAATACTAAACCACTCACAAAAGCAGCAGAGCAGTGTTGGCCCAGTGGAAATGGCCGCGACTTCCAAGTTGTAGATCGTATGTACTGACAGGCGCCTTACTTTTTGCGTAAATTATTTCATCACCATTGCTCTCAAAACGGAGAAGGAAAACATCGTGAGGAAACCGGCATGTACTAAAACCAAAAATTCGAAGACATGTGACATCTACCAACCCGTACTGAGCCCGCCGCATGGTAGATTTACAGCCCACTCCCGGTCGAAGAGAGGAGACCTGTGTCCCAGCATTGGGAACATTGTAGGCTGATTATGCTTACCTACTCACAAAAGACTATACCATTGCTATAGATATCTAGACCTTCCTTTTTGAGTGATGCACGCTTTCACTTATCTACCTGTCGAGACTGTTCATTTAAATGAAGGTCGAAAATTAATAATAAACCACGGAATCCACGAATGGTCAAGTATTGTCATAAGTCTGTTACCTATTTAGTTCATTGAGGTACTATGTAACGTTAGTAGCGTCAATAATTAAGGGTGCACTTTTTTTTTCTTTGTCGCTGTCAAATTAGCATAACAAGAAATGACCGATTATACTATTCCATTCCGTAAGTATTCGATTATAAACTACCTAACTTCTTTCGGAACTAATTCTTTCTGTTCAATTTTTTTTTGCATTCTAAAATAAATAATAATAATTGTCATATTTTTGTAACTTATTTTTTCATTATTTTTGCTACTTGGTCGATTACGGTTTGTTCAGTGTTACTAAATTCCATAGCTAAATAATTGAAATACTGGATCAATATGAATTACCCTATTAATATAATTTTAATTGTAAACAAGCTTCATCCCTACGTCAAAGAATGAGTAAATAATATACTAAAGTAATTTCAATAAATTAGCTGTATATTTTCAGTTCATGATAACACTAATCACACTAGTTATACATAATCAGTTAATGGTGGTAGACGGGAGCAGAGTAGGCGACAGGGGCGGAGTGGTAGACAGGGGCAGCGGCGTGCACCACAGGGGCGGAGTGGTACGCGACAGGGGCAGCAACCTTGGTGACGACCTTAGCGACGTGACCTAGGGCCTCCTTACGCACGACGGCATTGAAACCGTTGTGGTCGTCGGCGGTGTAGTCCACGGTGCGCTTAGTGCCGTCCGGGTCCACCACTGAGTAAGAGCCCTGCACGACGTCACCGTCGCGGCTCTCGTGCTGGCTCTTGGAGTCGCCGGTGAGACCGTCCTGCACGTCGTACGCGAAGCTGTACTGGGGGTGTGCGTTGAACTCCTCCACCACCTTAGCGACGGGTGCGGCATACGCCACGGGAGCGGCGTGCACGACGTGCGCCGGAGCCGCGGCGTACGTGACGTGAGCAGCCGGCAGCAATCCTGCGCTCGCCGCAGCCACCAAGCACGCGAATACTACAAACTGGAAAGAGATAAGAGTTCATTATTCATAGTGACATGAGCTGCTGATAGTGGTTCCTAGCTGATGGCTCTACTGAGAATGAATGGAATCTTGACCAAAGGGTACATTATATAATTATAAAAAGTTTAGTACTGTAAACTTTTTATAATTAAGACGAAAGATCAATCTGCCTAGCCTTTTCCCAACTATGTTCGGGTCGGCTTCTAGTCTAACCAGATGCAGCTGAATATCAGAATTTTACATGGAGCAACTGCCTATCTGACCTCCACAACCCAGTAACTGGGTAATACAATACCCCTTGGTAAGACTGTTTATCAGACTACTTGTGTGACTTGTAGACTATACCCCACAAAACTGTTTTCACGGTTAGAATACCCGGTGATCATAGGCGATGAATGAAATTCGTAAGCTTGTAGCTTGATCTCAAAAATAACATTTAGTTGCAACCTTAGCTAATTTACCTTGAATGCCATTGTAGGAGAAGTGTATCAATGGAGTTCTATTGAACGAATGATATCAATTTTGAATCATACGCGTTAATATATACGATTGACGGAGCCCCGCGGCGATATCTGTGCTGAATTAAAACTGGTACTCTTGTGCTACAAGGACAACAGGATGAACACTTCAAGAGTGCATTCAATAGTTACGTTACTCTCTCTGTAATAGAAAATTAATCAGATCGCGCGATTCGCGCTGTTTCATTTGTGGAATTCGCACTAAACAATTTAACCGCGGTCGCAGAAGCACCACAGCTTACGTAACAGTTGCTCAGCAACACGCGCGTGAACGTAACTAAACTCGGCCTTGAACTTGCAATGATGAGCCATTCATACAGCACTTGTTTACTATATACTGCATCTACATATCACTATATTTTAATATTATTATACAGTATGTTAACTAACAAAGGGCGTTCCCGTTAACCTGCAATAGTATAGCGTCTATAAATGCAAAAAAAAAAAATACCATAAAAAAAAATGATTGTTTTTGTTTTTGTGTAGTAAAAAATATTAAATTGTTACGGAAAATAAACTTTTTTTTAGCATTTATACACACTATACTATTGCAGGTTAACGGGAACGCCCTTTGTTAGTTAACATACTGTATATGTACGTACGTACCTACTAAGAGCCTACCTAGCACTTTATTTGTCTTCGTTTCTTGCAAAGTTAAAAAAAACGGCCAGCTTCGAGTCGGACTCGCACACGAAGGGTTCCGTACCACCGCCCGTACAATAATTAGCAAATATACGTTTCTTGTATGGACCCCTTGAATTTTTAACTTTATGTTTATTATGTTTTGTTAAAGTTATTATGATACTGATATTCAGCTGCATCCGGTTAGACTGGAAGCCGACCCCAACATAGTTGGGAAAAGGCTAGGCAGATGATGATGATTTTTTGTTAAAGTTGCAATATCAATTAGGTATACTTTATCTGTGGAAATTTCAACTGTCTACCTATTACGGTTCATGAGATATAGCCCGCTGACAGACGGACGGAAAGCGGAGGCTTAGTAATAGGGTTCCCTTTGGCATCCTCCGGGTACGGATTACGGAACCCAAAAAATTGAAAAAGTAGACGAGTAGTAAGTACAAAGAATTTCGTAGTCGAGTTCAAACCTTTTAATTTATTGTCAATTTAAAAAAAATTACACGGATACAAATTAATTTTCCTAGCTTTTCTTTGAATATGATATAATATTTTATAATATTATGTTGAGATAAATAAAGATTTATAATTATGTAAAGTCAGGAGGATTTTAAAACACAATTGTCATTCTTTGCCAGCGGTATGATGCCTCTAACTAACTGTAGCTATAACACGGCAAATCGACGTAGGCGCAATTATTGTCATTCATAGAAACAATGAGCGCTATACTGCTGAGCATGAGGTCCTGGTTTCGATTCTCAGGTCGGGCAAAGTGCTATTAGGTTTTTCCCTTAGGAATTTCTCAATAGCTGCACGGAGTTTGATTTTTGTGCCCGGTTGATATGGCAATAGGCTCACATTTCGCCAGTTTTTTTTCTTAACTTATTATTTGTTGTTATTTTTAAGTCCCATGTAATAAGGGTGAGCCTATTGCCATATCACCTCTGCCTAGCCCTTCGGGAATTACACGCATGCTGTTATATATGTATTTATGTATAAATAACGATTTGAAGAATTTCGATATGACATTGATCATCATCAGTCTATTTTTCTTTTTTTTTCTATATTGGGACTTGAATTTCTCAACAGTGTAACAACTTTGTAGTTCTTAACAATGGACGATATGATTGTACTATCGTTCAGCCTTCTATTCGTAGAAACAGACGACTCTACAAAGGTCAAAGTCATATATGAAATTGTTAAACTAATTTGCCTGGTAGTCCTTGTACTAAAACAAGGTACATTGTATTAGTTGATTGGCGCGTGTCATCGACCGGTAGGGTGGGTGTCAGTGCTTTGCAGCTTTTGCCTCAGGCGTTATCTTAACCATATATAATAGCCGTGTATGATTCTAGTTCATATCATACTTTCTCTAGAACTCAATTGATTCACTCCTCCTACAATGGCATTTAAGGTAATTAATAAGTGCATAATTGATTTTTTTCATTGAATTTCGTGGAATAATAATTAATAAAAAAGTTTAATTGACATAAAGGTGTTACATTTTCAATTGAAGCCCTGACTCCTGAGCTACTTGATGGTATCTGAGTTACAGGAGTCAGTGTCTTCGGCCGTTTTTGGAACATTAACAACTTAATGCAATATAATTTAAAAAATAAAATGAAGAGATTTTAGTGCATGCAAGCTCTTGTGTGTGTATGTGTGTGTGAGTGATTGTGCTTGGTGGTTCTAGCGTTGTGAACCAACTGAAAATCATAACTCTAACTCCTACATCAGCAACATTAACACGTTGAAAATCTTTGGTCATAGATGTTCATCTTCTCTCTTTTCAGTTTGTAGTATTCGCGTGTTTGGTGGCTGCGGCGAGCGCAGGACTGCTGCCGACTGCCCACGTCACGTACGCCGCGTCGCCGGCGCATGTCGTGCACGCCGCTCCCGTGGCGTACGCCGCGCCCGTCGCTAAGGTGGTAGAGGAGTACAATGCGCACCCCCAGTACAGCTTCGCGTACGACGTGCAGGACGGTCTCACCGGCGACTCCAAGAGCCAGCACGAGAGCCGCGACGGTGACGTCGTGCAAGGCTCCTACTCCGTTGTGGACCCCGACGGCACCAAGCGCACCGTGGACTACACCGCCGACCCCCACAACGGTTTCAACGCCGTCGTGCGCAAGGAGGCCCTCGGTCACGTCGCTAAGGTCGTTACCAAGGTGGCTGCCCCTGTCGCGTACCACGCCTCCCCTGTCGCATACCACTCCGCCCCTGTGGTGCACGCCGCTGCCCCTGTCTACCACTCCGCCCCTGTCGCCTACTCTGCTCCCGTCTACCACCATTAACTGGTTATGTTCTAGGTCATTAATTTTATAATATGAACTGAAAATAAACAACTAAATTATTGAAGCTATTTAAACTCTATTATTTCCTGATTCTTCGCTGCGTGGAAAAAGTTTGTAATTACTGGAGCCAGGATGCAACTATAGAATTTAGTAACAATGGATCGATCGACCTTTAAGCAGCTGGTCAACTAGAATCCATTGCTGGACCAGTGTCCGACCAATGACCAGTTGACCAATGTAAGCACCGGTGTCTCTTAATTCCAGCGCTGGAATGGGATACTGGCTCAATGTAAATCAGCCAGCTCCATAATGTAGGATGCCCATCCACAGGTCCATCTAATATCTGGCGACACACGCTCTTTCACATTATATGATACACATGACTAATCAGTAAACAGAATTCGCGCTTGTATTTTGATTTGGCCAAACGCGTTGGTGTTTGGTGGGAACCCTAAAGTGGCCAAAGACAGAATCTTAACTTTCGTCACCGGGAATCGTTGTTAAGATTCTTATTTTTGCCATCTACAGGTTCAGAAGAATTAAGATACATAATTTTATAATTTCATAATACTTGGCCAAAAGTCAAGAACGCGCTCGAATTTTCCGCCATTGACAAATGGTAGCTCATTTCCAATTGCGTGCACATCCATAGTGATGCGTACACATAATACAAAGCGCGAACTTGAGCCGGGATGTCACAACCTGCGGCTACTATATATACCTCGCCGGAGACAACAGGAGCATAGTCGGACAACACTTCGATCCACAACTCCTTCTCAACAACAAAAATGGCCTTTAAGGTAATTCTTCCATACTTATAAAATTATACATTCTTTTTGGTATCAATTATCTTCTTGGCAAGAAGCGAAATCTTCCACAATTTGCAATTACAAAACTTTTTTTTAATGATTTCAAACCTATTATTATAAATCATGCTAATTACTTAGTTTTTACATTCCTGTAAAATGTTACGCATAAAAACTGCGAATTACTGTTCGATCCTAATATTTTCATGATGTAGACCACCCTCCGGTAATTATCATATATCATCACAACTATGATGTTTGTTAGCCAATTAAAAAACTGTCAATTAAAAAACTACTCAACAAAATCGGAATGCCTCACCGCTACATAAGGCTCATTGTAATGCGGGAGGCGACACCTTGCTTGTCCTTGACGAACGTATCCTCAGCTTGTTAGTAATTTCTCCGCGCATGCGCTTACGCAACTGCACTAGTCTCGCCCTCGTAAAACCGTGTCACTGTTTCAAGTACAACTTATGTGTCGCACGTTAAATGAGACTAGTGCCTTCAGTGATGACCATTGACGGAGTTTAACGAATTTATTTGTTTCAGTTTATTATTCTCGCATGCATGGTGGCTGTGGTGCGCAGCTCCGCGGTGGCCGCTCCTCTTCTTGCGGAGCCGGTTGTAGCAGCGCCCGTTGCCGCCAGGCTGGAAGAATTCGATCCTCTTCCGCAGTACAACTTCGGATACAATGTGGCAGACTCTCTCACCGGTGACTATAAGAGTCAGACGGAGCAGCGCAGCGGAGACCTGGTGCAGGGCCAGTACTCGTTGGTAGAGCCCGACGGCACGCGCCGCGTCGTAGACTACTCCGCCGACTCAGTGAACGGTTTCAACGCGGTGGTGCGCAAGGAGCCGCTGCTGGCCGCGCCAGCCGTTGTCGCTGAGCCCGCGGTGGTGCCTGCTCGGTACGCGGCTGCTCCAGTCGCCGCCGCCCCAGTCGTGGCTGCTAGATACACCGCTCCCGTAGCTTACTCAGCGGCCTACACAGCTCCCGCGGCTAGGTTCGCGTACACGGCACCGTTCGCCCGGTACGCGACGGCACCATTCGCCTACCCTGCTGCTGCTCCTTTCGTGGCAGTCTAAACATCAATTTACCGGTTCTTGATGACTGACAACAATGGCTAATTAAATTTTTTACGACACAAAGTATGTTATTTATTTAGTGCTTAGAAATATAGCTACGAAAATAATAGAGCTAGAAAATGCGACAGGTAGCGCCAACAGGACCAATATTAAACGTAACATGAACGGATTAATTCAAGGGATTTCGTATAGTTTCGCTAAATTCGTAGATCAGTATCTGGCTATCAGACTTTTTACAATCTATTGTTACGTATACCCCATATTTCTATACACATAATAATAGAATTCTTCTGTACGTCTGTATGTCACTTTTTTTTTTGTGAGTGTTTGAGTACTCCCTGGATGGTTTAGATGCATAATCGAACACATCGAAACTACTTTAGGCTTTTTTTATTGGTAGCATCATTTCAACTAACAAGTTAATACATTTTATTAATAATAAACATTCCCTTTACTTATTAATTCGTTATAAGCTTGATAAAGTAAGTAAACAGTTTAAGGCCTTCATGATAATAATAAATAGACAACATTTTAGAAAATTGGGCAGAAACAAGAAATTTATAAAAATGTACTCTGTGGTTGATAGATGGTTGACAGACATTTCTATTCCGATATCGAAAGTGTTGTTTTTTATTACTTAATTTGTAGAGGTTTATCAATACTACCACACTGATCAATACTGCACTAAAATGGAGGAAAAGCAACTATATGGCGCACTTACAGTGTACCGTGAAAGAGGAGCTTATTTACGTCGACTCGAACAGTTTGAGAAGGCGAAAGCCTCGTACGACGAAGCGTTCAACAGCAATCCTGAGGATGTGCGTACACTGACGGGGCGCAGCCAGGTATGTGCGGACGCAGTGCGGCCCGTGCAGGCGTACGCCGACGCCGAGCTAGCGCTCAAGCTGTCGCCCGGGAACATGAACGCGCGTAACATGCAGGCGCGCGCCATGTACACCATGACCGACTTTGAGCGCTCCGTCGTCATGAACTTCCGTGGGCTGCGCCAGCGCCGCCAGCCCCCATACTTCATGGAAGGCATCAACCAAGGAGTCGAAACCATCCAAGACTGTATCGGTACAAACGCTGGCAATGTAATGTTAGACTTCCTACCACTCATTAAACAAATAGAAGCTCTACGAGCTGACGCAACAGAGCCTCAAAGAAAATTGCATGTCAACCGGATTCCCAAAGAGGAATATAAGAAGCCACTGACCCAAATGGAGGCCCGAAAACTCAGTACTTTATCTCGTGTACTTGCTATGAAATATCTGGGGCCAATGGCTTACGATAAATTTTTTCTTCACGAGCTTTTGGAAGACCCGCGAATTAAATCTGCAAATTCTGCTGGAAGCAAGGAATTGTTAGAAATCGTTAAAGAAGCTCTACGATCTCTTAGTGAAAGGCAGGATATGCTACGCGCGCAGAGACCATACTACACCATAAAGTTAGCTGAAAAAGCAGAATCTCAACACCAGACTAAGTACAAGGAGGCTGTACTGTTGAGGGAACGTGAAATTGGAGCAAGGACCGCAGAGCGCTTATTGAAACAGATTGAGAAGAGCATGCGTGAGCTTCGTATAATGGATTTGATGGCACAGGCTGAGCGTATGCAGATGTTCCTCGATGTAAAGACTCCAAGAACATTACCAGACAAAGAGTTATACTTAGATCGGTTATACAGAGCGGTTGGTGAAGGATACCTGTCACAGCACCGCCTGTCGTACACCCTCAGCGAGCGCGGCAATCGACGTCGCATCGCTTTCCTCATGGGTCTACCTATTGGCCGTCCTAAGTCTTTCGATTCTGTTATGGCTAATTATCCGTACAAGTTCATTGATATCGAATATGCCACGCAAAAAGTGAAGCTGACTCTCGACATGTGTGAAAATTCAACTATGAAGTGTTGGCTGATGTACGAATTGGCTCGGTTGCTTTCCACACAAAAGAATTACGCTCTTGCTAAGTTTTATGCGAAACGATGCCAGAGAGAGGCTCAAGAATTGGGAAATATCTCGTGGTGGATGAATGGCTGCTTTGTTCTAATGAGTGGCGATATGCAACAAGGCAACGCAAACGAAGTCCGCATAGAAATAGAAGAAGCTTTCGAGTGGTTAAAGAAATTACAGGACCCTGAGAGAGTGCAGGCCTTCCTGAACAAATGTGCAGAAATGTCGTCAGAAACGGCAACTGGAGACGACCGTAAGGCGATATTGCAGCGCGAAAAACAGATCATGGGAGTCATGGATCCAGAGACGCGTGTGGAGACGCAAGTGTTGTTCAAACGCATTTCGACGGTGCCGCCGGGCCGGCGCTTCTCCGTGCTGCCGCGCAAGGCGGACCCCTCCATGGGCGATTCGTTCTCCGAGCGTAAGAAGCGCTTGCAGCGCGGCCTGTCCGTCGTCCCTGGACCTGAGAAAGAGTTGCCGGCACCGCCTAAGTCCGGCGTTTTGGGATTACAATTGTTTAATATTTGAGTTCTACCAAACTTGTTATGTTTTTTTTACTATCTATTTTTCGTGGCGCACAAAAATCGCATAATTGTGTTTATTTTATTCTATACATGGATAAATAATTATTTGATAAATCTTTTAAATATGTTATTTGTACGCACCTCTAAACAATTGTTTTATTTTAAAGTTGGTATTGGTTTCTACAATTAGGAATCTTTTCACGTAGAAAAATGGCAAAGGCAATAAAACCAGTTTATATTTCAAATAAATACATAATTTATTTAGATTATAGCATAGCATTCAAAATTGTCGCAAAACAATAACTTCTCTTAATGATGGTAGTAGGGAGCAGTTGAGTAAGCTACGGGGGCGGCGGATTGATACGTCACAGGGGTGGCGTACTTGACGGGGGTGGCGTATGCGACGGGGGCCGAGTGGTAGGCTACAGGGGCGACCACCTTGGTGACTGGGGCGACGACCTTGGCGACGTGACCGATGGGTTCCCTGTGCACAACGGCGTTGAAACCATTGTGGGGGTCAGCAGTGTACTCAACAGTACGCTTGGTACCGTCGGGGTCCACCACGGAGTAAGAACCGTGCACAACATCACCTTCGCGGGTCTCGTGCTGGCTCTTGGAGTCACCAGTGTGTCCGTCCTGCACGTCGTAGGAGAAACTGTACTGGGGGTTGGTGTCGTAAGCCTCAACTTTAGCGACGGGGGCTGCGTATGCCACAGGGGCAGCGATCTTGGCTACGGGGGCTGCGGCGTAGTAGGCAGGAGCGGCTTGGACAGCGTGGCTGGTGTAGGCAAGAGGGGCTGAGTAGGACACCTGGGCAGGCAGGAGACCAGCGCTCACCACGGCCACTAGGCAAGACAGGACGACAAACTGTAAAACAAATGAAAATATATTTTATAACATATTAAACATAATATATTATTAACATATTAAACATAACATATTATTCATAATTGTATCTTATCGATTTTTTTTTAAGTACCTTGAATGCCATTTTTGGTAGTGATAATGTTCAACAGTGGGATAGAACTGCCGCTTTCAGTGCACGGTCTCGTTTTATATTCAGCGCGCGTCCACTCATGCTCAGATTTATGTGACGTCACATACCCGATCCGGTAATCGAGCCTCGTACATATATGACAGTTTATTGAAACTTTCGCTTTTAATTGAGGTGGTTAACCAAGGCAAGGTCGCGATCTTCACCGGAATGCGAGCGCCCGCGTCCTGCGTCGGCGCAACCAGCCGTCACCGATGCATGTAGGTACAGTCAATCCTCCAGCGCTTTTATTTCGTAGCAGGTTTTTGAAGATCACGTATTACTGACGTGTGGTCGACTGTAAATATATTTCATTGTTTACTCATGTTATCAGTTATTTCGTATAACAGTATGGTCAAAATGAAGTAAATTAAGTGCAATCAAATCGTTAAGCGTGTATTGATCTTTCTTGTTTTATCCCATTAGCCGATCATAGTCATACGATGCCCTTTCCTCGTTTCAGTTTCCACGTTTGAATTTGATTGGCGGCCTTAAGAGATATTTAAGACGCTGACAACAGATAAATCGCGGTCACTGTCGGATTGCATAGAAAAGAAAGAGAAGCGCGATGACATTATAACGCTTGTAATTTATTTCAAAATATGAAGCAATTATCGATTTATTAAAAAATGAGTTGAATAATCGACAATAAAAAACAACCAAGTTCTGTATTCAATTATGATGTGCTTGTTATTAATTAAAATACCAACGTAAGTTTTTTCAAAACGTGTTTTGCTAACAACATAGTTCTGACAAATGTGTTCAAGATTAACATATATTTTTCCGCCACCACACACTATAGATTTGGCATTTTTTTGTTTAAATCAAGCCTACTTTTACCGTTTGCCTGTTGTCAGCGCCTTAATACTTTATATTTAAATCATGCAAAAAAATTGGATCGTTGCTATAATGTAAACTCATTTGAGTTAAAACATTACATAAGACAGCACGTAGACCTACTGGGCTTACAATTTGTACATTAACCTGCACTTTGCCATCAGTCAACTTTTCCCCCGACTACGGCAAAACCAAAGAAGGGTTATGATTTAAACAGGCTATAGTATAAACTACTCGTAGTATTTTGACAAACTAGGTTTTGATGGGAGCGTAAGCAGACTCAAATTGTTCAGTTTATACTAAATCATTCGAATCATTTAATTACTAAATCATTCCCGTTCGTCCCACTGAGAAAGTCAGTGGGACGAGCGGGAATAAATTTAATATAATTTATTAAATTCCCGTTCGTCCCACCAGTGGGACGAACGGGAATACACGTATAGAATGCGCTTCAATTCCTTTAGCATCCGCGTTTACATGAATGCTTTGCATGTACAGTTCTTAGCAAATAATAATTTAATAAAAAAACACAACAAACATTGTATCAAAAAGCGTTTATTTACATAAATAACAATAGTATAAAAAGGTCCTAAAAGTACAAAACATATCAACAACAAAATTGTAATAATTCATCTAGAAGAAGTATGGGTGTGGTAGCCTGGGGGCGAAGAGAGGCGCGGGCGCGGGGGCGAAGACGGGGGCAGGTGCTCTCGCGAGAATAGGGGCGGGGGCGACCACTCGCGCGGGGGCTGCGACGACCAGTGGCTCGCGGCGTACGACCGCGTTAAAGCCATTGAGGGGATCTGCAGTGTAGTCCACAATCCTCCTGGTACCGTCGGGGTCTACAACTGAGTAGGAACCGGTGACGAGGTCGCCGTTCCTGTGTTCCTGGTGGCCTTTGTAGTCGCCGGTGAGGGCATCCTGGACGTCGTACCCGTAGGAGTACTGCGGCAGGGGGTCGAGCCGCGCGAGGGGCGCAGGCGCAATCACGCTCGCGCTCGCCACGCCTACTACGCAGATGAATACTACAATCTGGAACAAATGAGTGTGTTGATAAATGAGTGTTGATTGACCTTTATGTTGTAGATAATGATAAAGGGGTGTATTGTTTTGTATAACGGGCTGGTATCCACAACTCCACCTCAAGCACGTATTTAGTAAAGTTATAAAACTCTGAGGCCGCGTCCTAACCAAAAGCCAATTTCCGCACAAAAAGTGACATATTGAATGAATGCGGCGATTGCTTTTGGTTAAGAGCGGGGTAATTAACTACCCGACTCAGGCAGACCATCAATGTAAGTTATCAAACCGAAAGCATTATTATTTCAATATCAAACACTTGATTTTCTTCATGCTTGACACCACTAAAATAAAATCTCCTAGACGAGACGTCCATAGACTAAATATGACGTACTTTATTAATAACGCAATAAATCCATTACACAATAATAATAAGATTGCGACATTATTACAGTGTCACATTGTTCACAAGTGCGTCGTCGGCTACCTTGCGACATGCTTTAAACCCTTTCTTCGTAACTAAACGCGACGGGAATGACAATACTATCAATGTATGCGCCGTATGCGCCGTCGTACGCTTGCAGTTTGACTGAATATTAATTAAGTACTGCGATTTTACAAGTTTAAGTATCAGTTGAGGTGTAATTATAACATTTGTTTGTGTTAATATTGCAGGAATACATAATTTCATACATATAATGGTGCTTTAAATTTAAATTTAAGCTGTACTTCTAATAATAAATATACGTAATCCAATTATGCTAGAATATCCCTTGGAACAAAACTACGCATTCTAAAGAAATTGCACCTTTTAAAAAATACGCGCGTTGATGTCTTTTCCATTAGAATTTTAATAAGGGCGCGATTTCAAACTGGGGGCCAAAAATCGGAGCTATCCAGCATATTTTAGATAATATATATATATATAAACAAACTATATATATATATATATATATATATATAATAAACTATATATATATATATATAGTTTTATCTAAAATATGCTGGATGTGTTGCTAATGTCCTTATTGTATTTCATAATATTACCGTACGCGTGGATGTGGAGTTGCGGACATCAGCCCGTTATATCATAGGTACAATACATAATAGTATAACAATGTATTTTATTATGTATCATTAGATAAGTTTGAAAGCTTTACAATGATCGACCGGGGTACTAATGGATATAAAGGTCGTAATTGCAAATGTATGTACGTTATTACATGTACATAGTCATCAATAAAATTATTTCTGAACCTTCAATGCCGCACAATAAAGTAACTTAATACATTAAAAAGGATATTTTAATATTCGTTCTTGACCATGAATTTGACTTCCAAGAAAATGGACTTTTACTTTAAAAAAGAAGAACAATGTTCGAATCAACCAATTCATTGTTATGTGCAGGGGCGAGTCGAATCGAAAGCGCCAGAAAGAAGGCAGTGTCGCAAAGCGTCCCGATATGGATCGCGTTGGTCAATGCGCGCGCGCACGAGCCTGCACGAGCGGCGCAAGCGGCGCCCGACTTAGATGATATCATGATGATACACCAAACTTATCAGTATCTTAGATGTCATGTCATGCTTTACTTGTAATAAAGTCTGGAGACAATTCTAGCCCTTTTTATTTCTGGTATTCATACTTCAGAAGTACATGTAATTGGTTTAATTGAAATAAATGCTTTGAGTTCGAGTAATGGAATTACTGTGCGTTTGCACTGGCTAAACATTCACTAGAAACATGTTGAAATCTCTAGTTTCTGTCAATGTTCTATACAATTTTTGACAGGAAATATCATTTTTTTTTAATGTTTCGCCAGTGCAAACATACAGTAAGATTACACATCAAAGTAAATCGAGTCACAACACAATATAAAATCAGTGACAATATGATTTGCCAAGTGTTGATAATGAGAGTAAAAATCTGATGGAAACAGTCAGTGGTGAACAGTAATGGTATTCAAAGGAAGTTTAGAAAGGAAGAATCAAATAAATCAAGTAAATCAAAACTGACATGGTTAAACAAGGAATTAAACCTTGAATTAGAAACACTAAATTAAGAAAACAAAATAAATACTATTACTATAATAATTCAGGGTCGATACTGAATAGTATCGACCTATTCAAATAGTCAATTACTCTCTTGGACTCCATGAGACAGGCTCGACCTAGTATGGAGTCCGCAAGTAAAGTAAGTATTAAAATTATGTTTCCTTTATGATAATAATTTTAGTTTACTTGTAATCATAATAAGGAAATGTAAACAATTCTTTATTTGGTCAATAAACGATTTAATTTTTTTAAATAATCAAGATCAAACAAACAAGATTTCTAACAAATTAATAAAATGGTAATTTATAAAAATAAAAATTAACGTTTAAATATCTCACCTTGGAGTCCATGTCTGTTTGTATGGGATAGGATGGTCACAGTCCTCGGTGTGGAATGTGATTCCCGTCGCTCGCCCTCGCGTTATATATCGAGCACCACGTAACTCGGGACGTGAGGTCCATACACACGACTCATTGAAGAAAGTGCTTGAATTACGCGACATCGATGACTCTTGCGATACATGTTACGTTTCACGAACTCTATGCTTTCATTGAATCAACGGCTTCCGGGTTTGATTCATTGTCCAAAATTTAGTTTAACATGTTTCTGGCATTTGAATTTGGCCATCTTTGTCATCACTTAAGCAGTCACAATAATCATCTTTGAAGGTAAATCCAGTTATTTCTTCTGCAACGATGTTTTTCCAGAAAGTGTGAGTTTGAGTGTATAGACAGCATTTTTTGTTTCGGTTGTGGGATTATGCGATATCATCCAATGACTTCTCCCGCTCTGGGTGGAGCGGAAGTGAGTGTCAGACTTTTACTGACTAAAACCCACCCGTGTTCCTTCAGTTGCCTGTTGCCAAGGTCCCGGTATCCCTTTCTGACTAACCCGCAACCCTGCCAGGGTGTATAGACAGCCTGGGCCTTAACCTGCATATATTTTCAGTATCATGGGAACTAGTAACAAATCTGCATAATCTTCACCAAACATCAGCTTGCATAGGGCTTCAGATATTGTTGTAACTGCCCCGTTGGTCTATTGGTAGCAAGCGTGGCTGGCAGGCGTGGGGTCCAGGGTTCGATCCCCAGGTCGGGCAAAGTGTTTTAGAGTTATCCCAATAGGAATTCTTAATGGGAGCACGAAGTCTGGATTTGACTTAAACTTATCAGGTGAAATGTGTGTGTATTATATACTTGTCCTGTCTCCAGTAAAGGCATGATGGTATGTTATATTTATGTGGTAACGCTATGATTTACTGATATCTTTCTTCTTCATCGTGCACTGCTGGAAGACCACGACTATACTACTATACTATACAGTCAATGCAAGTTAATGAAAATCATTACATTCGGTTCAAATAGGTTTTTAATTATAATTGTCTTTTATATTTCTTATGTTTTTCAATTTTGTGAATGTGAGAACGTTGCAGGTCTTGTAGACTCGAATGCTTCGATTTATTGACCACTTTCTATTTCTTAAAGTTGTTCACAGGTCTACACTGTCCTCCTATACCTATTAGGCGGGAGTGAGGAAAGAGAGAGTGCACCTGTGTGCACCAAGTGTGTGCGCTGTCTGCGCTCACACTTGTGCACTATCATATCTCCCGCGCCGAAGGCTAGTCTCCGTTGAGATTGGCCGCCATGGCCGGAATACAGTAGGTACGAAATAGAGGACTATATAAACATATACCTATTAATGGAGTAATTAGAAAACAGTGTAAAAGCCAATTATTTAAAAGAGTAACCGTGGAGTTTCTTGCCGGCTGTTCTTCATAGGAAAAGACCAATTGGAACCGTGCATCTTGCTTCTGACGTTTCATAACTGTCCATGTACGTTTATGTGAAATAAAAATATTTTGTAGGTATTCGAATGCATGTCAGCTTGCTACACTAAGTACATACATGTCTCCTGAAACAGCCTTCATTATTGCGTACCTTACCACACGACAGAGGTAGGTCGGCATCCGGTGGTACCGGAGTGCCTCCCTTATGCAACTCCAGGGCAGGGTGTTAAAGGCATTGGCGATGTCTAGAGACACCGCCAAGACGACCCCACCCCGGGCCACAGCATCCCCCGTCGTGAGGGCCCGTACGCGCATGATGGCATCCACCGTAGAGCGCCCTCTGCGGAAACCAAACTGGCTCTCCGCCAAATCCGGCCCCTCCCGCACCAGCCGAAACAAACTCACCTTGGCGTTTGTGATATTAATTAGGTTAACAATTTTCTTCTGAAATTAGGTCAAGGTATTATACTACCCATAGCCATGGACATAATGTAATACTATTAATATTAATGGCGCACCATTGATCGGCGATCGATACCAAATTGTCGACATGATTAATGACCTTTGACAAATTGATTACTTAAAGGAAAAACCAAGTGACACTAATGATTTCACTTAGCGTCTTGATGCTTCCTTCTACCTACTAACTTTACCTCGTCGACAGTTAGTTTATTCGATCACGTATAGGTACAATACGAGGTAGGTGGTTAGGTACAACCTGTTACCAACCACTAATAAAGTTTAAGTTATGGACTAATTTAGGTCTGAATTAAAGTTTATTTTTATTTTTTATCGTTTCACCATGTACAGTCAAGAGCAAAAATAATGTATACACTCAGGAAAGTTGCTAAGTATATACATATTAGTGCTTATGACTGTACCTGTTTATCACTTGATAGTGGTGTTGAATAGAAATTGACGTAATACCGTAAGATTATATCCTAGGGTAAACTATTTTTTTATCGTTTTAGTATTACCGTACGTATCAGTTTTCTTGTTTTGTAGTCGTTTTCTTATTGCCTGTTCAGTTTTTAGGGTTCCGTAGCCAAATGGCAAAAACGGAACCCTTATTCCGTCTATCAGTCTGTCCGTCGTGTCGCTCCGTCCGTCCGGGTGTTACTCTGCCATTTTGCTCGGAAACTATTTGCACTATATTGATGGAATTGAAAATGCATCGCCAAACAAAGATGTCACGAGATAACGAAAAAAATAATTAGGGGCTCACCCCCTAATTATAATCGGATCATTCTCACAAGTTCCACCAGCAATTAGTTCCATGGAACTAGTGAGTTTTTTTTTCTCGGAATTTTGAAAAATAAATCAATGCACATAAGCACGTGGGGTATCATTGGATCCCATAATTAAAAAGATTGAGCTGTTTCTAAGTATCTTTTTTATTTAAATAAAAAACATGGGATATTTTCGGTTACAACCGCAGTCGTAAGTTTGTTTTACATAGATTTTTCGAAAAATAGTATGAAATACCAACTTATTTATGATTCTTACATAAAATCAATAGTGAGCATGCGTAAATTTCATCCCAATGACGCAACCCTTCATCGTACCTGGTACGACACGAACTTAGCTGGTTTATATAGGTAGGTATATCGAAAGGTGAATGTATGTATGCATACACACAAGATACAAGCCTATACAAGTACGGGGACCTGACAAGCATCATGTCTCGTAATATGATGATGCAGGAGGATACTGTAACGGCACCAGCGAGGACTAAACTAGAATTTATAAAATATGGCTGATCTTTGCGTTATGCTCGTGAACGGGTGCTGCTTGTGGTCACTGGTCGTCTTGCTGATCTTGGTTTTTTACTTAACTTTTTTTATTTATTTTACTTCGATGGTCCTAGTTTATCATTTATGATTTCCTGTTACAGCTATACATAGCTATATGTAAGGCTTTCATGTTATGTAAATATTCTGACAGTAGAAGCAACTCATTTTCAGTTGCTTCTAGCTGAGATGATTATGATTTTAAGCTTTCAAGAGTGAACGTTGACGTTAGACGATATGTACAGCTGAAGAGTTACTTTTAATACCGTACTAGATACCTATGTTTCTTTTCTATTTAAGTCTGTTTGTTTTAATATGCTGAATTACACATTAGATCGTATTTTGTCACTCACTGTATGGATATGAGTGTCAATCAAACCCTAATCACGTACTGTTTTATGTTCGCCATTTTGTTATGCACGTAATAAACACGTTGTAAAAAGCAATTGCTGTTTATATTAAACCACAGGATGTCAATTTTAAAACACTTGCTTAAATTTTTTTTGGGGTCTCTTGACTATAACAGCCGCACGGGTCGATCCATCAGATTAAGCTACGTTTGCCGGAGCTGGTCCGTGGATGGGTGACCATCTTTACATACCGAGACTCTACCTCCTCCCGACTGTCATTCGTAGATCTTTGACAGTCGTTACGGGTCGTCAAAAGCCCGAAAGTCTGACTACCAGTCTTACCAAGTATCATATTACCCAGTTACTGGGTTGTGGAGGTCAGAAAGGCAGTAGCTTCATGTAAAATACTGGTATTCAGCTGCATCTGGTTAGACTGGAAGCCGACCCCAAGCAACATAGTTGGGAAAAGGCTGAGGCAGATTTTTGACTTTTTTTTTTGTAACAAAAAAATAAAAATAATCTCAAACATTTATTTCATTTTGTAAAAAGTAACAAAACTAACTAAAACTAGTAGTATGTACAAATCAAGTCTTTAGTGGTTTGTTAGCGTCCGTTTGTCAGTGTAGGCATGTGGTGACGATCTACCACGCAGCGGTGTACGCAGCAGGTACGGGAGCAGGGTAGGCGCTGTATGCGGCAGCCACCGGCGCGGGGTAGGCTGAGTATGCCGCAGCCACTGGAGCGGGGTACGCGGCTCTGTAGGCAGCCGCTACAGGGGCGGCAGCGTAGCGAGCAGCAACCACGGGAGCAGCGGATACCGGGGCAGCGGCGTAGCGAGCAGCTACGGGAGCAGCCGCATAGCGAGCGTAGACAGGAGCAGGGGCAGCGACCGCTGCGGTTACGGGAGCAGCTGCGTAACGGGCGTAAACCGGAGCAGGAGCGGCCACAGTTGCAGCGGCGTAGCGGGCGTAGACTGGGGCAGGAGCGGCAATGGGAGCAGCCGCGTATCTCGCAGCGGTAATGACTGGAGCGGGCTGGGCAACAGTGTACCGGGCGGGCACCACTGCTGGCTCGGCGACGACGGCGGGCGCAGCTGCTACTAGCGGCTCCTTGCGCACCACCGCGTTGAAACCGTTCACTGAGTCGGCGGAGTAGTCTACGATACGGCGTGTGCCGTCAGGGTCCACCAGCGAGTACTGTCCCTGCACCAGATCTCCGTTGCGTTCCTCAGTCTGGCTTTTGTAGTCACCGGTGAGAGAGTCAGCAACGCTGTATCCAAAGTTGTACTGTGGCACGGGGTCAAATTCTTCCAGCCGGGCTGGGACGGAACCGGCGGCGGTATAGGCAACTGGAGCGGCAGCGATGGCCGCGGGCACTACGCTGCCGTGAGCGAAGGCCAGGAGGCACGAGAGAACAACCAACTGAAAAGAAAAAACATTACAAAGCGTTAGTCGCATGTAAACTTACAAGGAAACGCCTACACGTGTAGGGTAGAGACATTGACATCTCTCTTGAGTCATACTATCCCCACTATTTTTACGTTCGACAAAAGCTTTTTAACACAAAAAAGAAAATTGTGTTAGTTCCGCATTCATATGCTGAATAGCCTTTTTAGAAGATTTCTTCACATTTTCATCACTTTATTATTATCACTGTTTCACAATCACTTAATACACTTCACAGATCACACTGCGCTCCGTACCTTGAATGCCATGTCTGCTGTTTGTTGTTGAGATGTGTTCAGGGATGCTTAGAGCTGTGAACTGTACCCTTAGTTTGACACTAACAGCATTTATACTAGTTGGTGGAACGCTTGCCTCATCCTGGTGGCATCTCCAAATTTGAATATATTCAAGTACGCACGTACGAGCTGGCCGTAGTGCGCGACGGCGCAACGCGGGGACGACGATGGTAGAACAATGCCACGTCAAGTGAAGGAAAATTGTAAAATAATTATAATTGTTCTAACCATGTTTTACTGCATCTGGCTGTATATAAGTCACTGTAGCTGTAACATCTCATAATAACCTATTCAATTAATGTAGGTAATTGTTATCAACGCAATTTCTTTGGTGCTTTACCTACTGTGTTTTGCCAAGCTTGGCAGAAGCGCACGATGTTGAGCAATTTTCAATAATCAATGTACCTAATCTATACACACACCTCTGAGTATGTAGTATCGATTATATTTCTTAATGAATAAATAGTATAAGACTGTGACTGTTTGTCACAGCCGTAGACGCGGTTGGTGATAAATACTTTTCAAATATTGTTCCTTATGGTATTTATATACGTTATAATATTGTTCCCACACTGCACACATGCTACGTTAATTGTAAATTTTCAATTTATGCGACTATATTAAATATACCTATGAAATTGGCGTTTTTTTCTCACTATTATAGAACCTCGTCACTTCTATGATTTAAAATATTCATCAATTGCTTGGTATTATATCGAATAATGACCATCATAGACCAATAGTAAAAAAACCTTATTACTTATAGTTTTCTTAACATAAAAATACCTTAAAAATGACTTCTCATTTTGTTAGCAGAAATGACCACCATTTTTGTTTAACTTAGCCAAAACTTATTTTTGTCGCTTAATCTAAGTGGCATACGTTATCTTAGTTTTTAAACAGTAGTGCATAAAAGTTTTAAAATAGTTCATGGTTGTTATATAAATTAAGAAAACGTTAGTATGAAAAATGCAACTTCTTTAAAATTCCCTATACAAAACACCAATTGCATCAGAATTAGAATCAGAAATTTATTTGCTATGAATGTAGGTACGAGTTATAAGATGTTGTACATAAATTAATGAGATCGGCTACAGTCTACCTTACGGCGTGCAAATTATTACATAAACTAAAATATTATACAAACAAAATAATGTCAACAAAACAAAACAGAAATTATAGTGAAGTCAATTGATAATAATATTATAGTCAGGTACTTATGTCTTACGTATGATTTAGAAAGTCCTTAACATTTGCCTAAAAAAAATCAAGATTCAAAAAGAATTAAAAAAAAATCAAGTAATAAAAACTAAAACCCAACTACGACTTAAAAGGTATAAACAAGACACCACAGACAGACAAATTAAAAATCCGGAGTCACACGTAATCTGTTCGATTTATGCCCTAACACGTGTGACTCCGGATTTTTAATTTGTCTGTCTGTGGTGTCTTGTTTATACCTTTTAAGTCGTAGTTGGGTTTTAGTTTTTATTACTTGATTTTTTTTAAATTATTTTGGGGTTATAATATATATATTTTTGAAATGTGCTCATTAAGCCCTTTCATTTGATACCCAACATGGTACGATTAAACCATTTTTATTTTTAAGTTCCTCACTTTTTGTCCTCTAGAGGGCGCCATTTTTAATTTAATGTGACTTCACATAGCCTATAACCAGCGGACAATTACGACGCATCTAACGATACCTCATTTGTCAAATTGTGATAAGTGGTTTGGAAGATAGGAGGGAACAGATGAACATACATACATACATACATACCGGTCAAAATCATAACCCTCCTTTTTTCTTCGCCGTAGTCGGGTAAATATTATACAAACAAAATAATGTCAACAAAACAAAACAGAAATTATAGTGAAGTCAATTGATAATAATATTATAGTCAGGTACTTATGTCTTACGTATGATTTAGAAAGTCCTTCACTGAGTAATAACATTTACCTAAAAGTAGTGCATAGGTGGGGACCTAATAGTCGCTCTTCGTTTCTAAGCTACAGAAGCTAGACAATGTAGTGGGCGAACACTTTACACTGTTTTATTAATGAATCATAACATAACATTAACATCACGCCTGTATTCTCCGAAGGGATGGGCAGAGGTGTAACTATAGTACACTCACATTATGTTTAAGTCCCATGTAATAGGGGGCGAGCCTATTGCCAAATCCAGACTACGGGCTGCCACTGAGAAATTCCGGATGGAAAACCCAATAACACTTTGCCCGACTCGGGAATCGAACCCAGGACCATATGCTCAGCAGTAGCGCTTGCGACCACTAGACCAATGTGGCAGTCAGATTAATGAAACATTTACATTCATAAATGCACTTCATGTCCACAAATTATAAACGCGCAAACATAAACAATTGTCGCGACAGTTATGAACTATGAATTTATTAAATACATAGATCACTTTCATAGTAAATTATGCATAGAAATAGGAAAAACTATTTTTGATCAGTCATTTCCATCCATGGTGAGCCCTACAAAACTTTTTATTTATTTGATCGTTCTGAAAATTTATATCTTTCTGATACGTTGTATTAAACTAGAACAAGATAACCGAAATTAGAAAATAATAAACATTTTCAGGGTTGATGGAATGATGGCCATTGACTTAAGGGTGAATTTATATACTGAAATAGAATAAGAGAAGTAACCATGTTTCAGGAATAAGACGGCTGTCAGAGCTTTACATTATATAAATGTATAACCTTCTCCTAAAATACCGCACAGATCGCGTTGGCACCAACCAAAGCCATGTAGCAACGGATAGCGTTGAATTAAAGATATAAGGACTTCGTGTAACTAGATACGAGATGTTAGCCCTTTACATTAGAACAACTTACATGATTGTGGCCGATTTATTAGAAAAGTTCGTCGTATTTGTAAATGTCCGGTAGTCATTTAAAGACCCGCTAATTCTTATAAGGTTAAACTATTAGCAGAATTTTATAATTAATCTAGGACGACGGATCTTTAACACGACGAATGACGCCGGATTCCAATTTCACTTTCTTTCGGGTCGGAAATCTCCGACATATTTAGAAGTTAACCAATTGTAATTAGTGGTGGCTCCTCGTTCTTTCTCTGCATTGTTAATCCTATGTTTCTCTGCATTGTTATTATGAACACTTTGTTCTATGTCGGAATCGTACCCGAGACACGCACCGCGCCGTGGACAAATGCTCATGGCACGAACCGTGCTCTTATAACCTTTATCTACACTACACCCATGCTATAAATCCTCTATAAAAGTTTCTGAAACAGTTAGCTTATTGCCAACATTAAAACAGCCAGTGTCATAGTAATCATAATATCATCCAAACGGGTGTTATAATGTTGTACTGAATTCCATTATGCAACTCATTTCAAAAAAAGAACATTATCATTCACGAGCGTTTCACTAACAAAGCACCGTAACTTAAAAACAAAACACATTCGAATTCGAAAAATTCGAATTCACGTCGTACCGCGCCATTTTTGTTCGATATTGGTATTGCAAAGAAACTTATATAGAAGATTCATATCATGGGTGTAGATAAAGTCTTGTATGCAACTGTAAATAATTAGGTATTAAAACACTCATGTGATACTATTATCTATTAACCCACATTCGTGTTTTAATACTCCTTATTATATAACAGTTGCATAAATAACTATTATAGTAATTTGTATTTATAAAACCTGCAACCTTCTTGGGCCTATATGTATAGAGCCTATTATAGTTTTAATTAAACAAGCCGACGACCCCGCTGTACCTGCTGTCCGAAAATAATAATTGATAACTTTTACTTACCTTTACCTACAGCTGATTTTCTCGACTGATCAGCTAATGTAGTAAGTAACCCAAATATTTCAACAACATAAAGATACTATAGTAGTAAAAAAATATGTATGTCAGTGTGAGTCCTATGTGCTAGGTCGCATTAGCGTGGTATGCTTTAGAACAAATTAATTTTGTACGCTAGATTGGCGATGGTTTCACGGTCATTAGGTAAAGGGGTCTGTTTAGTGAACTGTCACAGCTGCATTCCAGTGCGGTCGCAGTTTTAGGCTATGCCCTTTACATTAAACAGAGAGTTATGTATACTGGACACAGCGACCCCAAACATACCAAATGATCGGTAAGACGATGAAAATTAATCAATTTAGCCACTTTCAAGCTTGCTTTATTTGGAATTTTGGCGGGAGTAGACCGGTGCAGACGTAGCGGCCGCGGCGGCAACGGGAGCAGGAACAAAGGCGCAGTGCGTGGATCGAAAAAAACCGGCCAAGTGCGAGTCGGACTCGCGCACGAAGGGTTCCGTACCATGTATGGGATCCCCCTTAAATACTTCTTTTATTCTGTTTTTAGTATTTGTTGTTAAAGCGGCAACAGAAATACATCATCTGCGACAACTGTCTAACTGTCACGGTTCATAAGATACAACCTGGTGACAGACGGACAGACAGACATACAGTGGAGCCATAGTAATAGGGTCCCGTTTTACCTTTTGGGCACGGAATCCAAAAAGGCTCTCGAAGACAAACGACAATCGAAAAACCTCCAATGAGATTAAATAAAGTGACGGTTTTTGCTTGAAATCGCTTCTAATGGCCAATATCATGCATATATTTATATCATAAGATACAATCTGGTAGGCAAAGTGGCAACTCGGTGATGTAAGTATTAAGGGTTGATTGATTTTTCACCGACAAAATGTTCACCTGTGAATCGATTCTGTTGAAACTTGGTACACATATACAGCATGTAAAACCCTGTCCGATCCGAAAGCGCTTAAGTAAAGTAATAACATTATAAAAGTTTTTTTTTTTGTGATAATAAGAAAGTTATTCCTATTTAGATAATTTAGGTATTAAAAACGAGAATTTTTCACGTTTTTTGTACTTAAATTTCCTTATAAATTAGCAAATTTTCTACACAGAGCATAAGTTATGATTATGACTTGTAGACACCCGCTAAACGACGGCCGCCCAATGGGGAATTATTTTTCCTTTTTCAATAAAAAAAAAGCACATTAATTGACTTTAGCAGTATTATTCTTAACAACACTCTCACGGGGTAGACTGGGTTTTTGTTACACGCTGTAGTTCTGATGACATTGCCAGCATGAAAAAACTTTTTTTAGTTGTGGTAGGTATAGTACCTACCCACTTGTATACGACTACTAGGAAGCTACAGTGACAGGAAGTTTTATAACATTAATTATCAACGTATGTTGCGTGTAATATTATACGGAGGAATTTAATAAGGAGGCGAAAGCTGAAAAGCGAAATATCTATGTCGGTAGTTTCTAACTACCCCCATGGGAAGAAGGCGTGAGTTTATGTATGAATGTAAACAAAACTTTTTATCAAAAAAGTTTGTTTAACGCCGACTCTAAGCTTCGACTCGAGAGGTTTCAATATTTAAATTTTTCGCTTTACAGTTTCAATCGTCTCATAAAAACAATAACTTAAAATCTCATTCATTTATTTCATTTGGTAAAAAAAGAAAAATAATTAGAACTAGTCGTATGTACAAATCAAGTCTTTAGAGATACACAGGCATCATTTGGTCAGAGTATGGCATTCAAGGGTAGCGGTATCCAGCGGCGTTGGACTCTACGATTTTGGCGGGAGCAGCGCGTGCGGTGGAGACCACGGGGACGACCGCTGTGGGAGCGGGCGCCGCAGCTACGGGAGCGGTGTACGCGGCCGCTACGGGGGCGCTGTATGCGGCCACCGGCGCAGTGTAGGCAGCAGCTACTTGGGTGGCGTAGGGGGCAGAGTAGGCGGCGAATGGAGCAGTGTACGCGGCATACGGTGCAGTGTATGCGGCAAACGGAGAAGTGTACGCCGCACTGTAAGCAGCCGCTACAGCGGGGGCGGCGTAGCGGGGTGCTCCGACGGGAGCGGCCGCGTAGCGGGCGTACACAGGGGCAGGAGCGGCGGCTACGGGCGCAGCCGCTAGGGGAGCCGCAGCTGCAGGTCCGGTGGTGTAGCGGGCGTAAACCGGAGCGGGAGCGGCCACGGAGGCAGTGGCGTAGCGGGCGTAGACTGGGGCAGGAGCGGCGACCGGTGCTGCGGCGTAGCGGGCGAAAGCGGGTGCAGCAGTGAATCTCGCAGCAGTGACGACTGGAGCGGGCTGGGCGACGGCCACGGGTGCAGCCGCGTACCGGGCAGGCACCACGGCGGGCTCAGCGACGACAGCGGGCGCAGCCGCCACCAGCGGCTCCTTGCGCACCACCGCGTTGAAACCGTTCACTGAGTCGGCGGAGTAGTCTACGATGCGGCGCGTGCCGTCAGGGTCCACCAGCGAGTACTGTCCCTGCACCAGATCTCCGTTGCGTTGCTCAGTCTGGCTTTTGTAGTCACCGGTGAGAGAGTCTGCCACATCGTATCCGAAGTTGTATTGTGGGAATGGGTCGAACTCAAGATTGGCTGCGACGGGGGCAGGCGCCGCGTATGCGATGGCGGGGACTGCGCTGCCGTGAGCGATAGCCAGGATGCAGGAGAGGACCACCAACTGCAATAGAAATGTATTATGAGAAATCCTGTTTCCTTTTTGCACTACGATAACTTGTCTACTACTATTATTGTTATCGATATTTTCCAGTATTCTGAATATGATGCTTTTATCACTTTTATTAGGATTATTTAAATCACTGTTTCACGATCACTGTAACACTTCACAGATCACACTGCGCTCCGTACCTTGAATGCCATGTCTGCTGTTTGTTGTTGAGATGTGTTCAGGGATGCTTAGAGCTGTGAACTGTACCCTTAGTTTGACACTAACAGCATTTATAGTAGTTGGTGGAACGCTTGCCTCATCCTGGTGGCATCTCCAAATTTGAATATATTCAAGTACGCACGTACGAGCGGCCGATGGGACGACTGGACAATGCCACGTAAACAATGCGGCTACTTGCAACACACTTGGCCTATGAAACATCGCGGTCACACCGATTCTTCGCTCAATTCACGAAATAACGTGTTTTTCAGGATTTGTATTTGCCGATCTTCACGGTTAAAATGCCGCTAAAAGAGATCATATTTGTGAAGTGGAAACAAGGATTGCATAACAATGGGTGATTTGAATATTTTCGCTTGAATGAAGTGATCCTAGAGGCTCAAGGCGACTAATGTACATTGGACATGTATTGACACTCAGTGTACTGTCGTTAGTCACGGTGTGTAACGACAGCAAAGCTGATTAACAATTTCAGTATTCAATGCAAACAGAGGATACCAGTTGCATATCTTACTTACGTTATTCAGTATCCTTGTTATTGACACCGCTATGATTGTAAGAACAGTAGGCATTTAGAGTCATTAAACCTTTCTTAATAAATAGACATGTTTTAGACGTGTAACGATTATCTATCCCCAACACGATATCCACTCGCATCTTTGCTGATGATGACAGTGTTATGATCTCAGACATAAGCCAGCCAACCCTTGGTGTATTAAAGATTTTTTAACCCTATGATTATAACGAACTTACGATGTTTGGCTATAGTAATGAGATTATTGCTATCTGATAATACTCTCATTTTCCGATTTTTTTATTTTTTTTTATTTGCAAATTAACAAACCTGCTGTCATTTCGTCACTAGTTACAAATCACTCTAAACAACGATAATGGTCTAGTTTAGTTCGGCGAGCACATTCGTGGATAGTCGCCGACATTTCAAACAGGCTCGTCGGACATAAAACTTGTTACAATTACGAAATTACATGTGTATGTGTACACAAATAAATTGCATCCTTTGCAATGAAAAAACTAGTCAAGCTCAAGCTTGATCCATTATGTCTATGTCTATCGCTATGCTTATCCACATGTATTTTTCTGTGAACTAGAAATTGTTCTTAAGGTTATATGGGCCCCTTCGAGACTGACCTAATTAATCATTTTGGGGAACAGTGTTTTCATAACTGCACACTGCTCTAAAAAAGCTGACAAACACGCATTAATTTCTCAAACTATTTTCAGGCAACTGAAAACTAATTCAGTCAGACAGCTACAAATACGGTTAACTTCTTTCAACGGGCGCGGTTTGTAACACTCTTCCATTATCGTCTCGTCGTCTCGGTCTATCTCATTTGCATGACAACGGGCAGTTTTCTCAGGTGAATGTATTAGCAAGGACGGAGGTCGTGCACTATTTTGACTGACGGCTAATGGTACATCGTTAGCCCGCGACAAAGTGTGGCACACCATATTAATCTTTGTTTTGTGTAGCGAAGCAAGATTGTACCAACGAAACATATTTTATGGGCTTAGCTTGCTATTTATTATCTCTGTTTCGGTAGACGTTGGCAATTTCTGCCTTTGACGAAACTATTGATAAAAATCATAAACGAAAATAATTATTATGATTTTCAGCAATTTTCAATACACGCAATTAATATACAAAATCCTTATTATGCATCTATTCTTAATAAGGATTTTGTTGATACCTTATTCCGGAAAATTATCAGTGATATGGTAGATTTCAGACCTTAGAGCTTTAAGGGACAACAGTTACAAGCTCTCCAGAACATCTACAGAGAATCAAGCGCTCGACTTTGCCCTGTGGAACAAGTATGAACAAAATGTGCGGCCAAACGCCAAATGTGGCTTCGACTTTGAAAGTCCAAATTAATTTAAACATAATATATGACGGCTTTTGATTAATATTTGTAAATTATGTAGATAGTTTGGATACGAAAAATATATAGTAGAAATACACATATTTGTAATATCGTTGAGAAAATAACACAACGAGCATTACAAGTTTAACAAATTGCCAACACATTGTATGTTCTTCGTTAACTACGAAATAAACATAATAATTGATATATTTTCCGGTATCTTACGCCTGTTCCACATACTACACATACATACAATAGTCAAAAATTATGCAACATCTGCGCATTATTTCACTGCTACAGAAACCGAAGGCAACCTCAATGTCCACCCTTGAACTACCCTCGGCCTGGCAGCTAGCGGCTCATGAAAATGCGCGCGACAACGATGGCGTCCATTTTCCTGGCGAACGCACGCGCGTCCTTCACAAGGTTGCCAATTGTTGCGCAACAGACAGGCGCGTGCGCAGCGCGGCCTGCCAGCGTGCGCGTTCCGACACTCATATGTTGATGGTGAGAGATGACCGGCGAATTGTAGACGCAGGATTGATGGTTCTTTACATAAATTGCTTTACCGAACTCATCTAGTTTCTTTAAATATTATTATTTCTTTTGACATGTAAAATTGTTTTTAAAACCAATTTACAGAAATTAAAAACATTTGTTTTGATGTAAGAAACAAATATAATGAAAACCTTATTTGACTTGATTCAAACTCAAACTCAAAGCATTTATTTCAATTAAACCATTACAGGCACTTTTGAATTGTCAAAGAATCGGTCAGTTAGTCAAAAAGTTGAAGCTAGTTGCCCATTCCAAATCGTAGATCTCTATGGAGAAGAACGGGCAAGAAACTCCAGGGACACTCTTTTAAAAATGGATATAGATATTACAAAATCCTGAGTACAGTATTCTTGGTGCTTCTATATGTGAGAACAATGTCAAATGAAAAATAATCAAAAAAAAAACAAAATATAAGATTAAAAATAAGCCCTGGCAGATGAGAGATGATCAGTCTCAACTGACAGCGCCAATGACACATGACATTCACGAACATGACACGTGGATCAGCACCATCCAGCTCAACCATTTTGTAGGGAACCGAATGATCCAACACACGCGCCACCATCAGCGAGACATTTAAGTGAGTATGACATACTCTCATCAGCCATGCTCTTTCAAGTCAATATAAAACATGATACCATATTAAACGGCTCTATGGTACTCACATTTACAAAATTGAAAAAATGCTTCTAATTTATACAAAACTATAATTTGCAATGAACTTGAGAGATTAATATAGTAGAATTTAAAGAAAAAAATAAACTATTAAAAACGATTTATAATTGCACTAGTTAGGTAGACATACCAACTAAGCGGATCTTTCTAAGCACCACACGTAGTGACAGCTTACGTTTCAAGATCACAGTTCAGAATAAATTACCTATCTATACCCAGCTATGGCGAAACTTCGGAAATTCCTATGTCCAGCAGTATTCTTCGAATACGAGTATGTGATATTACATTGAGTCTATAGTGCGTCTTACAATGTGGCAAATAAAATGCAATGTATAGTTTACTAGTTTTTGTTCGCGGCTTTGCCCGCGTGGAAGTCGGAAATCATCCCACAGAAACGTACTATTGGGATAAAAAATAAAAATAACCCATAGTCCAGGAGTCACCAAATGGCGGCAAATAAAAATTTGAGTTATTTAATTTAGCCCGCGCTTTGTCTTCAGACAGTTCAAAAATCAGTTGTATTTTTGTTCATTACATTTTTTTTTAATTAGTCATAAAATAATTCTGTATTCAGTATATTTTTAATCTTGGTTGCTAGTGATCGTCTACCAAACGGACCGCGACAGTCATATTATTTTTTAAATAGGTCCCAGTTAAACTAATTTGTTATCCCTGCCATAGCCTATCAGTTTGCCAAATTTTCATCCAAATCCGTTAAGCCCTAAGGCGTGAAAAGGTCACAGATAGACAGTCACTTTCGCATTTATAATAATACTACTATAGCTATGGATAATGATCTAGTTCCCATTTTGAGTAGTACTAATGTAACACGTCCAAAACTAACGTGCATAATAAAGTAAAACGGAGGCAAAGATTTTAGAAGCATTATTACTTGTGCATATCCGAGCAAAATTAGTTTACCACCACTATCGGCTGATTACAAATTAACCTCTATTTCAGTAGGTACTGATATTTTGAACTAAAAACTTACGAGGACAACCTTTAAGTGGTATTTGGCATATAAAATAATTTACGCCTTTAACATTGATATTACGTTTATTACGAAAATTATATGATAAGCAGACATCTTAAATAAGTCGTATGAAGCAATAAGCTTCGACACTGCGTTCATTTATTATAATTAATTCGATTTGTTCTCGACGGTGTGTGAGACTCCTTGCGTGTGACCTTTTCAGCGCGTGTGTTGAATATACGTGACCTTTTACTACTGTCAAACAAACACTGATATTGTGACATGTTTTACAACTGTATTTTATCGTTGATGACTCAGACTTACCATTGATGGTGCTAACATTCAGGGACTCCGTTGAACCTACTGCAGTCAACTGGCAAAAAGCTTCTTTTGAAAAAGCTCACTCTTTGGATGTACACTCGTTGGTAAGCGCAAAAAACAGTCTATCCAAAGTGAAGATTCTCCACACTGTACCATATGGTGCAATGATGGAAAAAAAAATGAGATCATAATTAAAAGCTCGTTGATGTCTTTTCAATGCACAAACAACAGGAAAATTAGGTTTAATTCATTCATATCGACAAATTGACATTAATCACATTAATTACCCATTTAGTATTGATTTGCATGTATTTTGGTCCGATATCGACCTCAACGATGGCCATATAAACCTACCAACCTTAGGGAAACCGGTATCAATCCAGAAATCTTAACTTTAATGGGCAACCTACAAAATGTCATTACACTCTTTTCACGAGGTTTTATTAAAATGTTGACCTCGATCGGCTATTTAAAATGTGGGAAGCGTTCGTTCTGCAAGAGCCGTTTAAAGAGAAGCATTCATGTCTTTTGATTTTTTTTTTATGTAACTCCATAGTTCTTAGAACCGTGAAATGTCCTTGGTTCAACATGGAGTAACATATGGCGACCTGCTTGGCCTTAAGATATTGTTCCGCAAAAAATAACTAAATAAAACAAAAAGGAAAGGTAAGTGTTACTTGTGTGTTGTTTGGACAGGAAACGACCGCTCTCCTATAATTATTTAAGTCAATTTTATCAAAGTTGAACAGGTTAAGGCTGTACAAAAATTACGCTCGTTAGATCACTGCAATTTACGAATTGCTCACTATTTACTGAGGTAGTTGGACATCGGATTAATTTCGTTGCTAATCTCATGAGTAATAGGCTCTTTACAGCTTGCGATGATTTTTTTTAAATTTAATTTTGTTTGTATACAATTGTTATGAATTGTGTTTTTATCACTGCAATCGGGCACAGAGCCATCAATGCCTGGTTGCAGAATCGCATTCATTCATATCGTCACTCGCCTGCGCCACTTACTTAACATTTCACATTTCACGTTCAAATCTGAAATTCAAATGCAGCGCAAAATACTCTTGTACCTAAAAAGTAGTGCACATACCTTGACTCAAATTATTGACCTCATTGCTGTTAGGAATGCGTCACACTGCGCGACTTGCGTCAGGTTGTCGCAGCTCTCCTTTATATTCCGTCGCCAAACTCGCGACGAACCTAAACGCTTTCCTTGACAATAATTCTGAGAAACAATGCGAGAGCTGTACCCCTGGCTTGGACATATGGGTCTACGTTACGCTAATGTAACTTGTTTCACAGTGGCCAGCTTTGTTCAAATCACTTACATACGTTTCTCAAGTTTACACATTGTTTATGGCGCTGTTCAAATGCTTTAAATTGTAAATTTTGATACGCTATCGGTCACTACACTAGACCCCAAGATACAGGCGTACTTTGGGCATTGTCATCGTCACAGAACGCTTGAAGAAATAAATGAATGTTACTTAGTTTTCACTTCTATCGGCAGTCAAATTTAACTAGTGTTTATAAATAACACTGTCAGTGTTATTTCGCATAACACTGATTAGCGACGGTTTAGCTAAGCAAATGGTTAGCTCTTAATCAATGATTATCTTTTCTTTATTTATAAACGCTAGTTAACAATTGATTAGTTGCGAAACGAAATAGAGGTAACAATATGCGTTTGGCACAGATTATAATCAAAATAATCGTCTATAAAACAGAATTTTTAATAAGATAAGTTATTTGGAAAATATAATCATTTTTTTTGTAATCTTGTAAAAATGGACTAGTAAAGATTTATTCTTGCATACCTAATCCTTATCGAAAAGATGACCCTAACTAGAACGCTGTTGGAGGCAGTGAATACCTATGTTACAAATCACATTACCATAGTATGCACTTTAGACTACGTGATGAAGAAAGTAAAGTGACTATCGTATATTTTATGTGCACTGATATGCTGATTAAAAAACATTTGATATTTTGAAGGTTTTGTAAGCAATCGATTGTATTAGAATAAACGTTAAACATGTGATACAAAACGGATACTTTGCTACAGTAATTTTAGCTTGAATATAGACTTAGCATAATCTTAGGTGATGCAAATAACTTAGTTTTCAAGCCACCTACATAATAGCATTATATCTTACCACAGAAAAGATCTAAGTATTCGTTTTCCGATAAATGTAAAACTAAGTAACCAATCGTACTTACTGTTTCTTATTATAGTTGCACGTATGCTATTGATCGAGAAATTAACAAATCTATAATCTGCATTCATTACTTCATACTTAAACTAGTTTCAAGATAGTAATCTCAATAAAAATCTTAATTCAATTTTGCTATCTAAGATAGCTTCATAAGTTCTTGACTTTATAGGATCCATGACCAGTTAGATTATAATATTAAAGCAGTAACTGCTAGATTGTCCTTAGTAGAAGAACTTACGAAAACTTGAATACAAAGTTAGCCTGTAAGACTGGATCTTCCTACAGCTACTTGTGGTTACGATTTTTAAACTATCTGTGCTTACTCAGGTGAAAATGATTACTCAAACTATTTCAATTTTCAAATCTGTTGCTTGATTTAAACTGGAAACCATAAATAGAACAAACGCTTGAATGGATACCCTATGATGTAGTAAGTAGTTAAATTTTATCGTGATGCCCCAGGCAGATATATCTCGTTGTCTTGTTCCTATGTATCTATCTACAAGAGGTAGAGTCTTCTAAGAAAGCCGCTCTACGTGAAAATATTCTCTCGCGAACAAAACACTTTATGCTGGTGAGATCACCACACCGCTGCCGTCACAGACTGATACCAATTACAAATAGAGCAGTACGCAATATGTTCAGCGAAGCCACGCATCAAACGACTTGCGCTTTACACCGCTTTACGTATGTAAGCGCTGTAGCGAAAATTGCACCATTTAACGCGTGGACACAATACGTAAAGATATTCCGGGCATTGCCGACAATTTAATACTGCGCAGTTGTGCCGTTCTGTTGTTGGCTGTTACTCACATGATGCTATCAATTACTAGATGAACGCATACAAAGTGCAACCATTCACAAAACATTTCACACCAAATTATACTCGTGAGCAACATGCATGTCATCATTGGCGTAGCGAGGGGTGTTCAAGGGAAGGCAGCTGCTCCTCCGAACGAAGGAGGGGAAGCTAAGGAAAAATGTAATCCTCTACAGCTGGGTAAACCTATAATTAAGTACAAAAAATATTCAATCAAATATAGATACTGTTTCCAGGGAGACTGAATTAAATAAAGTGATGAAATGTTTTTGTATAGTTACAAAAGCGAAATTTTTATCGGTAATACGACGAATGATCTTAGTTCGATGCTTTTTGCGGCAAATTCATTTCGATACAACTACAAAATAATATGCAAATAAAAGTCGTAAATCAATTTCATTAAAACTATATCGTATGCAAGAAAAAATCTAGTTAATTTCATATATAGGTTGGTGGGTCAACCGTGATTAGATTTTGGTAATAATTAAAAAGTTTCAATTTAAGTGGGTTTGAGACTGTTGGTAGGTGCATGGAGTTTGCGTGTGTTAATCGTCATCTGTCGTGCTGGTAAGAGAATAGCTAATAAGCTTTCTCTGCTTACGCACTTGTGTCTATGAATGCAACGCACTACTGTTACAGATACGTGCCATAATACACACCTACGCATTCAGCATAAATCCTACTTGAAGCTAAGCACCTGTTATGGAAAACCTATGTGACCATTCGCGAATATGTGATTAAAAACGATTAATTTCATCTGTTAACTATTAAAACCTCAACTCACTTGGTGGGACGTTTTCCTTTTCATAGTAACTATATGTAAAGCTGTTATTAGCTTTTTGCTTCAACTTGCGGGATGTTATATGTATTCGTAATTTTTGCGAACGAAGAAAAATTACGAACTTCCATAGAGACTATTTAACCTTGTTTTTTTTTCGGTGGGAAATTTTCGTATAGCTTCTCCCGCTCTGGGCGGAGCGAGAGGGCGTGTCAGACTCTTACTGACTAAAACCCACCCGTATTCCTTCAGTTGCCAGAGGCCACGGTATGCCTTTCGGACTTTCCCGCTATTTAAACCCTTTAGGGGACGAATTTTCAAAAAATCTTTCTTAGTACCCACTTTCGTTAGAAATAAAAGGAACTCTTGTGTAAAATCTCATGTTTCTAGATCAGTGGTTTAGGCTTTGCATTAAAGCTTAATCATTTTCGATAAGTAATTAAGACCATAAAGTTATCACTACAATATATTCGCGGGGTCGTGCTCCGGACATTGCATCACGTTCGTGACATGCCCGACAAAGCTTGAGGAATGACATAAGTACACTCGAGTACCACCAAGCCAGCGCAGCCATGCAACTATGTGGATCACGAAGTTGTAGCTAACACATGATACCGATAGGTCTGTAGGTATTAACTACGGTACAAAATATGCGTGTCTAGTAACTAAAATACGAATGGCTGGCAGCTGTTACATTTTCGAAATCGGCTTCTAGGCGTTACAACGCAGTTCGAAACGGATGTAACAGACTTTAGGCTGATGAAATATTTTGAAACTATTCAGTTTTCTTCAACTAAATCGAAGGATGTTTTTCTCGGATTGTATATCTGTCTACTTCGTTCATCATAAGCTGGACTAGCTTTAAGAGTACTTTACCTTAGATCGAACTTTCGATTGATTGAACTGGGCTGTTCTCGTCGGTGAGCTGTTCAGAGGAATAGATCTGTTCAGAATGATATTGGATGTGTAGGTATGGAGCACTTTCAATATTTCGTTTCTACTTAGTATATCAACACTAATCATTATGTGATTTATCAATCATAGCATCTCCTGTCAGTCTGTCATCATCGTATTCGTACCTCGACTAAGCTCACTGTAATTCATCTGATCATTAGTTCATGTAAATATATTAATCCTGATGCTTTTACCCCTGCAATTACCTTGTCAAAACAAATCCAGAACCAATCAGCACGAACCATAATCCTATAATCACCGTTTACAGATTACTTCGTTACCTAACCCTGTACCGATAACATCGTCTATTATTACCGCAGGCCAAAGCTTGGCCAGCACTCAGGGGCGGATAACCATCGCGTTATACGTCAGTATAATGTCAAGGTGAAACTCTACTATTGTCTCTGTCTCAAACGATACGGAGCGCGAATCGTAAGTAACATAATGAATAGCCATTCATCGCGCTGTCGATAGCAGTGAAAGATTACAGCGCGGGGCGTGATTGTTTTAATGTATGTGCATTTTTATTAACTTTGGGCATTGTGCTCCTATGAGTACATGGTTAATGGGTAAAACAAACAGTTCGAAGGAAATAAAAAGTCACCGCAGCAATTATTTCGACAGAATTAAAATTCTGGAATTAAAATTCCTTTTAAAAAAGGCTTTTTGAAGGAGTCCCCCGACATAAAACAAAGGTGATCTAAAAAGGCATATGTCAGGCAGATTTGGCAATACTTAGGAATCAATCACTGTGATACAAATTGGTAAATAATTTAAATGCTAAATACTTACTAGTTATTTCTTGCTCTGATTTGTAAATATTAGTTCGACAACCTGCAACTCCTCACATTACAAATTTATTGCCAATTTCACAATTTTACGAGTGCCGTATAATTGAGTCATCTTGACAGTATCAGGTTTTGCGTACCGAAGCTCCACATCGTGTACAATGTATATTGTAACATAAATATCGATGGAAGACGGTTTATCGAAACTCATTTTCCTTTATGATCGTTTACCGATACTTACTGAACCTCTTCGACGTTTATGGAGTGATAACTAAAGCTTAAACTCAACTTGGCGAGATTCTACCATTGCGTTACGTGATATCGTAAAACTGTCAAAGAAATCGAATAATCACAACCTTGGACCAAATTATGAAGAAAACAAGTTCAACACGTAGCGCAAAATACCGGTAATTACGAACTGCGAGCAAGTGACGTAGGAATTGTAACAGATGTCCGCAAATTGCACCGATGAACTTTTAAGTCCGTTATCTTCAACGAGCACTCAAAGGCCCGCTCAATGAAAATATCAGTATCTTATAATTCAGAACAAGGACAACAATGTATGTCTACAAAGTCATGTGCCATATGTAGGTAAAGTAGATAAGTTAGTGCATTTAAATGTGTTACGCAAATCAGTTTAAAAGGACAAACTAACAAAATAGATGCATAAAGGTATTTCTACGTAAGTATCAAGATTTGAGAAACTTCGAAATAGCCGTTTTCGTTCTCTAATTAACTCTTTCTGTCTTGTTTTTCATTTGGTTTTATTGCTTCTTGTCCATCAATACCTATATTTTGTGAAAATACTTATGTGCTACGCGTGATTAGTGATAATTTCTTTTCCTGCCTAATCAAAACTTTACTTAAATTCACATCTTATAGATTCACTTTTCAAGCTGGATCGACCCAGTCATCAGTCATCTCTCAGTCTCAGGAGGATGTGATCACGTCTGAAAATATGTATGACAGAAAGAGAAAAACCCCTTTGAGCGAAGTGAATTCTATGCTAAAAATAGGTACGACAACTGTGACCTCGAACAACCTTCAAAACTGACAGTAACATGAAGGATGACGAGACACAGATTATCACGATAGCCCGTCGTCTCTCGTCAATCATCGGCCACACCCGGCCAGCTACTTTTGTTTTCATCGCTCGGAGGCCTCAACAATCGACGACGGGACCATGGTCACTGACCTCCACTAATTAGGTAATCTCTGAAATAATAAATATCAAGTTTATCTATTAATGTGACAATTGCTTAGTTGTGTGTTAGTATTTTACGTGGAGGTAGTAGGGTTCCATGCAGCTCATAAAAAAATATATCGGTTACGCCGGTTTTTGCCTCCAAGTAATGATAATACGCCTATTGACAGTAACATGCCCAAATACACTCTTAGTAGCATCCCTGCTACTAAGAATTTCCTAATAGACGAACCCAATAAAAATTTGTTCGAACTGGGACTGGGTACTTTACTAGAACAACGAGGCACAAATTTTTGTTTACCTACTACTTAATTCATTACCTGTTACTCTTGACTACAAAAAAGGTTATATACGTTACTAAAAGAAGCTTAATAAGACAGACTTGCATCAGCCTGTAGCGTATACGGATGTCTCCGATAAATTCTCACGATGGATGTAAGTCGGAATTTCGTGACGTTGCGGCAGCAGCGTTATGTTTATTTGTTTATGGTTTTATATTGTCTCTATTCCAATGAAACATACGATAGAAAACATCGATTTTCACAGAAGATTGAATGTGGCGATGTGCTATCATTTTTACCCGACTACGGCGAAGAAAAAAGGAGGGTTATGATTTTGACCGGTATGTATGTATGTATGTATGTATGTATGTATGTATGTATGTATGTTCATCTGTTCCCTCCTATCTTCCAAACCACTTATCACAATTTGACAAATGAGGTGTCGTTAGAAGCGTCGTGATTGTCCGCTGGTTATAGGCTATGTGAAGTCACATTAAATTAAAAATGGCGCCCTCTAGAGGACATAAAGTGAGGAACTTAAAAAAAAAAATGGTTTAATCGTACCATGTTGGGTATCAAATGAAAGGGCTTAATGAGCACATTTCAAAAATATATACTCTATAACCCCAAAAGAATTTTAAAAAAATCAAGTGATAAAAACAAAAAAACTTGATTTTTACGCATTAAATAACAAATAATGTCTGATTAGACTCGCGACAATCTAAGAAGTCCGTTTTGACAGCTATAAAAATCCTTTGTGTAGCGATGAAAAAAAAAATATTTTCTTAAATACCTACTGATTCTCGAGACATATCGATAAAACATACTTAGAGAGTTTGTAATCGACGACTTATCTACATTGCTTAAAACTGATTCTCATGGCATAACATTTTATTAGAAGTACGAGAACGAAACGTCAAAACGGACTTCTGAGATTGTCGCGAGTGTACAAAAAAAAAAATACAAAATATTTATTTATGCTTCAGATAAAAATGATAGTGATAATGATAGTGTAGTGATAAAATTTTCCGTATTTATCATTTTTTAAGTTCTGAATAATCAATTAATCACACATTTATAACTCAAATAATTAAGTAGCCTTGACAAACATCTACAACGAGATGATTAAAATGTAATAACATTAAGTAGTGGGCGAGTCATCCTTGAGCTCGCGTGTGGAGTCGCTTGCGCAACTCACTACAGACAGTAACAAGAGCACACGTCGCGGCTGTAAATGTCGGTCCTGCTTTTTATGGCTGCCTCATTTCTTCCTTTTCGTTCTAAGTAAGCACTTTGTGATACTTAGTACTGATATGCATCTACTTATTTGAAATCTATGCAGTACGCGCATCTAATACGAAAAGCTGCGTTTGCGAATTGTTCATTGAAACTGTCAATAGAAATGAAGATATTTCTCACTATTACTTATATTTTCATTAACTCTTAGTAAAGTTTTAAATTATCATGTCAACCGTAGGTATCTATAATTCGAAAAAAGTATTGATAAAGTGACCTTACCCTTGGCTTACCTTAATTCCGTGTTTTATTAATAATACAAAGTCTCAATATGCTGTATATGTAATGAATTCTGGTATCTACATACAATAAATATCGTAAAAATGTACAAAAAACTGAATTTATTCTAGCCGCCCGGGGTTCCAAAACGTAGTTTTCGTATGGAGAAGAATGGGCAAGAAACTCCACCGTATTATACTAAAGACTTATTATTACTACTACTTACTTTATTATTACTTTATTATTGACTAAAGATGTCTTGGTACTTACAGACAAACAAATGAATAGAGCACCTACTTATTATTTTGTAACGTCTGCAAATGAGTTAAGTGATTCAAAAGTAGTGACACAAAGTTAACTAAAGACTTGAGACAATTTAGTTTTAATTTTAAGTGAAGAAGAAGCAGATATTATGAAGTATCTACTTACGATATTCTGGGCTAACTCTAATATTTATATTGCCACCAACACGCTAGAAGAATATTGGTAGTACACCCACATTTATAGGGCGCAGGCACCTATGTCAGGCCCCACGTTAGTGGGAACAAAACCAGTAAAGGTATGCTGGTCTCTCATTTGAAACTACTTCGTAGGCCAGCTCAAGACCAAATGGTTACAACTGAGGTGCGGCCTCCTGTACGCATTGAGACTCCGAGCCGCAACTGAAAACTTCCTCATGGAATATCCCAATCGGCGAAGAGGGAGAGAGAGCATACCTCTCATTCCACCCGCACCGGAAGAGCAGCCAGGCGTCGAAGGGCGCTTAATGATCTCCGGCCACCATAAGGAGGGACATGCGGGCGGTGAAATTGGGGGCTGTGTCGTCGCCCGAACAGTCAAGTCCAAAGAGCACATCATGTGTGCCTTTATAGGAGGACGTCGGTCGTGGGATCGGCCGCACTTTGTGATGAGGCCGGCTAGGCATAGCGGGCTGATACTAGTCGGGGGTGCGGCGCATGTACACATGGCTACACATCAAGCTATACATTTCCAGTATAAGCTGTCCTCGTATTGTACGGAAATTTTATACAATGCGAGATCAGGAAATGGAAATGTCTAGCTTGATGTGTAGCCGTGTGTACAAGTATCTCCCGGGAACGGACTCATGGTAGAAGTAGGAACAGTGGCGTTTTAGTCGGTAGGAGTCCGACATAACATCCATGAGGATTACCCAGGGAAATAAAAAATGGTTTAACCCAATAAAACTTTCCGTAACGAGTCTAGGACCATTCCCAGAATAATACTACTATAAAACTCTTTCAATAAAATTCTAACAGTTACTAGTATACGTGGTCGTCACGGAAACTGGAAAGCAGTGCAAGTGTAGCCGAAGAGCCGCGGCAAGCAACTGCTCCGATTACGACGACCTTGATCTGTACCGACTGGCGACAGAGGGCCGCGTCTTTAATTACAGGAAATTATACATGTGTGAGAAATTGTATAGTGCCATGTGAAAAGGGCGGAACTGGTCTCGACAGACCGGTGAAGACCGGTGAATTAAATTAAACACACCTGAGCGCACCCTTTAAAATTGGCAACATAGTCCGTAAGTGATCCCAAAGAGATTTTATTATGCCCATGTAAAGTACTGGTACTCAGCTGCGTCTGGTTAGACTAGAAGCCGACCCCAACATAGTTGGAAAGAGGCTATAGGAAGATTGATTATTCTTTTCCTATTCTCTGAAAATGGATCGACTCGTCAGGATATTATTACTTAGCTAGCACGAGCTCCTCCTCCGATAATAATTATGAGATTAGGAAAATAATAGAACTGAACAAAATATTTACAACTGCTCTATCAGTACAATTGCTGTCAATTAAAAATTCAAGTAAACAACTTGAATTTTTAATTTAGTTATTATTTAATTACATTAATTTGCTGTCATTTTCATAATTTAATGAATTGTCGATCCATTCAATAAACAGCACCCTAATTGCGTAATACACGATCAATCACAATCGCTTCAGGTTGCTAATCCATTGCTGCATATTTTCGAAAATATAAAAGCAACGTTAATAACGCAATGTTGTTGAACTGTCAAAATGAAACAGATTAGTCTTAATCGTTTACGAAAATGTGTTACGCAATTAGATACTGAACTTGTATTGTATTGTAACTGGTAATTGTACTTAATCACGTTATTTTGAGATATGATTTCGTGCCTGCGTGACTGGTGAGATTGGGAATTATCAGCTACCTACAAAATTCTATAATTATTAGATACACTAAAGTTCATTCACTCAAAATTACACTAAGATTTAAATGATTTGAGAAATGCGGGCAGATAAATGTTGAATGGTATGTAATGATTTTCAAGTAAAATGTGCACACAAAAATCATAAATTCATAACTGATCCTGAAAATTTCAACACTTCATAAAAAATAACATATCATCAAAATGACTTTCGACAGCAAGTAAACTTAATTTATTTATACCTAATGCTTTTAAGTTGAAGAGCTTTGAATTAATGTAAACCTTCTTACAATACATCTTAACTTTATTAAACGTAGCTCACAAAGCTTATGAGGTTTTCGAGGAAAAATCAACTAACCTTACTTATCAATATCAACGCCTTTGATTAGAATAACAAATTGTTATCATAACATCAGCTTCCAAAAAATTAGGGATCATTAATAGCGCCCTGGGGCTCTAATCCACGGCCATGTGACTTACGCACGACATCGCGCGGTGAAAGGGTGCGCCCCCGCCAGCCATATAAAAGCTCCAAGCACTCCTCGTCAGACATCATTCAACATCCTCGATCAACTCACACACCACACAATGGCATTCAAGGTACTACGAAGTTACATACATACAAGAACTAGATGTGCAAATTTCTAATGCAAGAACCTAACTCAGTGATTGAAATAGTGAAAAATACTGGATCTTTGTTCTAAAATTATAATAATTTGTTTTTTCTAGTTCGTAGTGTTCGCATGCTTGGTGGCTGCGGCCAGCGCTGGAGTATATCCGGCTGCTCAATTGGCTTACGCCACTGCTCCCGCCTACGCTGGTCAGCAGGCGTACGCCGCGGCTCCCGCCTACGTTGCCCATCAAGCATACGCCGCAGCCCCCGTCGTGCACTCAGCTCCCGTAGCGTACGCAGCCCCTGTCGCTAAGGTGATCGCCCCTGTCGCCAAGGTCGCCGTCGAAGAATACGACGCGCACCCCCAGTACAGCTTCGCGTACGACGTGCAGGACGGTCTCACCGGCGACTCCAAGAGCCAGCACGAGAGCCGCGACGGTGATGTCGTGCAAGGCTCCTACTCCGTGGTGGACCCCGATGGCACCAAGCGCACCGTGGACTACACCGCCGACGACCACAACGGTTTCAACGCCGTCGTGCGCAAGGAGGCCCTCGGTCACGTCGCTAAGATCGTCGCCCCCGTCGCCAAGGTCGCTCCTGTCGCGTACCAGGCTGCCCCTGTTGCGTACCAGGCTGCCCCTGTTGCGTACCAGTCTGCCCCTGTTTACCACTCCGCTCCCGTGTACCACTCCGGCCCCGTCGCCAAGCTGGCGTACGCCGCCACCCCCGTGGTCCACGCTGCCCCAGTCGCCAAGTTCGCCGCTCCTGTCGCCTACTCCGCTCCTCTCTACCACCATTAAATTGATGCCAAATCAAAACCTAGGAATCTAATTTTACAGTACTAATAGCGTATTTTTTTCAATACGTTTGTAGTATTGTGTTTTACGTTCATTAAGACCTATTTAATTAAATTAATATTTTCTTATGAAACTGGTGGTTTACTTTTATTTTTCCTAAATTGGCCTAACAATGTTTGTATACATAATTATATTTAAGTAGGCACCTACTACAAGAATTTACCAACAGACATACATTTAATAAGTAGGTCCTGTATGTTAAATAACTTAATTAAACATTGAATCACGTCTCTGCGGGTTATAAAGTTCACGCTCGAATGGCCTGCGACTGAAATTATCCTACTGACATTTTCGAGTACCTAACTCTTAATATCCATAGCGTATGCTAAGTTAGGACGTGGGAAGGATGTGAAGTTTAGTACCAGTAAGTAGTAAGTACCCATAAACACCCTTGCACCTTGATATCATCGTAAATATTATGGTCGTTTCCACCTTCAATGTTACAATGTAGGTCATGGAAGACAGCAAGAAAAAATGGATCGTTTATTAGATTTAAATTGCTATTAAATTAACTTAATTTACATACATACTTACTTATTAAAAAAAAAAACAGAAAAAACACGTTTAAAGAACGATCTAGGTAGGTAGGTATGTACGCACAGCTACACATCAAGCTATATAGGCGTATTTCAGTGTAATTTAATAAAGTTAGAATAAAGATAAATTAACGCCGTATGATGTGTGCCTAACTGCTATCTAATTGCGTAGGTGCCTACGCTACCAACTATTTTCGTAACCGATTATGACTAAAACTGTATCATTTTGACAGTTCAACAATATTCATTACGATAATAGGTATAAGTTGTTGAGCTGATTTTTTTTTCGTACTTTTTGAAGCAATGGATTTGAAATTAGTTTCAAACCAATTCAGATGGTTATTGAACGCGTATTACGCAATTATGGTGCTAGATTAGGACACACAGGATTCTGTTTAGCCCAGTAGTACGTTCCCGTGGTACCTAAATAAATGTATATTTTTTCAAAATGATGTCGTTTACCGACTCCATAAGGGCGAAGCCGCAGGAAAACGTTGTCTCTATGGAAGAAAACAAAAAAAAAATGGCACCGGCCACAATCGTTCCAGACCTACGCACTTAACATTTAGTTGAAAAAAAAGAACATGTTTTTGCAACTGCAAATTTATGTAAGTTGGTCGATTATTACCTACTCATTAACTTGTAGAACCTTCTTAGCTGTGATAGTTTTACTTTTAATTAGGTACACTGGGGATCACTTGACTCTTTAACACTTTAGAGCTTAATATTTCGGGGCCCTGAATCCAAAAACGGTTTTCACACACTCATTTTTGAACGACCTTTCCAACGACTCCCCACGCCATGGGATAGATGAGAAAAATGAAACATCCTCAGAGTAGGTAGGTACACACGGCTACATTATCAAGCTATATATTTCCAGTATAAGCTGACCTCGTATTGTACGAAAATCCTATACAATGCGGGATCAGCACAAACTGGAAATGTATAGCTTGATGTGTAGCCGTGGGTAAGTGTAGGGGAGGCACGCAAAAAAAAATGTTTTCTTGATTTTTTTTACCACTTTGTCTGCGTGATTAATATGTAGGTACACCCCTGCCAAATTACAGCTTTAGAGTCTCTGAGCTAATCCGCGGACAGACAGACGGACATGGCGAAACTATATGGGACTGGGTCGGGTGTTGACTACGAAACCCTAGAAAGACACCAAACGAAACGCTCACCATTGACTATTATTTACGTAGCTGCTACTAGTACTCAAACTGACCGTATGTAGGAACTGTATTAAAACAAATGCCATTTGCTTAGAATGTAAACCTCAACATTTGCAATGATGCTTTCAACCTCCCCCAACCAAGGGCGTAGCCAGGGAACCGGGAACAAAGGTTCAAAGGGTTACTTCGACCTTTGAACCTCTGTTCCCGGTACACTAGCTACGTACGAGAAAACGAAATTGATATTTGAAATGGTGCCTGCCAAAAAGCACATAGTGAAGAGGTCTGCTGAGCATTCTTAATTTACAAATTGATGTCTATAAAGTCTTTCGACCCAATAAACTCCTCAATGTTATGAATGAACCGTATGTTAATCTTATGTAGGTAAGTAAGGACAGTCTTTTCATCCAGGCTTTGATCCCAGATGGCCAGAGTCCTATAATACGTACTATCCCTGTTGCTGATGGAATTCCCTTTACTTTTTAAATAGTTTTATTTTTTAACCGACTTCTGGAGGAGGTCCTCAATTCGTCTGTATGTTTTTTTTTTGTGTTAGTTACGCGATTACTCCGCCCATTATGAATTGATTTTGATGATTATTTTATACTTATAGAAATATAAAAAAAGTAAATATTATTTTATTTAGAAAATAAATAAAAACACCAAGAACAAAATAATAAAGGCCCCTAAGTCGATTTACGTTTACAACCAGAGGCTAATTTACTATCTGCATTGAAACTCTTTTCAATCTCATGATGTTCACAAGGCATACACAGAAACGTGTTAGTACTAGGCTTTGTTCCTCTTCCTTGCCAACGCCCTTGGATATCTGCCCCCACACTGCCCCGTTCGCCACACCCTGCCTACGCCCAAGTCCTTATGTAAATAGCACTGCGTATAGAACACGTCTGGGAATACGTCAACGCCCTTGCCAGATAAAAAGTGCGGTACTAAAATTAAATAATCAGTTTCAATTTTTTTTCTACGAATAAAAGTAATGTGTAACTAGTTGTATAAAACTTTGTTTATCATGAAATCAAATATGCACCCCATATCCAGTTGTTTTCTTCATTCAGCTGAATTTTACTTTTGATTTTCAATCTTCCTTACGTTTAAATGATCATTTCAATACACACATTTCAGACACTGTATTATAATTAAAATACACCAATCTAATACTTATAGCAACCTGCAGTTTCAGGCTAATTCAATTTTTTATAACTTTTTGAAAACATCTTACTACTAGCGCCATTGTTAAATGTAATGTTGCCAGTAAAAAAAAAATGGTGCTATTGTATACTTTTATATTTGACAGCTGAAATCAAAATAAACATCGGCCGACGCCCAAACAAAACATTATTTTTGTGAAATAGGCGTGTCGCACACACCCGGCTGCAGTGTCTGCTGACGCTAAATAAGAAATACTTTAAATGTTATATCAGTCAGACTTTAAAATAATCAAGCAAACGGCGCGTAAAATATTAATTTGTGGTTTTGTGTTTTCTGCAAATTAATTTAATTTTTAATCATACTTATTGAATTACATAACTTATATCATCGGAATATTGATTAACTCGTACCATCGCAGAAGAAAAACCGGCAATGGTATCTACCAGGGGAGTTCGTTATAAATTCAGTGAAGGCGAGCGCGTTTTGTGTTATGAACCGGATCCAACAAAAGCAAAGGTGCTCTACGACTCCAAGGTAATGAACCGCAATGTTAGGTCTAACCACGCCCTGTACCAACTCATTTTTATCAGCTTTAGTTACTATAATACTCCAAATACAACTGCAACAACTACAAAACAACAGCTAGGTTATAATTATATAAAACTTTTTTGCCAGCAGTTTGCAACTTATTTGATAGAAAATTGAGCAGAAGAGACCATAAACTTTACATAACAAACTTCCTTAGAAACTTACAGGTATTCTACATAGCTCAGTTTGTGAAATACTGTTCTAAAATAAAATAAAAATATTCCACAAAACTATTTTTTGGGTGTCACAAAAATATTCTACAAAAATATTCTATTTCATTAAATGAAAAAAATAAAGTTATGTTTCTTTGTACTGCTTTCAGTTATATTGGGTTTTAGTGCCTATTTTACTAAGAAAGTAAAATAAAGTTTGTGGCTAATTCTAAGACTTGGTACAGGAAGGGTGGGGCAAGACCTCCAGTCTCATGTTGGCTATGTTTTTTTTAACAATCACAATTCCTATTGAAGCCATGCCTCTTATAGATATATACCATATATCCATGCATTGCTGCTGCTACTAGAATATATTTATGGGCACTAACATCTTCAAATGTTTAGGAAACTGGCCATACAAGTACATGGGGTATAACTAGGGTGGAGCAAAAGAGGTGGTAGTAATAAGTTAAATAAGGGACAAGTATAATATTCTTCCCGGCAATCATGGATTCATTTTAATATCTGCTGTGCAAAATAAAACCGAAAAAAAATAGTTTCAAGTGGAGTTATTATCTGCGAATTTTGTTAAATTCAGCTTTTCAACTTCAACATATAATTTGTGAACAGGTGTTGGAAGTGATAGAGAGTAAAGACAAACGTGGCCGCCGTACTGTGGAGTATTTGATACACTTCCAAGGTTGGAATTCTTCTTGGGACCGCTGCGTTAGCGAAGACTTTGTGTTGAAAGACACTGAAGAAAACAGACAGCTGCAAAGAGATCTAGCTGAAAAATCTCAACTACAACTGTAAGATTTTATTTAACTTTTAATTACTATATTTGGAAAATAATTTCCTAAGCTAATTGGAAAAAAATATTTTGAAGATTCATGAATAGGTCTAAAAATTACTCAACAATAGGAATTAAATACTGTTGCTGTTGCGCTTTATTGTTACTTTTTCGTGTTTTATTGATTAGTATTTAATATAGGGGTGCATATCTATACCGCCGAGAGCGCAAGAAGGGCGGCAGTACCTCTAACCCGGGGGCGGGCCCCGCCAAGCGCGCCCGACATGGCTTCTCTGATGATGGCTCTTCTAGTAGCACACAGCCAGATGGTAAGTTTTAATATTGTAACTTCAGCATTTTTTATTAAGTAGGTAGGTATGTCCTACTTTAAATGACTCGTGTTTAATAAGTAATCAGCCGCCATCCCCTTAGCAACAGTACAAAAAAACAGCATAACATTATTTTATTAATTGCATTTTTACAGCTATTGCTATTTCTATAATACTATGTGTGATTTAATTCATCAGTTACCAATAACTAAATCAATGTGGGTTGAAAAACAAGCCAGAAATCGCATTGACTACTTATCCGTACATACAAACAAGTTATACACGTGGCTATAGTTTCGAAAAGCGCGCCACCCGACACACCCAAGAACGTCAAAGATGGCCGCGCCGTTTACGCGGTAACGCCCAGACATGCGCATTCACCCTCTTCGCATTGGCGCTTTCCTTTGTTAGCGTGTTTATAAATACTTTAATTGAATGCTGAAAGTTTTTACTTTTGCTCTAGCTGATTAAGTAGAAGATACTTATCATATTTTACACCCCATTCTGCGGTACATTTTTCAGCGGAACCATATTGAAACTGATAATAAGAATCTTTTACATAATTTTAGATTGACATATTTCTCCGGTGTTATGTTTCTGTAGGATATGAATAAGACTTTACATACCTAGTCTAGGTCGCACTTCAACAAAAGGCGTGTCTACTGTAGCAGAAATAAAATGCTATAGATACGAGCACGTCGAATGAGAGCAACATAGTTAGGTACCCTATTTCAATGCAATTTTCCATTGTTAGGTCGCTCTCGGCTGCTACACCGGAAATGTGCGAAGCAGTTAAAGGCCGGTCAATTTCATAGCAAGCATTTAAAGTTCTGTATAACTTCGTTTCATTCTATCTTCATTTCTTACAAACGCAACTTATGAATTGTAGGTATAGGCAGAACCTACGCTCATTGTGGACACGCACTGAATAATAGAGTATTCAGGGCATATCCATAACACTGAAGTGTAGTAAGTAGAACTTACAAACATTGTTAACTACATGAGTCATTGTTCTTGAGTATTTTATAGTAGGTTGCACTTAGTAGTTGTTCTTGATCAGATAACATCGAGGAAGGGGTGGAGACGGCCGACACGGATTCGTCTTCAGCGTCTGGGTCTGGGAGCTCGCAGCCACGCTCGCCGCCACCCAACGTAAATGTAGGACGGGCGCACATCGCACTGCCTTCTGCTTTACGGTAAATAACAACAATAATGGTATAACAGTCATTACTTGAATAGAGTGCGATTCATCTAGGTGTTCTTCAAGGTTTTTTGCTTCCAAGTGACGTGAATAGGTACATATAACACAGTCGTAAGATTATATTTCACCTTTAGTATTAATTCCACACAATCAAACAACATATGATAAATAACATTAAAAATAAATTCCACAAATAGAATACCTAAGTATTGCTTACATTCACAATATTACCTACCATTATTGAATTCAATTTAAATTATACTTAGGTACATTCAAATACTTACCTATATTAATTAAAAATTAACATTAGTGTGTGGAGAATTTCACTCTTCTGTAACAAACGAAATATTCTCTCAGAATGCACGATATATACTAAAAATATCTTATTCGGTCTAGCTTTTTAAAACACCGAGAGTTAAACGACATTTCCGAACCAACCAATTCAAGCCAGATTCGATGGTAAATTGGTTTCCTACACCACTGCCGTCTTACACGACTACGTTTTCCTAATCAGGTTCATGATTTTCTTGTTGACATCTTCCAGCGATCGCCTAACATTCGACTACCACTTAGTGGTGAAGCGTGGGCGTCTGTCCCAGCTGCCGGCGACTCCGTGCGCGGCGCAGATCCTAGAGTCGTTCGTGAAATGGTTCGCACGCGCTGGTGCCTGGCACCCCACACGCGCACGGAATGATCCTCCACAGAAACCAGACATGCTTGATGTGTCTTGCAGGTACGATTATGTCGATTACGCCTGTTTTGTTTTTCCACAGATTTGATTGGCGTCCATACCAAAGAATTTTTTCAGATGCTAAATTTTAGAAATAACATCGCCCATTCCGCACAAAATAAGTACTCGCAAAAAAAAAACAAATGTTGATAACAAAAAAATAACGGAGTGCTGAGGTACTAAACATTTAAAACAAAAACCACCGGATTGGAAACTTCTCCTTTTTAAAGTTAATTAAAAAGATCATCCTTGACCTTTGCAGTTGCTCTCACAGGCTAAAAAATTTAACCCGTTTCCACTGAAACTTAGTACCTACTCGTATACTATAAGTAATGACCGCCACCCGCCTTACTCCAGCCATACATAATAAATTCCAAAGAAGTTATTTTCAGATCAGAGTGTATGAGAGTATCGACTACTTCTTCCCGTCACCTTCACACATGTTCTCCGTCTATTTACAGATTGAACTTAGTTCGTGAGGTAGCTGACGGCCTCCGCGTGTACTTCGACTTCATCTTGCGCGGTCACCTGTTGTACAAACAAGAACTGCCCCAGTATCATGAGATCTGCGGACAATTCATCGACGAGTAAGTTACTGGTTCAACAACTTAGACTTTCAAAGTCAAAACGCTCACAACTGAACAATCAATCACGTGGTTCAAAAACGGTGAAGGAAACATAGTGAGGAAACAGTTGCAATGCCTGAGAGATATTTCTCGACTGCATGTGAAGCCGAGTCAGAGGCCCATGGGCAGCTTTAAAACTCTGACACCAGGTTTGTCGCTTACCACACGAAAAGAAGAAAGTCTAAACGTTTATTACTTTTATTTATTTGCACAATGTACACACATTACATTACACACTTAAGTCTATTTTCAGAATAGGAAATCGTCGTTTGACAGGAATAAACTAAATTTTAGTGATTTTTAGTTTAGTTTAGAGAATTTGTGACAAGAGAATCGGCACCATTGACTAGGCTAAAACTTAAGAGTAAGCACATGACCTTGTTAGGGCGCAGCAAGTATTACAAATGTGTACAAATATTGGTCTTATTATGTTGTACTTACCTATCAAAGCCTTTTGCTGGGAAGTGGGAAGTATCGCCGACATATCTATTCCCGCCGTCCGCGTCAAGCAGCAAAGCTGTTCTAGTTTGAAGGGTTTTAATTCCGGTGAGATTAGTCACATGAAAACATTTCAGCTTTGTCTCTGGGATAGCAACAGAACTGTGATGCCTTACGTTACTTAACAACAGCTAAGCTACCTGCCATCCTATCATCATAAAAATCCATTGAATCACATAATTCTAGGCAAGAAGAATGCAAGAAGCTCGAGTTGGAAGGAGAGGAAGAGTATGAAGATGAGCCGATGGGTGCTGAGGAAGAAGTCCTGACTGCGGCTGAGGAAGATCTCAAGAGTCCCAAGATTCCGGAGTACTCACATCTGCCGCCCGATCCTATGGATGCCGATAAGAGCGAAGGTAACCCCCCCCCCCATCCAAATTATTATCTTTTCTCATCAATTTTATTTATTTTACCAAACTACCAAATTACGAAACAATTTTGTAGAAATCACATCCCTACTTCTTGCAAAAGATCAGATCCACGAATTTTTTAAGTGAAAACTTCGTTAGGCGCACTTTCTAAACAGTGAACGAAACTGAACCGTCACGCTCGGGTCGGTGACGCTGAATTGGGTATACTCGGCTCCTGTCTGTCGATGACGGTCAATAGCGTATACCAGTCGTAAGTGTTCACTTCTATCGTGTGGCCAATAAAGCACACCCTTTTTTTAATAACTACTTCAACTTCTTTTTACCAGGTGAATCCAACAACCACGATGACATAATCGCATCGAAGAGCGACTCCAATGATAAGACTGCTGCTATCAGTGACTCGACCACTGATGACAACCACGTCACTGGGTCCGGCAAGACTCACGAGGGCCGATCTGCCACTCGCAGCGGGAATGTGGCAAGGAGGTTTGTAATTATTATGAACCACAAAGTTACAAGGTATAGCAAGGTTTGGCGTGGCCAAAATCGGAACCAACGTCGCCATCATCTTTTGTTAGTACAAAAATAATAAAATGCTGTTTACCAATAACGCCCCCCTGTCAATGTCATTCAGGCGCCAAAATTGGAAATATCCTTGTAGAGTGCGCGCCACAAAAAGAAGGCCGTCGGATCATTGTGGAAAATTGTGTTTCCTATGCCATTATGTTGACTCCACTATTAAAGTTTAAAAACAGACCTATTATGTAGCGTCGTAACTTATTCTTGTTCGTCCTACAACAGTGTAGCGTACACCCGTAATAAAAATTTACCTACTCTGTGGTGGAGCCTACATTACGGCATAGGAACTATTACAAGACATATAAAGTAATGTGATACAGTGACATACACACTACCGTACGTCATATTTTACTAACATATTCGTTTCAGGCTCCGTTCTCACAAGTCAGTGGTGTCTCAATCGGAAAATGAAGAGCCGACTCCATCTACTTCAGCCGGCGAGCCGAGGTTGTTTGAAACTATGTCATCCAGGTAATTTTTTTGTCAAATGGTACTATGTTCTACTAACAACTGTAAATGCTGCTGGATAGATCTCGCCTGTGAACAGTACAGAACTGTTCGAAACTGCTAATGGAGATTTATAACATACTTTTAACTGTTTTCTTGGCATAAATAATTATTCTGGAATACAGTTCATCCTAGCTCCATCCATTTTCATCAATGAAATTACCTACTTCGTATCATGTTTGACTACGACTATTTTAGAAACTGGACCTGAAGCTGCCTACACATAGTCGAGGGTTATGGGTTGCCTAATGAAGAACACATGCCACCTGTGATATATAGGTTTATCCTAGTACTGCCTGTACTAAAATCACAAACCTCAAACTTTGCAATAGCTACACTATTTCTAAGATTTATACTGTATTTTACCAATTTATATTTATTTATTGCGTTTCAGCGTCGGTAGCAGCGGGTCATCTCTAAGCGAGTGCTGGGCGCGGCCCACGCAGGCCACTCCTGCGCCCACGACCACGCGCACGCCCCTGTCACTGCTGCTTGATAAGGTGGGGTTCAGAACCGTAGGGGTCTTATCCACTTGTACTAAAGTCCATATTGCACCCTAGCCATTCTACTTTGGCTTTGTATTCTGAGCAGACTTTTTAAATGTCAGTATTTTTATTGTCAGGTAGCGAAGTGGCAGATTATTCCCCGCGAGGGAACCGAACATTTACCATGCCGCGTGTATGGTGCCATTCACCTTGCCAGACTCTTCGGTACTGTATTTTTTATTTTATCACAGTACTTCAAATTCAGGTTAACCAGAAATTTTTTAATATGTTTTCTTAATTCCAGTGAAATTGCCAGACTTTTTGAACGCGACTCAGATGCCCGACTTTAAACTGAAGTTGATTCTCAAGCACATCGATATGTTCGTGCAGTAAGTGAACAACATAAAACTATTAAAAATATGCGAAATAGTTTTTCCCAGAAAAAGATTAACTTCAATAATTGTGTTTATTCCGCAGGTACTTGGACGAGCATAGCGAATGGTTCGGCGAGGTGTACTACGTGGCGGACAGCATGTCGCGCTCGCATTAAACTAATAACGGATACTCATCAGAACAACTAATTTGCTCTCTATTGAGAAACTTTACATTCCAAAATGTTAAAAACTAAGCGCTGAATATTTTTTACGAGTCGAAATTAATTCAAAAGAAAATTGTTTATTCGCCACCGTCCAGAATTGAAAGAAAACATAAACATGTCAGCGGTGTTTAGGATTAGCTATTATATTATCAAAAATATGAACACGCTTTCCTCTTGAATCTCTTTTTATTAACAATATTTTGATAATATAGCAGCGAATTGAATACTATGTTAGTAATGTTGAGATTACTAGAAAACAATCAATATTGTAAACGAGTGACTTATTGTAAAGCCTTCATTAGGAGACATAATGTTGAAATAATGTATTTCAAAGTTCTCATGTTGAATACACGCCTTAACCCAGACACTACTTCTGAGCGTGGAGTTTCAACTACTGGTACAGGATCCAGAAAGATAGAAAACAAGCTTTGAAATCCAGAATGCCGTAGAGACCGATCATCGTTGAAACTTTAAACAAATTGCCAGGGTGAGCGATTTCCTGTCAGGGTTGCGGGAAAGTCCGAAAGGGATACCGGGACCTTGGCAACAGGCAACTGAAGGAACATGAGTGGGTAAGTCAGTAAGTCTGACATGCCTTCCCGCTCCGCCCAGAGCGGGATAGTAATTCGATGATTTCCCAACCTCAAAAAAAAAAGGGTGAGCGATTTGTGAGTGATCAGGTTTTTTTTCATAACTTGCCATTGTTCGAGAGTGGTGTCTGAGTTTAGAGTAAGTAGGGTACTATTTTCTTGTAGGAAACGTTTGTCAGTATTATGTAGTGGTTGTAATTGGGACCTTGTTAATTATTAGCACTGGCCTCTCAATGCACAATAGGGAACCCGGTATGATTATTCTTGATAGGTAGGGGATAGTCGTTATAGTTGGACTAGCCTACATTAAATCTTTCTACTTTGTGCTGCATCTTATAGCAATAGTTTGCCGGTCCATACGAACAGCCATCGGACTTAATTTTGTGATCGTATTAGTCGAAGCGGAGCTGTGTCCGAATGTTAACTCTGAGCTATCATTAGAATGCAGTCGATTATTTAAAGGTTAGAAAGATCAAAATCAAAGGCAATGAAGTACTGTTTGGATTAGATATTTACACTGTGGCAATAGTTTAGTGTTTCAGCTAGAGTGCGTTTCATCTAATAGTTCTGCCGTATTGTTGGCTCCACTGTTACAACTTTAAAAGTGGACCTATTGAGCGTATTATTGTTCGTCCTGCAACAGGGGGCCAACATTACGGCATAGGAACTATTTGATGAAACGCACTATATAGTTATATCGTTTACCGTGCGTGCTGTGTTACGCATTTTGCAGAATGCAGATTGTTCTTGCGCTTGGAAGCTATTGGCTGTCATTTTGACGCAACTTTATTACAAACTATATCAATAATAATTATGTAAGAATAGTTACTATACGAAACTTAGATCAGTGCCGCCGCTTGAACTTTTGAACTGATCAATTTTTCGGATACGTAGATATTGTCATCATAATATGATTATTATAATAAGTACAGTGTAGTTTGAGATTAGAAAAATAGCCAGCGCAGTTCAATAATAATGATTATGTAATTTCAGATATTCTTACACATGAGTGACATTAGTACCCATAGAACAGTTTACGTACAATGTTTATCACACATATTTATTAATAGTACTGCATTTTATTTAGTGGACAACCGTAAAAAGAAATAAATATAATTTAAAATCAAGTGTTTTATATTGAAAAATTACATTCAAACTTCAATAACAATATTATTTTTGAGATATTTAGGTCGTGAATCAGACATGTATATTAACTTTATTGAAACTTAAAAGTAATAAGACATAATTCACCTTAACAAAATTACATTTAAGGCGTATTGTGGTCATAAGGCACACAAGAAACATTAAATTGGTTTACCAAACACAATGCATTCTACTTTGAACAGAACACCATTGGTTTTTAACCAGGTGTTACCATAGCTTAGCCACCGTTTTTTTGAGAATGTTTGCATAAGCATTATACACATTTTAATAACTCACTAACAAAAAGTATGATCTGGTTGGCAATGGTATAGACTCAAGCTGACATCAAAGTAACTACCAAGTTACTCTGATCTCAGGTTGAGTCAAACTGACAATAGTACTGAGATTTATATCAATAATAATAATAATTTCAAAGAGCAAATTGAAATAACGGAAAAATTATAATAAAACTAGATCCTTAAAATGAGCAAGACCAGGTCTTTATCACCAACAATTTAATTCTTCGCAATAATACAAAATTCTTAGAAGTAAATGAAACAAATGTGATTGAAGTATGTGCAATGGAACCGTTATCGTTACCACTAATTAAGGGCGCTACAAACGATAGACGCAGCACGACCAGGCAAGTTATAGGTAGGTTTTACTTGCCATGGGAATGCTGCACTAGCCCCTTTTCATAAACTCATGCTGCAGCTAACCGGCAGACAGAGCGTATGATAAGTGTATACTTACGCCAAGTTTCGAGCCAGTTGTTGTCATAAAATGCAGGAGCTAGATGATACGACTGTCACGAGTCTTGGCGTTTAGTATGTGTCTGTAGTGTATAGCGCATTTAAACAATGGATCATAATAATAATATCATGCAGAGAGCAGTTAGTCCTGTTCCATCCTGTGTATGACGCGCCGGTATTCCTGCTCCAACGCTAGGTATTGATTGGCCAAGCGGCCGTGCGTCTCGCTCAGGCCCGTGGCACTCACTGTGGCTGCGTATTCTTCGGGCTTTAACACCTTTTGCAATTTTTTCATTTCTAATTTCTTTTTCTGTAAACACGTATGACGTTTTAAAACATTTATAGTAGGTAAGTAAATTGCTGTTACGAAGGTAATTAAAGACTTGTCTTGTAAACAAATAAATAAATTCATAATCAATCAAATTGTTTAGTGTTAGATTGTATATTTTATTGAAATAAGTTAACTAGATATAAAAAAAATCAATCAAATTAAATAAATATTGAAATGAAAAAAAAAAAATGACATAAAATTATTTTAGTGTGCTATAAACAGCTGTTTATGGCTTAACATCTGTTTATAGCTTGTGGGCTGATTAGAGACAATTTGTAGTATAAAACGACAACGATCAATATATCAAACCTGAAACGGCGCATTGAGTCTGTTTTTTACGTCAAGCCTGTAGTTCAAGTAGGCAGTCTTATCAGAGGTGTTGGTATTCTTCAAGCGGAGGATCTCATATACACGCCGCGATTGCTTCTTGTTGATCTTGAACTTGTTACTAGCTTGGTTCGCCATATCTTGAGAGAACCTGAAACGATTAAAATTATAATCGTCTTTCTTTTGTTGTATGATACTTGGGGTCGGCGCAACACGTCTTCTTCTTCCATTCCCCCCTGTCAACGCTATCATTCATTCCCTTTAAAATAAAATACCGTCCAAGTGCGTGTCGAACCACGCACAATGAAGGGTTCCAGTGCGTGTTCGCGTTTTCGTCTTATTTGCCCAAAAACGACGATGTGAAGTTACTCTAATCACCTATATTTGCCTATTTTTCACGAATAAGACGAATACGCAAATACACGAACACCCGTATCGGTTGTCGGTTTTTGGTCACATATCAAAAGATTGCGAATATACCGAATAAGTTCGTTTACCGTCCACACGTGGCTTGCTCAGTTGAGTGCGGTTTTATACATGTGTTGGTAATTAACACAGGAAATAATTTTGATTTTATTCGAACTTCTACCGAATAAAACAACGCGAATACCGAATAGCAATGTGAAGTGCCACCATAACACATGAATTATTATTTCTTTTTCTATGCTGTGTATTTGTACTCAACCCATAGACTGCAGAATAAATATATAAATTAATAATAGTTACCCTTGAAGTAGTTTCAAAGGGTGATAAGCTGGTAAATCACTGCAGTTCTTAGCATCAACATAATCTCTAATTCTCTGGAAGTCTTGTGATGGATCCTCTACTGTAATATCTACTACTTCTGGTTGTATTATGAAATGGGAATAAACAGCCTGAAACAAATAACTTGCATACATTACATATTCAAAACAAACATGTAGAAAATTATTTGCACACTAAGCACTAAGCTTTGTGAAGAATGTGGGTATCATTTTAGTTTAACGAAGATGGCACTGGGCCAACACACCAATCCATACATATAAATTATATATGCCTCCTGGATCGCGGCGGTACCCACGCAAATGTGTAATATTTTATTTACGTGCCGAAATCTGTGCTTGAGTTGTTAAAATAATTGATGTTTGCCACTTCTTTCACATATAAACTGTTGTGTAGGTCCGTTAATATGGCACTTCTAGATTAAGAAAATGTGCTTGTACACATGGCTAATACATCAAGCTATACATGTCCAGTTTATGTTGATCTCGCATTGTACAGGATTTTCGTAGCCGTGTGTACATTGTCTTCATCTTCTTCTCTTTTTAAAACTTGATGTGACATCCAGGTACTGTATAACCCCTCGTTAAAACTACTCAGAGATTGAACCTCGAAAAATCTTTCCATAGTGCCACTGGGACACTGATGTGGAGGTCAGTAGTTACCCCTCAGAAACATACCGCCGGGATAAAAAGTATCCTATACAATAACCCAGGTCCTGATCTATCCGTGCCAAGTTTCATTGAAATCCATTCAGCTGTTGAGGCGTGAAAAGGAAGGAGAGAGACAAAGTAAGTACTTATGGATATAGATAAACATAGTGAGCAAGAGCTGACCTGCAACAGTTGCGCGCAGATGCCAAGCTTCCTGAACGGCGGCAGCGTGAGAACCTGCGAGATGCGCGGGCGCGAGTGACGTGGGTACGCGTAGTAGCGGTACACAGTCGCGTACGCAGCCGTCGCATAGCGGGCGCCGCCTTCACTTGAATGGAATTTCTCGAATCTGGAATCATGCATGGTTGACGTGAAAGTATTCCGTTACCTTATTAATATTAAAGTAGAGGGTATTAATAGAAATAAAAAATAGTTTTTTGATAAAGTAATACGGTAAGCAGGTTTATAAATAACATAAGTTGAGTAACGCAACATGAATAGCTTATAATAACACCTACAGCTAGAAAGCTATTTAAAACTGATAAGACATGATGGAGGTATCTGGTTTAATCTCAACCTAAAGTCGAGTGGTTAATTTATGGGAGAACCTCATGGCTTATTGAATGCTGTGGAAATAAAATCAATCTGTGAGGTTAAGCAGCACTTGCCACAACAAGTCCATTGATGGGATAATCATTCTTTGCACATTAATAGATTTGTCCAAATACTTTTAATACTTACACTGTAAAGAATGTCCACTGATCATCATCCACATCAATAAATGATGCTGCATCCACATACCACAACAAAAAGGTCTGTAACCTCTCATGGAATGCCAGGAAGCCAGGGGTGGATGTTTCAGAGTAGAACACTTCAAATGATCGTTTTTCACCACCGTCAACTGTAATAAAAATAAAAATGTGAACAGTTAACATAGTCAATCAATCAATCAATATCTTTATTGTGGATCATAGGTAGGTACATAATACAGGCCTAAAATAATTAAATTGTGATCAGCTATGTCCCGCCCTTAGGGCATACAATAGTTACATGTACATTTTTTACATAATTGTAAAAAATGTACATGTAACTATTGTATGCCCTAAGGGCGGGACATAGTTCTGGTAGTCCATTTGATGCAGTGTCTATTGAAATGACGCTGCACAAATGTGAAAAACTCAGACAAGGAATTGAAGATCTTTGCCAGTCAACAGTTGATTGCCATTGGATCAATGGTGTAATATTGTCATAACTTTTCCTCAAATAATGTAGTGGCTTCCAATCCAAGTTAGCAGAAAATGTGAACCATTGATAACAAAGGGTGTATGTATTCCATTTACCTGCTACTTTGATCATACCATCAACCATACTACTTCTACTGTACAAACCAATTTTATTTACATTGCATGTTGGTCAACAAACTCATATCAAAGTTCATTGACCTAGGTAAACCAGTGACACTCGATACTCTGACAATTTGCAATAAGTGACAGGGAACTAATATCAGATCTTAGATCACAAACAAAATAATAAAACTGGCTTTAAAATCAGTAGCAATGTTGGATAAAGTAAAATATATTAAATTCAGCTTATTTACTTACAAGGCTCGACTGAGAAGGCATGTATCAACTGCCCGTGGGGTGTAAATGACTCATCTTTCTTTAGTATAGACACATAGTGGTCCAAATTGGTGACATATCCTGGTGCTAACACTTTAGTCAAGGCACCTTCAACATCATCGGGTTTCATACCTTCAGATTTATTTGGTTCAATCTGTAAATACATTAGATCTGTAGTTAGTAACTATGAGTACAATATAACCTCCCAGTAACAACACTAGAACATTAATATAATGTGTTATTGATCTATTGTAAATATATTAACACTAATTTATGTTTAAGTGATACATACTTTGCACACTGTGATAATAATTGTTAAAATGTAAGAAGTTTATTGTAGCAAAAACACAAAATGGACATCAGTGACAGTTATACAAGCTTGCATTCCTGTAGACTTCTATTGAAGGTTTAAAACCAAAACCAGTTTTTAAATCCTGTAAATACGACAGCACATTATAATAAAACAATCAAAATTCAAATACCTTTTCTGTGTATTCAATTCCAAGATATGTCTGCAGACTTCCTGCGCTATAATAAAGTCTAATGTGCAAGTCTGTGTAGCCAAATATATTTTCGTTCTCCCCGAAAACCTGGTGACACATCTCAGGACCAAAACTTGTGTCATCATTCTCCAGATCATCTACAGATCTCACTGAAAATAATAACAGGAGAATGAACAAATTGTACCTACTGTTGCCAACAAGGTGAGACAGGTAATTTGAAAGGAATATATAAAACTATACAATTACATCGTTATTTATTGTCCTGCCGATAAATAACGATGTGATTGTATTTAAATAATTTTATACATTCCATGGTCGAGTAGAACAGGTACAACGATCACGAGCTACAATTACAATTTTGTGTCTGAATACAAAATTCTTACCCAGCTTAAATTCCAAAACCTCGTTTCCATCTACAACTAAATGGCACAGCGCATCAGTCATTTTCTTTAATAATATAAATCAATTTCATTACACTCAATAACCCCGCGATTCCCGCGCAAAAAGATAGGCAATAAAAAAGACTGAAAGGCAAAAGTCTAGTATACTGTGTTTATTTAGTTTTTTTTTCACTGCATCGAATATCTTGCCGATGAACGAGCAAAATCACTTTATTTTAATAAAATTTACAGACAGGACTCAACAAAAATGCAAAAATGAGGGAAACGAATGGAAACGAAAGTTACTTTTTAAAATAGCTGTCAAAAATCAAAATGTCATGTCTCTTCTACTTTGTAGAGATGTCATTATTTTTTATTGTTCTGCTGTCTATGGTGTTGGCACCAACAATCGATTATCGATTCGACTAACCAACAGAACAAAGATCCTAAGGCAGAGCGCAGACTAGCGGAGCTTTAGTAAACACCACCTGTTCCTATAAAATATTGCAGTTTGCGCACTATTAATTATCAAAAACTTTGTGTTATCAAAAACCGGTCGAAACATAGTTCTAGAAACTGGGACTGTGAAGATCTTTTTTAAAATGACCAGTTTTCGGGGATATCCTAAACTTGTAAGGTCACGGAACCTTACCGTGCGTCTGCACTGGCGAAACATTACGACAAAACATGTTTAAATCTCTAGTTCCTGTCAAAAATTGTATGAAACATTGACAAAAAATAGAGATTTCAACATGTTTCGTCGTAAATGTTTCGCCAGTGCAAACGCACAGTTAGACCCTGACTAAACACGGAATGGATAACTATAGTTCAGGATTCATGTACAACTGAGGGCTAAGGGCTTTTATCAAAATGATTACAAATACGCTTCTGTAACCACGGAATAGAATGGTAACCAGTTTTAGTCAGAAAATTAAGTGCGATTTATGAATGAATAAATTATTACTTAACATCTCAGTTTGCGTAATTGATTGTCAAAAATATTCAAAATATTTAATCGATAATTTGCAGTAAAGCGTGACAGTAAAAGCTGAGTAAGTTATACCGTTGCCTATTAATGAAAAGAAGAAGCTATATCGATGGTTCATTCATTTATGTGACGTCATTATGGCCTGGTTGGGTCAGGTTTGCTTGGAAATTTTTGTTAACAATCTTGTATTTTAATATATTATATGTTGTGCTACTTATTTTAGATTAGTAATACAAATACCTCATAAAGTACCGGTAATCCTGGTGCCAAGAAGTGTCTGTTTCGACGACATTTTCTGGCGAAAATGAATCGCCATGAAGGTGGGTAATGATAATCAAAATTTGTTCGATGCTATTGTCACTGCGAATTTCATTGCAAAAGATATGAAAATATTGTCATCACAGCGTAATTATACGTTTTATACATTCAATTTTCATGTCATTGTCATAAATGTAAAGGAATTAACGAATTGTTGTTGTATTTTGTGTATTGACATATTTTCAGGAGTCAGCTGTGATTCTTGTTTGAAAAATAACTTCAGGGGACGACGATACAAATGTTTGATTTGCATCGACTATGACTTGTGCGCCGCCTGCTATGAGTCCGGCGCTACCACAAACCAACACACTACAGAGCATCCCATGCAATGCATTCTATCTAGAAGTGACTTTGGTGAGACCTATTTACAGTGCTATGTATATTAGACTGCGTCTTATATGCCAAATTTAAACGAGTTAACGACGTTGCCCCACACTAAGAATTTCTTCCTGTATCGTGGGTGCGTTTACAAACATAGAAACTCACATACACTAACACCCAGACCCGGAACAACTACTTGCAGATCATACAAATATTTGTTCCGTGCGGGGATCGAACCCGCGACACGTTGCGCAGCAGTCCATCGCTCAGCCACTGCGCCAACCGTGTCGTGCTTGTACAAATGCTTGTACACAATACCTCTGCAAGCTTAAAAACTGAGATAGTATTCTTTTAAACTCCTAACAACACAACAACAACTCAAATATTGTTATCTTTTGTATGACATACATTTTTAGAACACCAGACAAAATGTTGTTTAAAATTATCTCATGAAAAAATGAATTTGAGGAGTCGTATTTGAAATGAGAATGTTGGAAATTTTAAAAATGTACTAAACAAGCCTCTGTTTATAAACAATACAATTAACATAATATGCAGTTAAATGACATTGTATTGTATTTTATTAATATAAGACAAAGAAATTTCTAAGAAATCTCCGGCCTAGAATTCATTATTCATCAAATATTACCATAGATTTACATTACAACTAATAAATCAAAGAATTCTCAAGGGCGATTTATAAAATAAAACATTTTTAATCATTTACAAAGCTGCTTTATCCTAATAATATTCCTATTAGAATCCTGTGCTTATACAATTCATCCACTGAAACCATGCAACAAGCTTCTTTACAATAATTTCATCCTCACTTTCTCAAAAGACTGAATCATTGTTGGTTCCATTTTTCGTTGGTTGACTAATAAAAACAATCTTAGCCTTCTTAGCCAATAAACATTCTATGAAATGTTGTTAAAAGCAAGCTTCATCAATTTATCATGTTTTTCTTAAAAGGAATATAAAAATAAATCAATGAAGCTATAATTTCAGACATCAATGCGCAATGTTAAATCACAAAATTTTATCATACTATGTATTTACAAAATGGGAGTAGTAACTTCTAAAAGTATTTATTTCATATGATTCCATATCACCTTCAGATCTGTACTATGGTGGAGAGGCACTAACTTTGGAACAGCCTCAGGCATACACATGTCCATTCTGCAATCGGATGGGCTTCACTGACACAGCGCTCATGGAGCATGTTACGGCAGAGCATGCAGATACTACGCTGGCTGTAAGTATCATACGGTGATATTTAAATGTCTGAAAAAAATTTTGGAATCATATTCATTGCATTCTCATACATTTTAATACTTTCATATTTCTTCACTGATTAAATTTGCTTTTATTCATATTACAAACTGCATACATGTCCATAGAAACAAATGGACGTTGGCAGTGCCTTTAAATACCCATACTGGTTCAAAATCAAAGCCGGAGTAGTGGGTTGTTCCTTTTTGTTCAAGTGTGACGCGCGGTTGATTGTACCTATTCAAAATACCTGTTTTTTTCTTGTTTGCTTTTTTATCTGTGAATATCGTTTAATCATTTGTTATTGTGTACAGGTGGTCTGCCCAGTATGCGCTTCGATGCCAGGTGGTGAACCAAATTTCGTGACTGATGACTTTGCAGGACATCTTACCCTGGAGCATAGGACTGGTCCTAGAGATCTCATTTCATTTCTGATATCCTTTTCAATATCATAAGCATAACGTTTTTGTACAGGTATTCTTGATATTCTGCTTTAACGAAACAGGGTCAAATGCGCTGGACAGGAGTCCTAGCATTGCTTTTATTGAACTGACGCATCACATTCGCGTTTATTTTTAACAATCTTATTGCTTTTATTGGGTAAGATTGCTTATTGGGTTTTTTGTATTGTTCTATTTGTGTTGTCTGCTGAATGAATTCCTTAACCACGATGCACGATGAACCAAGCGGTATCAGGCACGGCGGCGTTCGGCGTATGCCGCACTCGGGCCGTGGCGTGAGTCGCGCCAGACGCACCAACATGCAGTTTAGGTAACAGCTATTCCTACATTTGTTTATTACTCGTTAAGTATTTTTTCTACTACTTTTTTATCATATTTTATTTTTTTGAGACTATGCCAATGCCTCAATGGATGAAACAAATCATATGATTAATAGCATACAGGCTGCTATGGTAGCCAGCATACTACCAATTAATTGCACAATACCTACTAGCACAGACTCACATCTAAAAGTATCCTATGTCCTACTCGAGGTCATGGTCTACCCATATATGCCGAATTTCATCCAAATCCGTTTAGCCGTTTTAGCGTAAAAGCGTAACAAACAAACTCACTTTCGCATTAATTATAATATTATAAAGTTAGGATTAACCTAGATTAAAATAGATGTGGGTCTTTTGACAATCATTACAAGTCGTCACAAGCTCGAAAGTCCTGACAACCAGTCTTACTCGTATCTTGTTACCCAGTAACTGGGTTGTGGACACTTGTGGTCAGAGCGACTACCTGGGTCGCTCCATGTCTATATGTTAATAATAACCAATATTTTTTTATTCAACTGCATTCGGTTAGACTGGAAGCCGACCCCAGTATAGTAGGGAAAAGGCTAGGCAGATGAGTGAAATTCATGATTGCAGCTAAATATTTTATTTATTTATTTGTTTATTGCAGCACGGGCGGCGGCATTTCGTCGCTGTCGCCGTCGTCGCGCGACGCCGTGGTAGACCCCATCGCCGAGCTGCTGTCGCAGCTGTCGGGCGTGCGGCGAGGCGCCGGCCAGCCCGGCACGCCCAGCCAGCTGCAGCAGCTACAGATGCAGCTGCAGTTGGAACGACAGCAGGCCACGGTCAGAACCAAACATTCTGTTACTCATTTACATACACACATGCATACATAAACTCTACTAACCACAGTACGCCACCTGCTACGATCCTCCTTTGCTTCGTATATTACTCATTTAATGGGAGAGAATACCGTGTCACCATTAGTGGCGGCATATACATTTGCTTACTTTTTAACTGAGTAGGTTTTGATTGATATTTTATAAATGTTTTGAATAAAACCTAAACATTAACACATACATATCCTACCATTCATTTCCTTTTGATTAGAGAAGTAATAAACTGCAAACAACTACAAGTTTCAGATTCAAAAAAAAACCCTACTATGATCCTAATCTATTTAGTAAATCAGTAATATTGAAAAAGCCAACGCCATGATTTTGCAAAAAACAAAAATCGAGTAATTTCTCAAATACACAAGCCATTTTAGACGTTCTATTCATTGCTTGTACTGGTAGCGCTATCTATATACCTCGTTAAGCGTACACTGCCCTATCCAACACATTTAATGTTCTTTTGAAAATTGTATCAATTAACGTTAAATCCAATTTTATTAATTATAGTTTAATCACCGACAGGCGGCCCGGCAGCAGCTGGAGCGTCTGCCGCGGCGCGGCGGAGGCGCGGCGGGCTCGGCCGGCGCCGCGCCGCCGCCCGCGCCCATGCCCGCCGCCGCGCAGCCCATGCCGCAGCCCGAGCCCAGCGACTCGCAGTTTCTACTCTCCGGCTTCCTCGGTGAGTACCGCCTTCCCGCGCCCCGCGCCCCGCCCTGCCGCTCTAACCGCTCGTCTCCCGCGCAGGCGCCAGCGACAGCCAGGCGGGCCCCGAGACGGAGAGCCGCTCGGCACTGCTGCGCGGCCTGGTGCTGGCGTCGCTGGGCCGCGCCGCGCCCGCGCCGCGCCCGCCCGCGCCCGCCGCGCCCCCGGCGCCGCCCGCGCCGCGCGCCGCGCCGTCGCCCGCGCCGCCGGCCGCCATGCTGCGCGTCAAGCCGCAGCCGCGCACCAAGGTACCGTGTCGCCCCGCCTGCGCCGAGCGCCCGCGCGTGTGACAGTGTCTGACCCGTGTGCCCCGCAGGAGGCGGCGGCGCGCGCGCACGCGGCGGCGCGGCAGCTGCCCGAGGGCAGGTAGGACCGGCCCGCGGCCCGGCCGACCCGCGACTGCGGCCTGGCGGCCCGGCAGGCGGCCACGGCCCGCCCCGCCCGCGACCGCCGGCTGCGGGCCGCGCCTCCCGAGCCCGCCGCGGATGGACGTCGGTGGATGAAACTATTCGATGTTTACTCGTTAGATGTTACGGTAGTCCACGATCGCGCGGCCGGCCGCGGTCCGTGTCCGGCGCGCCGGTCGCGATCGCACTTGAGGGGTAAAGTTTGTGGCCGTCGATGTTGTTAGTGTTTATCCGTTGTAAATATGGAGTCGCGGGCGCGCCGCACGGCGGTGTCGGTCGGCGTCGGCCGGTGACGCACCGTTACCTGGACTCGTTTCTTTGTTTTACGCTAACACTTATTAGTGGACGCTTTTGTTTGTTTTGTTGGCTTTCGAAATATCCGTGTGATTTCCTTTATCGTAGAGAATTAATAGTGATGGAATGTTTTAATCGATTTAACTACGATTAAATTTAAAAGAATAATTATATGCATAGGGCGTCGTTATTAAATTATTATCGTACGAGAGGAGTCCTATCGAATTGCATTTGCATTAAGATTAGATAAGTTTAAATAATTCGCAAATTCGCAGATTATTCAAAATTAATTATTAATATTGACAACGGTCATTCATTAAAGTTTGACGTCGTATAGGATCGTTATTCAAATAATTATTGTATTTATCTTATATAAAGTATAAGTATTGTTTTAATTTATTCAGCAACTTATTAACATATTTCACGGTAAACACTGACTCCTCTCTAAAGTTATTTTTATAAAACAGTTGAAAAAATACTTACCCACAAATTTTCACTAGCTACTCAAACAAAGTGCTTATTAGTTTGATTATTATACTCCAACATTACAAAATGTTTGTATGTACCCTAATTAAATTCTATAATATTACAGATGTATTTCATTTACTAAATTAATAGCAACCATGCCCATAATTTGTTTTATTTCTTCCATGTTGCAGAACAACTGATTATTGACTACAGCCGAGGCTAGTGAAACATCAAACAATATTTTATAATCGGGAAATATCAAGGATACCGCAGAAAGTGTTGGTCACGGGTCATAAAAGTATTTATTTATAATTAATTAATGTAGATCTTACAATAAAGTCAGTTACAATCGAAAAAATCATGGTTACTGCAGTAGGTACCTTATGAGACTTATCGAGAGAGAGATATAAAATTCCAAAATAGACGTGACAAAACAATTAAGATTCAAGCACGTGTTAGAAAGATGCAGGGGCAAAACTATATGTGTATAGCTCAGACCAACAAGTGTATAGTATATTATATTAGTCCTCTTCAGCGCATCTGGCGACAGCGACCATGACTAATTTTCTTTCCTTTCGTGAGCTCATTGATGACTAGTAAAACTAAATTTGGTCGTGAAAACCACAACATGTACAGAAGAGCTACGATACCTTTTTGATACAGTGTATATGTATAGTCTTGAGTGCCAGAATGGTTAGGTACTGGTTATTTAGTGTGTAGGGAAAGGATTTTATCTAGAAATCACAGAAAAACAAGACGACCAGGCATTTATTTTAATTAGGCTTGTCAATAATAAATCGGAATCCCAGTTTTCCGTTCGCACAACCAGTAGTAAATATTTGTTTTAATTTAATTATTTATTTATAAAGTGAATATATAACTAAATATTTGTGAATATTTCAACATCTACCTGTTGCCGTTATCAATATAGAGCAAAAAATCCTGTTTGTTGTAAGAGAGCCCCCTTAAATATTTATTATATTCTGTTTTTTAGTATTTGTTGTTATAGCGGCAACAGAAATACATCATCTGTGAAAATTCAACTGTCTAACTATCACGGTTCATGACATATACAGCCTGGTGACAGACGGACAGACAGACAGACAGCGGAGCCTTAGTAATAGGGTCCCGTTTTACCCTTTGGGTACGGAACCCTAAAAACATCGTTGTGCCATGTGAAGCCTCTAGTGATCGCTTCTGGCGATAAGTTCGGGCGTTTGTTATGCCTTTCGTAATCCATGCTATTTGGCTTATAGCTATCGTTATACATCACGTACAACTTTGAGACACATTCAAGTTTTTTTTTTTTTACGCAAGTTTGTGTTTCGGGATAGCTAGCCTCGCAATCTTCTGGGATAGGTAGCTCAATGAGTCAAGAATTAATATAGGTGCAATTCCTAAAAACACGAATATCCAACGGTTAAGACGCAAACTAGTGCTCGGTTCCTATAAACAAAAACGAATCGTTTTGGTTACCAATGGTAGCATTTTTTATTGCCAAACTGGGCATATAAATAGATTCGAAAGGTAATTTTACCTGTGATAGCTACTTCTATATGGGGAGTCTAATATGCAAAGCTATGAAGTCTTTGCTTCATTATTACTAAAGATATAAGACTCTTAATTTTAACCAATAACGGTCCGTAAATTATAGGAATCGGCCATAGATGATGCGCCGGTGCCGAAGCTCGTGACTTCGAACACAATCCGTCTCTACCTACCGAATGGTAGAAATAGGTTTCTTACCTACATGTACACGCGTACAACCCCATTTAATTTATTTATATAATTTGAGATTAAATTTCTTCTTGTTTGAATGAGAAATGAAATATATTTTGTCCTTGATCATTTACTACACTTGAACCAGCTTCTGGAGAGGGAACCACGTCTGGTATATCACTAGCACTAGGCGATAGGACTGGACAGCCACCAGTACTAGGTCTTCGAGAGAAATCTCTGTTTTTAGACAAATTGCTTGAAATATAGCTCAATTCAGCATTACCAATTAATGAGCCAATTTGCATTCTTAATTGTGCTTGTTCATACCTAGGCAGCTTTTTTACAATTTTCGCCATAGACTGGAAGAAGAGGTCTGTTTCGTCTAATTCATTTTGAACGGGTTTTTGCTCTAGAGAGTGTGAATTACTGTATTTCGGGCTATCTCTTTTAAAATTACAATATTCCTTGGTAACAGTGTTGCTTGTAACATCATCAGTATTATTACTATCTTGAGTGTTAGTCTCATCCTCATCGTATATCATTTCTCTTGGTGCCGGATAATGGGATTGTGTTCCTTCAATGTTAACCTCAAGGTATTCCATAGTTTCACTATGGTCTCCTGTGTTCTCATCTTCATCTTTATGAACACGGTTTCTTTGAGTTAAAGTAAAGCTGTCCAAAAATGATAGAAGGTCAGCCCTCTTTTTAGCTGCTTCTCCGCTTGACCCGGTACGGTTGGTACCAGTTTTGCATTTGCGTCGAATATAATAGTCTCTTACATAAGCCCACCTCTTGGAACAATCGAAATCTGTAAAAAAAAAAAAAACTTTTCAGGCACTTTACCACAAGCGAGTGGTTTGTTTGCCTTTCAATATAGCCATGGTTGGATACCTATAGTAACATAATTATTAAAAAAAGTTGGCCGTTACGGGACGCCCGGCCGCCGGCCGTCAGCAGATATGAAACATCGAAATTGATGGTCATTGAAATCTATACTCAGCAGCAGCGAATTATTAATAATATTAGACTAATATTATTAATAATTCGCTGCCGCCAAGTGCCGCCCGCGGCTTTACCCGCGTGAACCCTAATTCGTTTTCTAAAATAAAAGTAAAAGCCTAAGTTACTCTTAAATAACGTCAGCTATCTGCCAGTGAAAGTCCCGTCAAAATCGGTCCCGCCGTTTCCGAGATTAGCCGAACAAAAAATATACTTTTTTTTTTTGCTATTACATTTATTATATTATTATTTGGTACCATACATGTAGTCAGGGTAAACACCGTTGACACTCAAACCATGGGTAGTTGACTTATATATAAAAACAAATGACCGAGTAACAACAAAAAAAAACCTTATTTTCATTAAAAGATTTTTAAAAGTTTCTATCCGACACCGTGCTCGCTAGCGAAACAGCTGATTGCTGCCCTAGCGCATAGGGCAACGAACTTGCGACATTTGTGGTAAAACGTAGTTTAAAAAAAAAAATGTAATTTTTCATTGATTTTACGTTCTATAAATGATATTAAACTACTGGTTTCAAGGGTAACGGTGTTTACCCTAACACCTTGTTTAAATACACGTGTTTCCAGCACCTCACTTTATAGAGTATAACGTTGCGGATACGTCGAACGGTTCGCGTATGGATTTTTTTTATTCTCGTGATAACTTCGAAATTAAATGTCTGATCTATTAAATTTTAGAACACAAAAGCGGCTATTGTGACTTAACTATGATAGTTAGATACAAGGTGTATCTTTTCATTCACGAAATCTCAAGGGGTCATTAAATTCAAGATGGGGTCTGCGAAAATTTTGAAATTTTTCATCATGGTTGTCATTTTCGTAGTTTTTTACTAAGGGTTCAAGGACATTTTAGCTTCGGTGTCTTTTGGATAATACGCGCGCGCACCGTCCACCCGGTATGATGATAATTTTTTTGATGATTAATTTTCGTTATTCATCCTACCACTAGTTGGCTCTGCATCACTCAAAGGTTGACTGGTAGAAAATTCCTATGGCATTAAGTCCGCCTCTGTACATTTGTGAGATTATATTATATATGACATAATAATAAAATGTAAATTCAAGTTAGCGGCTGCGATTTTTTTTTTGTTTTTGCTTTCTTTGTGTGAAGGAACTTCGTTTCTGACAGGGTTCCCCGACCCCACGCGTTTCTTTATATCTTATTAGAAAGTAAGTTACTGTGTACTTATACCTACAAGCGGCAAACGCATAACGATAATTTCTACCGTTCCAGTCGGATCGTAAGATTTCGTTCCGATAGATTTATTGTTTAGAGAAGCTTCTATCATAACTGGTATTATTAATGGCCGCTGTTAAGAATATTCCTAACATTATGACAATGTTTGGTAAGCCATCTTTGAAGATGGCTTACCAAAGGTTAAGACTCAATAATATATTTTTAATAAACCCAGTGAGCGCGACTATCTCCACAATTCTCTCCTTCCGTTCTATGATCAGTTGATCACATAATCACATTTCTTTCACAAATGACAGCCATTGAAGTTCAATGAACCGTGACAGCGACAATGCTACTTTATTTGTAAAAAAAATAACAGCCTGTAAAATTAAACGGGTCAAAAAAAAAGATTTATACAGGGTGTTTTATTTGGGATACAGGGCTCATACTGCTCATAGAACGGGCTACGCCATCGCCACTGCTCTGTTCAAACGCGTGTCTGTGTAAACACGGGGTTACGCTGCAAATTAAGCAGAAAGGGGGCGGACGGGCGGCTACTACAGACACAAGACGGCCTAGGGCGGCCGAGATTGCTAGTCCGCTTATGGTCTATAGGCTAGAAACGTTGAGTATATACTTAAGTACCTGTCTTATTAAGAATTTTCCCAACTTCACACCATAATGATTGTTTTAACTGAATTTTTCTAAAATTTTTACTTTTAATATTATACAGGATTTCCTGATTACGCACAAATTCAATTAAAATTTTGTCCTGCTCCATACTCCAGGGAGTCATTTTGATAGGTTCACTTTAAAAATCAGGAAACAAATCTAGAAATTATCTCAATGTATTGACGGCTGACAAAAATGGCGGCCGTCATATAGCGGTGCTGTCATTTTTCGGCCAGCACGTCAAATAGATAAAATGTTAGTTGACCCAAGGGCTGGCGCAGACAGCAGCAGCAGTATTTCAGGTTCAGCATCAAAGACTAGAATAAGAATATGGGGCTGCATTAAAAATATAAGTATTATTAAAAAATCACTACATAGTTTTTTTTTTCTTGATTTAAAAACGCCAGCAAAGATCATGTCATATCATGATAAATGCTCGAACATTTTTTCTGCTCTGATCCTAAGGGAGATTTCAGACGATAAATCGAAAAACATAAACAAGCGTAATACTCTCCTCATTGTGAAGGGGATTCTTTGAAGTTGAAAAAAGTAATTATCGCGATGAACATTGTTGATTTGTCAAAATTAAAGGGATTGTGAGTGTAACGGAACAATATTGTGGTTCACAATTAGAGATGGGAATTTACCCGGTAAAAACCCAAAAGTGGGTAAATTCGAGGGAAGAATTTTATGAGAGCTTGTGTAGGTTGAAATGAAGCACTGCACTACCCAATTTTACGTAGGTACAGACGCCAGCAGGTCAAGCTACCCGAAACTGTCAGATTTTCCCAATCAACCTTGAACCTTAATGCTTTAGCGATAAAGTTGAAAATCTATTAAAGAAATTTGACAGATTGTAGTAGCTTGATGTGCTGGCGTCTGTACATAAGAAAATTTGAAGTATGAATAGTTAAGTAGTGGATCACGTCACGTCATTTCAACTTAGATAAGTTGTACTGCTAGTTAACTCAAGTTTGTCTTTTCTTAGAACCTGTGACATTTATAACTCAGTGAATGAAGTGGTAAAGCAAAAATTGCTGTACACACGTCAAGCAGGATTTCCGTACAATGCGAAGTCAGCTTATACTGGAAATGTATAGCCATGTGTTTCAGATGGTACGGTAAAGTAATAAATAAGTAGAGATGGTAAGGTAGTATAGCATGAAAAATGATTCATAATATTCATTAAATAAAGCCAACTAACTGTGCAAGTTGTCTCTGATAAACTGATAACTAACTTTATTTATTTTTGTAATTGATACATTGTACAAAGTGTAGTTTAGGAGGGGAGCTTGTAGCTAAGAAATAATAGCTGCACGGGTCGATCAATCAGGTTAAGCTACGCTTACTGCGGTTGGTCCATGGATGGTGAACATCTTGATATACCAAGACCCCTCTGTGCCTCGTAAAGCTCGTTAAGTCGTTTATCCGGGCTGTCATTTGTAGATCTTTGACAGTTGTTACGGGTCGTCAGAAGCCCGAAAGTCTGACAACCAGTCTTACCAAGGTTGTCGTGTTACCCAGTAACTGGGTTGTGGAGGTCAGATAAGCAGTCGCTCCATGTAAAATACTGGTATTCAGCTGCATCCGGTTAGACTGGAAGCCGACCCCAACATAGTTGGGAAAAGGCTAGGCAGATGATACGACATAGTGTAGTTTAAATATATAAAGAATGAAATAAAAAACTTATAGAGGATCTGCTATTGGCTGCTCGAAACTAATAAATAATTGTGAATGTCTGTTTTTTTTATAAAGAATCATTATTTGCTATCCGGCTGGTAGTTCCACAGATCACCGCGTTTGAACAACAAAAAATATCTTCAGCGTTATTGTATTAGTGTAGTTACTGAAAATACCCGTGTATTGGATATTTTCCCACATAAATACCGGGTTTTTACCAAAATGGGTTAAAACCTGGGTTTTTCCCTTCGGGTATTTTCCCACCGCCCATCTCTATTCACAAATACTCAGTGAAAACTTTTTTTTTTGACACTCCGTATATTTTGACAATTGATTTGACACCTCGCCGGTGAGTTCCTCGTTTGACACTATTGACAGCCAGTGTTGCCGTTTGTACGGCAATTGCCGTTTCGTACGGCAATCAGGCTCTTTTAAGACGAATTGTACGGTATACGGCAGAGTGGTTATTGCCGTACGCTAAAATACGGCAATCAGGAAATCAGAGCTTAAAGAGGCATTGGTTTCCGCGCACCTGAGAGTTGCGTAACCTGCATAAAGTTGATAACAAGTGGGGTTTTTGTATGGTTTGATAATTACGAAATGCAGTAAGATTTACTTCAAACAAAATTAAATAAATTGTAAATGAAACGTAATTATCGTTTGCGTAAAAATGAACGCAACTTTTCATTATTGTATTGTCTTTGGTATTTTATTTTATTATCTTTGGGCGGCTTACAGCTAGAGTCTGGCAAACGAAAGTTGAACCTGAAAACACGCGCGAAATTTAAAAAAACAAGACTGTTTATCCCTGTACATAGTGCGATATGACGTGTTGATACTAGAATTTTTATTTTATTTAAATGAAATTAAGTTTCAATTATGAACACGTGGTCTTGCACTATGTGCAGGGATAAACAGTCTTGTTTTTTTAAATTTCGCGCGTATTTTCAGGTTCAACTTTCGTTTGCCAGACTCTATCAACACAGAGTTAAGAATGAGGTAATTGACGACAACTTGTCGTCAATTACCTGTTAGTGGAAGTGGTAGTGGTTAGTGGAGGCTTGTAAATGGCTTGTCGTCGACAAGCCATTTACAAGCCTCCACAATTAGCATTAGGGGAATTCCCTAATCCTTATCGATATAGAATAGTTCAGTTTCTTACTCTTTCTTTGACCTTGCTCGCCGCTCGCGGCTCGTCACTACTTGTTAGTTCGTATCGAGATATAACTTATTTTTTTAGTGTTGAAATAGTGTTTTCGCAGTCAAGTGGCCAGTGATATTTACAAAATGTCCTCGGATTCAGAAGAAGATAACACGGGTCCGTCAACACCTAAGAAATGTAAGAAAACCAAACACAGAGCCCAAAAGTATAGGACCCAATGGGAATCAGAAGGCTTATGATTATGAAAAGAATGCCACTGAAGATGTTAGGCTTGCAGAAAAAATATCGATATATCGAAATATCGATAATTTTTTTTCGATATATCGATATTTTCAGGCGATATTTATTATTTCGATATATCGATGTATCGATATAAAATATCAAGTATCGAAAATGTATCAAAAACGATATATTTTCAATAGCAACACCGTTGTCGCCGCTGACTAAAACCGCTGGGATTCAGAGCAGTAAAAATAATTAGTACTTTTTTTCCTAGTTTGGTATTTATATGATTATAAAACTTTAACTACATAAAGTATTTTTTTTTGAAAATTCCACCGATATATCGATTTTTTTTTTCGATATATCGAAATCGATATCGATATTTTTTTTAAATATCGATACGATATATATCGATACTTTTTTACACTTCTTGCATCCCTAGAAGATGTCTTATTAGGTGATGTTGTGGATTTAATGGGAGGAGATAAGTGATCTATGGTGTCTTTTTCTATCAAATCTATAGGTTCAGTGGCATATTTTTTTATAAACAGAAGGTTTTTAATTTGTTTGACATAATTTTGTGTTATTCATGTAAATAATAAAATTAAAAAATGTACGGCAATTTTTGTTTCAATACGGTAATTTCATCTCTTGCGTACGGTAACGCTACGAATGATGAGCGGCAACACTGTTGACAGCTATTGGATTGGGGTTTTGGGTGGTGGAGTTGGACTTGGTAAAAATATTTGAAAAATTGAAAATATTATTCCAGTCTACCGAATACTGATCTTTATACGTTTATGTATCTGTTTTGATACCAAAAATTCATAGTTACCATTACTACCCACAGTGAGTGAATGACTAAAGGCAAAACAGTAGGTACTTACCTTCTTGTGCTTTTAAAACCAAATAATATATAAATTATTGATAGTTTCACCATGGCAAGTGAAGAACATAAGTTACTTGCCCAATACATTAAGAATGTTCATTCGTCATTAAGAAAATCAACCTTGAAACTCGGTGCTGAGACTGCATGGCAGAATCATTGTAACAATGAAGATACATTGTCAAAATATGCACAATACATGCAGAAACTAGCAACTACACACTGGGAAAGTAATTATAAAAGTGAAACAAGTGAAGCTACATCAAGAATTAAATGGGTATTTGATTTCTGCTGTGATTATTTCATTAATAGTTCTTACATGAAGTATGGAGAAAAAGAACTACTTATTTCTCAGAAAATAGATCTACGGGTGGATGTTGAAGAATCATTTTCTGAACCCATAAAGCTTTTAGATGTTGGAAGTTGTTATAATCCTTTCAAAGTGTATGACATTTTTGATGTATTAGCAATTGACCTATGCCCTGCCAATGCTACTGTCTTGCAATGTGACTTTCTAAATGTAAATATTGGTCCTTGCAATGTTTTGAAAGAATCAAAGATAACTGAATTGCAGGAAGAGTCCTTCGATGTTGTTACATTTTGTTTCCTTCTAGAATACATACCTTCTTCTGAGTTAAGAATCTTAGCTTGTGAGAAAGCTTACAGAATTTTAAATCCTGGTGGACTCCTGATAATCAACACACCGGATTCCAAACATGTTGGTGCAAATAGCAAGATCATTAAATGTTGGAGATACACTTTAGCTCATTTAGGCTTTAATAGAATTAAGTATGAAAAAGCTAAGTACATGCATTGTATGGCATTTAGAAAATCATTGAGCAAAGAAATTGCCAAACGATGGGCATTATTGTATAAAGAACCATATATGGAGTATGCTATTCACATACCACAAGATTCGAACATTTCAGAAGATGTGTTTACAACACCAATTGACAAAGAAGCTGTGTTTGGAGACTTTCAAGAACTGCCCTTTAGCAACCATGAAGACGAGATTGTTAGACATTAAATTAATAACATCAAATTATTGGTCATTTTTTTATTGAGTACCCATAAATACACAATTTATATCTAAATGTTAACCTTAAATATATCTTATTTGACTAATTCCCGCTGTCACAAATGATTTAAAACATACTTAGTATTATTTGTTTTAACAACTTATTTTTAAGATTTACATCAGGTCTTCTTAGTCAAATTAACTTTGCTTACAAGCAAATGCGAAATCATTAATAAGAAATTGGAGAACCATTTCTCTTTTTACTTTATAACAAGAATTCACAAAACTTATTTACAAATTTGCATTCATATCTGTGATTAATTAAGCCAACTCACCAAATTTGGCTTTGCGTTTTTCCAGCTTTTCTTTTTTTTCAATATCAGTCATTATTTTAGAGACTGACTGTCCAAATCTTTCAGCTCTTTTCTTGAGCTTCTCCATATTCTCAGATAGAGTACCAGTATCAGTTGCAGTGATGGTTGCACTCTTTGTAGACTCATTCTGACCAAATCTTTGTTTCCTTGCTTCTTTCCGCTCGTCTTCACTCATTTTTACAGGCAAACCAAATCTCTTGGCTCTTAACTCCAGCCTAGTTTTAGTATCTATATCTGCAGTTATTTTAATTTTATTACTTAAAGAGGGGTCTGTCTCTGTTGGTACAATATCTTCTTTATCTTCAACAGTAACTGAAGGAGCAGAGGTTATAGATATAGCTCTATTTAATACAATTTTCTTAGAAGCCAACTCTTTATCTGAAGATTTAGTGTCTTCCGATTTGTCTTTAGAGGTTTCTGTCGATGTTATTCTTCTTTTGAGCGTTCGCGGCGGCTTGGACTCAGTGGTGGGTTTAACCGGAGATGCCTGTTCTGACAGCGCCAATTCTTCGTTCAATGTATCGACTGCAGCATCATCAAGTATGTCAGCTTGGCTTTTATCATCTTCATCTTCCAGAACGCCGTCAGAGTCAATTTCATCCGAATCCAAGTTGATGTCACCGTGGTCATCTTGAGACATAGCCGCCTGAAGTCGAGCCACCAATTCCGCTTTGTCCCCTGTATATGTCAGTCCACGTGATTTTAACTCTTTGCGTAAATCAACTACCTTCATTTTAGTCACATCGGTAGCGGTTGAATCTGCCATTGCGGTGATATAAATTTTACAGAAAATACCAAATAGAATGTTTGTATGCGATGCGTTCGGCACGGCGGCAAACCACAGATAATAACCACAGACTACTTATCTAATGCATACCCTTTGTATTATTGTAGTCTGTGGAATGAAATTTGACAGCATCTTTTTTCAAAAAACGTAAAGTTAAATAGTTAGTTTTCATAACAATTTATTCAACTTTAATTATGCGAAACGCTCTTCATTATTAACTGTAACGATGGAGAAATATCTTCGACCAAATATTCTCGACCTTGATCCGTCATCGCCTACTGCGGCTCAAGAATGGACTCATTGGGTTTCTACTTTTAAAAATTTTCTGATTGCGAATGAAGCAGAGAAGAAAATTAGTGATGCGATGAAGATGCAACTTTTTATTAATCATGTATCATCTAAAGTATACGAATACATTAACCGTGCGTTTGCACTGGCGAAACATTCACATAAAAACATGTTGAAATCTCTGTTTTCTGTCAGTGTATCGCCTAGCGTTCGCATTGTCACGAAACTTGTTGCCGCGAAACATGTTTGACGTTTCATATCACTCGACATGTTTCGCCACATGTCTTTACAAACCAATTTCGTATCAAAATGTATCTGTATGAATCTAGTAACATGTTGTTAGATTTGTTTTGACACTTTGGTCGGTTATTATAGTCCACACATTTTGTATTCCTCAAACATGGAAAACCTTGCCAAAGCTCTATAAACTTCATCGTGTCTACTTTGGACCACTCTATGTTTCGATATAAACACGGGATGTTTACCACCATACTCGGATAACACTAAACATCAAGCAATAGACAAGTTGCGAGACATAATTTGACATAAACAAACAACAGTGCGAACGCAAACGTGACAAATCTTTATACAAAACATGTCTATTGTGTATGTTTTTAGACAGTGCGAACGCAGTTTACAACAAATCTCTCACTAACCATGCGTTTGCACCAGAAAACATTTAACATGTAGATGTTTCGAAACATGTCACATGAGACAAATCTCATTACTTGTATTGTTGAACTTGCGTTCGCACTGTACGAAACATGAGTAAGTCTTAAGACAGATCTCAAGATTTGTTGTAAACTGCGTTCGCACTGTCTAGAAACATACACAATAGACATGTTTTGTATAAAGATTTGTCACGTTTGCGTTCGCACTGTTGTTTGTTTATGTCAAATTATGTCTCGCAACTTGTCTATTGCTTGATGTTTAGTGTTATCCGAGTATGGTGGTAAACATCCCGTGTTTATATCGAAACATAGAGTGGTCCAAAGTAGACACGATGAAGTTTATTGAGCTTTGGCAAGGTTTTCCATGTTTGTGGAATACAAAATGTGTGGACTATAAATAACTGACCAAAATTTCAAAACAAATCTAACAACATGTTACTAGATTCATACAGATACATTTTGATACGAAATTGGTTTGTAAAGACATGTGGCAAAACATGTCGAGTGATATGAAACGTCAAACATGTTTCGCTTCAACAAGTTGCGTGACAATGCGAACGCGAGTCGATACACTGACAGAAAACAGAGATTTCAACATGTTTTTATGTGAATGTTTCGCCAGTGCAAACGCACGGTTATTATTAGACAAATATTAACGCTGCTACTGCTACTGATACAGGATCTTCTGAAAATATATTCGATCATGTTACGGCGGTTGCTGCTCCGGTTGTTACCATTGAAGTTAACGGCAAAAAAGCAAAAGCCTTAATTGACTCTGGAAGCTCAAAAAGCTTTATCAATTATGATTTTTATTCGAATTCTTCTTTTATGAAAACACAATGTACTGAATCTGTAACAATGGCCCAAACAACTCACACAATCAATTGTGAAGGACTACTTCAAGCAAAGATTGTCCTTAACGGCAATGTTTACGAAAAAGCTTCGCTTCTCATAGTTAAATATCTTTGCGCTGATGTTATCATAGGACATAATATATTGAAAGAACACTCGAAACTTGAAATTACTTTTGGTGGACCTAGAAAACCATTACAAATGTGTAGTGTGCTGGCTTCATCTGTTCCACCAGTTCCTTTATTTTCAAATTTACATTTCAACTGCTTACCAATTGCTATAAAGTCTAGAAAATACAGTAACGATGATATGAAATTCATAGAAAATGAAATAAGTCAGCTCTTAGCGGACGGAGTTATCGAAGAGAGCAGATCACCTTGGCGAGCGCAAGTTCTAATTACCAAAAATGAAAATCACCGCAAACGATTGGTCATAGACTATTCTCAGACCATTAACAAATATACAGATTTGGATGCCTACCCTTTACCAAGTATATGGTGAACGACATTTCAAAATATTTCTTTTCTAAAATTGATTTAAAAAGCGCTTACCATCAGGTATGTATAATGGAAGCAGAAAAACAATATACAGCATTCGAAGCGTGCGGGAATTGTATCACTTTTGTCGAATCCCGTTTGGCGTAACAAATGGAGTCAGTGGATTTCAAAGAGTCATGGACTGGATAATAAAAGAAGAGCATTTGACAGACACATATGCCTATTTAGATGACGTCACTGTATGCGGAAAAGACCAGGTAGAACATGATAAGAATTTAAAAAAAGTCATGGATGCATTTGAGAAGTACAGTTTAACTATTAACAAAGAGAAATCTACGTTTTCAATAAACACAATTAACCTACTCGGATACAACATTTCGAAAAAGTCCATTAAACCTGATACAGACCGACTCCAACCACTTATTAGCATGCCAATACCGATTGACAATACTTCACTTAAACGAGCTCTCGGTATGTTTTCCCATTATTCAAGGTGGATACCAAAATTTTCAAAAAAAATACACTGCCTCGTGAATCCAGAATTCCCATTAAATGATGAAGCTGTATCTGCCTTTAAAGACTTGAAGAACTGCATTGCAAAGTCTACATTATTTGCTATCGATGAAAACAAAATGTTTACAGTCGAAACAGATGCCTCTGATAATGCTATCGCGGCTACATTGACTCAAGAAGGACGCCCAGTAGCTTTCTTTTCGCGCACACTATCCTTATCAGAAAAACGACATTCAGCCATGGAAAAGGAAGCGTACGCCATTGTCGAGGCTCTCCGTAAGTGGCGACACTACTTGATTGGAAGATCTTTTCGATTAATCACAGACCAACGATCAGTTTCTTTTATGTTCATTCAATCGCACACATACAAGCAAGATAAAGAACGAGAAGATAGAGAGATGGCGATTAGAATTATCTTGCTACAAATATGATATTGTCTATAGACCTGGAAATGAAAATGACGCTGCTGACGCACTGTCACGCATCTGCACTATGCACACGGAATCTAAATTAAAGGACTTGCATAATGAACTTTGCCATCCAGGCGTTACACGAATGTATCACTGTCACTGGATACGAAGTAAGAATCTACCATTTTCGGTAGAAGATGTGAGAAAGATGACAAATGCATGTTCAGTCTGTGCAGTCGTGAAACCTCGTTTTTTCAAAAATAACAGCAATTTGATAAAGGCGACTTCAGCATTCGAAAGACTGAATATCGATTTTAAAGGGCCAGTACCGTCATCTTCATCTAACAAGTACATACTGACTATTATAGACGAATATTCGCGGTTTCCATTCGCATTCCCGTGCCAAGACGTTTCTGCTGCGACTGTAATAAAACATTTATCGACTCTTTTCTGCACATTTGGATTGCCAGCTTATATTCATTCCGATCGTGGCTCCGCTTTTATGTCAAAAGAAGTAAAAGATTACTTACACAGTAGAGGTATATCTACAAGTCGAACGACAGCATATAACCCACAGGGCAATGGGCAAATAGAGCGCACAAATGGTACAATTTGGAAGACGATACAATTAGCTCTGAAATCACATGGATTAAAAATAGAGCAATGGGAAAGGGTTCTAAATCAAGCACTGCACTCAATAAGGTCTCTGCTATGTACAGCAACGAACCAAACTCCTCATGAAATGATGTTTGTACACAATAGAAAATCTAATAACGGCCATTCGGTATCAACTTGGCTCCCGGTCCTGTCCTACTCAAAAAGCACAACAGAACCAACAAATACTCTCCCATAGTCGAGGAAGTCGAGCTGTTGGAGTCCAACCCGGACTATTCTTTTGTGAGACTGGGCAACGGCCGAGAAACGACCGTGTCTAACAGACACTTAGCCCCAACAGGGTTAGAGAGCGGGGAAGAAGGCGAACTTACTGAAACTGTAGAAACAGAAAGCGACTCCTCATTTGTCTCTACAGAGAGTGCTGCCCCAGATACGCCTCCAATTCTGCAGACTACCAAGAATCGAAGACCACCGGCCTATCTGCAGGACTATGACACCTCAAGCTAGAATACAGCGGGGGAGAATGTGGTGAACTTCTTAGTCGCCACATAAAGACTCATTAAGAGTCTATGCTTTTTAGTGCTTTGAAGTTGTCTTTTATATCCTAATGTCTGTACAATTTTAAAGTTGAATAAAGCCAACATTTGGTTGTATCTCGCTATTGTTATTTCATAACAGAGTGATAGACGTGCGTGGCGTGAAGTGACGCGTGCACGCACCAGTTGTAATGTATGAAACTGTAAGAAAGATGCCAGACCAGATGCGTGACGTGTGCACGTCCGTGACCCACGCACGCAGAGCCGCATCTACCTACTCACAAACTGAGTCCGCGCGCGTGTGTAGCGGAACGGCAATGTCACACACGCGCCTGCAGTGATGACGTTGTATTATAGGGCGCTCCCTTAAAAAATATAATAGACGCTGATATATTTAGTAACCTATTCTATAGGGCGCTCCCTGTTAGATGCCAGACCGGGCACGCACGCACACGCATCGGTCATTGCTGCACGTGCGCACGCACGGCATTTTTTTCGCAATGGAGACAATTTTAAAGGAAAAACTTATAGAAATAGTTCGCAAATATGAGTGTCTCTACAACATCAAACATAAAGAGTACAAAAATTCTCATCAATTATGATGAGAATGATGATATTAAATTCTATTATTAATCATGGACCCAAAGTCTCTTTGTAGCAGCAGAAGATTCTTGGCATAGTAGCAACAATAACGCTTCTTCATTAGAAGAACTGCTGTTGTCTAACATATTTTCGCCAAATGCTCTCAACTCAATATGGCTGCTGACAAGGTAGCTCGCACCCGCGTGCAGCAGTTTACAGTTGCCTGCGTGACGTGTTGCATGCGCGCGCGACGTGTGCTGCGCCGGTCTTGGCCGGTGTGGCAGGGCTCGCACGCGCGTGCGCACGTCACGTCGCGCGTCATTTCACGCTACGCATCCGGTGTGACCCGGCCTTTAAAGTACGCGAAATTTTTATGTTCGCGTCAAATTGGCTCGCGGCTCGCGGCGATGACAGTCGGGCGCTTAAGCTCGCTGAGCCATAAGTACGCATACTTGCTCGCACGTCTATCACCCCTTTTACAATAAGCATTAACAAAAGTTCAGAATAATTAAATCGGGGGCAAAATTCACAACGGTGGGCTAACTTCGCGCTCTTAAACGGGTGATAGACGTGGGAGCAAGTACGCGTACTTATGACTCGGCGAGCTTACTCACCCGTCTGTCATCGCCGCGAGCCGCGAGCCAATTTGACAATGAAATTCTGAGAAAGCTTCACATGCGTCACCGACGGCGAGCCGAGTAAGGTCGCGAACTTAAAGACCGCGTACTTTAAGTACTTCTATCACCCACATAACGATTCGAAAGCTTAGAGTACCTAGCGCACTGCTAGATATAACTTTAATATTCTGTGGAAAATGTCGTAGGTTGTACATTTATAACTCTTGTTTAGATATTAACTGTTAATTTTCCATAATAAATAAAATAAAATAAAATGAAAGTTCGAAGCTAATGAAATCGTAACTTCACCGAGGTTAGCACTTGGCCAGTTTTTGTCTATTTGACAGTGACATTGACAACCTTGACAAGAGGCTCGCAGTCAGGCAGTCCCTGTCAGCTGTCACTGTCAGTCAAACAAATACTAATGTACTCAGTACCTACTCAATAATTTTATTGTACCTAGTGTCTGCAACGCATAGCCCTGTTTGTTCATTTTTATGCCGGTACATAAAAAAGAGAAAAATTGTTTAATTCATTTCATAGTAGTCCGGAAAATAAATGACCGAAAATAAGTGACAACATAATTCAAAATAACATGGCATTGCAAACATGGGATTCTGATTTGCTAGATCAATCATTACTCGAAGAAGATGGAATTACAATGCCTCTACCCGATTTTGAATCAGAACCTGATCTCCTCATATCAAAGGTTAGATATAAAAGATAAGTAGGTACTTTATTTCCTCTTGCTTTTGCTCTTGTAAGACTAATCTGTTTTGTTTTAGGTTCGTAAGCACTACATGGATTATGTGATCAAACTCCTCACTAGTAACTATGAAACACACCAGAAACTTGTCAACAAAAACATATATCTTCCCAGTGCCATTTGGACATGTGCTAAAAATATAGAAATGTCTGCAGTTCAAGCTTGCATGGTGGCGCAGCTTTACAGAAAAAATATTATCTCAGTGGTAATTTAAATTTGTCATTACCTTATAGTTAGATAATTGTTTTTTTTATAAAAATTACATTTTTAATTTTTAAACATTTCAGGTAAATGAATTGAAAAGAGATACAAAAAAAGGAAAATTGAATAAGAAATTGTTAGAGTGTTTGAGTAAGCCACCACAAAATAGTAAAAAAACCCAAACACCAAACACATTCAAAGATACCAGTAATTGTCAATGTGCCCAAAACAAACGTAAGAGACTCGGAGTGACTGAATCACCAAAACATGGTGAGAAACAAAATATGTTAAATTTAGTTGGTGATAATCTGACCAATATTCATTTACCTACAGCAGGTAACTTTCAGTACAACTATATTAACCCATACCCACCTATACCTTGTGATACAAATCCACCACCAATACAAATCCAGCCAGAGGTTCAAACAATGACGCAGGTTAAAACTCCTGCACCAATGCCCATTAAAAGGATATCTGTTGAATCCCAAGACTCTGATGAATTAATGATGCAATTAGAGAAACTCTTTGAAGGGGAAGCCAATGACGACGACTTATTTGAAGGCGCTCTTTATGATAAAATGGATTCACTCCAAGATGATCAGACTAAAAAAAATAACGATATTTTGGATAATAATATAAATAACACAGTACAGGACTCTGTAATTGAAAATCATTCAGCTCAAATTAAATTACTAGATGAGAGACTAGCTAGCTTAGCAGGGTTATTAGTAACTAATGATCATGTGGTACAGAAGACTGAAATTCACGAAACCAGAAGAAGTGGTCATAGTAAGTGGTTATGTGAGGAATACTATTTGAAGCAAAAGTTGTATGAATTACTAGACCAAATTGGAGACACTGATAGAAAAAAACTTGAAAAGGTTTGTAGTACTTTTTACAGGATTTTTCTAATAACATTTAAATATGTCCATTTGCAATATACACATCTCATGTTTTCTGAATATCGTAATACTATTTATTATTGGTAACTCATACAATATTATTATGTGTATGTGCCGATTAAATAAAGTAGTACTTAAAAAATTCTATTGATTTGTGACTGCCTTGGGTTTTATTGGCTACAATAGCGGCGGTAGGACTGCTCCATACAAATGAATGCTCGCCAGCGCCCTGCCGCATGCTGCTGCTCCCGTCCCGCCTGCCCTGCCCGCCGCTAACGTCGAGGTTGCAGTATATAAACATTGTTACAACCAACCAAACAATATTTATTGCAACAAGAATCAATGAAAACAACTCATAAAATTGAAACCACTATAAATTTGACTTTATGCTCTCTGTTCATATAAAATTTCTGATTGTATTTTTTTGCCACAGATTAAAGAAAAATTTGCACAATTGTTTGGATATGATAGTGAAGATGAAGGAATTTTATCGCCTTTGGACGAGACACCCGAATTTATAGCCAGTTGTAAAGAGCGAATTGCGCCATGGGTGGTGAAGCTGCTGACACCCCTTTACAAAAAGGAGCATATAAAGGGCAAAGGAATATTTAAAGCTTTAGTTAAACATTTACTCAGACTTATATACCAGTGTAGTCGATATCCAAGTAAATATTTTTAACTTTTTTAAATGGTGTCATTCTAAATTTCTGTTCTATTGCTAATCTAATATAATATTATTTAAATTGCAGAAGAATATGAAGTGACTAGTTTTGTGTCTGATTTCCTGAAAAACCACAAAACTATCAGGTGTGAAGCTGACTTCAAGGAATTCAGAATTGAGAATATCTAAGTGTTTATAGCGTAACTGCTTAAGATACTCTGTAGAACAGAGTTTTTGTGGCCTATTTAGAAACGAATAGTGTTAAGTAATGTGTGAGAATCAGCACTAAAGTGCTTTATGACTGTTATGGTTAAGCTCGAGGAGTTCAAAATTAAACATTCATGAACTTAGAAAATATGTTTTATTGATGTAGGCTGAGGATGTAGGTAATTTAATTACAGTACTACAATCTCGATTATCCGGCACTTCAATACACCTTTACTGGCACAGTAGTTAGTGTTTGTATTGTTATGTCAGTTTCCTTGGTGGGCGATAACACGAGTGCCCGCCAAAACCGTAAACACGAGATTGATTTTCGCTGATAATTCAATTTCATACGCATAATCTATCATTATGGCTTCTACTAGCAGGTACATATTAGAGAAACGGTTAAAGGATATATGAGAAAACAAGACTGGCCTTGAAGATGTAAAGTTTTTAAACAAAAGCTAATGAGCAAAAAACAAAAGTTTTAAGAGATTATTTCAAGAAACATAAATCCATTGTATTTGAAATAAGAAATATACTTACACTATGTCTCAATATTTTGCATTATTTTCCCATAATCCACTAATCCAGCACCCCTGTGTTCGAATTAAAGCGCCGGATTAGCGAGATTGTACTGTATTTGTTTACAATTTTTTCTGCTTTTTAGACTCTGATTCACTTTTTTCAGTTAATTTTCGTTTTTCAACTTTAACAAACCAGGAGTTTAATGTTTTTTGGGTGCTTTTCTTATTTTTCTCTTCATCAGGTAATCTTGTATTACACTTTGTAGATTTATTTCTAGAATTGTTAACTGCAGTTGAAACTTGATGCCATGATAATAATTTTATTGGTTTAAGATAAGTGAGGGCCATGTCTGGTTTAACATTATCAATGTCGAGCCATGCCTGAAATAAAAATTTATTTTAGTACATACATAACTCAGCCTCTTCTCATTACTTTATTAATGTGATATAACAAACACATCTTTTACAATAACATTAAAATGATGTAACTAATAAAATTTAGTAATAAACCTCTATTTGCTCATCACTATCTAGTACCGCAGGCATCCTGTGATGTAGCCAATCCAGAGTTTTATTTGACTCCATTGTAATAACAGAGTATGAATAAATGATTGTATCTTCATTTTGCCAGACATGATATAAGCCTGCCATATTTAGGAGGCGTATTCCTGTCCAGCCAGTCTCTTTATTAAATTTATTGTTCCATGTATCAGGTTCATCAATCTGAAATTCATTTAGGTAAAAGTTAATAAGTTCCTGGTGATCTGTAATACAGGTGTACCTATAATAGACACCAGCTCCTCACAAACACTTGACTGTGATTTGTCTTCAGTTATTGAGCTTAATGTTTAAGTATCATATTATAATGTGTTGTTTTGTGAGGAGAAAATATATTTTTTGAATTGAATTGAATTGAATAGTATGTTTGTTTGATAAGCAGCTATTTGAAACCACTTTACTCAGTCATCAATGTTGTTGGTCTCATTGGAGAAAAGCACAATAACTATTGCTAAGAAACACACATTTATGTATTACCCGGTAACTGGGTTGTGGATGTCAGATAGGCAGTTGCTCCATGTAAAAGACTGGTATTCAGCTGCATCCGGTTAGACTGGAAGTCGACCCTAACATAGGTGGGAAGACTAGGCAGATGATGATGACAGGTATTTATGAAAACAAATGATTCTTTGTTTATAAGTAAGTGCCCAGGCTAACCCTCAATGAAATTCTGGCTCATATTGTCATCTATTTAACTAACATCAAGTCCAGAGGACCAGAGAATGTTATCTATTGTTATGCCTCATTTTGTCAGGGAAAATGTATTTGTTAATATCTAGTACTAGTAGAGACCTTAATACCATCATCCTGTGGAGCATAAATATAATAAGGCTGTTTGACTTTAGACATCTTATTAGTTGTCTGCCACTCGTAGAATCCCTCTGCAACTATTATACATCTACCTCCATTATTCAGTATGGGGCTGTATAATTTAGAACTTTTTATGTTCTCAAGACGACAATTGTTAGTACTTAAATTATGTGTTTTGAAGTCACCCTGCAAAATAACATGAATTCCATTACCTAGTCATTAAAAATCGCCATAAGCATTCGTGACAAAAAGATGGAACTTCTATTCTACCTTGTGCCATGGTGGTATAATTCCCCACATCATTGGTTTAAGAACTCTGTCGGATTGTGCGACGTTACGGAATCTGCTAGAAGAAACGATCACTGGAGTCACATCTGTTGGCGCGATATTGTATGAAGGTGTGTATTCCTTACCCGCGTTGAACTCTGGCAGCCAGTCGGGTTTTGTGTAGAAATTATCATCTTTTGACTTGTAATTACAAGCGCATTGAACTTTTTCTTTATTTAATGACCTGAAAAATGTTTAATTATTATTATCATGCATTCATCCGCGAAAGATCATGTTATTTAGGTAACTATTGCAGAAAAATATCGTTTCAACGCACAATCCAGTACGCCCACACATAATTATGATAATACGGTGCGGTAGTAAGATAATTTATATTTTTGTAAGATCGGAATAAACTGTTTTGTTGGTAAACACAGTGACAACCACAGAACCTATAGTAATCTATGCACAGAACATTAAATACTCAAGAGGTGACAACTAAAGTTACATGCTCTGTGGTGACCAAGTGGTGACAACAAACAACAATATCAACATAGATCGTAGACAGAGTATTCTAATCTATGTTGATATTGTTGTTTATAATGATTATAATACAGATTATAATGCTTGTTTTTCTCTTTTAAGTTATGCGTTTTTGCAGGCGGGTTTTTTGTTTTTTAAATAATTTGTTTTATTTCAAGCTTTTTAGTTTTATTAATTTATATATTTGGAATTAACTCATTACTAGCTTTTATTATCCAGTGGTAACGGCCGCGACTTACGAGTTGTAGGTCATAGGTTCGAACCCCGACAGGCGCTTTACTTTGTGTAAATAATTTCATCACCACTGCTCCCAAAACGGTGAAGGAAAACATCGTGAGGAAACCGGCATGTCTTAGAACCAAAAATTCGAAGACATGTGACATCTACCAACCCGCACTGGGCCCGCGTGGTGGATTACGGCCCACTCCCTCTCATAGAGAGGAGGCCTGTGTCCCAGCAGTGGGAACATTATAGGCTGATTATGTGTGTTATGTGTAGCTTTTATTTGATACCAATATTGTAATTTTTTTTTTTTTTAAAACCTTCCCCTTCCTTTTTTTTTTGTTTCCAGGTGGAATAAAAAAAATATATAGCCTATGTCACTCCCACAATTAAGACGAACCTAACGACACCTCGTATGTTAAAATCCATCAAGCCGTTTAGGCTACAGAGCGTGCCAAAGAAATAGACATACATACATACATACATCGAAAAACATTACCCTCCTTCTGGGGCAGTCGGGTAATAAAATCATTTATCATTTATGAAATCTATTTTCTGTCAATGTTCCTTACCGTGCGTTTGCACTGGCGAAACATTCAAAACAAAACATGTTGAAATCTCTATTTTCTGTCAATGTTCCATACAATTTTTGACAGGAACTAAAGATTTCAACATGTTTTGTTGTGAATATTTCGCCAGTGCAAACGCACAGTAAAAGAGGTGATAGACAGCGCGAGCCATTTCGGACCCAAGGCACCCCTGGAGGACACCCCTGGGGGTGCCACGGGAACTTGAAATCGGACCCGTGGCACCCCCAGGTCCTCAAATCCATACAATGGGTATCATGGGTACTATTGACTAGTTCCCATGAATCCACCAATCGATTACCTAGTGATGAGACAGATGGACGTCAATGACAAAATCATTTCAATAGTCTAATTTTAGGGTTTTTTTACCCAACAACCCTTACGTAATCAAACAATCTGACATTTACATTTCACATTCTGTGGTAATGGTTATATCGCTATCACAAAAAATAATTTTTAGTTTAGTGGATTTGGATTGGAGTTTCCTTCATCAGAAAACAAATTAAGAATAAGTTTTTATTTTTAGGAAAATTTAGGTTTGCTTACCCATAAGCATTGTGTTTGTGTGTGAAAATTCGCAATATTCACAGCAAACATTCCGATAATGGAATTTCTTTAAGTTCTCATGGAGTATCGATATCCGTCTATTTTTTTCGAAAATATGTGGAAATATGTCACACGACGTTTTCGGGATACTTTGGAACGGGGTGGTCGATGCAGTACCACCGTAGTCAACAATGGTGCCGTCAATCACAACGACGAAAAAAATGAGTGCCCATCAGGTCCACCTTGTAAGTGGCTTTCATTGCGCCAAACTCATTCGCACCAGCACGATAACATCACAAATGATCCGAAATGGAGCTTCGAACAACGAGACAGAAATTGGATGGGTGCCATAACATGGGTATGTTTGTATTTGGCAGATTTATTTTTATCACTGACATAATACTATTATCTTGAAGAATACAATTTGACTTGATAACCGGAACAAGTTATTTTTTTCGTTATTTTGTTTCTTAAGCCAGTAATGGCACACGGGTTTGCAATATCATGAAATAATAGAGTTAAATTTGCACAGCTTCCCGCACATTGTTGGTGTTAAGTCTGTGTGCATTAGCAAAGATATTAATTAAATCTACACCAAATTCCTATGAAACCGAATGGAATAATTAGCGGAATTAGTTTAGCAACAACATAAGAAGGTCAGATAAAACAAGATGAATGATTGGTTTTGCAATTTAAATTGTAAAACATGAAAAGTCAAATAGCCAAGAGACATCCTATTGCCTGCGTAGGGCCCTATTACCAGCATTTAATTGTGTTGTTGGGTTGGCAGGTGGTAGATGACATTCATGTTGGTTCATCTGGTTTTCAAGGGCCAGTTTATGAATAACCAGAATAGGTACTGTATTAACAGCAATAACATTTATGTTTTTCCAGGAAAATGGCTTAAACAAACTGCACGAAAACAATGAGAAGAATTCCAGTCCACCTTGTAAGTGGCTTTTTCACAAAGGCTCTGACTTGCAACAGAGTCAAAATGGCACCAATGATATGAAATGGAGCTTTGACAAGCAAGATGAAACTTGGATGAATGCTAATCCTTGGGTATGTTTGTATTTGGCCGATTTATTTTGATGACTGGATAATTATTATTATGATGTTTAATAATTTGGCATAATAATTAGAAAATTAAGCAATTAATAGTAATATTAGGTTTTATATATTAGTAATCATTACACACATTTAGTACCTTGTTATTAGCCTTTTATTATTTTCTAGGAAAATGGCTTTAATAAACTCAATGAGAAAAATGCCACAACACCCAGTAAGTGGCTTTCTCTTCGCCAATGCTCTGAAAACGGCGCAAATGGCCAGGAATGGAGCATTGAACACAGAGAAAGAACTTGGATGGATGGCAAACCATGGGTATGTTTGCACAATTATGTCAGAAGTAATTTTTAATTTCTCACATTTTGAATCTAGCTAATAATAATATTTTTTAAGTTACAAGACTGTTATCAAAGGAATATTTGGTGAGAAATAAAATTCGAAAGTTTACTATAGTGTATTTCAAATCATATTCATCATGTCTCAACTGGTTTCAAATGTCCATTTTATGTTTTACCATGTATATTTTATCTAATTATTGATAAAAATAATTTAATATTTTTAGGGATGCATGAAGAAACGAAATGAGAATGGTGAGAGAAATGCTGGTTCACCAAACAAGTTTCGTTCATTTCGCCGCTGTAAATCATTGGAGAATGACAATGGCACAAATGACAAGAAATGCAGCGCCCAACACCAACACCAATGGATGAATGCTAAAACATCGGTATGTTTTTGTTTATATGGCATCAATATACCTTATAAATTGAATATCATTAAAATAATGTGAAAATGTTTAATTTTTTCAGGAAAATTGTGTGAATAAATTTGATCAGAAAAGTGCTAAACCACCTAGTATGTGGATTTCACTACACAAGTATTGTAAGTCATATCATAATGATGATGGCACAAATGGCAAGAAATGGAGCTTTCAGCACCTGAATAGAACCTGGTTGGATGCCATCACATGGGTATGTTTGAATTAAGCAGGATTTTGTTTTCACTGACATAATTTAGGGGTTAAACTAATTAACTAATTAATACAGGGTGAAATTGAATTCATGGGCATCTTCTTATGGGGTCATTGTATTCATCATTATGAACAGCTTTCACTACGGGACTAACGCTGACAAAGTATAATACTAAATACCATTCACTGAATTATGCATTGTTTTTACAGAGTGGTGTAGCAGTTTTAGGATGGTACACTAGTCAACTCATTCATTTTAAACTGAAACAGCATTGCAAACTCCATGAAACAAAATGTCTTCCTGTAAACAACTTGCTATCATCTATCTACCCATATATAACACATATGAACAAAAATGATTTTAACATTGATTCAATTTCCAAAATTGGAAAAGTGTTATCTGATTTCACTCCCACTGTATATTTGATGGCCAATGATCAAAGTGAGAGTCTTAAAGTCAAAGACAATATATCTGGAAATGTTTCCGGCAATGTATCCGGAAATGTATCTGGAACTGCATCTGGACATATATCTGGCGATAGATCTGGAAACAGCGCACAAACACACCCCCACAGTCCTACAAACGTACAGAGCATAGATACCTCACATGATGACTTGGGTGGGGTGTTGAATTCAATTGAAAACCGACTTGGTTTAGCTTCCATTGAGAATGGCCAGTACCAAGATGGACTTAGTTTACTAAGGTAAGTTTAAAAAAAAAATGTACATGGAACATCAACACAGTATCTACATTATTGTTGTTTTATAATTTGTGTTGTTCTTCTAGGTCTGCTGCAGAACGAAATCATGCTCCAGCCATTTACAACTTAGGGTTGTGCTATGAAAAAGGCTTAGGAGTAACTGCCAATGAAAAGACTGTAAGTAAACAATAACATTATTAAAGTAGTTGAATAGGCCATTATTAATTTTTTTTTCAGGTGTATCCTAAAAATGAGGATAATGAAAATGATCCTACGGAATAAGAATCTGTAGCACAAAGTGTGTTTTTATTTTTATAAACGAGATAGCATGCAATATTATCTTATCCTAAGATAAAAAGTTCACCAGTCTGAGTCAGAGGATACACAATGATAATAATTAAAGTATTAAACAAATATTTTAAAGTCAAGGTTTTATGTCAAGCCATTGCTCACCAATTGGTTCATCTTTCTAGTATCCTGTTCTTCATACTATATCTAGTGTTAGACCAGCCGAATGACATTGTGTTGCATACTTTACCACAGTTCCATCTATCTGCCTAGCCTTTTCCCAACTATATTGGGGTCGGCTTCCAGTCTAACCGGATGCAGCTGAATACCAGTATTTTACATGGACCAAAGTCAAATAATTTATTTCAAAAAGGCACATACAAGGCACTTTTGAACGTCAAAAAAACAAAGAAATAGAACTGATTCTAGTTGCCCCTTCCAAAAGGTAGTTTTCGTATGGAGAAGAATGGGCAAGAAACTCCACCGTTACTCTTTTAAAAAATGTTTTACAATATTTTGTATACATCAATTACATATTATATGTGAAGACGATGCACCTAGAATAGGATTACTGTACCACAATAGGTAAAAAGAATAAAAAAATGGAGCAATAACAGAGCGACTGCGACATACTTTACCACAGTTCTACAATTATTTATATACATGCTAGTGCATGGCCATCACAGCTTCTGCAGCAACTTTGAATGATATTTACATTGACAGGCAATGGAGCTATACAAGTCTGCAGCTGCATTGGATCACCCTGAAGCCCTTTACAACCTCGGCATTTTTTACGGCCAGGGCCGAGGCGGACTCAAGGCCGACCAGGAAACTGCGGTCAGACTACTGCGTCTCGCCGCAGTACAGGGACAACAGGATGCTATTGATGCTCTTAAATATCTCGACGTGAGCATCTCCGAGCCTCGGCACAATGATGTCAATTCCTGGACTTACCAACAACACACACAATTTTCATCAAGTCAAAATATTGTTCCTACGCAAAGCAAACTGTTTATCGACAATATAAACTTTCTGCAGGCAACAGTTTGAAGCTAGTTGTGAGTGGCTTTTAAATTATAAGTTGGTGGTGGTTGATGCACCTTGAAATTAGTCGCTAAGCTACAATACACGCATAGCGTGTGAATATGCCATGTAATATAATTACAGCTGGTCCTTTCAATGGTGGTTCAAAGATAATTCTGTTTTTTTTTATGATGAAGTGTTTATATTTATACTTAATTTTCATTTTGTATAAATATTTATTTTATTAGGTCTTTCAATATTTTGAATAGGCTAGTCTCAGACCAAATAAAAAACCAGAGCCACAGTGTTGCAAACAATAGTGAAGTACCTATGGTAAAACTACACCTCCACTCTGTGCATACACGCTCACACGCACACATTTACAATCAAAATTTACCTCAGAGGCCAGTAAACTCAAGCATTACTTAAAACTCGTTTAAAGCCTTTTGATTGGTTGTAATTGTAACCAGGTTTAAAATGCTCGAGTCTTGAGTGAGGTTCTATAATACGGGCCTAAGCGCACACATGTTTACGAAATCAGCCTCATGGCACTGCCGACAGCGCTGTCCTAGTTTTTTTTGTTGGGTCTGAGAGACTAGTATCAATTTTAAGTGGAAAAAATGCGTAAAATTATATTTCAAAAGGTTTTTTCAGTAAACTTATTGAATATTGTTGCACATAAAGGGATATAAAGAATAATTAACGCTTATACAAACATAAATTACTCCGACAAATTAGGTTGTACTACTTTCTTGTGTAATGGGGCATTATAATAATATTTTTATGGGCTACGTAAGCCTTATGCCATGCTATATTTCGTTTCGTGTCTCAAGTGTGGTGCTCGGCAGCGCATCAGTCTTGGAACCAGAGAGACGAGGCGGGGACTGGTGTCACTGGTGAGTGGTGATGTCATGCAATAAGCTGCGTCAACATTGCACCACTTATCTTCGCATATAGAACACCTAGTGGAGATACGCGGAATATAAATGCGTTTATAACTGGTTTAGATGCACCACTAAGCTATTGTTTTATTTTTTCCAAAATCCCGTAACTCTTCATATTTTGTAATAATCTCATGGTGCTAACTACATTAACTACTAACTTCGCATCGGTAAATGCTGTTTTCGGCTTACTTTATTCGCCAATACTATTGATACTAAACTTTTTCTTCTTCTCTCATGTCGGCACAAGAATAGCTCACGCAGTCTTAAAGAAAAGATCGATTAAGTTAGTCAGCCGGCTGGGTAGCGGGGCTGCTTGCCCGGGATACGCCGCCCGGACGTGTTTGAATATCAAAAGGGATCTTGGTGAAGAGGCAGCCAACTCTACCTTACCAAACCTTACAACATCAACCCTCTATAGCTTGCTAACATTATTTTCTCGTAAAGTGAACAAAGAAAGCAGTGTTCAAGTGTGGTTCCACTGCAGACACTAATTAAAATTTAATGTTTTAGATAAACCCTACAATATGTATACATATTTTTTTACTATTGTTAAATATCCGCCTATTTGTCATTTGTAAGGATACTCAGACAACACTAGGGCTCTCTTTAGTGGTGCTGATTGTCGAATTGTGTTGTTCACCTACCTCAATTTATTTGAACACACCAAAATGGGGAGACAAGCATGATTTTATAACTATCCGAAACTGACGCGAAGTTAAAGCTTCAGTATTTAATTATAATCAGTGTTAAGTAATGAAATAAATAAACTACTTATACATATAACTAGCAGTTTAATTTCAGTCTAGAAAAACCGATTGGAAAACCCAATGTTATAAGATGAATACAAATCACGTAGTTTTATTCAGCAGAGAGGTGCCTTTAATTGATAGATAAGTACTATCCTTCTAAGCTACATAAAGAAGTTGTCGTCGTCGCCATGAGTTGTCAAAATGTGCAAAAAGAAAGTTACCTATACCCTCAGACCAACAAAAAAGGTCCTCCTTTTTTGTTGGTCTGAGCCTACACCTAATAAAATCATGGCATTTATTGGACATAGATAAAACCTGCAGATAACTACTTTTATCTTTCACCTTTCAAAAATCACATTTTGATCGTAAACAATGATAAATAGCCCGACTGAACCTGCACCTTATTGCGTACCTGACAGACGATCAATATAATCTGAATCGTTTTGAAGGTTATTGCTAACCCATTGCTTCTGATGATTGGTTGCTAGTTAACTATTTCGCCAAGTTAATTTAGATTTAGATCCATGTCAGTCTACGTTTTTAAAATCGACGCTAGTAAACATTAATCATTGATTTTCTTGAAATCAACTTCAGTTTAGTTCGTATTATCCTAACTAATAATATAAATGCAAAATTGAGTTTGTTTGCTTCCACGCTAAAACGGCTCAACGGATTTGGATCAAATGTGGTACGGGGGTAGACCATGACCTGGAATAGGACATATGATACTTTTTACCCCGATATTCGTACGGGATCGGCACTTCGGGCGAAACCGCGGGGCGCAGCTAGTATTTTATGTATAAGATATTTTTCTACCATTCCATCATATTCATTATTAACCTGAAATATGGTGTAACTTTTGTTTGTCCATTTACTTTTTGTATATAAATGTGAATATATACCTACCCAGTGACATTCGCGCAATAAAGACGAAGCTAACGACATATCATTCATCAAAATCGGTTCAGCCGTTTAGTCATTACGAGGGAACATAGCTGGACGGATATACATACATTCCTACAGGTCAAACACATAACCCTTCTTTTTGGTTTCGCCGCAGTCGGGTTATAAGCAAAATTGGCTTTATGGACATGTAGGGTCAAGTTATTCATGCCTATTTCTTGTCCAGGGGGCATTTTTAAACCTTAGCAGAGTTCTGTCTATACAGAAAATTTACGTACGGCTATTCTCATGATTTTAAACGAAATTGTTTCTTTTTGCATATTTCTACTACTATTATACCTGCGCCATCAATAAACCCCTCAAAACCCCATAATTGACTAAAAGGCTTGGATAGATTGGTGTCCTGTTTTATTGCTGTCACATATTTTAACCTATATCATCTGCCTAGCCTTTTCCAAACTATGTTGGGGTCGGCTTCGAGACTATAACCGGATGCAGCTGCATACCAGTATTTTACATGGAGCGACTGACTATCTGACCTTCACAACCCAGTTACTGGATAACACGATACTCCTTGGTGAGACTGGTTGTCAGACTTTCGGGCTTCTGACGATCCGTAACGTAACCACTGTCAAAGATCTACAAATTACAGCGGGACGTGCTTTCCGAGGCACGCAGGGGGATGGTAAGTATATAAAGATCCACGGACCCAGCGTCGGTCTGGGACCCAAAAAATTACCGGGATTTATTGAGGTTCGAAATAAAATAATAATTATCTTACTTATCACGGCTTTGCTCTAAATAAAATGAAGGGAAAATGGACCGGACCAGCCCACGGAGGGACCGGCCCACCGGGGAAAGTCCCGGTATGCCCTGGGGCCAGACCGACCCTGCACGGACCAACCTGACCGATCGACCCGTGCGGCTATTATTACTTAGCCACTAGCCCCTATACCATTTACCTAGTCACCTATATCCTACAAAAATAGTGTTATTTCAGCATATTTCTATGAAAAGCATATACAGCCCCACTACCGCATTTTACGTACGCGGCGACGCATACGTAAAATGCGGTAGTGGGGCGCTTCACTTCAGAGTGGACAAGCCCTACACCTGTTAGATCCATGAAAACCGCATTATTACCAGACCTGATAAATGATTTTCATTCAGGTAATTTACGGCCCTCTTCTAAAGGGAGCTAAACTTCATCTGCCTAGCCCAACTATGTTGGGGTCTGCTTCCAATACGATACCTAAAAGCGTGTTGATGGATTTTCAACGGTCGGCTAAGCTGCGAATGCTGAAAATCCAACAGCGTGCTAGTTTCTATTGTTGAATCTGTTTTACAATCTCACCCTTATTTCAATTACCATTAACAGACGCTTACGGCAGTATCTCCTAAAGCGCAGCGGAAGCTGGATTGGTCACAATAATATGATGTGTGTACACAAGTGTTTCTGTCGGTTATTGTTGCACGAAAATGTAAAAAGCTACTCTTATAGGTGCTGGTGTAAGCTACTTTGGTGGGAATTGCTCGGCTCGTTCACTCATGTCCCCTATGTGGTGGGCCCGGACGGTGCTGTTGCGATATCCGCGGAAAAGTGAACGTAAAATGAAAGTAGCAGAAAATCTAAACATGCAAGGCGTATTGAATAATTTTGAGTGATAATTATGTAAGTGTTAATCGACTTTCGTGGCTGACCATGGTTACCTTTCAGGTTATCTTAAAATAAAACACTCAGTTTTAGAGAATCAGTATTCTTTTTTACACAGCGTTAAACCTAAACCTTACAACTGACGCCATTATACTTAAAATATAATACGAATCTGACTCTTTTGCTAAGCTATAATATTTTCAATAAAAATTTCTATCTGAGAGATATTATATCATTATCCCAATTTATAAAATGAATACTACTATAACACATGAGTGCATTTGCCACTAAAAAACTGGAATTTTATAACTTATATCTATCTAATATTAATATTCAAATATTACACATGGGCAATTATAAAACATAGTTCCTGGCACTGAGGAGGGTTAAGCCCAAGTCGCCAAATATTACTATGAGAATGTATCACACATTTCCGAAACAATACACAGTGATTTTTGTTTCGCTTGGCGTATTTACAATTTTTAAAACGATTCGAATAACACAATTCGACCTTCCATTAGATCAGCGTTACATAATAACATATAAATGAAATTGGATAATAATGCAATATGTGAATTGAACGATACAACTAGTACCATTGTCTGTACATACATAAACAGTCCCGCACAGAAACTTACGACTAAAACATTGCAACATTATAAAAACGTAATCTAATATAAACTATTTATTTTAAAGTAATGTTCGCCGTCCGTTACAGACTGATATACAAAGTAGAAAAAATATACATGTCACCACAACAACAGATTTGATAAGTGATTACTGACGCTGGCACGGGCGCGTCGTTTCCCGCCACCCGAAGCCAACGCTCGCAAGTGTCCGGTAAATAAAGGCTGTAGGACTGTGCCAGTAATTCGCGTCGCATTGCTGCATTAGTTTCAGAGCCGTTTGCAGACTGGGGTGTACTCTGAAACAAGTCAAAAGAAATTATTGACAGTCTGCAGATGATAAAATTTTGTTTTTTTTCTAACAGTCACAAGCTAATTACGCGGAGTTTATGAAGCTAACGGGTGCATGCAGTCGGGCCCCGTACTGCCGGGCTGGTTGATAACTGCAGAGCCAGTCCTCTTTCTCATCAAGAGCGGCGCCTACTCGGGAAGGTTGCATCATGCCATCATGCAGCGGTTTTGACATCTTCAGAACCTGATTGTCGAGTCATGTCTTTACACATATTTATGTTACAGCGCGGCGGTTATGTCAGCGTTATGCTGAGATAGGAGCAGTTTGACCTAGCACAGGTCTTTTCTATTTTCATGTTCCTGTTCTGTTTTTACTTTTGGTATTTTGTGTGTGGTGTCCCAAATAAAATATTTTTCTTTCTTTCTTTATTTCTTTACAGTACCAGGGCTCACCTTAGCTGGTCAGCAGCGCAATGTTGATCTCCTTGACCATCTTGACACGATGCAGCATCTTCGCCAACGCCTGTCTGCTGAGTGCCTGCGTTGAGTACCAAACGGGCGAGTCTGGCACACATGACCGCTCCGGTTGTAAGTAGAACACGTCGTTACGCGTGCGCACCGACTCGGGACTGTTGGAAAATAGACTATAATATCATTGGTAGTGGAGTGGTGAGCTGGGCAGGCCCTACTGGGGAAGGGCGGTGCACCCGCAGAGTAGTTAAAGTTCAAATTGTGGTTCTTCGACTGTTATTTGTGTTAGCTCTGCCCCTTTACAAATTATATCAGTGAAAGTATGGGTCAGCGCAGGCAACCGGAGTTGCAGTGAAGAGACAATTTTCGTTACTTTTTTAATACAGATGAAATTCATGAATGATAATAATGCTGACCCTTACTCTCATTTACAATGTGCGGGACTTGACAAGGAATAAAGCTAATACCAAATCAACTATTGTATGCTTGTTCACTTGGGTATTCTGTGAGTGCACTCCACCCTGCGCCGGGTTTTGGGATCTCCTTAAAACTAAGTACCTATAGACAGTGTTCCTACCCCGGCGCTGACTGGGATGATTCTAGGTCTAATCTGCCTGGATACATCCACTGCTGAATAAAGGCTTTCTAAGTGACCATTTCAATAAATGGTTGGAAGGGAAAAATGTAATAAACATTCAAGCATGCAGTATTCCTACGTAAAGTCCGTAAAAAAATAACATCCAAAATCCGAGCTGCTGATAAGAGTTGCGGAATACCGTCAAGTAAATCTAATGGCAGTAAGATTAACCGAGGCCGGTCTTCTGCAGTCGCGTTTTACGAAAAATACACTCATTAATAATTGCAGAAAACGTTATCTTGATCTTGTTTGGTTGATTGCAGCCCTAAACTGAGCATAAACCTCCCCTACCCAAAATACGCAATTATTATTATTATTATTTTGCATTATTCTGTAATCCTGTAAACATCTTTGGCAAGCGATGCTCTCCCGGTTTCTGAAAGGCTATTTGAGTATGATTTTTCAATGTTACTATGGTTCACCAATCACAACTGACATGAGATTCAGACAACAGAGACTAGAGCAGATTATTGACTAGATCAGTCTTTCAGAAACCGGGTATAAGTAAGAAAATAACATACCATTTCGAAATGTAGAATTCATACAGTTTTACAGGACACCGCAGTGGATTCTCCTCGTTTTCTTGTTGTTCATACACCTTTTTCTTTCTCGAATTTGCTTCTGTAATAAGATAAATGAGTGAAGAGTTAATAACAAGAACAGACATAGCATTCTTCTTTGAATGAAATGAAGCAAATACTTTTGCCTTTGTTTGTGGCAAAGAGTTTACTACTCCCGAAGTATACATACATAAAACTCACGGCTTCTTCCCATGGGGGTATGCAGAAACTACAGAACGCCGAAGTATACAGATGGCATTTAATAATGTTGTATTTACCCAAAACGATAAAATAATTACACGAATAAGGTATTCAGGTGGCATTTAGGTCGAGGTATGAAACGAGAGTGGCGGTACGAAGGCTGAATGCCAAGAATACCGCCCCAGGACCCGACGGCCTGCCTGGGAAGGCGTGGGTCCTGGTCATGGAGGCTCTCGGGCCTCGACTAAGGGGTCTCCTAAGCGCATGCACTCTCCGTCCGCTTATCGGCCCATCGTGCTGCTCGACGAGGTGGGCAAGCTCATTGAAAGAGTAATTGCAAACCGCCTCGTCGGGCGGCTGGTGCGGGAGGGGCCGGATTTGGCGGAGAGACAGTTTGGTCTCCGCAGAGGGCGCTCTACGGTGGACGCCATCATGCGCGTGCGGGCCCTCACGACGGGGGATGCTGTGGCCCGGGGTGGGGTCGTCTTGGCGGTGTCTCTTGACATCGCCAACGCCTTCAACACCCTGCCCTGGAGTTGCATAAGAGAGGCACTCCACCGGACGCCGACCTACCTCTGTCGTGTGGTCGAGGACTATTTGACGGACAGGGCCGTCATCTACCCCGGTTATCAGGGAGTGTGGAACCGGCGAGAGAGACATCTCTCGCCGGTTTCACACGGGTGCGGTGTCCCACAGGGATCGGTTCTGGGGCCGCATCTGTGGGACATCGGTTACGACTGGGTGCTGCGCGCCGACCTCCCCAGTGGCGTCAGTAATGTTTGCTACGCTGACGACACGCTGGTCCTGGCGCAGGGGAGGTCGCACCGGGCGGCGGCCGAACTAGCGACACGCGGGGTTGCGACAATCGTCGATAGAATCCGGCAGCTGGGACTCGAGGTGGCCTTGCATAAATCCGAGGTCATGTGTTTTCATGGTTCTCGGAACGCGCCACCGTCGGGTTCCCAAATTACGGTAGGAGGGGTTCACATCGGCGTCGAGTCGACGATGAAGTACCTAGGACTCGTCCTCGACAGCCGGTGGAACTTCGTGGAGCATTTCCGACGTTTGGCTCCCAGGCTGGACCAGGCTGGAGCTGCCTTGGGGCGTCTCCTGCCCAATCTGGGGGGTCCAAACGCCTCCGGCCGGAGGCTCTACGCGGGGGTCGTGCGGTCCATGGCCCTTTACGGGGCACCGGTGTGGGCGCGTTCCCTTAGGTTGCGGCCAGCCCGCCGGGTGAACGCGTCCCAAAGGGTCATGATGGCCATGACCCTTTGGGTCGGCTGGCCCGGGGATACCGCCCGGTCTCTCATGAGGCGGCGAGCCTCTTTGCCGGATTACCGCCATGGGATCTGGAGGCGAAAGTCCTCGCGCACATATGGGAGTGTCGCGAGGAGATGAAGCGCCGGGGCGTAACTCCGCTGCCGCGAGAAATCGCGGCACAGCGGACAGAGCTCCGGCAGGATCTCATGGCGGCATGGAGAGTGCGATTGTCGCAACCCAGTGCTGGGCACGCCACAATTGCGGCGATAAGTCCTCTCTTTGAGGAGTGGTTAGAGAGGCGCCACGGCGTCCTCACCTTCCGCCTGACGCAGGTCCTCACCGGACACGGTTGCTTCGGGAGGTTCCTGTTTCGTATAAGGCGGGAGGAAACGCCCAGGTGTCACCACTGTGTGGATCGCCCGGAGGACACGGTGGAGCATACGGTGGAGGTCTGCCCCGCTTGGGCGGAGCCCCGCCGTGTCCTCTTGGAGGCGATTGGCGGCGGTGACCTCTCGCGTCCGGCTCTGGTCCAGGCCATGGTACGGAGCGAGAGGGCATGGGAAGCAGTCATCCCCTTCTGCGAAGCAGTAATGCTCGCGAAGGAGGAGGCGGAACGCGTGAGGGAGAGGCAAGGCCCGCCCGGGTCGATGGCGCGTCGTGTTCCACGCGCGCCTCAAAGAGATGTCAGCACAATTGGCGGGGTCCGCTAGGACCGATGCCTGTCAGGGTTGCGGGTTAGTCCGAAAGGGATACCGGGACCTTGGCAACAGGCAACTGTAGGAACACGGGTGGGTTTTAGTCAGTAAAAGTCTGACACGCCCTTCCGCTCCGCCCAGAGCGGGAGAAGTCATTGTATGATTTCCGATCCTCAAAAAAAAAAAATTTGGCATTTAGGTAGTATTCTATAGTTCCCGTCTAACCCCATGGGAAAAGGCAAACTCAAAGCATTTATTTCAAATAAACCAATTACAGGCACTTTTGTCGGTCAGTCAGAAAGATGAAGCTAGTTGCCCATTCCAAAGCGTAGTAGGTTCCTATGGGGAAGAACGTGCAAGAAACTCTACAGACACTCTTTTAAATCAGAATACTGTTACAAAGTCGTAGGCTTATAATCATACGGAAGCAAAAGAAAACTTCTTTTGATAAATCACTATAATTTTCTTATTTATTTGTGAAATACTTACCTAATGCAGATTGTGGGGGATAAAACCTTAACAGGACATTCCTTGATCCGGGTATCTTCGCCTGACCGGGTTGGTTGGGGTTCCTCTTCCAATGCTTCATTATGTGAGAGAACGATAGCTGCATATGCTCCTCCACTGTCTGAAAGACGACATTATGAACTCGTTAATATAGATACAGAATACTGGAAACACTACTATTCACGGAAAGCACGTTTCCAATAAGTTTAACTAAGAATAGGGTACTGCAACTCGCATTTTTCGGGGCGTTAATCACTTGTTCATAAAAATGCAAAACGGGAAATCGCGCCGAGTTCTTAGACTAAAGCTTGCAGTCAACATAGACATGCTTATTGCACCACTCTATTTGACTAATTGTATAACACTCACCACTAAATTAAAATGTTTTGTATTGAAGAACATGAGTGTAGACAGAAGGACGTGGGGTGAGTGCGCGCCGAGCTGCTTGCTCTCCCACAAATGTTCCTCTTCCACTCGAGTTACTATGTATTCTGGAAGTAGAGGACAAGGACATTTAGTAAACTTATACACTTGCTGTGTTAAAGTCGTTAATAATCGTAACCGACTCTGGCGAAACTAGCATTAATTGGAACAGACGCTGGCGACACTCGCAGTTACGATAAAGCTCATCTGCATTTATGGAGAGAGAAACTGCAACAGTCACTTGTTTTGATCGTAAGCACTTTACAAAATGTCACATTTTAACTATTTAGCCACTTTTGACAACACATGGTAAATTATTTCCATGTTGAATGATTGTATAACTTAATCTTTTTTTATTGCCTATTGGGCTTTCTGTTGACCTCGATCTCGCCTGATGGAAAGCGATGGATAAGGTCTATGATGGAACGAGCAAGCCCAGAAGATGCCTGTTCACTTCAATTTCTACATAATAACTTGAGTGTAGTATATGCCGCAACAAATCATCAACATAGTCAAGAAAATAAAGAGATATCTTGGAAAATACTTACGTGAGTCATTGTATAAAACTGAGAACTTCCTCGCGACCTCATCTAAGCAATCCGTGAACTTCTCGTAATATGGGTCTGTAAATATATTGTCTATCCTACCGTTTTCGAATAGATATTGTTGTATACCTGAAAATTTAAAATATTACAGTTTAGAAATAACATAACAGAGAGGCTTGTGGCCAAGTAATAAGAGCACGGGTCGATCGTTCCTCCATGACTCGGAGAGCATGTTCAGGCCATCTCGTTTAACTTTGACAGTTGTTACGGGTCGTCAGAAGTCCGAAACTCAGACAACCAGTCATATGCTTTGGTTTCCTAAGAAAACGTCCGTGAACCGTCACTCAATACAGGCTGTAACAACATCACGCCTGAATGACGAATTATGGCCAGATTTACTTCTAAAAAAGAAGTAAATCGAGCCATAAATACATGTCATAAGAAGTATTTAGTTTATGTTCATCTAGGATTCTAGGATATGGTATATCTGTATTTCAAATTTACGAAAAATGTTCCCGAACTGCCATTGTTATAAGTCAAAGTTACGATTAAAAAGTATAAAAGTAAACTCACCTAAAACCAAATAATAAATAGTATCTGGCGCGTACTCGCTGCCGTTCGGCTTCCTTACTTCCTTGACGAAGAGACACAGCGAATAGTTAAGTTCGTCGGCAGTTAACTGTAGTATCTCCGACTTGAAGGGCTTCCGCCGTATTGAACTCTTTTCTATCTCAGCGTTCTTCGTCATCACCCATTGTTTCCATGCGTTGACGCCGAATGTGTACTGCAAGTGGTAAAAAATGGTGTTGAAAGGAGGAACAACACTGATGGTAGTATGTCCCTCTCGCACAATGTAGCACTCGGTTATTACTACTAAATTAGTAGTATTAAAAAAAATTGGAAATTTGGAATTTCCGGTTAGACTGGAAGCCGACCCCAACATAGTTGGGAAAAGGATAGGCAGATTGATTGAAAAAAATTTGGAAATGGAAACCGTCTACCAAACAACCAAAAACTGTCAAAGTATACATAGACAAATAATTATTTGTCTGCTATGAATAATTTAAAATGTTGTCAAATATAAGTATCGAGCGTTACGGTTCCAGTACCTTGAGACACATGTTAGCGTCGGGTTTCTCCTGCGGCTCGCGCGGCGGGTCGGGCAGCGGCGCGGGCGGCGGCTCGGCGCGGCGCCGCTTGGAGGCGCGCGGCGGGCGCGCGGGCGGCGCGGGCGCGGGCGTGCGCTTGCGCGGCGCGGCCGACGCGCGCAGCGCCGCCACCGCGCGCTGCTGCTCCAGCACCATCATGTGGTGGTGGTGCATGCTCTCGCCCTCGAGACCTGACGTTGCACATTTTATAGTTTATAAATTGCACGGTACGGTGCCGACGAAACTACAAAATCCTGATGATTGCAAAACCACGACGACGAACTCACCAGGCATACCGGGATGTGAGCTCGGCGTGATGGTGTTGGCCGTCATAGCAGACTCCAGGTCCACAGGCTGGTCTTCATACTCGGTGGCCATCTTTAACGCCATCTGCAGCATATCCTCACCGAAGGCGTTGTTGCCGTCAATACCGGCGACGGGACTGAAGCTTTCTTCTGCAAATACATTAAAAAAATAGAACAAAACGGCAGACATCTGTTACTGGTTACTTCTTCAGTGGTGTGGGAATGTATCGGAGAACAGGTTTTTTAACTACTTTTTTTTTTTTTTTTTCCTAGCCTACGTTGTCCCACTCCTGGGCAAAGGCCTCCCTCCACTCCTTCCATCTTTCGCGAGCCCGCGCGTCCTCTTTCCAGTTTTGATGGAACCTATCCAGCTCGTCCCGCCAACTACTATGTTATAATATTTATTATTGTTTGAATTTCACTTCGTCGAGGATTGTAGTAATTATACACTTCATCAGACTTGTCTTTAGCGGAAAAGTAACAGTATTGAGAGCTGATTATTAATTTTGCAGAACGAAATGACTGAGGGCACGACTTAACGGTCTAGGAGCGCGTTCCGTTTTTTTTGCGCGTTCGGTTTAGCATCGATTCTTATCACGCTACAACGTGTGATTACTGCCTTGCTTTTATGCAAACTTGGTACAAAAGTCTAGGCCCCAGGGCTTTAATATCCATTTCTACATACCATTGTCGTCATCCGTATCCGAATCACTCTGGTCCTTCTTCTTGTCCCCAGCCACCATTTCTGCCATCATCAGCAGTTCCGCTTCGAACGGATCCGTGGGCATCTTATCATGGATTTTATTGATCTCCTTCATGATGCCTTTAGCCGAATTCCTAGTCGTAGGGATGAAGATTGGGGTCGGGATAGGAATCGGAATGGGCACTGGTACTGGGAAAGGTAGCGACCACATGGCACAAGGCACAGGAACATAGATAGGTACAGGAACAGGGATAAGTACTCGTCGTTCTAAGCTCGGATCTGTTTGACACTCCTTAGTGCAGGGATGAGGTCGGCAAGAAACGCCTTTCGACACCATCATCGGCTTCGACATGGTTGCTTTGTTCGCAACTTCTTGCGGGGGTAAAGTTTTGACTATAACATGGTTGTATATTTTAGGGGGAGGTGGTGGCGGCGGTGTGGGGGGTTTGGGGGGCGGAGGGGGCGTCTTGGGGGCTGCAGGAGGCTCGGGCTCGGGCGGGGGCTGTTGTACTTGGAGTCGCTTGGACTTCTGCCGCGTCATGGACGGCATGAGGGGCGGAGGTGCCGCGAGGGATTGCACGCTTGAGATCACTGGCATGCCGCCCGCACGCTGCTGTGTTTTGGTTGCTGTGAGTGGGATAAACATACAAATTATTATAACCCATTTAAATCCTTGTTTTGATGTTATTACTACATAAAGAAATGAACTTTATGTGTGGGTGTTAAGGTTATTTTTCTAAAACACATACATTTGTTTACAATTTTGGAAACTAAATGACAAACGCAGTTAAGATTTCTGAAAGCTGTTGTTATTTTAATTCATAAATAAAATCTAACAAGTAAATGCTGTAATGAATCTTACCATTATTTTTGGCAGCAGTAGGGTAAGTCCGCCGTGGTGCTCCAGTGGGCACCGCTTTCTGCTGGTCGATGGACTCGCCCGGCATCAGCGGGTGTTTTGAGTATTGTCCCTGCATAAATTATAAAAAGGTTAAGTATGTTTATTTTGTCTAAATACACATCTACTTTATAAAAATCCTAAATTCATTGACAGACAACGTGCCGCCTAAACCGCTGGGTCTAGAGTTTTAAATTTTGCACAAGAGTTCCTTATATTACGGTAGGGAGCACCAAGGAAGGATTTTTTTTTTAAATCATCACAAATTTTAGATTGCGATTGACAGTTGGTATATAAGTTCGTCTCAATTTTGTCTATGGGGAAAACCTATTGACCGGCTTTAGGTCCTTAGATAAGACCACCACATACAATCATAAACAACGAATTCCGAATGACTTGTCAGCAAATTTTGATTGATTGATGTTTATATTTCTTGGTGCCATCTTGCAAAATAAGGTTCAATCATGGTCCAGAGGTTAAAACTGGATTAGAGGTTCCTTAAATTGCTTTCAAACCAAACCAGTCTCTCACTCAACTCAAATCGAATTAAGGACAGTATAAATTTGGATAGAAATCTTACCTGGAATGACATAACGCACTGGTAGGAGCAGAAGTTCCGAACTGTAGCGTCAGACATTGTTAAATGGTACTGCGCTAGCGAAGTCCGCTTGCACATATCACATTTTGTTCTGAAAACAGTGTCTTTTTCAGTACAAGTACTTACACACAAAGCAAGTTCTACAAAGGCACAGAAGGCTCAAAAATTAACTCTTGCTACCATACAATATTTTTCTCCACTGTTGTTTATAGGACATAAGTGTCAGCAAAATTACAGGCACAAAACTCCTTTTTAACTTGTCTTAAGTTCGACAACGCATGCGTCTACAAGCGGGAGTAATGACTTTTCATTAGGTATATTATTTTATTTAAATGAATGAAAGGCGACTAACAGATGGCAGAGAATGAGTGGAAATGCCGGGAGGCGGACGGCCTATAAGGAAATACAGTGATCTTATTGGTGATGTTCTTCGAGAGGTCAGGGGCGTAGTACTCGCAACCGGCCTAAGCTGGTGGCGTTCTGTATAGTTTCTGCCTACCCCCATGGGGAGAAGGCGTGGTATTTTACTAATTGGTAAGCAAAATCTTATGAAATAATCATACAAAATTCATTACTAACCTTCTAGAAGACACAGCATTAACAGAAACCTGGTAGAGATTCAAGCAGTTGAGTGAGCACATCATAATGGCCTGACCATTTGGCTGCACCCGCCTGATCATATCAAAGTTGTACTTCTTGACCTTACACCAATTACATGGAACTATATGCCGCGAATTACTTATGTACACGTTCATACACGATTTTGAGCAGAAACAGTGAGCGCTCGAACCTTCGTAAATGGTGAAGCATTTACTTTGTTTTCGCTCGAAGTATTTTTTGCACCAGCGGCATTGGTCTGTGGGAGAAATGAGGAGTTATAGTTTTGTATGAAGAGTTTTATAGTCTTAGTCTGGCGGCAGGAGGCAAGACATGCTACGAATAGTATATTATGCAATTAATGAATAAAGGACGGATTTAAAGCGAGGGCCATAGATGAATCACGAGCAAGTTAAGGATTCTAACGACTGAATCACGACCGTAGGGATAGATTCGTGTGTTAGAATCCTGAGCGACGCGAGTGATTCATGGCCCTCGATATAAATCCGTCCTTAATTGACTAATTGCATAATATACTATATTTTATATAACAGGTGTCGAATCGACGCTTTTTATTCAGTAGTAAGAGATTTGATGGGCTGTAAAGTGACTAGATAATTCAAGTAGCTGCTATTTGAGCAGCCAAATGTAAGAATGGTTGCAAAAATACTCACCTGGGAAGATATTGTTGACGAATTTGAAAGCTGCAAAGCACGGATCGGAACACAACCTCTGCGACAATTCCTCACTCACTTCCACTTCGATAGCCGTCGCTTTTTCTAAGGAACACACCGCACATTTCGCCCACACCGGCTGAGGTATCGGGTTTTTACTCATTTGATCAAACTTCTCCATACAAGCTTGTGAACAAAAGTCTTTAAACTGTCCTTTATCACCTACTGGAGCTAGAAAACCTTGATGACCCACAGATATATCCCTCTGACAGTAACAACATATTTTTAAACCTTTCTTGAACTCTTCTAAGCACGCCCAGTTACAGAACTGCCGGATGTCGAAGCCGAATCTGACGCAATATTTTCCTAAGCTTGTATGTTGGACTGTGTTCTTGCAATTCGCGCATCTTGCTCCAATTTTGTTCTGATACCTTCCTAAACACACTTCGTCACAAAAGTCCATAGTTTCCCAGGTCAGTATTTTCTCGTCAACGTTAAGTATTAGCGTGCATTGGTTACACTTTCTGACGAAAGTCCGCTCTCTTTCCTCCCTCGCGGCTTGCACCATCGCAGGCGTTTTCGCCTGTATTTTATAAGCTTCGTCTAAATATTTATCAGTTGCATTGCTAATAACTTTTAATTTCAGTAATGGGGGGTTCTGTGGCTGTTGAGGCGGCTGTTTTCTGGATACTCTCTTCTTTTTGATCATATATCTACCATTTTCTTTGCCGTTTAAGTTCTTAATGCAGATGTTGCCGCAAATAAAATGGTTTTCTCCATACCTGTTGAATAGATACGCGCATTTCTTGTTTTCATTACAAACATAGCACTCTGCATCTTTTGGCGTGATCTCTTCGACGACTATTCTTCGTCGTTTGAACACATATTTGTCGGCTTCGTCGGCCATCATACTGTTGAGACAAGTCATTGAGCAGTAGTTAGTGTCCTCGCCGTCATAGTTGTAATAAAAGTAGCATGTTTTTTTTTCTTCACATTCTGAGCAAGTCAAGGGTTTGGGTAAAATTTCTTCTATCAGATATTTCTTATGTGTGACTGTGTACTGTCCTGAGTGGTCAATTTGGTATTCTTTGACGCACTTCTCGCTACATAAGTAGTTGGTCTCGTTGTCCTTGGTTGAGAATCGGTAGGTGCATGCTTGTTCTGTTTTACATTGGGCGCAAGTACTGTCAAAAGAACTGATCTCCTGAATAATGTGAGGGGTTACATTTTCGTCGGCTTCTACTGATTCATCGTGTTCGTTTTCGATTTCTTTGTCTGAAAAATACAATATCGATAGAAATTTTTATTTTCAGAAAAGAGAGCTGCATGTCTAGTTTGACAAATTAGTATTTTTAAATATTTCTATTTTAGGAACGAAACCGTTCGTCATGAAGAGACTGTTCGAGTCCGGAAACTCTGTTAAAACCGAAACAATCACGTAAGGACGCGTCCTAATCGACAGTCACGCGCGTACGCGATCGTCGCGCTCGTTTATGTGAATATGACATACTCGCGCGATCAATCAAGTTTCGTATGTACAGTCACGGACTTTAATTGATAAGCCACCTTCAAACTTTTCAATTTTACAGTTTCATACATTCACGAGATTACACGATTAAATACGAACTCAAATCGCACGCTCGTAAACAAGATGACAAATAAATTACTTTTAATTGGAAATAGTCTTATCCATAGAGGTTGACTAATAAGTTCTCAATGATAAAATAAATACAATGTTGCATTAAGTTTATCCAATCTATTTGATACCGACCTCCTTTGAATCATAGCTCATTAACTCGATAATTCTGACTGAAGACAGTGACAGTTGAAATAGCTATGTCAGATACGTTACTTTCGAACTTGTCGAAATGACTATTAATGTTTCTCCTTACGCTATAACGTTACTATCGCAACAGTAACCTAGCAACGATTGTTTATCGTTGCTAGGTTACTGTTGCGATAGTAGATAGACCTTCAATTGGTTGACTTTGGGTAGTCAAGTTTGTAGTTCTGGCTCTCAGGCTAGCCAACCGATTTTCTTCTTCTAATACGAAGACTGACTGACTTTGCGTGTCGGGAACCGAATAAACCCGATTTACATTACACGGCTAACATACGAACAGTGCCAGGTGGCTTATCATTTAAAGTCCGTGACTGTACGTCATTATTCAAGTAAACGACCACGTAATTCCGTATTCGCGCGACAGTCGCCTTCGGTTAGTTAGCTTAAGACGCAGGGTATGGTTACACATCATAATTATTATTGAACTCACCTCCACCATTTTCCTGCGACGCCTCTTCATTAGCCACGTCAGTTTCTGTATGCTCTTCAGCCACCTCGCTGTTCGACTGCGCATCCCTGCTGGCTGTTGCAGTATCAGCTTCCGTCTCTCCTTTAGGCTCCGACGCTTCCGCTTCTGCTGCCGCTTCTGTCATAGATAAAACCCCCCAATGTCAGAATTAAAATGATTAAACATGATGTTGCTACAACAATCCATATTAATATTATCATTGCTAAATAACTGTCTTCGTAAATAGCTTTTAGTGAATTGAATTAATTTATTGTACAGCCTCAACACTAACGTCAATTATCTGCAGTGCTTTTCTGTAAAATTCACGTCTGTTACATAGGCGACAGTATGTCCCTACATGTCAATCAGAGCCCCTAGCACGAACGCCAATTTAAACGAGTTTTTATAACGAAAAATACAACTATCCTATAGCATTTTGGGTCAAATTTATGCAGCAAGCACAATTAGTATGACCCATAGATATGAAGTCTTAAACCAAAATAAATATTATGTGCGAATTTACGTTACATTAACCACACAATATCAATAATGGGTACACCACAAAAAAAAAAAAACAAAAGAACACGCATTACCTTCAGCCTGTTTCCTTTTCTCAGCTAAAACTTTCTCAGCCTCAGCCTTATCAGCTTCAGATATTTCTCTCTCAATGTCTGGCAAGAGACACACTTCCTCATCAGCCCCCGGTTCGTCAACCAACTCAGTCACTCCACCTTCGTCGATAGGATGATCTTGAATTTGAGAATTAAGAGATTAAAATTGCACTTTTTCCTTTTGGATTTTCTACTAAAGTTAAAAAATGCATACAGAGCCGAGCATTGGTTGAGAATGCTGTCTTCTTGTTCAACCAAGACTTCAAAACTAGGGATTAGATGATTGAAGACAGCTTACATCAACAAGCAGAAAGTTTTAGGATACCATAGGAAGTTCAACTATCTAGATTAGTGGAAATCGGAAATTCATACATAAAATTCAGTTGTTGGTTTTCATTATGCATTATGGGCTGTATCTGTCAAGTATAACTGTCACAAAGTAATACACGACTTTTTTAGTCTGTTTCAATTCTATACAGGGTGTCTCAAACCAAACATAGTGGTCCAAAGGCAAATGTGGTAAAACGGAATCATTATTATCATTTAAAAATTTGAAAAGTCGGGATATTCTCAACAGTTCAGATAATTTAATCATTTTCTGTGAGTGGCTCTGCAATGCTTCAGATTTTATTTTGACTAGTCTTTTCTAACTTTGGCGAAACATTCAAAGCCCCAATTAAAAAAAAATCTGCTGCCGAGTATGTGCACATAGCTTTATAAAGTACCTTAATTATTGATAATTAGACTGAGAAAATTTCATAAAGACAGCTTTTTTTAAAGGTTCTCATTTAGCTGTCTTTCAGATAAGTTTCTGGTATTATTTATTTATTTAATACTTTAAGCACACAAATGTACAGAGGCGGACTTAATGCCATAGGTATTTAGGCATTATCAGGAAGATATTTTCATATAATTTCTGTAAAGAAGCATTGTGAAGGTTTAACATAGAACACTACCTGTATGATGCTCCTCATCATCATCATGCACATCACCATCAGCTTGGTGGTCTTCAGCATTATGATCATCATCATCATCATCTATGTTCACCGTAACACCTATGTCAGACTTCTCCCTTGTCTCATTTGCTTGACTAGAGTCTGTTGTGTCTTTCAGAAGAGCATCGAAGGGATCAAGGGCCTGCAGAAGATATTTTTTTTAAGTTTTCAATAATATACTCAGTTGGTTCTACCAGAATATTTTTGCAAACTCTTTCTGAATGGAATACAGGCTAACGCTTTAAGCATGACTTTGATTGACCTGTTTAAAATCAAAACTCATTATACAAAAGAAGGATCTTTCAGGACATCTAAAATTACATTAGATAACTCTTAGAAACTAGGGGTTGTCTGAATTTATGCAAAATTCAACCCCTTTAATGAAGAGGATTCCATAAAGCATGTTTTTGCTTATAATGTTAAAGATAGATTATATAGTTTGTTGATAACAGCCTTTCAACAGAGTTTTCAATAATGAGCATAAATAAAGATAGATTGAATAAGCTTACCTGTGTATGATCTTCTTGATGATGATCATCTGCAGAAATATTTGGTGCCGTCTCAAATTGAGGCTGACCGTCCTCATCATTGTCTTTCTTTTCATCATTGTCTATGATTTCCACCTTATCATCATCAGCTTCTTTTTCTTTTGTCTTATGTATAGCTTCAGCTTTATCACTAGCATCATCAATATTTACAGCATCATTATCAGTTTTTGCAGCATCATCATCAATTTTTACAACATCGTCAGTTTTTGTGACACTATCCTCATTAGCTGCTTCTTCACTGTTTTCTTGGCTCAGTTGAGTGAATGTTTGGCTTTCGTCAAGAGTTTCTTGACTAGCTTGAGTGTATGATTGGCTTTCTTCAATAGTATCTTGGCTTAGTTGAGTGAATGTTTGGCTTTCGTCCATAGTTTCTTGGCTAGTTGCATCAGTATTGTCCTGACTGGGCTCATCATCAGCAGTTGACTCTTGTGGCAAATCATCTTTTGTTTTATATTCTTCTGTATTTACTTCACTGTCTTGTGATTCTTCAATTACTTTGTTGGTAGTGTCAACTGTAATTAAAAGGCTGTGTTTTACTTAAATGAAAATGTATTATTCTGTACAGGTGTAACACGAAAAGTTAAGCCTGCATCAATAGCATGTCTTGGAATTATCTAGGCACTATTTAATTAGAATAATACCAAACTGAAATAGATTCATAACTAAGGAGCAATAAAAACCTGCAATTAACTAAGTTGTTACAATAAACACAGAATTGTGATGATTATGTTGTCAAACAAGTGTAATAACAAACTCACCTTCATCTTTAGCATACTCCTGACTGTCCCCATCTGTTGTATCTGTCACATCTCTCTTACTGTCACCAACATCACTTTTAACACTACTGCTGTCCTCTGTGATCACATCATTGTCTACATGATTTTGTAACTCACTCTCTTCTGGTTCAGTTGCACTTTTTGTTACATCACTACTGAAGTCTGTGGCTTCAGCACTAACATCACCAGCATCACCGCCCGCTGAAGGTTCTGACCTCTCTTTGCCCTCTTCAACGTCAAGTTTCTCAGCTGCCGCATTGTCGCCAGACGCTTGACTGACATCTTCACTTGGTTTCTCAGGCAAACTCTCTTTTTCATCCATAATTCCAATCCAATTGGAAATATATTGTCAATTCAACAGGCAAGTATCATCTGAAATCAACGCATTACAGTATGAGGATACGAAATAAGAATTCTCTCTCATAATATTTGCCGCACCCGGCAGAATAGCTTTTAGGTTATGATACTACTGGACAAGCTCAGTTGGATACTAAATAAACATAGAAATTAATTCCAAGTCAATACTACACACAATATGTACCGCCATAAAAACAGGCTGAGAAAAGGGTAAAATGCTCGTGACAGAAACGGTAATTCATGGTTTATGACGCCAATCATTAGCCAAGCCACACGTCCCGCGCTTATTTCGACTTTGAATACAGAACATTAGAAAGTGATTCTATGTGAGAAAATAAAGCATTTACACTGCAGAATATACAAAGGTGTTGCTTCATTGCGATTACAGCATAAAATGTGTGAAATTAACTGATATTACTACAACAAGGCTGTCAGGTAAGTTCCTTTGTAAGCAATGAAAAACGAAAGGTCATTCAGGTGCTGATTTGTCAAAATATACATCAATCGAACACCTGGAAAATGTTTAATCGGTTACAAATACTAATAAAATTCTATATAAACGATTTACGACTTACTTATTATTAAATTGTCCACAAATCACATAAAAGCACAACAAACGGCCACCATTTTGGAATCAAGTTGCCCCTGCCAGTGCCAAATTGTTGCGGAAATGCATTAGCTGTCAAAATGAGACTTTTCAATTATAAACATAATCAGATCTAAAATTAATGACGAACTCATAATATATTAAAAATTAATTCATTTTAAAATGAGATAATTAGAAACTTCATTCCATAAAATGGGAAACAAAATTTAATATGTCCTAAAACCATTTTCAAATTCGGGTGGTATTGTTGGTACAAGGTGACGCTAACTTTAGTGATGGGAAAGTGTTTATCGGTTTTTTGTTTATTCCTTTTCAGTCCCCATTTTCCCAAGCTGGCATTTGTTTTACTAAAGTAGTGATTTCTTTATTCAAATATAAATTATCGTTTATCGAGACATTTCTTTTGTTTACAGCTCTGAAAAGAAAGTTAAAATACATATTTGCTGGCCTGGGTTGGTCGAGAGCAGTACCTAAACTTTATCGATTTATCTTCTTTGACCTTGATAACTCGCAGTTGATCTATGTTTTATTTAGCTAGTATTAGTTTATCAATCTAGACACGTAAGATCGACAGTCACTTATAAAGAACACAACACCATTGTAACACAAATAGAACGCATTTTGGGCGATATCGACAAAACCACAGACAACATTGTTTTCGAGGACTGAACTAGTACGCACGAAGAGTTTCAATATAGGGGACTAGGGGGCCTTAGACGGTCAATCGGACATCAAATCAATCAGTTCCGGTCAGTTTGTTGTGTTAGTTTGGTATTTTACGTGGGTCTAATAGTACACGATCAAATTAACCAAGATCACGGATTGAAGTGATGCCAAATTGATCGTATAATAAAGGTCTTTTATTTGAGCTGCATCAGGCATTTCTGGTTAAAAGTATATTAGTAAAACACACCTTCCAATATATAAAGAAAAGGATAAGAAACGTATTATTGAAATCCTTAAGTGGGTGATAGACGTGCGTACTTAAAGTACGCGTTCTTTAAGTTCGCGACCTTACTCGGCTCGCCGTCGTCGGTGACACACGTGAAGCTTGCTCAAAATTTCATTGTCAAATTGGCTCGCGGCTCGTGGCGATGACAGACGGGCGAGTAAGCTCGCCGAGCCATAAGTACGCGTACTTGCTCGCACGTCTATCACCCACTTTATAAGGGTTCAATAGGAGATGAAAGTTTGCACGGAAGTTCACCATTTTTGCTGATGGGAAATGTCAACGGGCACTATAGTCAATAATGTTGGCTAAGGGAAGTAAATAATGTTGGATAAGGGAAATTACTTTTGTTTTCATTTTCATTAATTGTTATCTTTTAATGCGTTCTTGAAGGATAATCATGAACGCGTCAAATTTTGACAACTGATTCTGGTCGCTTTTGTTCTCAGTTACTATTTCAATCACTCAAAGAAATAAATAATTCCCATTGGCTACTATTTTGTGTATATCTTTTGTCATTGGTTATTGCTCAACAATGCTTTTCATTGACCAATAGTGATTCAGAAATGTGGTGCAGTTAGTTGTTAAACTTCCTCAATTATGGCGGGTTCGTGTTTTTTCAAGCTCAAATACGAAATGAGTAGTTATTTGCGCCGCTCGGGCGGCGACATTGACAGCGATTTGTCGAATATTCTCGTGCGCCATTTTGTGAATGCTATGGAATTTTGTGTTAAGTAATCAACGCGAGGAAATTAAAATTCGTGTAAGTTCAACTTTGGGCAAAGTGCCCTTCACGTAAGAAATGATATTCGATATATTCGCGATTCGTGTGTGATAGCAGCAGTGTGGTCGCGTTTATCGTTTATTCGTTTCTGTTTTGTTTCTTTTTGCAAACGAAAAAATGCGATTCGGCCTTATTTCTGGGCGCTTACTCATCGTTCCATTCGGTACATAGAATCGGGGTTTATTTTCAGGTTTCATTACAATGTCTGAGAAGTTGGTGGGGAAAACGGTGCTGAAACGACATGAGGTGGCCAGGCCCGTTCATATCCAGAGGCTGGAGGCCTCCTTGGACGTGCGCCCCTTTGTGGGACAAGTGGAGAGGATCCTGAACTCGGATGTGGCGTCCGACAGTGAAGACGACTCTGATGCCAAGTCCTTTGGAAATGAGATGTCCAAGGGGGATCGGATGATCCATGGGGTGGTGACCACCAAACAAGGTAAGTGGCTGATACCATCAAGTCAACAACAGCAACACAGCAACATTTTCATAAATAATACTAGAAAAAAAAAACTTTTTGATCCTAAATGTGATATACCATCCTTAACCATTATTATTTTCAATTTGAAAGTAAGTCCGTAATAATCATGTTCTCAAAGCTATAAGCTTGACCCTATTTGATTAAATATGTACTTAAGAAACGCCTTGATAAACACATAAAATTAATACACACCATCTTCATTGAGTCTTAAAACAAAATTTAATTTTTGATGTATATCTTGAACCAATTTACAGAAATAAATATCATTTATCATCATCATCATTTATCATTTTCATCAATAAATATTCAGGGAAGCTATTTTACCCTGGGGAACCTATAGGCATATTTTGTATTCAAAATGTATCATTGATAACATCAAAATGCCTAAAACATCATTCACTTTTCATTTTCAGAACGCCAAAGTGACCGTCTCAGACTCTACAACTTCAGTTCAGTTGGTGAGGAAAGAGAATGGCTGAGGGATGTCCTCTTATCCTCAGGGTCAGAAACAAGCAGCGATGATGACTCTCCTAATTGTAAGGATATGAGGATATGCAGGTTGTTGAAGGAGAGAAAACATCATAACAGATATGCTAAAAAGTATTATAAAGATCAAGGGGTGAGTCCAAGGTTATTTAGGCACTTATTTTTAAACTTTACTGTTTATTTACATCATGATGTTTTTAAAAACATGTTTTTTAACCAACTTCATCAAAGTCAAAGTCAAAGTCAAATAATTTATTTCAAATAGGCACATATATGGCACTTTTGAACGTCAAACAAAGAAATAGAATTGATTCTAGTTGCCCCTTCCAAAAGGTAGTTTTCGTATGGAGAAGAATGGGCAAGAAACTCCATCGTTACTCTTTTAAAAATGTTTTACAATATTTTGTATACATTAATTATATAATTATATGTGAAGACGATGCACCTAAAATAAGATTACTGTACTACGAAAGGTAAAAAGAATTATAAATGGAGCAATAATGAATAAATTAATTACCAGATACATGGTGCTCACATATTTACAAAGATTGTAAAAGTATACGATATTACAATAGTACATACATCTTGGTGGATGTTTAGTGAATATTTGTAGATCTTTTTGATTTGAACTTGAGTTTTGCTTATCTTAATTTATGGTGTATGATTAATTCACATGAACAAAAGAAAAGAAAAAAGATGTTTAAACGATGGATTCTCAAACAAAAAAAACTCTTAGGGCCTTACCACAAAAACTTAGACACTTGTTCAACACATGTTTGTCAGTTTTATGTCAAACTCCATACAGAAATGTCATGTTTAAACAGTGTTTAGGCTAAACAACTGATGAACACGGTTTTGTGGTAATAAGGCAAATTCTTAAAAAAACCGAAAATATATTTATTTAATTAGAAATAAGTAACTAATCATTATCAGTTATCACACAAACTAGATTTTCTAGTGGTTTATTTATCAAGCTTTTCATGTCCATTGCCACTATGATTCATATGTGCCAGTTAATGAGCCATTTGACATAAACTGTTGTAATGGAAAACTCAAATGGTATTATAATAACAAAACATCACGCCTGTACTCCCCGGAGGGTTAGGCAGGGGTGGACCTATAGTACACCCACATTTAGCTAGTTATGTTTAAGTCCCATATAACAGGGGGCGAGCCTATTGCTATCAACTGGGCACAGATGCAGACTCCGGGCTGCTACTGAGTAATTCCAAATGGAAAAACCCAATGACACTGTATCCAACCCAGAACCTCATGCTCTGTAGTAGCGCTTGCGACCACTAGACCAACAAGGCAGGCGGTCAGTCGGTGGTATTATAATGTTCAAGGATATGTTTTGCTGATGAAGTTACATTGACTTGCAAACCTTGCAAAGTGCAAATTGATTTCATGTAACAGTAATCAATTTGAAAACTACTTCTCACATCAAATAAACTATGGGCAATTTACGCATTATTCTGCAGTAGACTGGATATTATGATTTATGAAATACTATTCAGAATTATAGTTGTGATTTATGTAGCAAATCTGCGTGACAATTCTAGTTTAAACTTGGAATAGGCAAAAGACCGAAAGGCACTAATTCCATTACACATAAACAATTCTGTAACATTTTATAAAATACTTTTTAGATGGACATACATTTTTTTTTATTTCATCACTCAGATCTCAAAATACAGGTTACAGCCTACTGCCTAGACTACCTATTATCACTGCAAACCTGTCTTGAGGTTATCAACCCGGTCGCCTAAAGGTCACAACCTCCTTCACCATTTAACACATACATTATTTCTTAAACATTCTCCTCAGAATTCCCGCTACATGTATTATGGCGCTGGTCTCCTATCAACAGTCGACCGTTACCCCGAGCGTCGTATTAGCCGGCCGGTACCTCCGCCACCCTCCACAAGGGGTCGTAGGGGCAGGCCTGCGGAACGAGGGTCTTCTACTAGAGGTCTGCACAAAGCAAGACGAGGGAGGGTCAGAGAGGCTAGGCTGAACGAGGGTGGAGATATGGTAAGCAGAAGTAAAGACTTCACAGAGTATAGAAAATATCTGGAGAATGACTGACAGCATTTTCCTTTCTGCTTATAGAAACAAACAGTGATAGTACCATTCTGTTTGCCAAGTGGGTATGGCTATTTCCCACTCTTTTGATCTTTTATCATTTAATGAGAAAATGATTGGCAGGTTCAGACATATACTGGTTGATGCAAGGTGTTACAGCTCTTTAACTAGCTAGACCTTACTTCCACTCATATTTTGACCAAGTTGTAGACTCTTAGAAAGGCGATTTGGAGTCAGCTGATCTTAGTTAGCATGTGATTTGCTAACAGAAATTGCCCCAAAAGTAGAACAATACTTAGAAAGAAAAACATATTTTCATTTAACAATTCTTTTAATTTTAGCCTGATGGTGTTGATTGGGAAGAACAATTACGTAATCTGAAGGAGGAACCTGACAATGACGAGTATGGTACATCTGCTGAAAAGCCTGGAGTTAGGTAAGTTTGAAATTGAAATGATGAAAACTAGACTTTTTTATGCACCTCTGCTATTAACGTACCCACCTCTGGGCACAGCTAATTTAAAAAGCACTATGGACTCGAAAAGATGACTCGCTTTGCGCCTTGCTACAACTGAATACATCCAAATTTTGCGCATACTTATATTCTACAATATTTTTGTGAACCTTCTAATTTTTTCCCACCAGAGGCCGCAAGAAGCTCTCAACACTGAAGAGCCCGGAAGCCCTAACGGCTCGCAGAAGACGTCACTGGCTGTTACTAGTCAAGAAAGAGCTTGGTAAAGTACAAAGAGCCCGCACTGCCACGCATAGAGAAGTTATGTTGCAGAGGAAGCGACTTGCAACCTTATGCTGCAAGCATTGGCGACATATTGCTATGCAGGTAATAATATAAATTAAACTTTATTGTATTTTTACGTAAGTGTCAACTCTATAAAGCACTTACTCATTCAAGCAAAATGTAGTGATTTAAATAAATTGAAGTAATGCCATAATATTTTTAGTACAAAAAAAATCCATAAGAATAAAAATGTTTGATGATGTTTATGGTCTCTAGACTCTATAAGAAACTTAAAGCCACTCAATATAAAATACGTACTAGACGCGTCGATAGGAAACGCAGTGAGCAACTATTATAAGTTCTTAGTCTGTGAAGGAAGAGCCCTATCCTATAACAATCTCAAACTTATTGTAACATTCATTGACAATGACTAGACATCTCTGCCCACAGTCTCAAAAGAATATGAAAGAGACAGTATGGCGGTGTAAGCGACTAAGTCGCGAAATGCAGGCATATTGGAGGAGATACGATCGCGCAGAGAGAGAGACAAGACGACGCATGGAAAGAGAGGCAGAGGAACAGAGAAAGGTAACATTATACCTCATTTCATTAAACAAACTAGACTTAATAATATAAATATGTGCCAAAATTCAGTTAATAATTGAAATACTCGAGGGATTAACCGGCGCTCGCATCGAGCGGCTCGGCCCGCTGCACTGACTAATGTAACGCGTTACATTAACTCGGTATATTACAAACAAATGTTACAAGAGACGGAGATGACGCACTGCTATGCAAAACTAAAAAACTCTTATTAAAAAACAAACTCAAACATTGGTTCTAGCTGAAACCCTCAAGCCAGTAATTGTATTTTGAACTTTATTCCAACTGACGTAAAGTTCTTAATACAAAATTGAAAACTTAGACTTGACCAAACATTGGTTCTAGCTGAAACCCTCAAGCCAGTAATTGTATTTTGAACTTTATTCCAACTGACGTAAAGTTCTTAATACAAAATTGAAAACTTAGACTTGACCACCCTCCTACCCTGCATCAGTGTCTAATTGATTAACAGAACTTTTACCCCAGATGGACGTAGAACTAATGGAGGCAAAGCGGCAACGTCGCAAACTGAACTTCCTGATTACTCAAACAGAGTTGTATGCGCATTTTATGCAAAAGAAGCTGAATTCTGGCGACGATGGTGACGGTGGAGCTGATCGGATTCTAAGGCAGCTGGATGAGGATAGAGATCCGAGACTGGCTGCTATTGATCATTATGATAGGTAAGCAGTAGATTAATTAGCATACTAAAGTTCAGTGCGGAATTGAATTCTATTCTGAAGCTCGATGGGTATTGAACAACTTTCTAAAACAACGAAAGAAAGAAAAAAAATCGGTTTACGGACGATAGTTTAACGTGACAACGTCAGAACAAGTGCCTTTCCCTCGCTCGTGTAGCGCTCTCGCTCCGATCGTAACGTTACAATGAGCGTCACGGGACAATGAGTCATCCTTTTTCGTGCGTGCAGCCGGCGTTCATCGATTTATTTGACGTTGTCACGTCAAAAAGTTATAAGAGTCGACACGACGCTCAAAAAGAAAAACTAAATCGTTACTCTGTGAATATAAGTTTGTTAATCGTCAATTAATCAGCATTGCATTGTAACCCTGAGAATGATCCAGAAAGAAAATTTATTCTGTCATTATTAGTTAAATAGTTCTTGATTGTTCAAAAGCACACTGAACAATGGAATATAAGTACAATGTTGTATAGCCCTGTTTATCTCGTTCCGGCCATGTATTTTAACCCAATCCTCTACTGACAGCGAAGCCATGAAAGCTCGCGCCTCCCGGAACGCTCGAGAAGCATTTCGCGCCGAACGCGCTCGCACGCAGCTATTCGACTCAAACGCGGGCGCGGGCGACGCGACCGACACCGACGGCGGCGCCGACATCACTGACGGCCATGACAGGAGGAATGGAGACCACGACCAGCCTGATATATTTAGAGGGACGTTGAAGGGGTACCAACTGAAGGGCATGAATTGGTTGGCTAATTTGTATGATCAGGTGAGTTTCCATGCCATGCAATATAGGCTAATAAGTTTCTGCAAGTCATAATATGAACAATTTTTGTTACATTGTGGCACAAATGTGCCACAATCCATGTTTAAATTTTTACAAAAGTGTATGAACATTAAAGATATTTTTGACAGATAAAGACTGAGATTAGAATGCGAACCTTTTTCAAAATATGGGAATTGCCCCTCAGATCTAATGCTAACGTCTCGCGCTGTCGCGTCGCGCCTGTCTGCATGCGGCTACAGTGTTTTACCTGTTTCTTTATGTGTGAGCGCATAAGTTTAGCTATTTTATCCACACCGATCGGTCCCGACTTGTTTTTACCGGGAGCCCGCGTCTTTATTGCAAGCACCCATATACACAAATTCAGACTCCGGGATGTATCCTCAAAATAATCTTCAATTTGCCACATCCCAAACATTGGTTTTAGCTTCCAAAAATACGATTAAAGGTTTAGATATTTTCCTAGGGTATCAGCGGCATTCTAGCTGACGAGATGGGTCTAGGCAAGACGGTGCAATGCATCGCGTTTCTGTGCCACGTGGCGGAGCGGCTCGGTGTGTGGGGACCATTCCTTGTAGTATCCCCTGCTTCTACACTACACAACTGGCAGCAAGAGATGCAGAGATTTGTGCCGGATTTTAAAGTGGTAAGTTTACTTTTTTCAGTTCACGCAATAACACAATCTGTTATTTATTTAAATTGTTAATTCGATATTTTTCTAATCCAGGCAATTGATTGATTCAAAATCTACCTTTAATTTCCCATTTAAAAAATCATCCTGTTATTTTCCCGTAAGTATTTTCTTTTAGTTCCCACTAAAAGAAAATTACAACCAAGTTGTCCTGTTTACTTGTTGCATTAAAGATAGTTTGCGCATAATTTCAATTTCAACATATTGTTTGTCCGTTTCAAAAATGTTCCCCCAATTTGTTATTTTTCGTGTATTTGTCCTTTCTTAGCGTCATGTTTGCCGCAAATAAACGTATTTTCTTTCTTCTTTCTTTAAATCACACAAACCACTACAGAAATAAACTATTCCTCCTCTTAAGAAACACCTTTATCCAGAAGTTAAATACTCATTGAACCGACGTAATCTCTCTATTAGGTACCATACTGGGGCAGTCCAAGCGAACGCAAAATTCTTCGTCAATTCTGGGAACGAAAAGACCTACACACTCGCCAAGCAGCGTTCCACGTTGTAGTGACGTCATACCAGATCGTTGTGTCAGATCTGAAGTACCTAAACCGAGTGTCTTGGCAGTACATGATCTTGGATGAGGCGCAGGCTATCAAGAGCTCTGCTAGCATGAGGTGGAAGTTGCTGCTCGGTTTCAGCTGTAGGAATCGGCTGTTGTTGTCGGGTGAGTTTCACTATATCGATAATTTAAGAATATCGATATGTCATAACTATCGATAACTGATGTCGATATTCATGCTAATTTTCATTTCATCACTTCCTAACGGTTCAATTATATTGATGAAGATCTAAAACCTCTACAAGAAACGAATACTTTATTTACAGGATCGCAAACTGCATGCGTTAACTACGTCACAGATATTATAATACTACGTACAGATACCCAATCCCATACAAAGAAATGACACCACCCTAAGTCTGGCTATTGAGCTGGCTATTTTTCGTTCTCCATTTTTTTAACAGATGGCAGCATCAGCGACTCACTAATTGCCAGAGACAGTAGTTTTTTTAACGCCATCTAGGAGTCTTGCCTAGATACTACGCAAGACTCCTAGATGTTTTTCTTCCTTTTTTACGTTTTTTCTTCCTAGGTGTTCAATTTTTATATTTCTACGTAAAGTAATAGATAAAAAAAATAAAATTGTTTGATTTTCCTTAATGAAACGACATAAACGCAAGTTTAAAGTGACCCTGTCATTACTTGAGTAAAACGCCATCTATTGCAAAGAGCTCTCAACAAAATGATTAGCAGATGGCTACTTTATCATTCTAAGGGTTCGAATTGAAGTAAACGGCTTAATTTAAGTTTTTTGTTGAAAATCCGATATTTATGAGTGTAAATACATAAATCAGCATTAAACAAAGATGTTTTGATTTTTACTAATATTACCTCAGCCAAAATTTATCGTATAACGCGTTTTAGTGATTGGTAATTTCATAAATTGTTACTTATGCTGCCATCTATGATTTTTTTTCAAGACTAATTATAATTTGTTCGAGTTGAGACCCCATGACTACGTGCATTTTAATCCTGTGAGATATTATGTTTAACCATTCCTTATTGTTTTTGTCTATATACAATTGCGATGCTATTTAATTTGTATTTTGTCTACAGGTACTCCAATTCAAAACAGTATGGCAGAACTATGGGCCCTACTCCACTTTATAATGCCGACATTGTTTGATTCGCATGAAGAGTTTAACGAGTGGTTTTCCAAAGATATTGAGAGTCATGCTGAGAATAAAAGTACCATTGATGAGAGTATGTATCTGACATAATGATTATCTTTGTTATATTTTTAAAAAGTATTAATAAATAATTGTTCTTTGTTTATAGAATCTTATCATTGGTAATATTGTATAGTGTTACTGGCCGGGGCCAGCTCGACTATCGCCAGTTTCTATATTCAAGCGTATACTGTTGAATCTACTGCGCAACTCGCACAAATACTTTCCTTATACTGTGCGAACACCTGCGCTAAGTCTCACTAGCACTTTTTTATGATCCGTTACAATATCGAATTTCTTTACTACACAATAACGTACACCCGCTGCACAGCACCGCTCATCAGCGTAGTTTATCACGTGTCAGCCCTCGCACTGAAATTATACCTTTTCGTGAAGAAAATAAGTTCGATAATTGTTAAAAAGTGCGCGCAGCGTCGCTTCAAGTCGCGGTCTGAGCTGACCCTTAGTTCAAATTGATCAAGACTTTTAGCGCTTACTAATTATCCCCTTCGAGTAGGTAACCTAATCATTATATTTTTTCAGAGCATTTATCACGTCTGCACATGATTCTAAAGCCGTTCATGTTGAGAAGAATCAAGAAGGATGTTGAAAATGAGCTGTCAGATAAAATTGAGATTATGGTGCACTGTCCACTTACTATTAGGCAGAAATTATTGTATATAGGTACGTAGTTCATTAAAATTAATTAAAAAACTTTTAACCTGGCAACATTTAAGTTTAAGTGTTTCCAGTATGCAATTTTTTTTTGATGCAACAGATAATTTGCTTTGAATTGTGGTTAATGTTGATTCATATTGTTTCAGCTTTGAAAAAGAAAATAAAAATAGAAGAGCTGCTCCATTACTCAGTGGGAGCGGAGACAGGTCACAATGTAGATAAGAACTTTACATCTAATTTAATGAACTTAGTTATGCAATTTAGAAAGGTGAGTACGCATTTCTTCTCTCTTTAAACTTCTTAAGGTTTAGAATTTTTATTTAATAATTCTAACATATCGTTTACATTTTTAAACATTTCTATTAAAATAAATAAGAAAGGTGTGCTTAGGAATATTAGATCGCGACGTTTCATAAATAACTGTGTATGAAACACACAAACCCCGCGATTCCGGGAGAAAACGTACTTTAGGTAAATGTGCATCTGAATATCCGATCTCTACCTATAACATACTAGCTGTTGCCCGCGACTTCGTCTGCGACCTAGGATAAAAAGCAGCCTATGTCCTTCTCCAGGTCAAGGTCCCTGTGCCAAATTTTATCCAAATCCGTTCAGCTGTTTTAGCGTGAAAGCGTAACAAAAAACAAACAAACTCACTTTCGCATTAATAATTAGAATTTTCTGATTACGTATCCAGCAAATTCTTTACCAGAACATTATCTCCCACAGGTATGTAACCACCCAGAGCTATTCGAACGCCGTGACGTACGCTCTCCCTTCTCAATGCAAGTTGACGACTACCACATACCAAAGCTAGTCGCCGAAGAATGCATACTAGTCCGCTCCACCCCTTCAAAGCGTCATCTTCTATACAACAAGTTATCTATTCTCACCCCCGAATATGTTCAGAGGGGTGTGAATGCAGAGGGGTGTAATGGTGATGAAAAGGGGGTGTTTAGTGATAATGGGTGCTTTGCTTTCACGAGGTTCGTTGATTTGTCGCCGATGGAACTGTACAGGATTATGCTGTGTGGATGGCTTTTTGCGTAAGTATTTTCTGCATTTTTAATGTTATAAAGTTGTTTTTACCTTAGGAATTACTCAAGTTCAGAATTAACATTGTCTTTAGAAATCTATCTTTTAGCCAAGCATTACATCACACAATGTGTTGATGTTGGATTATTGGATTTGAAACGATACCAAATGGAACCTGCTGTCTCGGATATCTAAATTATGTCCTGTCCAAAACATAAGTGCAATGGAACAAAGCATGGTCGCAGTATATATAAGTAAAAGTATAATATCTTCATAGAAAACTGCCGAAACGATGCGCTTCGAAATCTCAGTGTATATCAGTACGCACACTATCGAGTGCGCGGCAGTTACGCTCGGACGCGGAAGGTTTATCTACCTAGCGGCCGTAGGTAATTATTGAAAGGTCGCTGCCAATACTGTTACATTAGTATACTGTTACATTAGTATACTGTGGCATGGTGTCTAAACCCGTTTGAATGTCTCTATAACAGTTTATAACACTACTATAGAGTTTTTCAAAGTTTCAGGTAGTTCAGCTAAGCAAAAAAATAAAGGAAATATTACCTTAATATTATGCTTGATAATATTACCTTCTTATAGACTGTTTTACCAACCACTGCAATACATTTTAGGATGCAACACATAGAAGAATGTTTAGACAAATACGAGAAACTCCGCCACCGTCACTATTGGTGGAACTCAACGCCTACCTGTGACGTCAAACAGGAGGAGACAGAGTCAGACATATGCTCCGACTACTATGACAGAGTGAATAAGAAAGATATGCTGCTTGTTTGTCCCAATGGTGACGTGTTGGGCAAGAGGAAGGAGGATAGCTTGATGTGGAGGGAGATGCTGTTTACTGATGCGTTGTGGATACAAGGTTAGTTCCTGTTAAAGGTTGCACAAACGCCCTTACGGTGGATTCAAACAGGAATTTCATATTATCGACCCATTTGGTTTCTCTGTCTAACATGCAATTTTAATTTTTAATATGATTTTGTGATTAGGTGGTCCAGTCTACACGCACGGGGAGCACACAATACATTACACGCCTGAAACTATCGAGCACAAAGCGTTGAGGATAAGGAACATGAGGGAGCTAGAAGGACAGGTAAGGTCAAATACTATCTAATTTTATCTCTTCATCATCATCATCATCATCATCATTTCAGCCGAACGACGTCCACTGTTGGACATAGGCCTCCCCCAAGCACCGCCACTTCGACCGATTCTTTGCTCCCCGCATCCAGCGGATTCCTGTGGCCTTCACAAGGTCATCGGTCCACCTTATCTCTTCTAATTGAAATGTGTTTCAGATTCTAACAAACAATTCAATCATAGCAATTCTGAACTCAATAAATAGTTACTTTTTTACCAACTTCAAAATCCACTTGGTGTATGTTGCATTGTTGATGATTGTAGAAAGCTGTCATTGTTGTTTACATAGCAAGTGATATACAAATTGGTGTGGGGTAGGTTAGGTTAAGTTACATAACCGTTTTTTTTAAATAAAAGTTTTTAATGTTTTAAGAGAATGCATGAGTGCCTTTATGCGTAAATTTTTTTAATTTTTTTTTTACTCACTAACTGAGTAATTGCCTTGAAACTGGTGCATAATAATATAGCAATACACCTATATTTCTATCATTAGCATCACTTCAGAAATTTGTTATCAAATAGGGATAACCAGTATAACTATAATTGCCATATTTAACATGGAATTATTTGTTGTAGACGGAAATGCTCAGCGAAATCAAGACTGAAGAGGGCGGTGTGATCGCGGTGCCTAAGTTGGAACTGCCGGACGTTCCATTTTTAGAACGACAGCCTATCTCCTACTCCGAGATGCCCACGCCTCTGCCTACCTTCCTGTACTTTGCTCAACAAAAGGTAACATGTTTTAGACATGATTGTATAATATTTTTGTCGAGGTTAAAGGCCCCATTTACTGATACAGACAGGCTATAAAATGATCCATCGCATAGCCCAGTATCATGAAACTGAATAACATTGATTGCTGGGAAACATTTATTTTTGGTGTGAAAAATCGCTGTTCACGGCAGCGCGCAATGTAACGCACGCAAAACATTGTAATAGGTGCATGCAACGGTACAGGAGTTGAGGGGTTATTTAGAGTTAAGTTAAAACATTTAAAACAGGTATGGTCCAGTAGTAAGATGCTTAGCGTGATGTGTAGTGATTACCTTTGTTGATGAACGAATCAGCTTGATATAATACAACTTGCAAATCGTGTTTCACTACACAATTCTCTTTTTCATATGTCCTTTACTGAAATTGCCTTCAGCATTCAATTACATACACACATACATACATACATAAACTCACGTCTTCTTCCCATGGAAGTAGGCAGAAACTTCAGAACGCCACCTGCTACGATCCTTACATACTCCTCAATCAAACCAACAATCCAACCATCAATCCATCCTCAATTAACTTGTCAATATTCTCGTCTAGGTGTGCACATGCACGCGCGCACCATTCGCGGCATCTCGAAGCTTCGCATATCACGTGACTCGTCACCAACAAGCCGAGTCTGGTGCAGGCTGGCGATGTGTGGCGCGACTTGCAGATACTGCTAGACCGCCTTGGGGATGGGCAGAGTTGCAGGTGCCAGGTAAGTTAAAAAAGAGTAACTTGAATTGACTTCTCTGTTTCTCCTCATTTTGTTCAACAAGCCTTAATAATTTTGTGTTTTAGATAAAAACCAACTTGTAAGCGATGCTGGCAAGCTAACCGCATTGGATTCGTTGCTGAGAAGACTGAAGGAACGTGGTCACAGAGTGCTCATATACAGCCAGATGACCAAGATGATTGACTTATTAGAGGTATGTTCACATTTGCCATGAATTGGATGTAACTGTATTGTAGAATACAATCCTTACTTCCTTACTTAATATTATAAATGCGAAAGTCAGTTTGTTTCTTTGTTTGTTACGCTTTCACGCTAAAACGGATGAACGGATTTTGATGAAATTTGGCACAGGGGTAGACCATGACCTGGAATAGGACATAGGATACTATTTATCCCGATATTCCCACGGGATCGAGACTTACTCGGGTGAAACCGCGGGGCGCAGCTAGTAATATAATATTATAAATCCGAGAGTGAGTTTGTTTGTTACACTTTCACGCTAAAACGGCTGAACGGAATTGGATGAATTTTGGCACATGGATATACCATGATCTGGAATAAGACATAGAATACTTTTTATCTCGATATTCCCACGGCATCTAGACTTATGCGGGTGATACCGCGGGGCGCAGCCAGTAAAGTAGTTATAGTTCTATCGTGGTCTGAAAATTCCGAATCGTTCTTTAAATTATTACCTTTTGTTTTTATCTTTCAGGAGTACATGTGGCACAGAAAGCATAAATACATGCGGTTAGACGGGTCAAGTAAGATCTCCGCTCGACGAGATATGGTGGCAGACTTTCAGGTATGTAACGGTTGTTGTATTATTTACATTTTGTGTCATGTTTTCCACCAAGTGTAGATCATCTCTGAGTCGTGTCGTTAGTGTAAAAAATTACTGCCCCCAAATGGACTTTGTTGTTTTTTAACCGTTCCCTGTTTATTTCCCGATTCTTCATCAAACAGTGATCAATAAATGTACTGCCAAATTTATAGTTTTTATTTTTTAGGCCCGCTCAGACATATTCGTCTTCCTCCTCTCAACGCGAGCAGGCGGCCTCGGCATCAACCTCACAGCGGCCGACACAGTAATCTTCTACGACTCAGACTGGAACCCCACCGTGGACCAGCAAGCCATGGACCGCGCTCACCGACTGGGACAGACCAAGCAGGTCACACATTTAAATTCAAATTCAAAGCATTTATTTCATATAAAATAATGTCATTTCACTCCTGTATTCCCCGAAGGGTTAGGCAGTACCCACATTTCGCCAGTTATGTTTAAGTCCCATGTAATGGGGGGCGAGCCTATTTATATCAACCGGGCACAAATAAAGACTCCGGCCCGTAACTTAAAAAATCCTGATGGAAGAACCCAATAACACTGCCCAACCTGGGAATCGAACCCAGGGGTTGTATAATGCCATCATTATTCCACTGCCAAAACGGGATGGTGCTACCGGCCTTGTCTAGCACCGTCTCTCTCTCACACTGGAAAAATGGTGGCATTAATACTTCATAATACGGCACCAGGAACCTCTGCTCAACAGTAGCGGATGCGACCACTAGGCCAAAGATGCAGCATTTATTTAAATTAAACCATTTACAGGCCTTTTTGAATTGCCAAAGGAGTCAGTAATTCAGAAAGATGGAAGCTAGCTGCCCAATCTATAGCGCAGCAGGTTCCTGTGGAGAAATTCATGGTCACTCTTAAATTATATTGTAACAAAATTATTTACATCATCAGGTCACCGTGTACCGGCTCATCTGCAAGGGCACCATCGAGGAGCGGATCATGCAGCGCGCGAGGGAGAAGTCGGAGGTGAGTAGAGAGAGCTAGAAGAAAAAACACTGTTCATCTTCGAAACTAACATCGACACCTGCTACTAAAAACGATGAGAGATTACACGTATTTAGTGATTTGTGGTGCAAGTGAGCCTTAGACTCGGGCTGCAAGTCAGTTTTTCTAATAAAAAATGGCTCGATAGAAAAAAGCCAGCTTCTCAAAGTTTTTTGAGTTATTCGAGGAAATTTGAGGTTATTTTGTTAAAAATGTGCGATTGTGTGAACGGGGTATCAATATCCATACCATACCCCTGACGTCTATGAACTAATTTTAGTTACAAATAAAGGCATTTTTAAAATATTATAATGAAGTGACTAAAAACACTGTTCTACAGATCCAAAGGATGGTGATTAGCGGAGGCAATTTCAAGCCAGACACATTGAAGCCTAAAGAAGTGGTGTCTTTACTGTTAGATGATGAAGAAATCGAACTCAAATGTAAGTATAGATAAGCATTATATTGGGCCTTTTTGTCGCAGCCCTGAGGCACACTTCCCTGCTAATTTCTTACATCGCACTTCACACTTTAGATTTTTTATATGCTCTATATTACCTATATTGTGTGCCTTTTAGTCTGTGCTAAATAAATGGATTTTCTTTTCTTTCTATCTATATCACTGCTTTTTTATTTATATCGTGGTAAACAAAACCAGTCAGCAGGCCCAAGACGTAATAAAACAATAAAATTGTGTTTGTCTTACAGATCGTCAGAAGTCTGAAGAGAAGAAATTAATGGAAGAAAGAGAACGCAAAAGGAAATTAGGGATATTGCCTCAAGTTGTAAGTATTTAAAAAACACAACAATGACTAGACTACACCGTCTAATTAGACAGTTTGTCAGACCTACAACAAGTTTACTTCCTTCAGGTCAAATTTTATATAAGTCAAGCAGAACTTTTCTGGGTACATAGTTTTAACCAAATGTTCTGTTTATCTGCCGATATAACTTGGCAGTTCCGAACTTTGCGCAGAGGGCTGCGCAGTAATTTTTTTAATGAATCAAATGTTGATATGAGGCGAGTGTGAGTGAGAGAACATGTGCGAGAGTTATATGCGCCTATGTTCAGACCTGCTTAGTTATATCGGCCGTATTATAGATAGTGCCTAAACGATAAATTATATTTATTTCTGTAAATTGGTTTACTCAAACACTTACACCACAAAAAAGATTTTTAAAACAAGATTAGGTTGGTGGTTCACTGGTTCCTATCCAACCACTCTGAGACAAAGCCCGTTACTGTTAGTTTGGGGAGAAAAGCCTATTTTAGAAAATAATTAATTAACAATAACATCTATTCAACAGCAACAAGCTCCAGTGACAGTGGAAGCTAAGCGCCCTCGCGACTCCGCGTCGGAGCCGGGCAGTCCATTGCAAGTTGATGATGATGGAGACAAACTTGTGGTGGACATACCGGTGTCACCTGCGCCTATACGTAAGTACTGTGCGTCAAGGACTTTTTGGCGCTTGAATGACGTTTACAGGGAGACACTGTTGGTAAACATTAGTGACATTGTTTTGTGAAATGTATTGAAAAAACTTTTTTGGCAGTTGCTTTGAAGGCTCATTTTCATCGGTCATTTCGATTGGGTGTGAGTTTCCGCACGCTTTTTTCCCCGCATGCTGTATATCGACCGAGCTATCAACTAATGAAAATGAGCCACGAGTCACTGGAGTAGACACGTGTATGAATGTTCCTGTGTCCGCAGCGGCGTACGTGGGCGCGGCGCGCGCGGGCGCGTGGGGCGTGTGCCGGGCGCGCGGCGCGCGGCGCGGGCGGCCGCGCGGCTCGCGCCACGCGCTGTCGCGCCGGCCCGAGCCGCAGCCTGCTGACAACGCGATTGCTGTAGCTGCTGGTATGTTACGACTATATTCGAGGTTGATTGAACCGAACCTCAGCTATTTTTTATTGGTGGAATAAAATTGACGTCAGACAGATTTGTATGGAAAAGTTAAAAATATCTGGCGTTGGTAAATATGATAAAATGGTTATTTGCACCAAACATGATGCATATACAACATTATTTATTATTTATGCTAAACCCGAAAAGATCATTTTGAACAACTTTTTCTGTGGGACCAACCTTGAAATCGCGAAAAAAAATCTGCTGTTCTTGTATCCACTTAAATCGACAAAATGTATGGAACAGCTGATTTTTTTTCACGATTTCAATGTTTCGAATCGAATTATCGTACAATGTTGGTCCCATAGAAAAATTTGTTCAAAATGATGAGTACAATGACCCCTTTTCAGGTTTAGCATGAACAAAAAATAATGATGTAGAAAAATCACAAACACAAAAAACAAGTTTGAAAAAGGTGTCACATCTACGCAAAATGCTATCGAGCATAATGCTGTGACACTATGTGAACCGGAGCCACAGCGCTGGTTTCCAGCGACAGCCGGCGTTGAAATTTCAACTTTTTTAAGTTTTTGATTGATAAAACTGATTAAAACTAGTGGTTGGTCAGTGGTTATTGCCGCTTATGGACATCTGCGATACCAGAGGCATCGTAAATGTGTTTCCATCCTAATCATCATCATAATCAGCCTATAATGTTCCCACTGCTGGGACACAGGCCTCCTCTCTATGAGAGGGAGTGGGCTGTAATCCACCACGCGGGCCCAGTGCGGGTTGGTAGATGTCACATGTCTTCGAATTTTTGGGTCTAGGACATGCCGGTTTCCTCACGATGTTTTCCTTCACCGTTTTGAGAGCAGTGGTGATGAAATTATTTACACAAAGTAAAGCGCCTATCGGGGTTCGAACCTACGACCTACAACTCGTAAGTCGCGGCCGTTACCACTGGGCCACCACTGCTCTCCTCTCCTATCCATCCTAAAGACAAGCTGAAATGACTTATCAATATTAGAAATATAAAGTAACATAGAACATTTTGTCAAAAATTAGTTATATTCAGGGTTGGTTTTTGAGACGGGGCACTAATCGTATAGTTACCGATCATTGCCGCCACGTGAGCCCCGCACATACCTAAAGCGCGGAACAGCGGTCTCGGTCAAACTAGAGACATACTCGAGTCACAATACTTGATTATTTTCATTCCCGCTCAGGAGCCGCTCTGCTAGAATCCGACGCGCCTCTAGAGACAATCTCGGCCCCGTTGGCCCCGGACGCGTGCGGCCCGCGCGGGCGGCGCGGCCCCGGGCGGCCCCGCCTGCGCGGCGCGGGCCCCGCGCGCGCGGCCCCGCGCCGGCCGCGCCGCGCTCGCGAGCCGCTGCTCGTGCCGCTGGCGCCGCCGCCATAGCTAGCGCGCGGGCTGGCCGCGGCCGAGCCTACTGGATAATGTACTGTTATTGTACGCCTGTTACCAGGTTGGTGACTTTTATTTTTAATATAAATGTATTTATTCTTAGTATGATAAAGAATTAGCACTTTTTAAACGTTATAAATTTATAATGCTGCACCTCCGATCTCAAACTCAGCTTTGCCTCTGAGATTGTTAATGATCACAGTCTCTTAGAGGAATAAGCGACTGTGATCGAATATTTATTATGTTCTTCTTAGCGATCTTCTTCTATGAGAATCTTAAAAAAAAAAACAACTTGATATAAATAAGATGCATTTTTGTTGAAACGCTACTGTGCTTAGTTGAGTAAAGTATAAGTTAGATCTCAGCCTGAATATTATAACAAGCATAAACCGTGTAATAATTTCTTCCAGAAAAAAACATCTATTTATAAAGTCAGTCATTCTTTAGCAAACAAATTAAATTATTATATAACATTGTTTCAGAAGCCATATAATCACTGTTCAGCGCTCACAGCTCACAGCAATCTACCCACCTCTAGTGCAATTATTATAATCACGGAGTGGCCAGTACATCTTGACACGATATAACAAAGAACTAGTTATAAATGTACCGATTTTTTACATTTTCCTTCAAAAGCAGCGCCCCAAGAACTATCAGGAAATACTGGTCAGTCAGCAGTCGCCAAACTAGTTAACAGATAATGTACAAATAACGCTTTTAAATACAAGTATTATGGCAAAGTTTAACTTTGGACGCTAAGTTATTTAGTAACACTGTAAATAGTCAGAATATTAACGAATAACTAATATTATTTAACGCTAAAAATCTTGTAAGTGAAATGAAATATGTAAAGTGTATTTTCCTTTTTGTATCATATTTGGTAAACAAATACAGCAGACTGAGACATCAATTTTCGGAGAATTAATGTGTTAAAATAGTGTCTAATTCGAAACGGTTCTTAAATTGATTGATTCGAAAAATCGTGTTGTCCGTTTAGTGTTTCTTTACCAGATAAGAAATGTAAGAAATAACACTGCATGTTCAATGACATTTGAACGGTCGTGTTGTGCAGTTGTAAATTGATTTCGTAGTTGTTACAAAATCGGGAAAAGTGTAATGTCAATAATATTAATGAAAGTAGTTAGATTACTAATTAACATGTATATTTCACTTAACAGTGACTACTAGCTTGTAAGGGCCTAAGAAAGAAGGTAGAGCTTATAAATTGAATTTCTAAGTCACATTTAACTTCTTAATTTCGCAATAAAAACTGAATTATGGTTGTGCAATGGTGTAGTTCTGTCTAATCCCTTGAGACGAACTTTTAGCGAAAGTCCAAGGTAGCTCGCGAAATTCAAATTTTCACTATTGAATTACTATTTCATGAAATCATGACATTTAAGGTTAATTCTAGGCTCTAACTTAGATTTTTATTGAAAGAAAATAAAGGAAAAATTGTTTACCACAGAAACACGTGCCTAGAAAAAGATAATTAACTCAAGTAATCAGAAACATAAAACAAAATTGATCCACCTATTTTAATCACGGAAATAGTCGGCAGCTGCATGTCGTGACTTTGAGAAGTAGTGTAATAAATAACCCCCTATTAGTTATTAGTAATTCTAATAATTATAATTCTGTAAATACAAATTTGTTACGGTCGCGAGTCATATTTTAATCAACATAACAACCTGACACTGACCAGTTAATGACCAAAAACTTAAGAAAATTTGAATTTCGCGGGATACGTTAGCTCCCTCATAAGGGGCGTGCTCACAAAATATCTAGCGAACAATTAATAATACCTTTTGCCTTATAGTACCATCCATATTTGACTTGTTTTATGTTGTTGCACTCACCTCAACGACGTACAAGTATTTTTAATAGTTAAATTGTTATGTATTATAAGCATGTACTGCCAAAAACCAAACTTCAAAGTGATAAATATTGGATTCCTAAAGAACAAATCACTAGTGTTCAATGAAATAGACTGGCCTTCTAACAATATGACTATAACTTGACGAAGAAATACCTTATTAAATGAGTTAAATTAATTATTTTTTATTTTATTGACGTCACCCTGCGCCTGCGCGTCTATATTCCCAAGCTCGAGTTGTCTTTGGAAAAGCACGGAGTCCATAAACAAATTGTATTTGTTGCAAATGTAAGTTGGTCATAGAAAATTCAATTGTTTTTTGACTCCGTGTTTTTCAACTACAATATTAAGTTCTCAGGATAAATTCATCCCAACTACGGAGCCCTTCTTGGTTCCAAACAGCAGTATATTATTTTTAGTGGGGTTGAGTTTCAAACCGTTGCACAGTGTTTTATGAAGCCTATTTTTCGGACATCAATATGCAAGATTTCGTATTTTTTAGCTGACATGTCTAGTTTTTGAGTAATTTTTTTTTTAAATCGACTAATTTTCATCTCTATATTTAGAAAAAAATTAATTACACTTAAACTAAGCATGATACGAAAAAATGATGTTAGATACATAGATGGGGTTTCTTATGCTGAGTATAGAGTACAAATGAATCTCGTAACTTAATTAGATCCAGATATATGATATGAGTTTTTTGGTTTTTAGTTCTTGTTTATGTTATGTTGTCTTGAAAATATGATATTTTTCACCAATACAAATTCCGGCTACAACTTTGCTCGGCGCACCCCTTTATTGTAAAGAGAGTGTGATAGCCGTGTCTTGTAGGCCATACGTGTGCAAGCGCGTGGTATCAAGCGTATAATCCAGCGATACGACATCAACAAATAATTTGTCAAGCCAGTGAACGGCTGAGCAATCAACGTTGCACCTGATTCACGTCGCGTCATAATATTGGGGGCATGTAATAACCTACATGATAATATTCTAATTCATTTTATGAACCTGCTTTGAAACATTATCATCTGCCTAGCCTTTTCCCAACTATGTTGGGGTCGGCTTCCAGTCTAAGCGGATGCACCTGAATACCAGTATTTTACATGGAGCGACCGCCTATCTGACCTCCACAACCCAGTAACTGGGTAATACGATACCCCTTGGTAATACTGGTTGTCAGACTGTCGGGCTTCTGTCGACCCGTAACGACTGTGAAAGGTCTACAAATGACTGTCGGGACCAACGGCTTAACGTGCATTCCGAGGCACGGAGGAGTATCTATCTATCGTTATGTACCTAAAGATGATCACCCATCCACGGACCAACCCCGGCAAGCGTAGCTTAATTAACCTGATGGATCGTCCCGTGCGGCTGTTATTACGTATTCACGAGCTCCTCCTGCTTTGAAGCAACCTGTTAATATTTGGCAGACTTAAAAAGGAGGTGCTCCTAGGGCTTGAAATATCGGTACTTTTGGTACCGGTTCCAAGCCTTGCGTGGTCCGGTACCTACTAAGCGAGCTTTTTGGGCCGATTTATCCGCTTGTTCGCTTCAGGATAGATTCGCTTTACGGCAGAAATTGTACAGTCGTCGACCTAGAGGCCCGCGTAGGCTCTAGCTAGGCTAAAAAATGGGAAAGAAATGCCCAATTCATTTCCCATTTCCTATTACCCTACCTACTTCAATTTTTTGGTGGTTGCCATTACAGAAGACATACTAAAGTCTGTTTTTTAATCTCGTAGATTAATTTGACATTTCAGGAGATTGTTCTTTGTTTTTCAATTTGGAGTATTTGCACCTGTCAAATTAGTCTATCATATTAAATAAAAAACAGACTATACTTAGGTAAGTACTACATTCTTTTATTTCTGTGTCTCTTAGTAGACAGTTTCCCTTATTGAACTTTTAACAAAGTTTTATAGCATTATAGGCCCAATAAAGCATCGTATATGGCGTTATGGTGATATCCTGGTAATTGTCCAGTAGAATACTCGTAAAGAAGCAGTTTATGTTGTTGTTCGAACCATTTAAAACCATACTGTATGCATGTGTGTACTTATAACTATGTGTGTGTGAGACACGATCCTATGAAATAAGTATGAACGAGTAGCTAATTAGTATCGAAATAAACCCATAAGAAGCAACACCTCTTTAAATTAATCTACGTCCTTACAAACAAAACTAAACCGTATTAACAAGGAACATGGTCGAATTTCGAACCGGATAAATAAATCTACCTGGATGGTCTAGTGATCAGTGCGAATACAAAGCGCCGCATTCCTTAGATAAGGAACTCGTTTGCTATGAGTGATTTGTGCACATAACAAGAAAAAGTAATTAAGAGTCCCTATCAATTTCTGCGCGCTACGAGTTTAGGTAACTATCGGAGCGCAGTGTGTCTGTGTGCGGTCGACGTATCGCTGACAGTCGTAGTGTGCGCTGTGCGCACGGTGCAGCGCGAACTAATAATCTTGGTCCGTAACCGCTATTATTAGGAGTTTTTACTTACTAGGTTCCGTAATACTGGATGGATTTTATTTTGTGATTATGACGTGCTATGTTTAGGTACCCTATTAAAAATATGGTTACCTAGTATGGCATTCACTGAAGTAAAAGCAAACTATAAAGTGTGACCAGCGTATATAAGGTAAGTCTGAAACTAATTACACGTGTTATTGTACTCCTTTATTATCTTGATTAATTAGATAACGGTGTGCTTTGAGACTCCTGTGTACCTTCATTTCCTTCGCTATAAGACGAGGTATAGCGAGCCAACTTGTTGTATTTTAAAGCTACTAAATTTATTTGTATACACGTCGAAAAACGAGCGGGACATGGAGGATAACGAAGATAGCAAATACTCAAACAGAACATTATTTGTTTTAAGCTTACCTTTATCTAATATCATTTCTATATTTATTTTCCTATAATTATGTTTTTCATTACAGGTTTCAACGGTGGCGGCGATTAAAAGTAATTTATTTGTCATCTTGTTTACAAGCGTGCGATTTGAGTTCGTGTTTAATCGTGTAATCTCGTGAATGTATGAAACAGCAAAATTGAAAAGTTTGAAGGTGGCTCATCAATTAAAGTCCATGACTGTACTATAGAGCTACCATTTACCGTATATTATTTCTTTCATTGACTTGAATGTGCCCTGGTGGCTGTGAGTATGTCATGCTCACTCAGATGTCTCGCTGATGGTGGCGCGTGTGTTGGATCATTTAGCTCCCTTCAGAATGGTTGAGCTGAATGGTGCTGATCCATGCGTCATGTTCGTGAACGGGCGCCGTCAGTTGTAACTGGTCATCTCTTGACTGCCATGGATTATTTTAATTTTTTCATTGTTTTTTAATCTTTTTATTACGGACGATTTTAATGTGCTTTCTACATTGTTCTCACATGTATAATTTAAACATGAATGATGTAACCAATATTTTGTAAAATTATTATTTACCTAAGAACTGCACGTGCCTTCCGTGTTCTTTCAACTTTTTTATTTTTATTAGCTTTCATTCTTCCGTGATAATATAGTTCACTTACTCGACCCATTTTCTAAAAATTAAACACAATTTTACTGTAAGTCTAATACAAAACATTAATATGTATAAATATCATTAGCAAATCACAAAGTGTGACACCATACATTATATAGGTACTCACAGTCTCAACACTGGTTAGCTCTAGTACAAAAGTACCCCCGATTCCGCGAATTACGTCGGGAGCGGCGGCAGCGGCGAACGTCACAGGCGACACAGGTCCGACGTCGAGAAGCCCTCGGGCGCGACTGATTGCGTCGAGCGAGCGCATCGGTTTATAAGGCATTATTTAGATCTTTTATTATAATTAAATTAGTAGTCAAAAATAAAATATAAAAACTGAATTTGGTAGATAAATAACTCAAATTTTAAAATATTTAAGACTAAATGTTAATATGTAACAAATTCTTACGCGTAGACGACGATTTTGCACATGGTATTATTGCGTTTTTTCAGCGTGGATCACATTTTTTTTCAAGTACTAATTCAATAAACTTTGGAAAAATGATCTGACGCCTTACTAATATACTATATGCCCAGTATTTAGGATTTTTCTCAGATTGATATTTGCTACCAGTAAGCTATGAAAGCAATTGAAAAACCAGGTGTTTCACGCTTACGTAAAAACGTGTGTTAGATTTTTATTTTTCGTAATTTATATTGAGTAGTTAGTTTTAATTTTATTCGACAACTTACTAGTTTAATAGGTGATGAATAATTTTGCATTTAAAAACAAAACAGGTATCTTAAGTATATTGAGACATTGGCTCCGAAAAAACTTGAATTTTCTGTTTTTAGACCGCGAAATTGATAGGGGCTCTTAACGTGTGTTTTACGAAGTATTACGATTGGATTATCTCTTCAAATACGTGACCTACATTGAACTTTAGGAATAATGACTACTACAGCGGAACAATTACTAGCGGAGTTAGAAAATGTTGCGTTATTGCTACAAAAGGCGCAAACTAACCTAAAGAAATGTCCAAAACAAAGACTTACAAAGGGATACATTGAAACACGATTGCAATCCATTGAAGAATATTGGAGGAAGTTTACTACGGCGCACCATAACCTATTAAAGGTGGTACCTAAGGAAAAGAAGAATGATATTCCGTATTTTGTAAATGAAGACTACTTTGTTCTGGAAGATTTATATTTATGTATGCAGGGTGATTTGAAAGATCTTTTATCGGTTAACCAAAACCCGAGATTAAGTGACATTGCTTACAATACCGGCACATCTTATGAAGGAAATCTCAAGCTGCCGCAAATACAGTTACCCACCTTTTCGGGAATCTATGAAGATTGGACTACTTTCAAGGATCTCTTCACATCGTTAGTTCACAACAATTCCACGTTATCCAAGGTTCAAAAACTTCACTACTTGAAGAGTAGCATTACCGGGGAAGCAGAATCATTATTAAAGCACTTACAAATAACAGAAAGTAATTACGATCAAGCTTGGGATTTGTTACGAGATCGGTTTGGTAACCGGCGGATCATAGTGAATTCTCTCATGCGAAAATTAATGATGCAGAAGAAGATTGCTTCTCAAACTGCTTATAATATAAAGACATTGTTAGACACAACAAGTGAGTGCATCAATAGTTTAAGAAATCTAAAAGTGTCGACTGAATCTTGGGATCCATTCCTCATATTTGTAACTGTGCAGAAACTAGATCCCGATTCACACCGGGAATGGGAACAGTTTGCGTATAAAGATAATTTAGAGGAATTACCTAAATGGGAAGAACTAGTGAGGTTCTTACAAACTAAATTTCGCACACTAGAACTGATCGCTCCGCCTTCCAGAGAGAAACCATCAAAAGGTAAAGAATATACAGTCCACGCTTCTACAGCACCTGCTGCTAATCAACCAAGAAGTTGTTTACTTTGTAAGGATAACCATACGCTATGCCATTGCAAGGATTTTACTAAAATGGAACCAACAGAGAGGTGTGAATATGTAAAGAAGCACCAGCTATGTTTCAATTGTCTGGCACCAGGACACTCAGCTAGGAAGTGTCGGTTAAACATGTCCTGCCGCATTTGTCACAAGCGCCACCACTCTCTTGTTCACCAACATGCAAAACCAAGTATCACCAATCAATCGGATAACAAGCAACAACAAAGTGAAGAACAAACCAAACCAAAGGAAACTAGTGAACCAGTTGAGCTTGCGTCGCATTTCACCGCCAGTACATGCACAGCACTATTGGCCACAGCACTTGTGCCAGTTTGTAACGAATCAGGACGAGTGACAGTACTGCGTGCGCTCATTGATCAGGGCTCGCAGGCCACGTTCATTAGTGAGAGAGCTGCCCAGCTGTTGCGACTCAAGAGAATGCCTACTCACGCAACAGTCAATGGGGTTGGCTCGACCACAACTGCCGTTAAACACGCTGCTTATATCGAGCTTCGATCAAGATACGACGACAGTTTCAAGTTAAAGGTGAAGGCTTATATTATGTCAACACGAATCACAACGCAATTACCATCACATACCATTCCAACCAACACCTGGTCTCATTTAGAAGGTCTCATGTTAGCCGACCCTGGCTTTAATACACGAGGCAGAGTTGATCTGCTACTAGGTGTCGAAGTATATGCCCAAATATTAAGAAGCGATATCATCAAAGGTCGCCCAGGTTCTCCATGCGCTCTAAACACCAGCCTAGGGTGGATCCTGTTTGGAAACATACATGAAAGGGGAAACACCAATGATTTTATTGTGATGCACCACAGCCTTGACTTAGACAAGATGTTAAAAACGATGTGGGAGTTGGATATTGAAGATAAAACTACACCGACACAAGACGAAAGAAAATGTGAAGAAATTTACCAATCCACTCACTCAAGAACAGAAGACGGACAGTATATTGTCAAACTACCAAGAAAAACAGACAAATTGTTATCAACACAAGGAGGAACAAGAGAAATTGCTATAAAGAGACTTTATCAATTGGAAAAAAGACTAGAGAAGAATCCTATACTAAAAACAGAATATACAAAGGTCATGGATGAATACATGAATATGAATCACATGGAAGAGATATCACAAGAAGAAATAAATAAAGATAGCGTTTACCTGCCACATCATGCAGTGGTAAAAGAAGACAAGGAAACTACGAAGGTCAGAATAGTTTTTAATGCATCGCAAAAGGGAAACAACAATGTTTCTTTGAATGACGAACTTCTAGTTGGACCCCAGCTACAAACAGATATGAGGAGCCTCATTATGAGATGGCGTATGAAGAAGATTTGTTTTGTGGCTGACATACAACGCATGTACCGCATGGTCTTAGTGACGAAAGAAGACAGGGACCTGCAAAGAATAGTATGGAGGAGTGACCCTAGCCAACCAGTCAAAGACTACAGACTTACTCGCGTCACTTTCGGGACAGCATCTGCTCCATACTTAGCTGTTCGAACTTTACATCAAGTCGCAGATGATGAAGGAACCGTATGCCCTGATGCTGCCAAAATGATCAAAGAAGACTTTTATGTTGATGATCTAATGGCTTCGAATGACAATCTGGAAGATGCAATACACACAGCGAAGAGCGTAGAAGCTATACTACATAAGGGAGGATTCACACTGCAAAAATGGTGCTCAAACGACGCTAACTTCTTAAGACAATTTGAACCTGCGAAACGAACATCGCATGCCAGTCTAGACATCACCATCCATGGCACCATCACAGCTTTAGGGCTTCGATGGAACATGGGCAAAGATGTCTTTCAGTACAGTCTTAACTTACCTTCTATGAACAACACGATAACCAAACGCACGATTCTTGCCGACGTCCAACGACTATTTGACCCACTTGGTTGGTTAGCTCCAGCTATGCTACCAACAAAGCTATTAATACAAAGACTGTGGTTGCAAGGAATCAGCTGGGATGAAGAAGTAGACACAGATGTCAGACAAGACTGGACGGCGCTGAGAAATAATCTTCAACACGTTAATGAAATTGAAGTACAAAGATGGCTGGGAACTACAATTCATAAGGCAACAAACATAGAAGTTCACGGTTTTTGTGATGCCTCTACCAAAGCTTATGCAGCTGTTGCTTATGTCAGAGTTGTAAAGGATAAGGAAGAAATACAAACACAGATTATAGCTGCAAAGACTCGAGTAGCTCCAGTTAAACCTGTATCTCTCCCGCGATTAGAGTTGTGCGGTGCCCTTCTCTTATCTCGATTGCTCAAACAAATTAAAACAGCAATGAGAATATCGGATGATAAAATATTCGCATGGAGTGACTCCACAATAGTGCTTTCTTGGCTACTTGGAGACCCAACAAGATGGCAAGTTTTTGTAAGAAACCGGGTTGTGGAAATATTGGATAACACAGGATCCAATTGGTTTCATGTACAAACAACCGATAATCCTGCAGATGTTGCATCACGGGGTGAACATATTCTGGAGTTAAAGGAAGATGAGCAATGGTGGAAGGGCCCAAACTGGCTACGACAGAAAACAATAACATTTAATAAACCTGACAACCTAACCACAAGTTTGGAAAAAAGAGAAGTAATACAAACAAATTTAAAATTAGAAGAAGAAAGTCTAGAAAACCAATTTTATCAATTTGATAGTTTGGAAGAAGTTTTAAAATCAATAACTTATTGCAAAAGATTTCTCAAGGGGAAAAGAACGGTAAACAAAGATGCAGACATAACTACTCAAGAATTAGATGAAGCACTCAAAATCTGCATTAGAATAACACAAAAGGAAAGGTTCTATGATGAAATTATGAATTTAAGTAAAGGGAAGGAAATAAAAAGGGATAGCAAATTAAAATTCCTGAGACCCTACCTGGATAAAGAAAATATACTTAGGGTGGGCGGCAGATTGAGACATGCAGATATACCTGAAGACTCCAAAAACCCAATAATATTAGACAATCACAGCAATTTATCCATACTTATCGTGAAGGATGCTCATATCAAGTCTTTACATGGTGGAATTCAAATGATGATGGCCTACCTAAGAACTAAATTTTGGTTAATCAAGGCGAAAACTTTAATCAAATCCAGAATCCGCAAATGCTTAATATGCTCCAAACATAGTGCTGCAACAAAAAATCAACTTATGGGTGACTTACCAAAAGTCAGAGTCACTCCAGCCAAACCATTTCTAAACAGTGGGGTGGATTTTGCAGGACCATATCAAGTTTTACCATCCAAAGGCAGAGGAGTAAGAACGAATAAAGCGTATGTTGCAGTGTTCATTTGCATGTCCACCAAAGCCATTCACCTAGAAATGGTCGGCGATCTCACAACTGAATCTTTCATTGGCGCTTTCAAGAGGTTCGTCGCCAGACGGGGAAGATGCTCACAGATATGGAGTGACCAAGGTAGAAATTTTGTAGGAGCCAATAAGGAACTGGCAGCTGCTTGGAAGGAGGCAAAATTTGAACTCGAAGGTTCAGTGGCAGAGTCACTTGCACTGGATGGAACGCAGTGGCACTTCATACCTGCCTACAGCCCTCATGTCGGTGGTTTGTGGGAAGCGGGCGTGAAATCTATGAAACATCACATGAAAAGAATTCTGACCAATCACCTAACATTCGAAGAAATGAGCACCTTGCTTTGCCAAATCGAGGCATGCTTAAACTCCAGGCCACTAAGCCCAATAGATGATGAAGACACAGACAACATAACACCCTTAACACCAGGCCATTTTTTGATTGGCGAAGCACCAATTAATGTCCCTCAACCTAATCTTAAAGACGTACCAATTAGCCACCTGTCACGCTGGAGGCACATGCAGAAGTTGATTGGAGATTTCTGGCATAAATGGCAAGCAGAATACCTAACCAGCTTACAGCAGAGGCCAAAATGGCTCAAGCGATGCAAGGAGCTTGATATTGGCAACATTGTACTCATCAAAAATGATCAACTCCCTCCTGGCAAATGGGCGTTAGGTCGGATTGTTGCTAAGCATCCAGGTGACGATGGTGTTACAAGAGTGTACAGTGTTAAAGGTGGTGACAGTGTAGTTAAGCGAAGCTTTAACAAGTTGTGTCCTTTGCCTATAGACATTGATGATTAAAATTATGTTTGATGTCCCAATGTAACCAAATCAGTTTATATTATTGCCTTTATATAAATGCATGAGTAGTTTCATTAGGGTCTATGACTTGTGCATATACGTTTATAATGAAATCTAAATTAATTAGTTACTTAAGTTTATGATTTATAAAGGTCTTTATAAGCCCTTGGTGGGCGGCATGTTCGAACCATTTAAAACCATACTGTATGCATGTGTGTACTTATAACTATGTGTGTGTGAGACACGATCCTATGAAATAAGTATGAACGAGTAGCTAATTAGTATCGAAATAAACCCATAAGAAGCAACACCTCTTTAAATTAATCTACGTCCTTACAAACAAAACTAAACCGTATTAACAAGGAACAGTTGTCGTTCTTCATAAATAGGTACTGCTAGCGCGGTCGCAATGCTTATTGCCTTAGCAGCTGGCCAAAATAGGTTAAATGAGAAAATTAAGGAAGATCAAAATAGACTTGACGTTCATTCATACCATGTGTGGTCTGTCTGGATTAAATTAAATTAATAAACAATGAATATACTGAACACACACTCTGCCAATCTTCTTAATAATGTGGATTTGTCCTATATTTTAAGTAAGTAGTATTTAGTTATGCAAAGAAACAGGTGGTAGGTGCAGCATGAACTATCCAGTATACAGGATGGCACGGACATCGACGCGCAAACTCTGTTTCATACAAAAGTGCAATACCTACGCGGTCAAAATGTATGGATTTTTTTTTTATAACCTAGGTACGCAAAATTTTACCATGTTGGGGTCCAGAATCATGTACTGAATCCATGGTAGCAGGTTTCGTGTAAGTGCCTGTCGCCTTGTATTGTATAAGTACCTTATAAGTAGGTACAAAAAGAACGCACAAAAGAGGCAACAAAGGAGGAACTTCAAGATCCATAGCTGCACTGCATTAAAGGCATAGAAAAGGGCAGAGTTATTTCATCAGCAGTGGCCATCTAAGGGTTAACATAAGCACATCACCAAGCACCGACCTTCATCAACAATAGGCACTTACGACTTAATAAAAGACAAGTACCTTTTGTGATATCATCTTAGTCAACAATCGACCTCAACCCTTAAGACCCCGCAGACAGGCGTGACGCGACTCTAGTAGAACAATTTCCATAAAAATATGGAATGGAATGGAAATTATTCTACCAGAGTTGCGTCGCACCGTCGAGTCACGCCTGTCTGCGGGAGCCTTTAATTGCAGTGGGCCTACCTAAACGCGTGACAGAAACGTAACGAAAATTCGAAAGATTTCTGAATCGAAAATTGGTAAGTACCTACATCTCTATTTTAGCATTTTGGTTTAAGTTTACGAGCACAATTAGTATCACTCTTGATTTTCAATTTAAAAAATTGTTCAGTTTTACGTTACGTTTACTCCGCGCGTTTTTGCTAAGCCCAGGGCCTCTGTAGTCCCATAAACTGTCATAAGAGGATCACATAATGCAAAATGAGACGGTATCAATTACATTCTCCGTTGCGCATACGAATGCCATCCCGATGCGTTCACGCACTGCGCTTGCTAAGAATAATGTTTGTTTTGCGCCATTTTTGCGCATTTTTATGAGGTGCGGCTAAAAATAGACGGTTTGAAGTCGTAGGTGTGGCGTTAATGGTGTGCTTTATATTGAAATGCTATTGTTTCTGTAAAATATATGTTGATAAAGTTGAATCTCAAAATCTACTCGTAAATTTGGACAGGGTTTTTGTCACACGCTGTAGGTAGGTATAGCTAGTTGGATAAAGTGTTTGTTGCTTTTTCATTTATTTTCCTAAAACCCAACGTCGAACAGTTCCTGAAACAAACTAAGAAGAGAAGAACATTATTCATTATTCCTATAAAAAATCTTTTAGGTACGTTGCACTGTCTCAGATCCATAAGTAAATAGGTACATGCCAATATCGTCTATACGCAGAAAACCAAGAATAAGTTAATATTCTGGTAAGTGTCTCACCGCAGGCCTGCATTACCGATTTATGGGCAAAACGACCACTTTATACTAATATCAAGTAAATGTCGGACTTTTGTGTAGGCATGAGCAGTCGGTTTCTTAATTTTATGTGGCAGATTTATTGGATTTTGGTCAGTTTGCAATGTTTACGTTTAAAGGAATCTTAGGTCATTCAGCAAGGTGACAGATTGGCTCTCTACCTGAAGTATTGTGATGAGGGACTTTTAAAAGCTTATATTTTTCAAAAAACGTCTCATCAAACTTTCCATAACTTTCCTGCCTTTTGACAAGCTTCATGAGAAACAAAACAAACTGCATAATTCAACAGTTTATCAAAGTTCACACGCACGATTTGAATAATATTACATATATTATTATAACGCACGGTGTCCACCGGGATAAGCAGAAATATTTAATCAAGTTCTCATCTTTGAATAGTTGGCTCGCTCGACGCACCGGTAATATCTACGTGCTTTACATGAAAGTCAGTGTTACATATTTTCTCTTTTTCCCACGACATTATTCATTTTAATGTGTTATGTCTTACAATACAGCTTTCTCGATATTCTTTACATATTATTATAATGGTGTAACGAACAATGGGTACCTACGGTTTGGTTTTTTTGGCGAAGGTAATTATTGTGTCTGAAGTCTAGATATTGTTTTTCAAACTTTATCATGGCACCTACTTATCCGGTTCTCAACTTTCATTTTCTAATAAGAAAAAGTATTCAAAAGACCAATTCAGACACAGTCTACATGGTCCTCACATGATCTGACTGAGATTATATGTCTGGACTCTGGACTTTAAAAGACACTGACCTCTAAGTATTTTTTCGGCCTTTCTTCTCAGAGTAGTTGGATATGAAATGCCCATCTCATCTTTAATAGGTTTTAAAATTATGGTTGACGAAAAGTGTTTGTACAAATCTACTTACAAAAATGCAATCAGTTTGTTAATATGGGGTCAAAAATCGCATTGAAGAAACACCTAGAATATTTTAAGGGTGCAGCAGTCATTCTGCAGTCTCGTTCTCGTTTTCCTGTTAAAATAAAAACGCAAAGTTATGGATAGCTGAAGGAGCAAGTCACGCGATTACCAATTAGCTAAGTAGGTAGTTCCTTTCTTTTACCTCAGCTCATCGGAACTTGCTCTTCAATTACAAACCGAAATTAGGTAGGTTATCTTGCGATCAGCCAAGCCTTTGTCATAGATAAATCGCACTAAAAATTTGTTTCCCATCCCTATACTTTGGAACTACGGATCTGCGTAACACACATAAAATGGCGATCGAGCGCAATGCCTTTAATTTTGACAGTTCAGCCACGTTCATTGCGTCATTTACGTTGTCGAGCAGACGAATATATTAAACCTATGAAGCAATGGATTAAAAATATCGTTACGCAATTAGGGTGCTGGTCTTTTGAGGACATTTGAGTCAATTTCTTTTTCGGGGCGAATCATTTCCCCGAAAAACAAGCAGTTTTTTTAAATATATTTATTCTGATTTGGTCGTATTTGATCTTAGATGACGAAAGTTACAAAGATGCATCGAGCGAGGGTGTCCCATACTTATATACATCAGAACTCATTTCTTATACTGTTCAAGAATATCAACTGGTTTTTATAAAGAAAGGAAATAACATAACAGTACCATAGCGTCATATTCCACCTCTGTCAGTCAGGGAGGTCCGTTACGGATGGGCGCTAAACAATCTAATTAGTGACGCGGTGCGCCTGTGTCATGCGTGCGCGCAGCTTTGTCACTGCTTTGTTATTAATATTAAATTTGTATGGTGTTATGGGCTTGTGAAGAGATTTGAAATTATGTATTTTGTATGAGGCTTTTATTAGTTTATTTGATATTTTATTAGTCCTTATAGTGTGGTCTCTCAATAAAATTTCAATAAGGAAATGAGAGATTAGTTTCGTAGATGTTTTCCGGAAAATACTGTGTTGTAGGCTCCATACGAAATGAAATGTTCTAATTTCACTTTGATTTTGTCGTAGGAAAAATAATCACATAATAATCATCAAGGTGGGTTTTTGTTACCGGTTCCCTGAATCCCAAAGTCATTGCAGACTGCTGAGCATATTAAGTACCTAGTAGTAGTACCAAGATAAAAACCAAGGATTTGCGGTTTTTAAACAAACCTTTTCAGCCATGACTCATTTTCTTCACCTCAAAACGCTGTTTTATGTTCAATTTTACTAAACAGCATAAAGATCTAGATACGCAACCGCAAGCGCAGTTATACGGTAAACCGTCCCAGAATCGGAATGACTCGAAATAAATCGGTTGTCACGAACATTACCGATTAGAATTTCACTCACACACACACACACACAGCGATAGTTCTCATCATACTAGTGAGTCATCGTGTGAATGGTAACTTTTCCTCAAAACGCGACGTGGAGCAATTTGCCGGTCCCAGTCGTCTCAGTAGTGTCTGTGGGACAAGATGGAAGGAAATGAGGTTTGAAATGACATAGTTTCCAACGTTGCTGTCAAAAAGCATCAGCAAGCAGGGGTCATTGTACTCATCATTATGAACAACTTTCACTAGGGTACCAACACTGAAATCGCGAAAAAAAAATCAGCTGTTCCCTACATTTTGACGAGCTATGCGAACATACCTAAATGTAGGGGGCACAGCTGATTTTTTTTGCATTCGAATTACTTACTCCAAACTGAAAATACTGGAATGGTTTACCTATTGAAGGACTGTCATCATCGCTACAGTCTATCACTTGTACATTCGCAGGCTGGTCGGCGCGGGCGTATGGTTGTGATGCGGCTCGCACGCGGCGCTACCACGAAACTAAGTTAAACATCGCTTCCGTACAACATTGTTACCGAGATTATGGCATTGTTTACTATTTGTTTGTTTCGCTTACCTTTATTAGATAATGTCTGCTGAATAAATGACTCTGAATGTTATTGCAAATAACCACGTCGGATGGGCGGCCGCGACAAAGGTGATTCTTTTTGACATATAACAGCCGCGCTTGGCAGATACATTATGTTATTTAGATTAGCAGATTTATTACTTTTTATTATTAGCAGAAACGACTTATTATCACGTATATTTTTAAAGTAGGTAGGTAATAAAAATGCGCCTGGGCCTTCCCTTAGCATAATCCCAAGGTATGACATGTTACGATTGGGTATTCTATGATAATTATGATATAGAGACAAAGCGTTTATTCCATTGATTGTACATTGCCTCAAAATACAGTAGCTCCGCCTAAAATGCTGCATCATTTGGGGGTCTCATGATGATGGAACTAGCTTCCGCCCGCGGCATCGCCCGCGTGGTATGTCGATAAAAAGTAGCCTATGTCCTTCCCCGGGATGCCATCTATCTCCTTGCCAAATTTTATCGAAATCCATTCAGTGGTTTAAGCGAGAAAAGGTAACAGACAGACAGACAGACAGACAGAGTTACTTTCGAATTTATAATATTAGTATGGGTTACAAACCTACCTATATATGGATCTACGATGCAGATGTATTCCCTCTTTGACCTTTTTAGCTCTTCTTTCATCTATTCCTATTACACAACATTGATGTAGATCCACATACGGCTAGTTTCACATCATTAGCGATCTCGGCTTGTGAGTAATTTCAGTGAACTGAAGCCGAGTGCACACGAGCCAGTGAGCTAATGCTCTGACCCCGATACAGATGGTACCTATTGGGCGACACGGCCGCCATGTGATCATACCTAGCGAGGTCTTGTATGATATTATACGTAGGTAAGCATAAAAGAGAGCTGAAAAAACACTTTTTACTTACAAAAAAAAACAACCGACTTCCAAAAAAAACACTAAATAAGTGAAAAATAACTTTAACTTCGGAAGTCGGTGTCTTTGCTTTTCAATTTTCGTTTTTTGCCACCGACTTCCGAAATTAAAGTTATTTTTCAATTTTTTTGTGTTTTTTATGGAAGTCGGTTGTTTTTTTGTAAAAGGTTTTTAGTTTTCACTTTTTAGTTATGGTACCTACCCCACACAAATTCGAATACCACTACCTGCTATGTAAATAACAGTGACGGAGTCAAATAAGATTATGTCGTCTACATTGACTAAGAGTGGGAAAATACTTAATTATTGAAGCTAACTCAAAAACTACGCAAGCAAAGTTAATAAAATTTATATGGGACCACCTCTGAAGCATAACCTTCCAAACAAAAAAAGAATAATTAAAATCGATTCATATTCATAATCGCGTAACATACACACAAAAAAAAAAACAAGTAATAAGAACTAAAACCCAACTACGACTTAAAAGGTATAAACAAGACACCACAGACAGACAAATTAAAAATCCGGAGTCACACGTGTTAGCGAATAAATCGAACAGATTACGTGTGACTCCGGATTTTTAATTTGTCTGTCTGTGGTGTCTTGTTTATACCTTTTAAGTCGTAGTTGGGTTTTAGTTTTTATTACTTGATTTTTTTTTAAATTCTTTTGGGGTTATAATGTATATATTTTTGAAATGTGCTCATTAAGTCCTTTCATTTGATACCCAACATGGTACGATTAAACCATATTTTTTTTTAAGTTCCTCACTTTATGTCCTCTAGAGGGCGCCATTTTTAATTTAATGTGACTTCACATAGCCTATAACCAGCGACAATCACAACGCTTCTAACGATACCTCATTTGTCAAATTGTGATAAGTGGTTTGTAAGATAGGAGGGAACAGATGAACATACATACATACATACCGGTCAAATTCATAACCCTCCTTTTTTATTCGCCGTAGTCGGGTAAAAAAAGAAAAAAGAAACATACCTACAGACGAATTGAGAACCTCTTCCTTTTTGAAGAAGTCGGTTAAAAAGGGAGGAAGCTTTACTCAGCAGTGTGTAAAAGAAGGCTGCCAATGATGAGTATGATGATCAGACAGGGAAATTCATCATGCCTAGCTTTTTGCAAACTGTTCGGGTCGGCTCCAGTCTAACCGGATGAGTTTGAGGGCCTACACAAAGTGACATTCTATCAGCGATAACGATGATGGAAAGGTGAAAATGAAAATGAAAAATTTGAAAAAAAAAAAGGAATTGGAAAATTGGAATGTGTTGTGAAAATGTATTGGATTGACATAAACTATCAATAAGCTTATTTCAATCTTGTTAAAAGTCGTTGTAGAAATACGAAACGCTTTGAAAGCGATTGCCACGTCTAGACCCTCTGATTACCAGTAGATATTGTTACATGGAGCGACTGCCTATCACTGACATGTACAACTCGGTTACTGGGTAACACGATACCCCTGCCAGAGGAATTCTAGGCCGATTATAGAAAAAAACAGATTGATTTAGCAGAACGGAAAACGATTTTCTTATCACAATAGCAGGTCTTCCTTGAAGTGCATAATTATTGATTATTTATGAACGATACCTATTTGAGCTCAAACATTTTGCTCAGTAACTGGACTATCAGACAGAAATAGAAATACGAACATCACTACATGAACTGAAAGACCAATATGCCTTAATCATAATTTAGTCTGTATGAAATTAAAAAAATAACGATTCTTATAAACTTTATTGAAGTAAAATAAACTTAGAATTGCGCTCGAAGCCCAGGTCATTACGGCGCCCCTCGCCCATACACATTAATTTGCACAGTGCCATGTGAATCTACCACACGCTTCCTTCAATTACTCGCTTTTTACCGACAGTTTTAACCTAAGGATAGGTTGTACTGCAATTCTTCTAACAAAAGGTTTTAAGACAAAGTCCCATTGAAGGCAGAGAAGCGGAATAAAAGCAAAAACTATTTTGTTAGAACGAATAGTGTCTGATTTAGCGTAAATGAAAGTCAGTACAAAACTGATTAAAAAAAAGATTTACATAAGTTTATCATTATAAAAACACACATGAGTTTAAAAATATGCATGCCTTATGTATGACAAACGTTTTTTTTGTTTTTTGTAGGCATTTCGCAGGTCAACCTTGGAGCTCCTAAGGCCTCCAGGTAGGGCATAAAACTTATAAGCTAAGTGACTATACACGCTAAGGGCGTGTACGTGTACGGAGTACCCAGAGGGGTTCGGACCTCGACTTAGGGCGTCGCTGGGGGAGGACAGCAAGGGATAGGCTGGATTGGATTAAGATTATTTGGTGATGAATTTTGCTCAAGCAAGGGTCGGGTCGGGTATAGATGAGGGCGTCGCAGCGGGCCTCGGCGGCGAGGACGGAAGGCCGGCTGGGCCGGCTGGGCCAGCTGTGGATTGGGCGTGACAATTATTATGAGATCAGCAAGAAAAAGTAAAAAAATCGCCGTGTATATGAAAGTAGCTCATACATAAGTAAATATTATATTAGCTGTTCAAAAAGGTAGCTGAACTGGGTAAGATGCACCGGATGTAGGTACTTACTTATTTTTCAGTATTACCGGAGCGGAGGCTGTTTTCGCTTTCTCGCTATCCGCTCCGCTCATGCCTTTGCTCTACTTTCTGTGTGACGTGGATTCGCATGTCGTTTTTATGGGTCAGTGGTCACGACACTCTTTTGTTTTGTTATTACGATTGCAAAACCAGTGAGGGGCATTTGCAATGAGCGTGAAATGTTAAAAAGGTCTAATTTACGCGTTAAAAAATTAATGAAAGCAGTTTTTTTTTGTACTTGTAGGGTAACCTAACTTAATCCTTTGTATTATTTTAAAACTATTTCTAGATTTGTTTTTGCTATGTTGCAAGAACTGAGACTGGAGTTACCGACATAGCTTGCAGAGTATGCACTGAAGTGGTAGTGGCGTAGCCATGTTTGTCGAAGGACGGAAGGACCGATGGCCCGTAGAGCAGACGAGTCCTGGAGCGGAGACCACGTATTGGCAAGCGTAGTGTGGGACGTTCCCAGCTAGATGGACCGACGACATTAAAGTGTGGCTGGGACGGAGTGGATGCGGAAGGTGGAGGGCAGGGTGTTGTGGCGCAGCCTGGAAAAGGCCATGTCCAGCTGTGGATTGCGATGGGCTGAGTTGATTGATGTTGCAAGTCTTGGTCAAGACCTATAGTCGAAGGTCTACCTGTTACTCGATGGTTTCCAATAGCCTTATTTATCAGCGACTAGACAGTAATACCTACATAATTATAGCCTCTTATTCCGTAAGGATTTCCTTATAAATTTCTTCAGATATTCTTACAAAATGTTTCTCAATTCAGTATGCCACTTGGCAAGGGCTCGGGCTTGGAGGAGCTCGTGGCTAAGTAATAACAGCCGCTCGGGTCGATCCATCAGGTTAAGCTACGCTTGCCGGGGTTGGTCCGTGGATGGGTGATCATTTTCACATATCGAGACTCCTCCGTGCCTCGGAAAGCACGTTAAGCCGTTGGTCCCGGCTGTCATTTGTGGATCTTTGACAGTCGTTACGAGTCGTCAGAAGCACGAAAGTCTGACAACCAGTCTAACCAAGGGGTATCGTATTACCCAGTTACTGGGTTGTGGAGGTCAGATAGGCAGTCGCTCCATGTAAAATACTGGTATTCAGCTGCATCCGGTTAGACTGGAAGCCGACCCCAACATAGTTGGGAAAAGGCTAGGCAGATGATGATGACTTGGCAAGGGCCTCCTGCAGCGTTTTCTAAGGAGGTTCATCATATCACTAGATTTATTTTTAATCACGATCCCTCCTTTCTCTCTCACGTCTTCATAATTTCCTGTTATCATACAGAGAGATAGTTAGATCCATACTCACGGCTTCCCATGGGGGTTGGCAGAAACTACAGAACGCCACCTGTTACGATCCTTACATAATACATACCTTTTGCTCCGTTTACCTCCCAACAAGTGGGGGCCTAAAAAGGCCGCTTTGGCAGAATCATAGTAATATGATAATATTAAGAATCATATTTAAAATCGTAAAATTGACAATTCACAATAATAACTGCGTAAAATTCACAGCACGCAATTCATCTGTTTGACAGTTTTGTATGAAGATTCGTAAAAAGGTCCACATTCAGAGAGATAGTTGTGAGTAGATAATTAGAGAAGAATCTCGACACATATTAAATCATTTCAAAAGGGTGTCAATTCTATATTTACCAGCCCCATTAGAATAAATCAAACGTTCTGATGTTCCACCTCTGTTCTCTTCGCCATTCATCACCTGATGACAGCTACAAACGGGCGATGTGTCAGTTTTTGCGATCATTCATCATCACAGAACGCCCCGGAGTATGAACCCGGTATTTCCGGGCGTTTTTGCAAGTATTTGTGACATTCCTGAAATCCCTTAGGCGTGTAGGCAATTAGTACCTACCTTTCATTCGAGTCGTGAAATGAAACTGGCTGGATAGCACATTGTTGAAAAAGTAAAAATAAGTTGACAAAATAATAAAAGTCGAAAGTTTTGCTGGGACGCCATCTCACAATACTTAAACAATTTTAAATTATTTACGATTATTTATATCTACGTCAATTGTATATTATTTACGATACCTAATAAATATACCTACGACATTTTTATGTTTTTCTGCACACAATAAGGTGTCCAACCTGCCCCGCCTTCTCCCAACTATGTTGGGGTCGGCTTCCAGTCTAACTGGACCGTATATGGAGCGACTGTCTATCGGACCTTCACAACCAAGTTACTGGGTAACACGGTAGGCACTTCTTGGTAAGACTTAAAAGAAAGGTTTTCACACTTTTGGGCGTCTGACCCGTAAGGACTGTCGAAGATATGATATAAGAATGACAGCCGGGACCAACGGCTTCGTTAAGCAATGGATGATCACCCATCCAGAAACTGATGGTGGCAAGTGCAATCAACCCGTGCTTATCATTGAGCCACGAGGTGTTATATATGGAACAGACTATATTTATTACCAAATAAATAAACAACAGGTGTTAACCAAAAGCAATTATTTTTTCAATCAAAATAATTCTGCGATTGGGATTTTAATAATATTAATTCAATCATGAATAATAACGCAGCTATATAATGTAGGACTTTACGGTAGGCAACATTTTTTAGTATGATAATTATTATTTATGTATAATTAATACCCTTATGATTATGACCCATAATGATGTCACATCTTGCTAATATGCATTAACGTGCATTGAAAAGATTGGTTATAAATTTGATTGAATTGCTAGTCACAGTTTTTTTTTAAATTACCTAAGTCAATAATATTGATAACGTAGCCTCTGTACATTTTTATGTTCGAAGTATAATAGGTGAATAAAATAATTAAAATTCATGTTCTTTAAAAATTCGAACAAGACACCCTTCAAGCATTTTAAAATCCATAAAAATCACACAAAAATACTGAAATCTTTATCGGAAATGGCACATTACACCCCTATGATACTCGCCCAATTTTAGCAGACCTTCTTATGTTACACAATTCTTGAACAAAATATAGCGAAAGCTGGGGTCTAGTAAAACTGGTTGGTCTATAAGTAGCGATGTTAAAACTCAGGGGAGGATAAATAGTCGCGCGGTGTGGAATGACGGATGTCTTTACAAGCTAGCCGACTTGTCAGTGGGGATTGACGGACTGAGTATGCCAAACTTTTAGTTTGCACTCGTGCACAACTCCTTGTCACATTATTTTTATCATTAAAAAAGTGATAACTGTGGTCCAGTCGCTGGCGCGCTCGGTGTTCAGAGGGCCTAGACAAGTGACAATCGCTTCCAAAGCGTTTCGTATTTCTACAACGACTTTCAACAGGATTGACATAAGCTTTTCGATAGCTTATGTCAGCAGCTTGCGGGGGGTAATATTAGCGTAATGAAAGATGCTGTCTCAATTCTAATAAATTATTTTCCTATAGGGTTACTGTACAGGCGTTATGATTTTAAACGGGAAATAACTGAAGTAGGCAAGCATTGGTATGATTAGGTATGCAAACAATTCGAATTGGTTGAATGGATTTCTCATTGCATGATTTCTTTGATAAACGAAAAAAAGTTAAGGCAACATTGATTCAACATAGTAGCGGTTATTTTTTACTTCTTTAAAATATGGGCGAAGGCTTTCGATAACCGCAGATGTTCATTTAACATGCTCATAAAAATATATTGAAAGGAATCCTAGCTCCATTATTCATTATTAATCTCCCGTTACAATAATTAACGGATTAAATCTATTTTTATTTATTGAATAACTTAATTTATTAACGATGAATCTGAATGAGATTAGCGTTTGATTAGAATAATTATGTCAGTTATGCATTTGCCAAAAATATCAATATGCTTTTAAATATATTAAATAAATTATGTACAGATGAAAACATCCTCAACATCTAAATCTTAGTACCTATCAAAGAGTATTATAAATCAAATAGTATTAAAAATTTACTTATTAAAAGAGGCATAAGGTCAAGCGTTAATTAAAAATAAGTATCTTGCAATAATATACTGGCTACTTAATTACATAATTATTTATTATGGCTATTAGACGGGTTCCTTTATTATTAATTATTATTATTTGCACGCGTCGTCACAATAAACAGTGTCACAAGTTATTAATTAGTTATTAAAAAATTTAAACGTAAATTATTACATTAAGATGATAAGTTATTAATTGAAGATAATTTAATGAAGTTCTGTATTAATGGCCATATTGTTTTGTTTTTATTTATTGCTGGCTTATAAAACTATCAATTTGATCTCGACCATTGATCCCGTTCCTCAAGGTTTTTATGTATGTAGCTAGCAGGGGCTACTGAGACAAATAACTAGGTACCTATAGGTATTGTAGTTGACGCATTTAAAATTGACATCTTTCGAATTGGCACCGTTTGTTTCAGTAACTTAAAAATAAATAGGTTTTTACCAAAAAAAAACAACCGAGTTCCAAAAAAACAATACAATGTGAAAACAAAAAAAAATCGGATGTCGGTGGCAAAAACCAAAAAATACAAAACTAAAGATTTATTTTTCACTTTGTAGTTTTTTTTTGGAGGTCGGTTGTTTATTTTTTATTGTATAGGCCTCAAATGCGACTGAAAATCAATATTTTACATGAGTGCGTCTACCTAGTTACTTAAGAATACGTAATGTTGAGAACCACATCTTCATAACCGATAACATATCGTACGCGCGAAAGATAAGTGTATCCTCATCCTATTTTTTACGGTGAAATCAAAACTTTAGGGGTGCACCAAAAGTACCGTGGCACAAAAAGTGCCGTGTCAAATGTCAGTACCACGTGCCGTGACACTAAAATAACGCAAAACGTGTGTTTCATTTACGTGATGATTTTGTTATGATGTAGATACTTTATTTTTTACATGTTTTTGAAGGGAGTTTTTTGGGAAGCAGTATGAGTTTGGTAGATATGGTTTGGTTTAGCCACGGATATCTGTTTTTTTTTATTTAAGCTAACCTATAAAAATACATCACACAATCCAGCACACTGTAAAGATAAATTAATCTTACGCATTTTCATTTTTTGAGAAACGGTAAATATATTTCCTTATTTTTAACCTCTACGTGGAAGCTCTTGGCCTGTATATCACCTGATGGTAAGTGATGATCAGGCTGAAGGTGGAAGCGAGCTTCACCTGGAGTCCTCAACCACAACTGGCTATTTTACCTCTAACTGATGAAACACAACAATGCTGTTAACATTGTTGTTAAGGCTAGTTGTAGTAGCTAGCCAGACGGACTAAGAACAAGTTCTACCACCAACCAAACCGAGCAGAAGCTTTTGCCTCCACTTGGAATCGAGCTCGCGACCTCTGGGTCTGAGACAGGTGGTCTAATCACAGGACCATAGAGGCGGTTAGGTCAGTTTGATTTACGATATTCTATCAGCTTTTGAAATATTGGTCAATGGATGCAAGTGCTTTTTCTTTACAAATAAATGTCTAATATTATGACTAGGACTGTGAAAAAAAAATGCTGGATCAGTCTGTATTCATCTTGAGAATGAGAGGAAGTTCCTTTCTTTCCTTTTTTTGCTCATTTTCTTGTAGAGACAAGGTTCTGTTATCTGTAACTGATGTGGCTTCAGCAATTTCATTCAGAAGTCTTTCAAGTTGTCCTGTTAACCCAGTTTCATTGTCATTCTAAAAGTAGGTCTATTGGAACTTATTAGGTAGGTATGTGAAATGAGCATTTTAAAAATCTTGATTAGATAATTGTCAATCTTAAAATAAGCAGTTCTTCAACTTATTAGAAGTCACTATAGCCTTTACTTAACATGTCTCAACTGGGCCAAACCATCCATACTAATACAGGGTGAAATTTTATTCGTTTTAATCTTCATAAGACATTGTACTCATCATTATGAACAACATTCAGTATAGGGCCATCCCAGAAATCGCGAAAAAAAATCTGCTGTTCCCCACATTTCTGTTCGCATAACTCGTCAAAATGTAGGGAACAGCTGATTTCTTTTTTAAGTTTATTTCACTCTTTATTATGCCTAAGCCACCATTGTTTCAATGTTAATTTTAAATGCTCCTTTAATTATCCTGCTAATATTATAAATGTGAAAGTTTGTGTGTTTGTGTGTTTGGATGTTTGTTACTCAATCAGGCAAAAACGGCTGAATGGATTTGGATGAAATTTGGCAAACAGATAGCTTATAACCTGGATTAACACATAAGATACTTTTTATCCCGATATTCCCACGGGATCGAGACTTACGCGGGTGAAACCGCGGGGCGCAGCTAGTTTATTAATATTTGTCTGTCTATTTCGATGAAATTTGTCGCAGACTATACGCTTAGGACTTAGGATACTTTTTATCCCGATCATACGTTCCCGTGGGATAATTTCCAACCTCCACGTGGACGAAGCCGCTGTCAAAAACTAGTCGCTTATAATTTTTAGATTATTGGATCTTAAGTTAATATTAACCATTTTTTATAGCCTAAAGCTCGCCTAAACAACCATCACATTTCACTACAGTCAAGTGCCATAAAATGTACCGCTGCCAAAGTCCATTGTCCACTTCACCCAGGGTAATAACCGGGTAATAACCGGATTGCGGGTAAAGTGCCATAACTCACGGTTATTATCCGAACTGTCCGGTAATTAATTTGATTGCCGTTATTAATTAAAGTACGGGCCAGACAATTGTCTGTACCTGAAATATTGTTTTGAATCGGTACAGTGATAGGGAAATGTTTTTGAAGATTAGACGCACATATAATTTGGTACTTACCTATACTTATTAATTTTGATGATTTCTTGAGGGTAAAAGAAAAAGTAAAAGAAAGAGACAGATAATGCGTTAAATTGTAAATAGTTTGTTGCAGTTCACGATTTTCGACAGTATATTATAATCTAAGGGAAATAATACCGATAGATTATAATTATAAATTGACGAAGTTCCTAATTATACGGTGACATATACCTATAGCACTGATTTTGAGGAAAATATATGGATATTGTTTCATTAAAAGATTATAAGCAAAATGTTTGGCCCATGTGATGAAAACAGTGTATGCATAATGGCAATAACCGTGGCATAAGCTATTCTTATAAAGTTTATGGCTATATCAGAGAAGAAGAAATGGGAAAACAAATTCGAAATTCATATCTCACTTAGGTGTTTGTAACTCCACTAGCACACTCAGAAAATGTATTCCATATTTCGTATTAACGTACCTCTACCCTACATAGTTTTGCTATCAACCTAAAAGCTTTTCCCATTAAAAAATGTCCTGAAAACATCCTGAAAGTCTATTCGCTAAAAGCTCCACTGTTGTCCCATGCATATTTAATTCAATTTGTCGGCACTCTGTACGCGATGGTACACAAGCCATTAGCCAGGCCAGACTCCGAGCTATTGATCTGGCTAAATTTACACTCCCCGCCTGGATTATTGAGCAATTTGCGTCCGTTATGGGATAGCTGTGGACACCATAGTGTGATGGTTATGTTTTGTGTGGTGTTGGTTTTATGCCACTTATATGTAATGTCAATATACGTGTGATGTATATATATGTATGTATATACTTCCATTTATTTATTTGGACAACAAAAAAGTGAACTTTTTACAACAAAAAAAACAACCGACTTTAAAAAAACAACTTTAATTTCGGAAGTCGAAAAAACGAAAATTGAAAAGCAAAGACACCGACTTCCGAAATTAAAGTTATTTTTTTGGAAGTCGGTTGTTTTTTTATCTTCTCAGTTTCATATAATTTCACACATAAAGAACACTACGGTATTTGTTTTAATCAAATAGTGTTTGGATTGGACCTGTATGTTGTCCGCTCTAATAACAGTCTTACTACAAACTAATAACGTATAATAAATAATTAAATTAAACTCGATGTGCCAACCTAATTGATATGGCTAGACCATTTCATAATATTGCAATATTATACCAATGGTATGTCTACCCCATAGCCCGTCATAATAAACTGGTGCTGGCTACAATATTCCTCATTATATGAACATAATTTGGTAGTTTACACTCCATTCTCAAAACATGCTTTGGGAATTCAAGCATTATGCAGCAGATAGAAGAAAACAGTGGGAAACAACAACATAATTATAGTTACTAGGTATTATAGTATTTTTACACATCATCTAAATTTTTTTTTTAATATTCGATGCGGCTTAGAATTTTATTAATTTTTTCTGTTCCGATTTTAATTGTATAAGTATGTAGCTCAATAAGTAAGATAAAATACTGTTAATCAACTTTTGTCGCTAAGTGTCCATATCCACATGTCATGCCCTATATTTATGTAACACCACAATCATGGGAGATACTTCCTCTATATATTTTTTACCGTTTCCGTTAAGAAGTCAAAAGATCGTTAGTTTATCACAGTGCACAAAAAAAGTATATCCATCGTCGTTCGTTAATTTATCTTCACGTAAATTTCGCACCCTATTGATGTGGTTAAAAATATAATCGTCGGATATGTCTGTCGGTATGAACTGTAGGGGCTAAGAAAAATATACGGAAGAAAGAAGTAATCAGTAAGATTTTTAATTTAAGTTAAAAATAAAATACATGTAAATAATACCCAAGTAAAAACAATGTTTATTGCTAAGCAATAAAGATCTGAATTGGAATTGTTAAGGCATGATGATAGATGGTACGAAGTTAAAAGGGTCGCAACTTATGACTTTGAATTATTAAAAGAACATAAAGGTAAATCAATTAAGTTATTTCACTTTGATCGGATTGTCTAAGTAACATCTGAAGCTACAAATCTGAGAACTGTATCATCTAAAAATCTAAGATGTTCATACTGCATTTTTTCTTTTTACGATAGGTACGGTACGGTTAGCTGATTCAGGCATGACTTTGCGGAAATCCATACCAAAAAAATACATTATAAAAATTATAAATATATCTATATACTTATATTTATATCTACGTCTTTTGTATTTGATTGGTACTCTGTACGATAAACTGTATGGAAAATAAAATGCCAAGAAATATGTCATGGACAAGAGATAACATTCTGAAAAGCCATGCTCCTACTAACATAAAATTCAATGCTGAAAGCTCGGTACTGTCAACTTAACATAACTATTCAGAACTGGGTCAATATTTAGTCAATAATATAAGTTAACTTTGCAAATTCCTGCGTTTTGCTGGGAAATCGTACAAAACAGAGAAGGATTTACTCATTTCTACAAAAAAAAATCAAACTATTTTTTTGATAGGACTTTACTGACCTGCCTGTGATTCTATTACTTAAATAGAGATGAGAGATGATCAACCTTTCTCTTTAAATTCTAGAATGACTTCGTTCCATTCAAAACCTGTCGGTGTAGCAATTTCCATCCTCCTTGATCGAAAAGGCAGATGATTATTTTAGCTACTTCTTCTAGTCTTTCTGTAAAAAATTCACCGTGAAAGCTTAGGTGAAGTGAGCTCGGAGTAAATTGTCAATCCACCGGATTGATACTATTGATTGACACTATTGACAGCTCACTTCACCTAAGTTTTCAGGGTAGATTTGTGATTTGTGTGAATTTTTACAGAATATATCGGCTGATGTTTTTAAATTTTCTGTCTCTTTCAGTTAGTCCATATGCTTTTTAACCCCCGAAAAAAGAGGTTGGTTATCTTCCTTTCCTCTATTTTCCGATCCATTAACCTATTATATATATATATATATATATATTTATATATTTATATATATATATATATATATTTGTAATCATGTTTTCGAAAGCGGCTCTAACGATTTCGATGAAAGGTGCAATATTTACGGGGGCGAGAAATCTATCTAGCTAGGTCTCACATCTGGGAAAATTCGTTTTCCCTACTTTTACCCAGGTACTTATAATTAAATGACAAATCATTTTTCCTCGACGTTTCGTTTTAAAAAATGACTAAGGCGGGGTAAACAACATGTTCTTTTACATTTCAGTGTCGAATAATTCCTTAACCCCGTATATAATGTCATTGCACATTATTCTGATAATATTCGTGACACACAAAGTTCATCGCTCGATTTATTCGCTCGTTCAGCAATAAGTTTCGTGAATCAAAGTTATATTGCATTCAGCCTCCGTTTGCTTTGAATTATGTCTTTTTTATTTACTTTTAAAATAAACTACCATCGTTGAATGGAATAATGGATCGTTTTGAGTTTATTTGTTAGTTCATGATGTTTTTAGTAGATACCATTTTTATGTGTGAAAAGGAGAGGACTGAAGGCATTTCGCTTCCAATTGTACAATAAAAGATTTTCTGTATTGCTTTAATTCTAACTAATATTACAAATGCAAAAGTGAGTTTGTTTGTAACATTGGATACTTTTTATCTCGGTAGTACGTTCTCGTGGAATAATTTCCGACATCCACGCGTGCGAAGCCGCGGTCAAAAGCTCGTATATCATAAGTTACTCGATGATGCTAATACTATCTTATAGAATAATAACTGTTTTCTTCTTCAGTCTTCTAACAATATACAATACGTTTTTAGATAATTATATAAAAAAACAAAAAAAAAAACATTATAAATATAAAAATTAGTAGCCCATCGGCATCAGGTTCAGGATCCAAGCTGCCGGTGGTCAGGGCTCTAGGGAGAGGAACCTCCTCACTATGCGTGCCGTGTCCAGAAGTACTGCTTTCTCAATCAAGCCCTTGACCCAGCCGCGCAATGAGTATTATTATTAATGGTAGTGTGGCGTCACAGAAAATCCTGTCATCACACAAAATCCTGCATCGCGGAAGGGAACGGCACCAGATCTCCATTTTTGAACCACCAAGATCATCATGTAAAAGATTTCCACCAAGAAATCAATCAAAGAAGAAGAAACCTTGAATAAACGCAATGAAAACCACCATAATATAATAACCCGCAGCATAAACCTAGCCAACTTAAACAAAATAAGACGTAAAAATTTGAAAAGTTTTCAGACGATATCGAGTCGAACGAGTCGCGACTTGCGTGACTCCGCAATAGTAATAGATGACAGAAACAAATTGCTTTTTCAATGTTGCTTCAACAAATAAACTAGTTTTGATGACAGTTCTAAAGGGAAATTAGATTTGTGCGGCGAATAAAAATGGTTTTCATATTAGTTCAAGTAAAGATTAGGTACAAAAATATCAATCGAATTATTTTTGTGAAGGATAGATAGTATTGATGGATTGGAACTGATACAACAACGGGCCAAAGGGGCTCAAGGTAGGAAAGGAAGGTCATAGGTCCAGGTCCAGGGTCATCTCTACATATAGAGGGACAAAGCTTTCGACAGGGTCACAATCTGTCATGAACCCCTGGCAACCCAATAAAGGTGAGGATGGACAGGAAAATATACAGTTGGAAGGGAACGGCATTTGAGAAAAATTTAGAGTTTTTTCTTGTATAATTCAATTTATTTTTCCAGTTTGTGTCGCGTCGGCTGAACCTGAAATATTCACGTGAGTAAATTCTATATTACTAAATCAATTTTCCAAACGTTTGAATGAAATTGCTACTCCAAAACCGGAAAATCTAAACCCAAGATTACAACATCTGTTGCCATATTTAGACCTATCCCAATGAGCCGTTTAGTAAGCTTATAAATCCACCATAACAGTCTCAAATAATTCACAATAGCTACAGGCAAATTGATCCGAATTGCGCGGGCGGGTACATAGCTTTCATAATGCGCAAGAGTCGATGCACGGAGAAAGTGCGCCGTGGGTAGACTTGGGTATGAACAGAGTCTGATGACGAGCGAGTTGTAGTGAGCTGATTGTGGGAAATTGTAATTGGGTCAGTCGTATCAAATGTTGCAAAGTGGGTCTTAAATACGATAGTAAACTTCGTGGTACTCATATTTGTTGAAACTGTGTTTGGAATAGATGAGATCCTTGTAGCAATTGTTACTTTGAACTCTATTGCTATGCCTGCTATCTGGTTTGAATTTTACGGACAATAGGGGATCGACAAGTGGCAATCGTTTTCAAAGCGTTACGTATTTCTACAACGACTTTCAACAGGATTGACAAGCTTTTCGGTCGTTAGCTTATGTCAGGCCAAGGACCTTTGTATTATAAAATACATACTAATTCCATGCATATGTCAGTCCCATTAATTTTAGCATTTCCATCATGGTTATCGCTGTTTGAAGATGTCACATTGTCCAGGCCCTCATGTGTGGCATCTTTAGAGGTTATATAGACCTTATAGCGGCGGTGTACGAACTCCTTCGTAGTAACAGAGCTCTGTGGCGGGCTGTGACAGACGTCGCGATGACAAGGGGCTTGCCATGAGGCCTGACCGGCACGTATGCATGTAAGAAACGTGAGAAAACACAAAAGTTTACCCTCAATGGAAGCAGTTTCCTTGTGTATAGCGGCGGTGTACGAACTCCTTCGTAGTAACAGAGCTCTGTGGCGGGCTGTGACAGACGTCGCGATGACAAGGGGCTTGCCATGAGGCCTGACCGGCACGTATGCATGTAAGAAACGTGAGAAAACACAAAAGTTTACCCTCAATGGAAGCAGTTTCCTTTTAACCGACCCACCCCGACCACAACCTCATGTTTCGTTGAACTTGTTCTGAAAATTACTCTATCACTTGCCGCAACGACAATATTTCGATAATGTGTGAACGTCAATAGGTCCCCGCGTGACTATACTGACTATGTTGACCAACGCTGAAGTTTATGTTCGACTTGAAGAAAGGAAAGGTTTTACGTTGATGACATCAGTAGGACATGTTGGTATTCCTTTTAAACCATCGGATCTTGGACAGCGGTTTTCTGCACGGAAAATGCGCCAGGCTAGCTACCGGCCGCGACTTCGTCCACGTGGAACAAACATTTCCTATGGCACTCGGTAATAGGTGATAATAGTGTAGCTTTTTATTACTGAAAGAATTTTACAATCGGTACAGTACTTCCAGAGAAAACCTTTTACAAAGAAAACCTTTTACCTGTTTATAATATTAGTTAAGATATTGACGATAAGCACTGATAATAATTCACTGACTAGAATAAACGATGCATAGTTGTCTTTATTTAAAATAACCTTGAAACCGTAGCAGACAATCGGCTGATTAATAAACCCATAAATAATATTATTGGTATTCTAATATCTCATTTATTTACATGTACATATAATCACAAATGAGTAACTCCATTGTCAAATCTATCATCATCAGCTTATCATCCAACGTACAGCGGTTCTACAGCTAAATCTATACATAATTATAAATTAAAGTTTTCGTGTCTGTCTTAGCATCGTTGCTCAAAAAGCCGCTAAGTTGAAGTGGGACCGTCTGCTTATGCCCAATGAGCTGTGAGTCAAAATAACCACTATGTTGAGCCCTAAGACAGCTAAGAAGGCGTCGCGACTCGCGGCAGAACCCCGTAGAAGATGACAGGACGAGCCGGAAAAAATAAACGGTTCAAATTAGCCCAGTATCGAATAAGTAGTGGGATAATGGAGGTTAACAGTAACAGATAATAAAGAAATCCAGATGTTTTGTCAAGTACCTAGTAAAAACCGTGATAAGCAGGTCGCTTGTAAATCAATAAGTTAATTTTATTAATATCATTCACACATTAATTTAAGTAAATAATGGCAAATCACCCCATTGCCTAATTAATAACAAATGCAAACGAATGTTAGTCATCCGTATCGTTGGCTGCAATCTGCATATCTGTGACGTAACATAGGCTGGGAGGATCGCGGCGCTTGCGCAAGTCTGCGATTTACTCGCACGTTGCGATGGAGGCTTTGAGAAATGTTTATTTACTTAATATTAAGGTATTTTATCTTACCCAACCCTTCTTCTCTCGTGTCGTAACAAATTGTTTGAAAAGAGATTATGTTGCAGTGTTAAAAAAAATAGCCAGTAAAAAAAGTCCTAGCCCCGACTTACGAGTTCTAGGTCGTGGGCACTCTTGGGTTCAAATCAGTAAATAATTTCATCACCACTACTCTCAAAACGGTGAAGGAAAACATCATGAGGTAACCTTTGACATTTACCAACCCGCACTGGGCACGCGTGGTAGATTACCGCAGCCCACTCTCTCTCGGAGAGAGGAGGCCTGTGTCCCAGCAGTGGGAACATTAGAGACTGATCATGCTGATGCTTATGCAGCAAGGTCGTAGCGGGACTGGTTGTCCAGGGTGCGCTAGAGGTACATTTAGGTAGGTATCATATTATATCTCTTGTGGAAACATTTCTTAATATCCCTTGCTTTGTAGTTCTTTGTATCTTTACATCTTTTCCTTTTTTGTATCAATATGCTTTATTTGTGTCGCAATTGTGGCAAATCAACTTTTCTTCATTTTGTCTCGTCATCGGCTTTTCCATTTGTACTATATACATGTGTGTTTTGTGTTTCATAGTAGTTAATCGCAACTTGTACAAGAAAAAACAAATAAAATAAAACACTGTCGCTTATAAAATTATTCAAATACTATATTTACTTATTTTAATTTACAATTATAAATACCTTTAAGTTCATAATACTCAAGCCTTACTAAATCACTGGTCGTACTTTATACATGGTATGGATTTTTATGAGCTATCACAATTTATTTGTCACTTCTGTAAAGTAGATTTAAAAAATACTAGGTGACCATAGTTATAAAATATTTCACAGTATACCTATCCCTTTTACTTAATTCGGTTACAGTTTTTACAGTTATTTGAACAGTTCTAGTAGTAATCATTATAATTTAAATCTATTAAAATCCTAATTAAAACTAAATACTATCACAAAACCTTGTAATTTGCGAAACTGCGAACCGTAGGTATTTGTATAACTTGTGCCTAAATGTTTGTGTAAGATAGCAAAGGTCCAAAATGGAATTAATTACAATATGCATATTTTGAAATGCTATGCTAATATGCTATCGAAGACTTTTCAAATTAGAACCCGAATATTTAAATAGTCTATAAAAGCTTGCGCATCGAATGCGCGTCGATTGCGCGTTTTCTGCCTTGAAAATGCAGCATTCGTTGCGTTTGCAACGTGTACACGCGTTTCGGAGGCGCGTAAAAAAACGCCGTGTGCTTAGGCCCTCAAACCTAACTGCAACCAGGATTTTGGCTAATAGTCGATCGTAATTTCGCAAAATCACAACATAGGTAACTTAAATTTCTTCATTATCATTAATTTCCCGTTCCCTCCTGAGTCTCCACAAGGATCGATCTCCTACTTCTATTCCTTCTCAAAGAAATCATCTGTCAACGGCACGTGTGATATCTGATCATAAGTATACGCGTCGAAGAACTTTTGCGTCACGTTCATGGCGTAATCTATGGCGTAGTCCAGTATAGGGCCTCCGAAGTCCTTGGCTAGGGCTTGGGAGTCCGAGTTTAGGACTTGGAGAACGTTTGCACCTGGAAAAGATGAATAAAACTGAATAAAGGTCGTATAACGTCTTGAACTGGCTCTTTCACATGAACGCCAGATAAAAATGTCGTTGGTGTGTCTTGCTCAATAAACAAATATGTAGAACTCTCTGCCAGCGTCTGTGTTTCCATTCCACTTATAACCCAGCCAGCCTTCAAAGCAAGAGTGAATTGGGGGCTGACTATGAAGTATTAATGCCATCATTATTCCACTGCGAAAAAAGGATGGTGCTAGCGGCCTTGTATAGCTCCGTCTCTCACTAACACTGGAAGAATGGTGGCATTAATACGTCGTGGTATAGGTGCAGGTATCTTCTGGGCTTGCTCGTTCCATCATAGACCTCATCCATCGTTTTCCATCAGGCGAGATTGAGGTCAAGAACAAACCCATATTGCATTAAAAATATATATACATTAGTATATAAGATAACCGAATCTTATCCGGTGATGGTGAAACAGGCCAGAGGAGTCTACCTATCCTTTTTTCCTAAGTCTTTTATCACGACTAAAAAAACTATCAAAATAATGCCAGCAGAGGGGTATAATGTATTTCATATATAAAGTTTCCGATTTTCCAAGAAAATGCTGCAAGCTTTACTAGAGTGTTTTCTGATACGAATGGGTCGACCCAAACGTAATTTTCACTTGACCTAAAAAGCTACTAATATTATTAATGGGTAGCCAAAAACCAGTCCACAATAAAAACTGGATTACCATATGCATTACAAAACATAAGTATCAAATTATGGATGACCAAACATGTCACATTAATTAACACATAACCAGTTCCTAATCTACCGACTTAATTGTTTCCAAAGTTCGCTATTTCCTTTACCCATTAGAAACACCCAGAGCCTCCAACATTGACTTTAGCTATAACATTGGCATTGAACATTGGTCAATATTTGGTCGTTAGTAGTTCGATGAAACTGTCTGGTCAAGGGCGGTATAGTTTGCGTCAATATTGAAGGCATGTAGCGTACCAAGCAAGGGCAGGACACTGAATTGGACATTATTTTTGCAAGTAACGTAACCGCGGCAATTCTTTAGAAAATATAAAAGAACAAAACCTATTTTTTAAAGAATGCTGGCAATGCTGCCAGTCTTCTGGGCATGTTTCCGGATGACAGCGATTTGGAGGATAAGTGTCCTATGTGTGTGTCCTATGTGTATAAATATGTATAGTTTGTTACGTACATAGTTTTTTTAATTTAGTGCTTGGTGTAAATATTTAGCTGTATATTAATTTGCTTTAAATATACTTTACATTATTTACCGATAGCTAAGTAAAAACATTTTAAAGTAATCTATACTACGAGTAATATATATTTATTTTATAATATGATAAAGCTGAAGAGTTTGTTTGTTTGTTTGAACGCGCTAATCTCAGGAACTACTGGTTGGAATTGAAAAATTCATTTTGTGTTGGATAGTCCATTTATCGAGGAAGGTTATAGGCTATATAACATCACGCTACGACCAATAGGAGCGGAGCATACATTAGAAATGATGCAATAACGGGAAAAATTATTCCTTTTTGAGAGTTTCCGTTGCGTGCGCTGCGTAAACGGTTTAAGTTACGCAAATAACATGTATGATGGAATTGTTCCTCTTTAAAAGTTCTAAAAAAAAGTCCGGGACAGCATATGTCAATCTTTTAAGATTGACTCACTATAACCTTTCTTATGGTAATCAAAAATATTCGAAATTAATGCATTATTTGCCAAGGAGTTTTATCAACATAATATTAATTCTTATTCAAATAAATAGTTTTAACATCAAGGGTATTTATGTAGTAGTAAAATACTTTTTAATTCATTCAAATCGAACATTTAATTTCGAAGTTATCACGAGTATAAAAATGCAATACGCGAACCGTTCGAAGCCGGCGTCGCGCCGCCGCGACGTTCCCTACTCTAGAGAGGAGAGGATGGGCACACGGGTAGACCATGACCTGGAATAGGACATAGGATACGTTTTATCCATATATTCCCACGGGACCTACGCGGGTGAAACCGCGGGGCACAGCTAGTAGAATATAAGATGGAAATGATACGTGAATCGCTTTAAGTTTTTAGAGGGGAATTATTCGTCCTAGTTATCTGAAACCAAAGATTATAATAGATATATGAAGAGGACATTTATAATGGCGGTTACTATTACGTTAGAATGTGACAGACTGGTAGTGCTAGCTTTGCTTCTAACCCCCGCGTTTACATATTGTATTGCACATACTGTGTCTACTGTTTTATTTTATTTTTACAACTAAAACAAGTTGTAGAGACTTGTAGAAAACTTATCAAAAAGGTGGACAAAACAGTTAACAAAACATGTCCAAAACAACGCCAATACATGTATGACACTGGTTTTGATAAGTCTTTTACAAGACCTGTTGAAAATAAGAATTACTACTTTGTTATGGGTGAAAATAGCTTGACGTGATATTTGACAATAATGTACCAAATTCCATACCCTTTCTTACCTTCTTCACATGATGGCGTTAAACGTGTTTTTTCATAACAAATAGGGGCCAAGGTCTGTTATCAATATTCTGGGCAGTTAGGCTATAATTTTGATCAATAATGTTATCGATTTTGCGTGCTTCAACCATTTTGTTAATGTTCTCGTCAATAGTAAAACGTAACGTTTTAAGTATTGTTTATAATTGATGCGATTTCACATTGCGTTAGGTAGTTATAGTCAAGTTCAACGGAAGTAATTAAATAATACGTTTACGTGTATCTCGCGAGTGTACAACGGGTGTAAAACAGACACTTAACCAACGAAGCCGAAAGTCACTTGTTGCTTCCCGTGATTCTGATATTTTTTTGTTCTGGACCATACCTGGGGACCTCCCAGGTTACGGAGATTTTGAAGGTCAAAGTTCCAACTTTTTCAGACATTTTTTAAAGAAAGCAAGTTTTAAGTGGTATAATATCTTAATTTTAAATAACCCCACAAACCCTGAACCGTTCCAAACACCCATAAACACAATGTTTTTGTGCATTACGTTGTGCACTACCGTAAACAGCGATTTTTCACACACAAAATAAAAGTCGTTTCCCAACAATTATTTTTGTGCAATGTTACTTAATTTGTTGTACAGAATGCGTAGTTGACGGCTACGTGATGGATCTTTTTATACCCTGTACGTAGTGTAGTAATAGTGATGTTTGTCTTTGTCGTTAATTCACTAACGTAACGTCATTCAAGGACAATCAACGAGAAAACAAAAAACTTAAAGGAAACTATAGGAGTTTTATTGTTATAACGTAGGGCGTTTAGAGTCCAAGTGAGTGTGTCAAAGTGTTAACCTCAATATAATGTCGATAGCTGACTACTCTGATTACGCAGGATAGATCTAGGAAGAGCTACGCTTGCAAATAGCCTCATTAGAATAAATTCCAGATCCAGTCGCAGCAGCTGCTTTTGCTCCGCTAATTTCGCTTTGGGGCGATACGATTTTAAATACTTAAAGACGATTTTCCTTTAGTCGTTCCCCTGTACTCTCTGCTGTTGGCGATTCACGATCTTCTATATCTGTAGTCTCTATCTGTATTCTTCATGTATGTAGTCTTTTACACGGCAAGTCGCGTTTTTTAAATTAAATAACATATGGTGGATAGTGTGGTGATACTTACTGATCTGTGGGTTTCCTCTGATGAGATTAGTGAGGTTCAGCTTCAGGTCTGTCCCGTAGTCCGCCTTGTATTTGTATGAGTTGATCTTGTAGTGACCCTCGCCTTTGTCGTTCAGGATCACGCGTTCTACCACCTCCAGGCGAATGCGCTGGTTGTCTGGGTAAGGATAAATAAGAATTGACTGCCTCGTTGGTCTAGTTGTCGCAAGCGCTACTGCCGAGCATGAGGTCCTGGTTATTGGGTTTTCTATCTAGACTTCCTCAGTAGTAGCTTGGATTTGTGCCCAGTTGATTGCAAGAGGCTCGGCCCCTCTTACATGGGATAGGCATGGAACTAAAACATAACTGGTGAAGTGTAGGTGTGCTACAGGTAGGTACATCTCTGCCCAACCTTTCGGGGCAACAAGGCGTGATGTTGAAAATAATGCTGAAATTTAGAAGAATGCTGACATATTATATTTCAGCATTCTTTTTTATATTGTAAATCAAGTTAATTTGGACAAAGAAAAGAAATAATAATATAAGAACAAATTAATATGCTGTGCATAATTGAGTAAGTTAAATAAGGTAATATTCAGAATCATACGTAATAATAAGACGTTCGTACATAATTATAACCGTACCTCACAAGTATTCAAATTTGGTTCAAATATGTGACTGTGTCTGAGGCTGGTTTTATACCAACCTATTATTGACCCAATGCAGGGTACAGGCCTCTTCTCATACAGAGAAGGCACGAGACCTGTCATACCCATCCTTATTACGGGCTATTGCTAAATGCGTGTCTCCAAAAACCAACCAGCAGCTGCAATGACATACAATTGCAATCGATCGCAATGCCACTGCAGTGTCACTTTGACAGTTCAGCCACGTTCATAGCGTTATTTACGTTGTCGAGTAGACGAATTTTTTAAAATTTGGATTAGGAATTTCCTTCAAAACCCTCGCAATGTAAATGAAATTGTTTTACGCAATTATGGTGCTGATCCTCTACAGAAATAAGTAGGTAAGATCTAGCTAAAAACTTACAGATTTTAATCTTGGCATGTCCATCAGTGTCCAGGTTGAAGAGTAGCAGTCTTCCGAGCAAGCTGTACAGACCACTGACTGTGAAGTTGCAGTGCATGTCGAATACGAAGGTACGCTTCTTGCGACGAGATCTGCGAGAAACAAGTACAATGGGATTAATATAGTAAAAACTAACACTAAACTATAAATTACTATCGATCCCGCCCCTACTGAAGCCACAACGTTACAGTTCACACGGTTTTTACGACTTGACAAAAATGATTTCTTCATAACATCTCATCTACATAATAATAAAAAATAGTAACGAACGTAAACGTTGTGTAATACTGATATAGTGCAATATAAAAGAAACAAATTAAATTAAATATTGCTAATCCCCCATAGAAATAGCGTTACAAGTGTTACAACATTATAGCCTATTCCATGACCAGACCCTTAAGGAATATTCGCTAATTAACAGTACCTATCTATGCAATAGTTTTTGCATCAATCCGGAAAATACATCCAGACAAACGGACAAAAAATCTAAAAACTATATTTTCGGCATCAGACCCGTTTCCACACCTCGTAGCAATTACAAAATTTTTCAATGTACAGTTTTGACTTGCCTACTATTTTTACCCGACTACGGCGAAGCAAAAACGAGGGTTATGATTTTGACCGGTATGTATGTATGTTCATCTGTTCCCTCGTATCTTCTATTTGTCTGTCTGTGATGTCTTGTTTTGACCTTTTTAGTTGACTTTTTTGTCGTACTTGGGTTTAGTTTTTGAATTTTTATATTCTTTGTTTATAATATACATAAATATAGAAGATAAATGGGTACCTATGTCTCACTCCACTGTCCACTGTCCACTGCCTACTTCTGGCATAATCATAAAATTGGTTGAACATCTTGATAGAATTAATGGTGTTTCCGTAATCCTGAATATGACGTCAAATACTAATAATGATTCCTTTGCAGTATTACGTAACGTTGTAAACTAAATAATGAGTATTTAGAATCTGCAAGCTAGGTGAATACGTGATTGTCTTTCTGTCACAATTTATAACCAACCTTGCGACTGTAACCGCAATATTTCAGACCGCACATTTACGCACAGAATCGCACGTTATTACGCAGTGTGTATGAAGGTATGCTGCAACAAAACCTTATACTAAGATGATGCATGCGGCAAGTGCATAATAGCGACGATTTACGTGATGTTGCGCGATTGCACTCAGTGTAGCTAGCTATCTATGATGATAATTTCGGAGTTAAAAATACATAAGTCAATCAATCTGCCTAGCCTTGTCCCAAATCTGTTGGAGTCGGCTTCCAGTCTAACTGGATATGGCTGAATACCAGTATTTTACATGGAGCGACTGCCTATCTGACCTCCACAACCCAGTAACTAGTAATACCCCTTGGTAAGACTGGTTGTCAGACTTTCGGGCCTTTGTCGACCCGTAACGACTGTCAAATATTCACGAATGGCAGCCGGAGCCAACGGCTTATTAACTTGCTTTCCGAGACACGGAGGAGGTTAGGTATGTAACGATGGTCACCTATTCACGAACCAACCCCCGCAAGCGTAACTTAACCTGATGGATAGACTCCTCTCTTATTTAAAAAAATAATTTAAGTCAATACTACTAAACGTCATATTGCATCATTGCCGTCGATAGGTGCCTTGAAGCCCAAGATAATCAAAGATTTCGGTTTATATGTTACGCTTACGAGGTAGAGTTTGTCACTAAGTAGTTATCGGTACGCAGCCTGGTTCAATAGTGTTTTCTCAATGACGCTTCCTATCACATAAAATTTGAACTGCAGCAAAGTTTGTTCATCTTCCATGCATTACTGCATTACGAAAGACTTGTCACTATCTTCCGTGTCTCTATTTTATAACATTACATCACGCCTTGTTTCCCAGAAGGGATGGGTAGAGGTGTACCTAAAGTACACCCACATTTCGCCAGTTATAACAGGAGGCGAGCCTATTGCCATCAACCGGGTGCAAATCCGGACTCCGGGCTTCAGATGGAAAAACCCGATAAAACTCTGCCCGACCCGGGAATCGAACCCAGGACCTCATGCTCAGCAGTAGCGTTCACGACCACTAGACCAACGAGACAGAACATCTAGTTATTAAAATGAACTGATAACCCTTTCAGTTGAACCCGATATCGTAAGAGTTGAATACAGATTTATCGATAGCATCTACATCTTTCTTATATCTGTCCATCCAAATATGCATGATAATATTATATCGTACCGTATAACCAAGTTACCAAGCAATGATTATGCCAGCATCTTCCCAGTATTGTTTCTCACAATCATCTGTGAAAGACCATGTTCTACCGTAGATTTCATCGAAGGATTGGGATCTCGCAACCGTCACACTTGCAATATTTCGTCTCGACTTCTCTAAAAATCGGTCCATTCGTTTTTGAGTTTATTCATTACAAACAAAAATATAAATCTTTTCTCTTTCTAATCAGTGTCGATTATTTTTATATGGTATCCCAAGGTTGTCTGATTTATTTTTAAGGCATTTTGCAACATTATGTTAAGCTTTATCCACATATTTCCGGGTCAGGGCCCTCCGGGCTCAGTGTTCGTGTAATCCTATATTATTAAATGAGCAATGTTTCTACACGTTCTCGAAAACGGCTCTAACGATTTCGATGAAAGTTACAATTTTACGGGGGCGTAAAATCGTTTCTAGCTGGTCTCTTAACTGGGAAAATTCGTATTTTCATCTAGCAGAGTGTCATGTGTAATTAATTTGTTTTATTAGCGAAGTACAGAGCATGCTCCAGAGGGCACAGCCGGGCTCCAGCCAGAGCATGCTCCAGAGGGCACAATCATGTGTGAATAAGTTCACCTGAAGTGTATGCAACAAGAATACAAGCGATCCCTGATTGAATCTGAGATCAGATAGCCCCGGAGCCTGGATGGCTCTGATTCAGATATACATATAGGATATACAGGGTGAAATAAATAAATAAATTCACGGGCGGGTCATTGGACTCCACATAAGAACAACTTTTACTGTGGGATGGGACTAATCCGGAAAAGCGAAAAAAAATCAGCTGTTCCTCTACATTTTGACGAGCTATGCGAACATAAATGTAGGGAATAGCTGATTTTTTTTATACCCTTACTCCAAATTTATTCTCCAACGATAGTTAAACATCAGACGTTCTTAGTGTATCTGTCATTAAGTACTAACTGTACATTTTAAACTGATAGTGACTGTATGATACTTCGCAGAGACCAATTTAGTTCATTTTAGGAATTCGGCCGTTAGTTGCCTATTTACTATCCAACATACTCTAAATCCTGTCATTACCGTACTAGTCTTGTCTCCAAAAATAACCAGAATAATGTATAAGTTAGCCAATATGTCTTAAATATTATCTGGTTTTGCTTGATTTGAGTGGCGGTTAGTTTAACTGCGACCTCGAGTCTCTGAGTTTTGCAAGAGGTGAAGAAACTATGCGTATGTTGTTGAAATGTTTGTCGTAGTTACAATGTTAATTCTATTATTGCAGGATGAATTAATATTTAAATATAAGTTTATAAATATTTATATATTCTTGAACTATCTTAACAATTCTTTTTGCCATGGTTATGACTGTGACTTATATGACTTATATATATATGACTATGACTATGGTATATTATGGTTATGACTTTAAAAAGACCTATGAGGAAGAAGAGTGAATTTTGGGTGGTGACAGTTTTGGTTTGCAATTTTGTATTGTTATTATTCATATTGGGATTTAAAGTTCAATAATTTTGGCTTTGAAAATAGCTGGAAAGCAAAATAGTGCTATTTTTTGGTGAGATTGCCTATCTTAGTTCGCAAAGAAAAATTACACAAAAGGGAAACCGGTTGATTTCCATCTGTTTTCCGGAATATAATGTTAAATTGGTATAAGAAACTTCATGAACAAGATTAGATTATGAAAAAACAAACTAACAAGTTTAATTGTTTGGGAGGAGTTGAAAGAAACCATTGATGGCCAAAATTTCACACATTTACAAACATCATTGTCAAGGATACGAGAACAATAATTTTCGAGGTTAAAAGCCGGTAATTAAAAAGCATTTTTCTTTGTTTTGCAAAACTGAGTAATTATTCATTGCTGATTTCCGTAATTGCGAAGTTATTTCCAAGTTACGAAGAACTTGTATTGTCCATGTTAGATTATCAATGGACAGATAAAAGTGCCTGCCTCTAGTGCTTTAAAAAAAAGTTTTAGCATATCACGCACGGAGGATAACAATCCTCGATGGGTTAGGCAGAGGTGACCTACACACCTTCCGGTTTGTAGGTTATTTATTTGCCAGTTATGTTTAAGTCCCATTTAATTGGGGCAAGCCTATTGCCAGGTACTAAGCTAGCTACCGACTTGCTACTAAAAATATCCTGATGGAAAAACACAATAACCAGGAAAAGGTCTTAGTTATCATGGAAATGTATGATTGTTTAATAATGACTAGATTAAATGACTTATGGCCATCCTTTTGTTAGAGCACTTGAAATGTTCTAGGGTACGATCTACTGCTTGTAATGTATTTCTATAACCACTTGATCTCCATCGATACGATTATAATAAATTCGTCCATTATCCAGCTCCATTTGAAATATCTTCATTCAATAGGCTATTGATTAGGTACTTATTTTCCTGCCTAAAGATTTATCAATCAAATCAACTCAGCCTATCGCAGTCCACTGCTGGACATAGGCCTCTCCCAGCTGCACCACAATACCCTGTCCTCCGCCTTCCGCAGCTAGTCTGTCCTAGCCACCAAGGTTGCCGGAGTAATAATATGAAAACAGCTCTACTTACGACACTTTATCCGGGATACACGTACTCAATCCCACTAGCTTAGCATTGTGGAAAGTCATCCTCAGATTCCCGGGGAGCGTCATACTGATGTTCTTGTCCAAGTACAGCGGGTCCAGAGATGGGATCCCGGCTTCCGGGATTCCTTGAACTATGCCCGGGATTGCATCCAGTGTGGCTTTTGTGAAACATTCATCGCTGAGCTCTGAGCATGCATGGATGTAGTCAGCTGTAAATGGAATAGGACAAAATACATTATATGTATGTGTTTAAGATTTTATAACTCCGATTAAAATATAGAGCTAAAAGATTCTTCCGAAAAGACCGAAAAGATCCGAAATTCTTGGGTGATGCAATTGGTAAAAGTTTTGTTTGTCGAAATGCAGATTAATAAAGGGAGGCCGGAAAAAAAAATTTGTTCCTCCGTGTCGTGGGGTATCCGAATCATCCCCATGTATGTTCCGCGATTTTTCATAGTTTTCGAGTTATGATTTTTTTCTGAATTAGTGGAGTCCGACAGACATGACTTTTATACATAACATACCAAACAAATAAAATGGCACATGTTTATTCCAATGGAATTCAAACGGATCGAATGGCAGTTCTAAAAAAATTATGACAATGGGAGTAACTGGAAACACATACGAACGAAGCAAGCTAATAAAGCTTGTAAAGAGGGAAATCGCCCAGTTAATTTATTATATAAATTACATACCAAAAACTAAAGAAAAGTAAAATTAAGTAAAAGTAAAATTACGAACGCACATTTCCACCAAAACAGTTGGCAGTTTACTAATCAAGTTCAAACAATTAATAAACGGTTATGTTCAAAATTCGAACGCTAAATTTACAAACAGAACTTACGCAAAGGAATCAACTGCCAGCTGCCATAGACACAAACACTCAACACTACAAACACATAATGTCCATACGACATTTTCTTAATTCACTATTTTTCTTCTTCACGTTTTTCTCAAAGCGCACTTCTGTTGCATACGAGACCTGTTACACGAATGTTCGCTGGCTGCTTGTCTAAAATGATCTTTAATTTCGTAGTGATTAAACAACACTTCAAGGATTTAAGGTGTAATTTCATTGGGACGACTGAGTCGCAGAAGGCCGCAGACGCGACGACGTTCGCGCGTGTTTGTTGCTACACGCACGCAGCTAGGTGTCGTAACGTAGTCGTGTGACATAATTATGCAAATCGTTTTATTGTAGACTTCTAATATAAGTTCAGGTAATCGATTACGGTTTCAGTACTAAACATAAACATAGTTCATAAAATCTTTTGTTCGGAAACTCTATAAAATGAACTCATGCATGAGGTTTTTACTTATAGTCCATAATATTGTGTCCTTCACCACATCGATTTACAACTTGACACAGGTCCAGTTCAAGGGCATACGGTCATAAAATTAAAGATCAATAAAACTGCGAATTTTAATTGCGCATAAAAATCGCAGTTTCCTAGGAAACTCTGGTTTTAAGTCGTTTGCGACCGACCTTTAGTCTTATATGGCATAAGAGGGATTAAGTAACGCATAATGGTACATGCGTCTACAGCTCTAATGTGACTTGAAGATTACCGGACGAGCATTGCAATTTAACTCGGATTGTCAAGGGAAAAACCAACCCAAGTCATTTGAAATGCATTCCAAATGTGTTATTAATTACTTGGGATGTAACAAAAAGTGTATAATTAGGTAATTAGCTGCTTTGATGGTTTATTTCCACTTATAAGAGTTCTCATTTACGTTTTGTTTGTTTTCTCATCTCGAATATTGTGTTATCAAGATATTTATAAAGTACTTACCTTTTGTAAATGTGTTTAATTTATACTTACTTAATTAGCGACCCACTCCTGCTTCGCACGGTTTTAACGACTTGACAAAACATCAAGATTTCTTAGTTATATGTAACTTTAATACTAACGTATTATACACATAAACCTTCCGGAATAAATTCTCTGAACGATTGTGAAAACCTCATCAAAATCTGTTGCGTGGTTAGGATTGAAAGAATTATAAACTCGAATACTTATACAAATCGCTTTATTGGTACTTAACACCTTAAATTGTACTCGAGACCACTTTCGTCGCTTTTAAGTGAGAATGGAAAATTTTAATTCCCCGCGCCTTTTTCTAGTTTTTTCAAAAGTCATCTATGGCATCTATGGGTTGCCACAACTAAAAAAAACATAAAATATCTATAAAATAACAAAGTTGCAACCCACAGATAATATTAATTTAAATAGTCGAATAGTGTGTATGCTAACAGGATGAACAACGCAGACATACAGACAAACACGAAAAGCGACTTCAATTTATAATATGTGTACAATAGAATCATTTACAAGGCATGTATGTAAGCGCCGGGCCAAGAAGAAAAAAAAATGTTTATATAAAAAAAAATGTTTTTCCAGTTGAACCTACTTTCCTTCACATTCTCTGCATTTCATTAAACACCGAACATCTTTTTAGAAACTTTCATTCACATTTTAATGCATTTTGAAGTGATTTTATTTATTTTCATCAGGTTACGAGAACGGTACCTTAAATGGTCTTAAAGTTTGTCAAAAAAACATATTTTGAAGGTTATAATTTTTTATTTCAATTTTCCTGTAAGTATAGTTAATATATTCCTAATGAAACAAGTTACTTACTTAATGTAATATGGCATTAAAACTGTTTGGTATTTCGGTCAGTGGGTCGTCTTAGGGGCGGTTTCGGTAAAACCCAATCGATATGTTGAAAAAACAAATAAAACCTAAGGTTTTAATAAACAGTTATCTTTATGTCTTGTTATTGTATTTGTCTTACTAGCTGCTGCCCGCAGCTTCACCCGGGTCAGAGCCCATTCGTCCCCTAAAATTCGTCCCCCAGCATAAAAGTTGTAGATTCGGCCCCTATATAGGTGCCCATTGGTCTCCTGGTAGGGGACCAATTAATATTTTAATAAAAAATATTATTTTTAAGGTACCCATTCGTCCCCTCTAATAAATATACAATATAAGTTAAAGATTCGGCACCTATACAGGTGCCTATTGGTCCCCTGAGATAAAATTAGCTATATTTTACATAAGAAACGGTTAACATAGTACACTTGTGAACAGTTTATTAACGGAATTAATTTAACAAATCATAACAGATCATTGAAAAATGAGCTATGATGAATGATAATCCGTCATGATAATAATATAACCTGTCGATAGGCTTACGATGCAAAATTGTCTCACTACGAATGGCTTGTTAAAAAAACGGGTTACAAATAATAGATAAGGTGTTTAAAATTGGTAAGTACTCTCCAGATGTGCGCGGGGTGTGGAATGCCGAAGCGGGAGGGGTAATCTTAGAGGTAATCTTTGCGCGAGCAAATAACAAAGGCGTAGCCCAAAACAATAGACGCTCTATGAAAGGACTTGCACCTGATTGGCTAACACCAGTACTAGACAACTTCGGCGTATTTATTCCAGGAATGTGTTACTCGTACTACATTTAGTTTACTTATAGTTGCAAATCCAAGCGTACTGATTTTTATACTGTCTCGAGTGAAAGTTTACTCATTAGCGTATCCTGTAGGATTACTTATTAAATTTAATTATTTGATTTTTGTAAAAGAGTTGTATTTTGTTAGTTTCTAGGACATTGTGATTTTGTATGTGTTAATCTTATTTGAAATAAAGATGATATCTACCGAATTACTATATTTTTTATTTAAGCCTTTTCTGCGCGACTGTACCAGGACTACCAAGCTGCAGTATACACATATACATGTACTTATATTAGAAGAATGAATAAAAATAAATATTCTTCAGGGGACGAATGGGCCCCTCAAAAGTTCCAGGGGACGAGTGGGCACAGGGTGCGAATCTTAGGGGACGAATGGGCTCTGACCCGCTTCACCCGCGTAGGCTTAATTATTTTTGAAAAATAAACGTAGCCTTAGGCATTAGTTAATCGCGTCTCCGTAAATGAGGCCTTACTCCAATCGTACTTAAATATTTAACTCAATAATTAAAATGTCAAAAACTGAATTGACTTTTGTTACTGACTGTACCTACCTACTTGGTAAGACCTTCGTCAAAAGTTAAGTACTTACATAATATTTGTATTATACTCCATGCTTAGTCCTCGATAATTATCCTGATTTACTATGTAGTCTCACTACACTCCCATCGTGTGCACGCGAATATTCAGAGAATAAATCCTGCAAGAAAAACTTTTACGCTGGCAACTATAACCAGCTAATGTCATTCTATTTAGAGTAATCTGCAATGAGAGAATTAAAATTAACAGACAGTAATTCCCCAACTTCAATCCCAGGGTCAAAAAACAAACTATGGTCTTGTTCAGGGCTTGGGAGGGAACATAGTATCGAGGACTAAGCATTTCGTATAATTACAATAGAACTTCACTTAGGTAAGTTCGTTTAATTTAGTAATTATACTCCATGCTTAGTCCTCGATAATTATCCTGATTTACTATGTAGATGTTTAGAGAGATGAAGTTGGAAATTACAAACATTTGTTTCACACTAAAACATAAAATCAACCTTTAATTGCAAGTGGAAAAACTTTACCACATTTTCAATTAATTCTCTTTTAATAATGCTTCTATTCTAATTATCAACAACCAAGTATGTACCTATTTAGTATGCCTACTCTTTTGGCTCAAAACTTAATTTATGAAAAAAAAAATCACATCAGTCTCAAGGTCAACATTACCAACAAACTTGGCAAAAATTTAGCAAAACTTATGACCAAACAACCGTTTTAAAAATACTGATTATCTTTTGACACACCTCTAGTCGCTATTGAAGCATGACTTGTGGAATGAGGAGTAAATATTTTGATATCTATGCCACTGTCCAACATTTTTTGTTTAATCCAATAACTAATTGTTTGGCTAACTAACATAATTATGAGGCATTAATAATTTTTCTGTTTTACCTATCTCTGAATTACACCATTTGTGTGTATAATTTATATAATATTGTAATGTAATCACATGACAAATGTCAGGTTCCATATGAAAAGTAGGATAACATAATAATTGTTAGCCGTTTTCCTGTCTTAGATGTTTTTACCAATCAGTGATTTTTATGTTAACACTTGAATCAATAATTTGGATGTTATGAAGTCTCAATTACAGATAAGTTATATTCTTTAAGACTTGAAATAATTCTTACATACTTTTTGGCTACTTTGTCAAGTGATAATTGTTGTAATGGGTACCATCATTCTATAAAATTCAGTAACATTGATGGATCCCATACATCCATTTTGACATTGTTATTAATTAGTTTACGGGATTTGCCAAATATAATTTACTAACACTAGTGTGTAAGATGTGTGTGTATTACGATTAATTGTCTAACAAGTTGGATTGTATGATCTGTTAAATAAATGAATTATATTATATATCATTGTAGTTAGTGCAACTTTGTTGTAATTTGAAGATACCTTTAAAGAACCTCTTAATTACAGGATCGGTACCTACATCAGCATTTATGATCAATGACAATGCAGATCTATTAGTGCTGAACGTATATGAACTGCCATTGTTGAATTGTTGTGTAAGAAACTTTAATATTTTAGTGATAGAAATATCGTGAATATTTTTACCATTACAGAAAGTCCACCACTTATGTAGTGTGTTACTGAATACTGCCTGACACTGTTATCTGACAATGAAGATATCATGACCTTAATGGTGGCATGTGGTATCATTTGCTTCTTAAACGGTTCTCTGCCAATATGCAGGCCCCCAGGGAAAAAAGCTGCAGTGCAAAGGATGCAGCATTCTGGAAGGTGACAGCAAAAATTGGTTTGTTGGTTCAAACTATATACTGTAATCTGTGATTTCACCATGAAATTAAAAAATGGGTACCAAGGTTGTGATAGTCTCATAGGAGAAAGTAAGATGCCAAAAAACCTGATCAACTTAATAGTTTGTGAAATTAATCCAAATAGTGGAAATGCATAAAATAATGGGTAATAATTCCGATTTACTGTAAATGCATCTATATTTTCTACAAGTGCCAGGCCAGATATCTCATATCTATCACACTTAGTATTAGCTCTAGTAGCAAATATGTAGATCAATGGAAAAGATTTCCAAAAGATCTCACTATGTCCTGAAATGCTGCAGGAGCCAGACACACAATCAATGTTTTTATTTCTAGACTCAAGATCAGCTTCTATGCTGTCTTTAGATTATACATAAAATGCAGATATCCCCATTGTTAGGGCTTCACACCACTGCCATATTATGCCTAGCCAGGCAATTAAGATTATTAAATTGACTACCACACATTATAATCTAAGGTTGTAGTATTGTTTAACATAAAATTTGGTATACATTTAAGTATTCGGTAAAATATTCTATACCAAGAAAAGCATCAAAAAATTCCAAAAAACTTAAATGATTTTCCTTGACTTTCCAAACCCCATTTGCTATCTGACTGTCAAAACAAATATTTCCCATATTTATCATAATTAAATCAAACTCCCTCTCATAGAGAGGAGGCCTGTGTCCCAACAGTGGGAACATTATAGGCTGATTATGTAAATCAAAGTCACTGTGGTAAACTAACTCTACACATCTTGGATTTTTCCAAATTCTAGTGTACCTAGGTACTTAAGCATAGAAATCCAAAACTCACAACTGGACAACAAGCCGATAGGATAAGGTGTAAAATAATAGATGAATATCTCTTTAAATCTGTCAATGACAATGTAATAATATACTTTGTATCAATCACAAATCCTAAGTACTCGGCAACTTAATTGGGTTTGGGATTAGTTTTAACCTTATTTATGTAACATGCAAGGCACTCCAAAAGCCTATAGTTTTACTAAAATTTTCAAAAAAATTCTTAATAATGTTCTCCAATACAAGTTAAATCCTCAAGATAAAAACACAGATTTTTATCACCCACTAAAGTATAAATATAAGATATTACTGGTGTGGGGCAGTACACAAGCCAAAGCACAAACAATTGAATTACCTAATTGTTTTTACAATAAACCCTCAAATGTGTTTTGTCATAAGTGTTCAATGATATTAAAAAATAGACATCTTACAAATCAATTGTGCCCAAATGATAATTTTATTTTACATAACCTCCTTAGGTATGTCTTTCATTTTAAAACTGTTGTGTATGGATAAATTATATTCAGACATTTTGGATTTACTGGAACCTCCATTTAGTTAGTGTACAATAAATATTTTTGATTAAAAAACTGTCCACTGATAGGTGCACACTGCACACTCAAATCTAACAACTTACCAATTTCTTTTGTTGTATTAAATACATATTCAGACTCTGAAAATGCACAATTTTATAGGTATTATGTTGTGTAGGAATGTCCTTAAATGGAATTCTATATCTCTTCAAACATGACCAGATAACTTTATCTTGTGTGAAAAAGATCACCGCCAGCAAGAGTAAAATATTTAAGGCGACATGCAATTGTCGTTACCTCTATAATTGACATACAGGTTTGTATCAGTACGTCTTGCCTGATGAAATCCTCTGCTGTTGGTACTTCCCAATGGTCCTAGATTGGTACTTGCCCCCCCCCTGCTTGAATCAAACGTGAAGGGGCATTGGAGTTTTCCTTACAATTACTTAACAGTGTAGTTGTAGCTGCCTTCTTAATTACCCAGACTTGACATGTTCAATAATGAACTTTTCACCAAACAGGAAACTGTCCCGTTTCGCTATATTTGTTGTTTTAATCTTGATTTTTATCTAGTTTAACTGGTATCATCAAAGTAAGTTGCTTAATAATCGTGAAAACATCAGTGAGAATTTTAATATTTGTTGTGTTCCAATTGTTTTTTATCAAAATATAGATACTGTTTACACTGTGGTAATGCAATTCCAAATGACTGTGGTGGTCTTCCACCCTCTGGTTGTTTTCCTTGATTGGGTGACTCAGCCGTTTAAATCCATGTTCAATTTTGAAGCATCCAGCAATAGTAAATTCAACAGTACTAGTATTAAATGCATTTTACATTATGTAGGTAATTCTTCTTTCTTGATCATTTTTAAATCTTAGTCATTTTAGATGATTTTAAGAAAGTAAAAACATTTAGGTTTTCTTGGAACTGGACGGGTTTCCCAAGGCCATTATCATTGCTTCATACAACCTCATAGAACCATCCTTTAGATCTTGGATATGATCTACAAAGCACACAATAGACTAACTAAGTCTGATGATGCTTAATGTGCAGAACTGATTCTTTATCAATCAATATTGTGATAATAATTTCTCACGAGATAACAATATTGAATACATATCATAGAACTTCTAGATATACATTTATATTTTGAGCTTTTTGCCTCAACTTGAGGCTGCGAGAGCTAGGCTCCTGCCTTATTGTAATAATAATTTCTCACGAGAGAACAATATTGAGTACATATCATAGAACTTCTAGATGTAAGTACATTTATATTTTGAGCTTTTTGCCTCAACTTGAGGCTGCGAGAGCTAGGCTCCTGCCTTATTGTAATAATAATAATTTCTCACGAGAGAAAAACAACATTTTGTGCATAGGCAGTGCATACCATAGAACTTCTAGGTATACATTATATTTTGTGCGTTTTTCCCCAACTTGAGGTTCGAGAACAAGTCTCGACGGGAGTCAACAGGACCTCCTGTTGCACATAGCACTATACTGTCTTGTGTAACACGAACTTCATGTTACATTGTACAAGAACGGACGGACCGAGCACTGGCAGTATGACGGATAATTATAATCCTCTGCTGCTTTGCAATCTAAATTAATCGTAATCCCTGAAATTTTTCATTATACCACACATACATACCTGTGTTTTCTTCTTCGTTTACAAAAATAATTGTCTTTTGCCGATCGGCCTGTATTACTGACTCCAAAAAACGGGACGCCGAAGTCGGCCTTGAGCTCGCCTAAGCGGTTTCTTTCCAATTTTCGCCACATTTTGTTGATTGGTATTATTTTGTTGTTGATAATAATCAAAAGTAATAAGTTTATAAAAGAAAATTCAATAATTTTCTTAAAATGATGTGCGCTACACGACGCGAAAATAATGAATGACATTGATAATAATTGACAATAAAGAATTACAATAGAACTTCACTTAGGTAAGTTCGTTTAATTTAGTAATTATGTGCAATATAAGTTAATCTTGGGTATAAAATCTCTTAATTTTTATTAAGACAATGTCGGTAAGCAGCCTAACAAAGCATCGTAATTTAAAAACAAAACACATTCGAATTCGAAAAATTCGAGTTCACGTCGTACCGCGCCATTTTTGTTCGATATTGGTATTGCAAAGAAACTTTTATAGAAGATTCATATCATGGGTGTAGATAAAGTCATGTATGCAACTGTAAATAATTAGGTATAGAACACGAATGTGGGTTTATCACACGAGGCGAAGCCGAGTGCCGTCGTACTGTCTACAGGGAAACGTCATTTTTGTCTACACTTCCGTCGACAAAACGGTGCTCATGCTACGCCTGCTGAACGAATATAATATGCTGGATCTTCTCAAAAGGTGGCACACGCCACGAGCCGTACGATAATGGCGCCTTCAGATATTACGCCACCATTATGAAAAATCTGGAAAACTAGATAGGGGAGTTAACTGCCCTTGGTATTTTCTTTTCTGAATGACATCTCGCAGTACATCCTACGATGTTGTCGGTTACTTAACATTTAACTTATCTTGTAGATGCCTTGTATAGTGTTAAATTAAATTAGGTAGTGACACTCTGGAGACGTGATGGGTAGGTAATATGTATCGATATCTAAACGCAACAAATTCAATTTTATCAATTCACATGCGTCATAAACCCAAAAAAAAAAGGTCAAGTCTTTTTATTTTGTTGTGTTTGATTAGACGTTCTATATTTAAATGTTGTCTTGATGGTCCTTTTCTTGTTCTCGTGAGCTTTTCATGCCGAAAAAACTTAAAACTTTTTCGACAGGCCGAGACACGCTTTTTTTTTTTTTTTTTTTTGGGTGGGAAATCATCCAATGACTTCTCCCGCTCTGGGTGGAGCGGAAGGGCGTGTCAGACTTCTACTGACTAAAACCCACCCGTGTACCTTCAGTTGCCTGTTGCCAAGGTCCCGGTATCCCTTTCGGACTAACCCGCAACCCTGGAGGCCGAGACACGCTCAGAGGAGTAATTCGACAGCTCGTCCTAAATGCCTACGGCCCATTTACTACGAGCTAAATGGGCCGTATGCATGTAGGACGAGTTGACGAATTACTCGCTCACAGCTAGTGTAGTTAAAAATTATAACATACGCCTTTTTTACAAAAACAGCACAGTAATTACATGAAAAGATAAATTAGGTTTTTCCAGGACAGCAGTAAATACAAGGTAATAAGGTAGGTACATTTTTTGCATGATTAGGTTCTTTATTTGAATCTAAATTAGAGACCTACGTCCATCGAGATATAAGTACTAACGTACTAGAGAAGCTACGTCAAATAACTGAATTGTCCTATTCTTCGTATTGAATCTTTAGTTCGCTGCAGCGCTAAAATAATAACAATTCGTCTAAACCGTACCTAATTTACCACAGTGCTAGATTTGCTGCAGAAGTGTATTTATTCTCGGCAAAAAGGTCTTAAGCGCCATGTAAATCACGGCACTTACTTGTTTTCTTCGACAAACTGCGGCGCGATCGCCGCAGTTGAACGAGACAAAGTAGGAATTTACGGTGTCTTCTCTAGTACGTTAGTACTTATATCTCGATGCCTACGTCAGAGTGATCAAATAAAAATAAGTAAGATAATAATTAAGGAAATCTTTGAGAATACTTTTATAATTTTCAGACCAAAGTTCAATTGGGGTATTAAAATGTAGCGAATTGATCACAATCGAGTTCTTACTTTGTAGGATGGTTTGGTATATAGTTACCTTCCTTTCGATATTGTTGTCGTTACCCAAAAAAGCAGATCTGACAGAGTCTGCCCGGTGGAATCTGCCAGGGTTCAAGTTGATCGGCGACAATATTACTTTCTTATCTCCACTTTGTATAATCGAGTAAATAAAAGCACACTCTCCCAAGGTCAGTGGAAATATACAGTATGTTAACTAACGAAGGGCGTTTCCGTTAACCTGCAATAGTATACGAGTAAGTAGAGGCCATATATGCAAAAAAAAAAATTACCACTCAAATAAAAAGAAGTAGTGAAATATTCACAAAAAAAAAACAATTGATACGTAAAAGAAACACTCTGTACAATACACTTGTATTTCAACGTGGAAAGAAAAGTTTGATAAGTGTGCATGTACAGAGTGTTGCCATTACGTATCAATTCAAATATTTTTTGTGAATATTTTACTATAAAAAATACATAAACACTTTTTCTTGTTTTATGGTAATATTTTTTTATCAAGACGCTAGACGCTATACTATTGCAGGTTAACTCTAACACCCTTCGTTAGATAACATACTGTAGGTACCTATATCCTCTGACCCTGCGAGAATTTCGAGGGATCACGGATAAATGCCTTCATACATTTACTTATGATGAATTAGAAACATATGTAAAAACAAACTCAGTTTCCAATTCCCCATACTGACGTTACGCGAAATCCTGAATTGCGCAAGCAGTGTTTACCGCGTGGTCAGAGGGCCTAGACAAGTGACAATCGCTTCGAAAGCGTTCCGTATTTCTACAAAGACTTTCAACAGGATTGACATAAGCTTTTCGATAGCTTATGTCAGTCCTATACATTTTTGCCTTTTCCATCATCGTTATCGCTGATAGAATGTCACTTTGTCTAGGGCCTCAGCATATTTATTTAACTTCCCGACATCAATCGTCAGGCAGTTTCCCGCCAGACACGACAACCGTCTGTTCGGAGGATCCTCCCTTTTTTATGGAGGATGAGTGAACTGTACTCTTTCCTCATACCTCATATCTCTCGGTGATCCCGAATATGAACGGCAGCGCAGCCTTCGTGCAACTACTTCAATGTGACGTCATCATCACCACCCCCGCAATTACCTCTCTGGTTCCATAACTGGTGTGGTTTAGTTGTTAAAATTGGACCAAGGGATTCAAATCTTGGGTGGCTTGTTAAACTGCGACCAAGGGATTCAAATCTTGGGTGGCTTGTTAAACTGCGACCAAGGGATTCAAATCTTGGGTGGCTTGTTAAACTGCGACCAAGGGATTCAAATCTTGGGTGGCTTGTTAAACTGCGACCAAGGGATTCAAATCTTGGGTGGCTTGTTAAAATGCGACCAAGGGATTCAAATCTTGGGTGGCTTGTTAAAATGCGACCAATGGATTCAAGACGTCTGCGAAGTGCCAAGTTTTGTCTCCGTTGATCGTTATGTCATCCTTATTAGACGGTAAACATTTACACCCCTCCAGAACCTTCACGCTTTATTATTTTAGGGTAAGTACACATGTTTCGCCACTGTCTGCAAGTGTACATAAAGTTATTAGTGCAGCAAGGTAGTGTTAGGTAATAGTCGATCGCAACCGGCGAGTGCCTGTTGCAGGGAAACGAGTTGTTTACGTATGTGGTTATGTTTGTGTCGTAGTGGGGTAGGCAGAGGTGACATTGAAAGATTGAGGTGATGTTGTAGTTGCATTATAGAATGCGAATAATACTGTGAGTTTTTAGTTTTTTATTTTTATTTATTCTAAAATCTGTATTTAACAATAACATATCTAAAGTCTGCCAAACTGCATAACAGTTTGTCGGTAGTTGTTCTCGTCTAGCAATGGATTACAAATTTTGAATTTTGAATATTAATGTGCTAAAAATTAATTAAGTAATGCTAAGTAAACTATACAATAATAAAATAATAACCTCTTTGTTTTTTTTTTAAATAATTAAACTATATTTGAAAAAAGAACGAAGCCAGCTAATAAAAAGTTTGTAAAAAAAAAGGATATGATTTTTGAATGATAGGTACTGACAGAAGGTATTCTAGATTTAATATCAAGTTTAGAAATTAAAATTATGTTTCCCATGTAACAATAATTTTAGGATTAGTTTATTTGTAAATAGTTAGTTTTAAGAAAAAGTAAGAACACTATTTGTAAACGATTTATTATTATTATTACTCCACAGTGTTCCATTAGTTCTATTTATGTGGACAAAGTACAGAGTAGGTAGGACGCGGCGTGAGAAAGTAGTTTCACGGTCGATTACGCGAACGATATGGCTGTCCCGCCCACTGTGCTGTTACTCTTGTGCATAAACAGCCACAATTAGCTCTTTCACGTTTCTGATTGTAATTGGTTTGAGAGAGAGTGTTTGAGCAAATAGTTTCTATGTACGTATGTGTTTTAAATATTGAATTATTGATTGGATTATTAGGAAAGTAGTTTCTACGTTATTGTATAGTTTTACTAATGATGATCTTATTAGTTATTTTTAAGTATTTTGATTTCTGCACTAAAAGAAATGAAAGTTGGCAACGACGTAAATAGCTGTCAAATATTTCGCTGTTATTACTAAATACACCCCTTTGCAAAAAAAACGGGCACCTGCTTTTGTATGGATAATATTAATATTTTTACTATGTCATTAGCATAAATGACTACTAATTTGTTATAATCAATAAGAATATAGTTTTTTGGCTACACCCCTCTTCCAGCAGCGCTACAATTTTACTAGCTATTATTGCTTTTTCTGCCATTACAATCAACACAAAGATATCACTTTTAAGTCACAATAAGGCTGGATTATGCGAAAAACATAAATTATTCTACAAAAAATAACGAGAAGTTAGTTTTAGTTGCCAGGATAACCTTCTAACTGCAAACCTGCAAAATGTTAGTAAAAGTCACAAACAGAAAACGGGATTATTATTGTTTTTAAACAAAAGTTTCGAATTTGGAATTAACTTTTTTTCATACCCAGACTCTTTTTTAAGTGCCAGTAACATAATTTGGCTATTAAAACCTCTTTACAACTAAATGATTACCAATAATGTACAAAAATCAAAACCGCCCGTTTTTTTTTGCAAAAGGGTGTATTATAAAATTTTTATAATAAGAAATATCACTCTGTGATGCACTAAAATATTAATTATGAATTGAAATAATAACATTGAATTATGTGTTGTAACAGTTTTAGGTGTAAAAGAACCAATTGGAAGTGACACGATAATTAGTAAATGCAATTAATCATCAATATTTAAGAACAACCTAGATCTATATTTCATTAATTTATCAAAACAATGAAAATAAAATGTTTGACAGCTATTTGCGACAGAATTCACTCTCATAAATGCGATCGCGACGATAAGTTGTGGTGGAGCTAATGAATTATGCTGATACACTCTCAAGAATCATATTGGCCTATACTATGACTGATTATCTTCTTATTAAGTGAGTTTGATTATCAGTTTGTTTGAAAAGATTGCGTCTTTAAAACACCTATGCCACAATACAATTCAAATAATAATACGACAGTAAAACTAAAACTAAAAAGAAAAAAAGTAAACCCAAAACAAAGTATTCTATGCAAACTCTAGGCATGTTGTGAACTAAACCATAGTTTATTATTTTTAACTTCAATTAGTAGATATATTTCTACTACAGTGTAAATAATGGTCTTCGCCTATTTCAAATAATTGTAGCGCATTAAGTATGCATAAAAATGAAGCGTCAACATAATCGTTTTCTCGTAATAAAAAAAAAAACGTTTTTAAACGAATAAGATTTTATTTTACTGAAATTATGCTATTATTACACGTTATTAATCCAGCAACGCGTTAGATTTCGATATTTTAATAGGCCTTAGAGCTACAAAGGTACAAGGTTTAAGCGCTCATAAAAATATTAATTTGAAAAATTATAAACTTCTGACCCTATTGCCAATAGTTGAGCACCTACTTATTTTAACGATAAAGTTAATAAAATATTATGGTAAATCTTTAAAAACTTTAAACTAAATTCGACGCAACCTTAACATTTGGCAGTCAAAACAAAAAGTTACGAAAATCTAGACAGACATTAACCAGCGGTTCTCATGCGCGTCCCATTAAAAACCAAATTACATTATAAATCGAGACCATACAAAATGGTAACCAGACTTATTTATCAGATCACTGGTCACTAACAAATAAATAAAGGTACAATGACCACAAATGGCTTAATTCGTCAACACTGGCACAATCACGTGTATTTACTTTTGTCCACATTTTTCGCTAAGTTGCACACCGTGCGAAAAGCTATTCAGTTGTCACAGTAGAAACAAGTAACAGTATTGTGTCTTCATAGAAAACGGCCGAAACGACATGCTTCAAAATCTCAGTGTATCGTATATGCACTCGAGTCTGTTGTTGCGTATCAATGTAAGTACGCAACAGACTCGAGTGCCCGGCAGTTACACACACGGTCACGGAAGGTGTATCTACCGTGCGGCCATAGGTATTTATTTCAAGGTCACTGCCGATATATAATACTGCTCATTATTTATACTGTGGTATTGTTGAGCGAATCATCAATTTTAAAGTTAAATCAACCTAAGTACTTAATTTTATTTAAATAAGACTAATTTCCATGATGCTCTGCGATTTCGAAAGTTAAAAATAAATCGATCAAGTAGCTATCTTCCGTTGAAACTTCAAAAGAATTTGTTAATGAAGGAAATGGGTGATTATGAGTCGTCGGAGATGAACGAGTTTACAAATAATGAGGCACTGTCGAGTATATTTATTCCAACGATACCAACGTAATTTTATACATTTCCAAGCTGATCTTTAAAAAGTTGAATTTACAAAAACAAAACGTCCAATTATTTATGCCACTCAAAGAAGTCAAAGAGTTCAAACTCTTTTACTTCTTTTTTTAAATATTATGATAAGTATCTGAATGTGTGAAGGTGAACTATGATGAATACTTATCTATGATCTTTAAATCCATCAAATTCAACAACATGTTTTCACAATATAATTTTTAGGGTTCCGTACCCGAAGGGTATCCAACGGAACTCTATTACTAAGCCTCCGATGTCCGTCCGTCTGTCTGCAAACGGGCTGTATCTCATGAACCATAATAGGTAGAATGTTGTAATTTTCACAGATTGTTTTTTTTTATTGCCGCTATAAGAACAAATAATGATAAGTAAATAAAGTTAATAATACAAGAAACGCGTTTTTTTCGGCGTTTTTTTGCTCGATATCAATAAGGTAACTACTCTCTAACTCCCTCAACATATATATTATATTGAAAGTAGTTCTATACTTCGGAGTGAACCCTACTCCCGATGAATGAACGATGAAATAACACATCAGGAGCAGTGACAAGTGTTGTCATTCATTCTTAGTACAGGCCCCGAACTAATCTTATGTCCGTAAGTGATACGGAGTAGGAAGCACCCGTAACTACAGCCGAAACTCGTGAAAGACCTCAAGGTACGGAACCCTTTGTGTGCGACTCGCACTTGGCCGGTTTTTGATAATGAAATAGCCAAAAATGGACAAAACTCTGCATAATTATCTTACATTCTCTTCAATGTACGTAATATTTTTCCAGCCTTCAGGAGTACTTACCATTCGTTTCATTCATGAATGTCATTGTATAGTCAATAATAGGTACCGCCTGGGATTGGAAAAGTCTGTCAAAAAGATATCGCGTATGATTTTTTAACAAAGTAGCCAAAATCACTCAGTTATTACACTAGTATATTATTTTGAATTAGGTAAATAATAATATGGACCACAATAGGTTTAGTGGCTACTTAGTTCCCAGAGTACAATGGTAGTATGTGACATATGAGTCACCGTGCGAACTGGGCCTCGGTGGTTCCCAGACGGTGACCAGTCAGGATAAGGACTTAGGTTTGGTAATCTATTGTAACGTGTTCTTCACTCTTAGCGCCACTATATAGGAATGGACCTAGAGAACTTGTGAGATATATCTACGTAAATGATTACAAGCTCTAGCCAGAGAGATACTAAGACATACCAAGTATGATGAAGTATGTAATTGCTCAATACGTAGACTGCTCTAAGAGGCTATTTAAACGTACAATAAACGTCTTTAATTTCATCATCCCTGAAATGACTTTTCTACAAGTCAATAAATCCCACATTGGGAACGTGGAAAAATTGTTAAGAACGTGGAAACAATGAATATTTTCAAATCAATCAAATCAAATCAAATCATTTATTCGTTTGCAAACATGGGTAATAAGTACATAGATGTTTTCCTTTTTTCTAACAGTGCTCCATGTTCTACCGTCACCTGGGCATGCAAATCATATTTAAAAAGACTTTTTAATAACAATTAAGAAATTAAAATATTACAAAATATGTCACATATTTGAGTTACATACATGTCAAATTGTTTATAACAAAAATGTCATAACAATACAATGTCGGTGCAATGAAACATTCCAATAAAATATAATAATAATAAATTCTAGTATAAGTTGTCAAATCAATAAATTATAATAATAAATAGGTGTTTATAATGTGTCAGTTAGGAATTCGTTCACCGTATAATATGTTTTCTCGCATAATATTTTTAGTAAAGCCTTTTTAAAATCGTGTATGTCGTTTATTTCTTTAATTTGTTTAGGTATTTTGTTATAGATCTGAGGTGATTTTGTTCCGATCCGAACCCATCTGAGCTTGATCCCATCTGATTTTCTTTCATAGGTTCATAATTTGTTTATTCGCTCCTGTATTTTTCGGAGTCAGCCTTGTAGCTCGTGTTCTAAATTTTCCCCCGTCAATTTGGCTACCCTACACAACTAATGGGCGGGTCCGTCGTCTGTCTGGCCGTCTATCACAAATGGTTCAATTGAGCCTGCTTTGTGAGTGGCTCACTCAATTTGTCCGCCACACTATTATTGCAGTGAAAATTTTGGCGACACCAAATTACTTTGTTGTCTTCTAACAAAGGTTGGGCATATTATACTTGTATATTGATGTCTTTCCATATAAATTGGTGAATTTGGATGCAAATAACCTTATTATGTCAAATTTTCTTCACAATTCTGCTAGAGGCAGACAATGCTTTGGTCTAGTGTGGCATTAGGTACTTAGATGTGTTGTATGGGAAAAACTTTTACAAGTACCGAAATGAAATTTTTGTACTTCCTAACAACCTGTTAAACATAGGCAATTGGTACGCTGTGACGCGGTGACGCGGCACTAGTGTCTATGGCTTTGCATCAAATTGCATTAAAAAAATGTAGTTCCACAATTTTCCGCCGGCTTCAGTGGTGGCGCGGACTCTATCTCCATTATTACTACGTTTTGATGGCTGTCACGAAAAGTGATGTTTTCTCTTATTATCGATACGTATTCTTTTTACAAGGCATAGTCATATTACTTGGAAACAGAGAAAGTATGCGTTTGTTCATTTGTTAAATATGATGTTCCAAAATAATGTTCCATGCATTAAAATCAATAGGTAGGTACTTACTTAAATTTCAATATCCTGTTGCCTGGGTTTTCTTGAATTCCAAATACCACAGTCATCTAATAGACAATCTATAATTCTTCTATCCTTTCGACATTATCCAAGAAGAACGTTGTGACGACTTAATGGCGCCGCTAACTGTCTGTGTAGAAGTCAACCCCATTGCAAAAACTTTAAGATTTATTGAGACAGGTAACTGAACAGTGTTGTGGTATTTAGGTGTGACCTTGTGTAAAGTGCTGAAAATTAGCCCTATGTCGTCTGGCAGCCTACCAATCTGCTTACCCAACTAGTCCTACAGTTAGGATAAGTAAGTGTGGACGTTCAGGCGCGTCTCCTCGTCCCGTCCGAGTCTGAGATGCACGGCATCGTAACAGTAAATCTCGGTCGTGCGCCTGCGCCCGCTTCTAGCATACTAATGCAGATTTTGTGTATGTTCACACTGTTTTTGACGATACGACAACAGTAGAAGATACAGTAATATGGTGCATGCAATAACTATTGCCGCTTTTCATTTTGTTAGTCTCGATTTAACGCTTTCGATTCCATCCACTTTTCATAGAGCTCATACGCCATGCCACCATACATATTAGACGTGAACCTTCCGGCATGACGTTTGCGCTAAGTTATCCATTGCGGACGGTCAACGGCATTAGGTTTGAAACCGTGTCATAAAACACTGTAAAACCAACGCATATACTAATCAATCTTGTTAAAATATACAACAGATTTTATTTTCACAGTTCATAATGTTCATAATCTGAATTCACTAAGAAAAACCTACGTTTAAAATGAGCCCTCCGCGAGGGCACCCGGTATCCCTGCAACTAAAGTCTGTTTATAATTTTGTAGGCTAATTTGGACATTTGAAGTGATTGTTGTTTGTTTTTTTAATTTGGAGTTGGATATTTGAACCTGTCAAATCAGTCTACGAGATTTAAAAAACCGACTTTAGGTGAGCCCTCCAGGAGGGCTCCCGGCACTCAACGTGTTGAAGCAACTTGGATTAACGCTATTGATGCAGAAGCCGATTCGACAGAGGCTGTCTCTAGCAGTGGACTTTGATATTATAGACTGGCAATTATTCAAGAGTTTTGATATTGGAGAGTGGCCCAGTTTGATAGTGGCCCAGTGGTAACGGCCGCGATTTACGATCCAGAGTGAGAGTAGAGAGTTTTCTAGGTTTTTTATTTGGTCTGAGGATAAGGGCAGGAGGATCAGGATAAATTGAGTGCATAATAATTCAGCCAAGATGATTGTTATCATGTCATATAGCTCTCTACTCTCTGTCCCTATGCATCATTAACTTCAGAATCTCTATGTCTAACTATAAATGTAGATTCTGAAGTTCCCTTTGTAAAATGAAAACGCACAATGATCTAGACAAAGTTGAGACATACGAGTTTGTGTATTAATAAAAATGATTGTGGAAACTTTATAAAATACCGTGGAGTTGCAAAACTGCCATAACTACGAACGTACAGCCTACATGATTTAGTTGAGAAGCTGCAATTTTTGTACATGAGTCCCGGCCCTAATGTATGCGATGATTCATAGAGTTTGTGCTCTTTTTTTTAAGTTATGCATAATGTTTCTAGAGGCGTGTGACTTGTTTTTCACGGTGGATTTTGACTGTGATCTTGATCAAAGTTAATTATGTTTGTTTGATATTGATCAAAGTTAGTATGTTTTGTGCTCCTGGTTCAAGAAATACGTAGATACTAAAAGGACATCATACCTTTTCAAAACATCGTGATCAACCGGCGTGTCTTAGAACCAAATATTCTAAGACATGTGATATCTACTAACCCGCACTGGACCCGCGTGGTAGATTACGGCCCGCCCCCTCCCAATAGTAGGCCTAGCAAAGATTACAGAGCCAATATAATGGGTTACGATATTACTCTCATTCATATGAGAGGTGTATCCAAACTCGTCTCTTTTCATAGCTAGTAGTATTGTTCCTATATCACAGAATTGTACAGAAAGCACAGTCCGCAATTTAGTTATGAAGCTAAAGTTAAGCGCAAGTACGCGGCAGGCTCGTCTTGTCGGGCCAATTCAGTGAGCATAACGTAGTCAGAAGATATGAGTTAAGCAATAGAAAGAGAGGCAACTTTTAAATGAATATAACTGTAGGCAATTAGCGCTGTGCGACCAATTTTACTTTACCTATTGTGTCATAGCAAAAGTCGCATTTTTTTTTTTTCGATGATTATGTAATGATTTGTGGAGTGTGCCATCTGTACTAATCTGTGACTATATAAAATAGTTTCTACGAGTGGCCATATTCATTTAGTTTGTGAAGAAGAATAGCTGTTGCGTGTGGACTGACTGCTATCTATCTGAATGCTATCTGCACCACAATGTCATTCGCCATTGTTACAAATTGCAACATTTACATCAAGAAGATTTGCATCGATTTTTTCATGATTACAGTACAACAATCTAAAAGTCGTTTACTTGTAATAGTTTACATAATGTCAAATACTTATGTTTGTGATGCAACCGGCCTTCACACTGGTAACGTGGTAACTGTGATGCATCAACACAGAAAGACGGAGAAGTTTAACTTGAAACAATACATAGAAGGACCATAGATAAGAAAATAATAATAAATGACGGCGAAATATACGAATGCGGTAATAAAAGGTAAGAAAAGTAGCTATGGGCCTGAGTCAGAATGCATAGATGGGTTATGCGAAGAACCTTGTGTTGTGGACTTGTGGTACAACTTGGGATATCTGAGTCCAACAAGTGGACTGGGATAGGCTGAATTCATTGATGATTGTGAAAAGATTTTGCTAACTTATACTGTAAGTACTAGGTCCCGCCAGCGCGATATCTTTATAAATTATAGGCTATATTACTCAATGATACATGTGATAATCTAGTATAATATTGGTGAAAGAATTATTAAAATTGATCCAATAAATCTTTTCTTTTTATAATATTAACTGATGAAGCTTTTCAATGGACAAGATTGGAGAGTATGAGCTTGTCGGTTGCCAGTGTCAACAGCCATTTATTTTTTATTTTTTTAGGTTTTGATATCATCCAATGACTTCTCCCGTTCTGGGCGGAGCGAAAGGGTCGTGTCAGACTTTTACTGACTAAAACCCACCCGTGTTCCTTCAGTTGCCAAGGTCCCGGTATCCCTTTCGGACTAACCCGCAACCCTGGCAGGAACATTCAACAGCCTGTCTTTACTATCAACATCAATATTCAGGATGATGTTAGCTGATGCCTTTGTCGATAAACCTTCTATCCTTCCTTACGTGCTGACGCCAATTCTTAGTGCACCGATGCGCCCGAGAATGTTGTGTGCATCGCGTTGTTGCGTCATGTGACGTTCAGGTGGTTTTCATTTATTTATTTACATAACTGAGTATAAATAGATTTATAATTAAGTGTCTGGTTGGTTTTCTAGTAATTAGGTTTGTAAGATAAGCTTCTAATCTACAATTTCCTGATTACTGCAGTAGGTATTTGGCTCAAATTATTGGTTATTCCACTATTCCCCACTGACAATCCCTATCAATGGAGATTTGAGAACTTTTTGTCCGCAAATCCCCATCAATAGGGATTTGTGGACAAAAAGTTCACAAATTATGTCCTATCTCTTACGTCCGAATTGTCAAACAAGGTTTGACTTAAAAAGCATTTTGTTTTTATTTTGTCTCTGACACGTATTTTAGCGACAGAAATGTCGCTAAAATACATGGCAGAGACATCACCAGACTTAACGGAGACTGAGATGCGTTTGAGAATTTGACTGTTTGTCGCCTCTTGAACACTCATAGACTAAACTTTACTATTCATTAAATAAAAAACGACAATTTGCATGATAAAAATAATAAGGTATACCCGGGTAGGCATCGCAGGTAGGTATTCAACCAAATCCTAAAACGCTTTTCTCCATCAAGCTTAGGCAAAATTTCAGTCTAAACCCCTCCAAAATATCCGAAGCGATTCTTACTACTATTTATACTTAGCAAATCAAATAAAAAACGATTGTGTACAAAAAAAGACTTGGCGCCATTGCTGTAAAGTGACATTACGACCAGTATTTTTTGACCCGTGGCGGAATCTAGAACGAATAAGCGATGTATTAAATCTGACAGTTGTTATACAGCCTGTTGCAAGTGGCGCCACCCCGATGTGTCAGGTTATATTGGACACATTGTGCGGAGCTATTTTACAGACAAACGCAGGCATGTTTCTATTCCTGGGCTATTTTAGCTGCAAAGATGACTCTTAGCTTATAAATAGCTTAAGTGATCGCACAAATGTTTCTGATTGCGTTTATTAAGTAAGTGGTTGATATGATTCGGTTTTTTATGACTATTACTGAAATTATAGCGAAGAAAATAATTATTAGTCAAATTTTAAGATTTCTTTGAAGTTATCTAGCTATAAAATATTTATAACTTGATGGGTAGACTGGTTAACGGAATAATTATATTAACTTCCGGTTTTTTATTACTTCCGTCATTAACGATTTGTTGAAAATGTTATCAAAAGTTGTCCAAATTTTTATTTTCACCTAAACATATACATATCAGATAATCATTTTAAATATTTCAAAGTTCTATTTTCAAACGTGCGAACAAAGAAATTCCATACTTGGAATTAGTTCTAAATTTAAAAAGTATGAGTTCTTCTATTCGATACAAGATGGCGCTACTCACACCGTTGTTTACGTGGTTGTTTCAACGTTCTTATTTGGCGGATTACCGAATACTGAATGCTGTTATTGGTGGATTATTATTTCAAGAATAATTCATCTGTCTAGCTAGAGATCTTAGCTTTGCATAATATTTTGACTAGGATTCTCTTGGATTATGAAGATATTGAATATAGAAGTTTCCTAGTAGTCTAAGATATTCTAGGACGAAATTCTTCAATAATCCCTTCCTTATGTCTTAGTTAGTCTGTATGAATTCTGGGTATTATCACATCGACCCGGTTGGGCTGGCTTGTTGAGAGTTCTAAGGCTGAATGATTGGATTTATTAGTACAGGTATTAGTTAACTATTTGCATGTAAACACTTCCTGCATTAGTCGAAACGTTACTATCCCACAGAATTGAACTGAATAGCTATCTGTATTGAAATCTTGAATGTTCTTTGTTTGTGTCTTGTAAATGCTGGGCTGGATTATCTGAGCCACAATCTGATTGGCTGGATTTTAGAATTAACTTTATAAGATTAACCTGATCATGGTTTTTACATAGGTACTGACTTTTTACTTTACCCTTTCATTGAAAGGGTAAATATAGTTCGTGAGAGGCTTTCAGGAACTCCTAATTTCTGCCTACCTTACATTAATGTAGTGTTGCAGTGACATTGTAGTGATTATCAAATTGCGAGGGTGAATAGAAAATAAAGAAAGAATAACGTTTATTTGGACACATATCGTGAAATACAAAATACAAATAACAAAATAAAAAGTGAAAAATAATGTTTGGTTGGTATTTTGTTTTGTATTTTTACTAACAAAGGCTATGCTTTCGATTTATGTAGATATAGGATACTGTCTTCCTTCATTGGATCTTCTTTACGGCATGGCATACTGAATTTCATTGCTGTGTACTCTATGCTACTTACTCGTAATTAGATAATTATTTAAAAGAAGCCTTTTTATCTTTTCGTTTAATCGTTTATTGTGTTTACGTAATGTCATTAAATTATTCTTCTTTTTTGTGTGGTCTGAGGCCTGGGCCTCTGACTTGGCTTCACATGCCGTCGAGAAATAACTCTTAGGCATGCCGGCTTCCTCACGATTTTTTCCTTCACTGGTTTTGAAACAATTGATAATTATACAATCCGCACATGAATCCGAAAGTCAGAGATGCGTGTCTTGGGTTCGAACTTGCAAAGCCATCTAGAAAATACCTCTGCAGTACCTAATCTTGCTTGATCTCGATCATCAATCCATATACCAAGCATAGTCATTATTCTTCATGGTAAGCCTATTGTCAACAGGTCAGCAAAACTAACTTTTATCCAAGGAAAACGGAAAAGTTTGAGTTGCGGCCTTGCGGGGAACAAATGTCTACTGAAGAAAAGTTCGTCGACCGCATAAAAGTTTTCGATTTGACTGCCGATACTGTCGCCTTTCCAGAGATTTATTGACGCCTTTAACTAAACTCGTAGAAAAACTATTAGGTATTATAAGGAGCATTTCAGTGAACTCTTTATTAGTGGTTGGTTTAGTGAAAAGTTGTGAGGACTTAATATCAATATCAGCTGTGTTTTTCGATTTTAGTGAAGTCGTAACGACTTTGTGGTCTTCATGCTACAGGTAGTATAATTTCTTGGCAAATAAATGCTAGTTTACCCATTTGTCTTATATGGCATGGGTGTAGGGTTGCCATCTTTTTGCGGATATGTCCGGTTTTTTGGTCCCCAGACAGGGCTTTGTCCGGCCTTATTATTTGTCCGAACTTTTCATACGATTTATTTTTATTTTTATTGATTCTGAAACAACTAAGATTCACAAGTAAAATGTCTGGACTATACCTATAGCGAATTCCCAGGTCCAAATTTCGAAATGGTATTGGTATACCTACATGGTTGGAGTATCAAAAATCAAACTCGGGGTATCAATAACAACATTATTGGTTTGGGCCTAAATAGTAGTAGAGCAAGACTGGTTCAAATCAATGAGGATTTCCGTGAAAATCTACCTACCAGTTGGCGCTACTTTGACAAGAGGTCTTCCATTTCGACAATAAATATATGATGACGGTCATCATGTTTCATTCATTTAGTTGTTAGTTTAGAAAATACAGGTGCTTTGACACTTTTGACAGGCGCCCGTACCCGACGTCTCAGTGCTGCCACATAGTGAACGTCATTTCAGAAAACCCTCATTGGTTTGGGCCCAAGTAGTAGCAGAGCAAGACTTTGGTTAAAATCAAAGGATCCTGGATTCCTGAAGGATCTATGTATGTATGTTATGAGATTTCTAAGCATATTTTTTCTTTATCGAGTGTTAGAAGCTCTATCACACCTCTCAACAAAACCAATAAAATTACCCTTCCAAAAACAAACATGTTTATTTTCCCAAAAAATCAGTGGAGGTCTGTAATGTGGGTATCTGTAAAAAAATGGCGGTGACCCGTGATTGGTCGGCGCGCCCCCCGCGGACCGTGGGAGCGCGACCACGTGGCGACCACCGCGGCCTGCGCCTGCGCAAGTAGCGACACGTCCGACTATCTGCTCCACATTGCTGGGTAGGTAGTAGGTACTTACAGGGCTGGGAGTTGAGAGGAAGTGAAGGTATTTATAGATTGATTAAGTGGATCTTAGGTAATTATCCTGTTATGAGGGGAATTTGAAAATTGGTGTTGAAAATTATTAGGGTAACCCCTGTTTTTGTTTATGGATATGAAGTGTAATATTCTACGTAAGCCTAGACAGATTTAAAAAATTTGAAAAAGACACTAGAAAAAAAATACTTTACTTAAATTATATTTTTATATAATTATATATTTTTTAAATACAGAAAAAAGTAATTTCTCGATACATACGTTTTAGTTCTCTTTTTAGTTCTAAAAAAATGGAAAGCTTTCAGAACTAAGTAAATAAGTACTAATATTTTTTTCTTCACTAAAGAATCGTCCATCGTTTAGTAAGACCAACCCTATCCATAGATTCTTCGCGTCCCGATTAGGAGTAACATGTTTTTGTTTTTATTGGGAGTGATTGACCTGATATTCTTGATAACTAACAGATCGCGATGTTTTTAATGTTTTCGCAAACAACGGGGAAAATGGGGATAACCTGAAATTACAGTTTTCAATTAGCGTAAAAAGTGAGCTTTTGATAGCGTTTTCTGTCACATTTTTTAAAATCTATAGGCAGGTAAGCTCTTGGCCTTCATCTCACCTGATGGTAAGTGATGATCAGGCTGAAGGTGGAACCGAGGTTCACCCGGAGTCCTCAACCACAGAGGAAATGGCTATCTCTCATTGACTTTCTTTGACAATTTCATTGCTTACTCTTCAAAACTACATAAAAAAGTGGATAACTTCTGACCCAGCTTATAATTAGGACCAGTCTCATTGCTCTGCCATTCTCCCACATATGGGGTAAAGTATGCACCATACATAGGCACCTATATACTGGAACATGTATATAAACTGGAGCACCGGAGCACGGCGCCAACGAGACGCCAGTCGTACTGAATTATAAGCGTAACATCCCACTGAAATTACTACTTCAGGAGTCAGAAGCACCTATGTTGTTATTTTAGGATTGTTAAGCTGTCTTTGAAGTGGGTAGAAAGACTTTCAGGGGTGTTTGTGTGGGTATGGTACGAGAAATCAAGTAAAAGTACGGAATATATAGGACAAGAAACGATTTTCCAGGATAAACAACTTTTACATTTCTCGTTTTGATAGTTTTGCGTAAAAAGTGGCAATTTTATTATTTTAAAAGTGTTCATTGTTTCCTTTTCTACAGTCACTATTTTTTAACTTTTCAGTATGGAACGCGGGAAAAATAATAGAGAAATACCAATTTTATATAAAACGTTTAATTAAATTAGTTTAGTGTAATCCCATAGGACTGAGCTGTTTATTCCAGACTTGGGCGTGAACCATCGACACGATGTAATGTAATTACGTCTACACTCTACTGCCAAATATTTACCACCGCGGGCGGCGGAATAATAAGCTCAATAGGTTTGTCTGTCTAACACCTACTACGGGGAATACAAACAATGGTAGGTGTAATTTGGTATGTAGTGAAAAGCGGAACTTACTCCTGAATCTATATAATTGCAGTCACGAACGTTAATCATGATAAAAATTGTTTAATCTTCTAAATAAATTCCCATTTCTAAAGTAAATACGATGAATCGTAAAACCATGGAAAACATATACAAATAACTGTCAAATATTTACCTTTTTTGATTAATTTGGCAATATAACTGTATGGAAATATAAATTAGGACTACACAACTGTCTAAAATATTGATTATCAATTGCAATTATAACACTGAATTTAAGTTGTAACCGATTTTATGTGTAAAAAAGGCATTTGGAAAGTTTTCAAAACCTTTTTTTACAACTAAAACTAAATATTCGTGTTACGATATTATTTATTGCATTTCATAATCGATATTTTAGACAGTTGTCTAGCCATATTTCATATTTCCACACAGTAATATTGCCAAATTAATCAAAACAGCGAAATATTTGACATCTACCTATTTGCGACGTTGCCCACTTTCAGATTATACGCTCTTAACCTAAAAGTTTTTATTTCTGTCCAAAAACGTTCAATTAATACAACTGAAACTCAAGTTCAGTACCACCATACATCACCCACCAATCTTCAACCCAGCAATCACACACTTAAACCACCAATAACTATCCATGTGAAAATGTTCGTTCAATCGGGCAAACGCTAGTCTGTACCTCCAGGAGGTAAAGAGGGCACGAAACGGTCAAGGTTGCCTATTTCAGGCAGGGGTCAATGACCATCCATGGCGGCTAATATGGCGCGCGCCGATGTGTTTTTGTCACGCGAACTTTTAACATGTGTGGTGTGGTGGCAACATTTGACTTATGGACGAAAATTCTAATTAATGGACGCTTTTGTGAGTGTATTTACATGGTAAGTGTAATGTATGGTGTTTACCGAGTTTGGTGTTCGATGATCTTGTAATTAGATTGTGTTTTGTTTTATTCCTGAGGAATTGTCGAGATTTAGGTTGTGAAGTAGTGATAGCCCATTTAGTTACATATGTTTCACGACGTTCACGCGAAACGGATTCTAATTTTTTTTGCAAATATAACTACTACTGTAACTATTTGTCTGTTGAATATTTAATCAAGAAATTTTAGTTTCATGCAGTCCACCTATTCCTCATTAATTTACGAAATGAAAACCATCACAGGATTTATCCTATCTGAATCCTCCGGTAATTACATGAGAAGGTTTTAGCTCTAGTTAAATATTTTCTCGAATGTAGTAAACTTGTGTTAAAAGTTGTTAGCTACTTTATACTAAACATTTTGAATGGGTTGCAGGGTTGTCTGTGTAATAAATCACCAAACAGGCTATCAATACTCAACTTTACATTTTCCATAGTTTACTTTGAATCCTTCTTACATGATTGATTTACAGATAAGGACAAAATTATAGGCAGCGAAATACACCCCCATTTGGGCTACCCAACCCCATATTTCCGAGACCCTAAATCAATTTTGAAGTATGAATATCAATGTATGGAATTAGAACAAGTTTTTTTATCATGTAATAAAATAGTTAGCGTAGCTTGGCGTGAGTATGGACGATATTCATAAAACCAAAGAAGTAAGTATACGTGGCTTGCTTGGACCGTATAGATTTGACATGCAATTCTTGAGTAAATTGGATGAATGAAATCGGTTAAATTCAAGGTATTTTAATCAGTTTGAAAGGGAGTACTTCCAAGGTACTGAATTACAGCTATTCATTGAAAAGGCTTTAAGGATTAAGATTTTTGGAAGTTCTCTTACCGCCTTACTAATAAACGTTGTATAGCGCCTGTATAGTTACACAACGTTTTGTCTTCTTCTTTCAAAAGTAATTTGACTTCTGAAAGAAGAAGACAAAGCGTTGTGTAACTATACAGGCGCTATACAACGTTTATTAGTAAGGCGGTTAGAGTATAATTATTTTGGCTACGTCAATGATTCTTTATTTGCTCAATATCCAAAAAGCGGCTATGGTTTTTATAGTATACCTTATTTCCATTCGTGATTTTTGCGTGGTTTCTATAAATCATTACTGAACATATATTACATACATAAACATCGACGCGCAACCTGATAACATGGATTCAGTAGGTACATGAAAAATTGTATTATTTTTTATTGTATTCTATTGCTATTGCTATTCTTTTCTATGAAATAACAGGTTTTTTTTTGTTATAACCAACGTAATATCTCTACGCTATCGTCATATATCATGGTTACAGTTTGCGCGTCAATGTCACTGCCACTGCATAGTACGTTTTTACTGCATCCATTCTAGCACTCTGTTCAGTTAAGGGATTTTGTTATTGCAGTGTTATTGTTGCTGGTTTTCTCAAAGAAGCTCTTATCATTGCTTCAGATCATTATCATATAATGAAATAAGAAATCCATGGCATTATTAATGCTACACACGGCTCCAAACATTACACCATATAATGTTAAAAGTTTCTCTTTACCATAGACAAAGAGTGTCATATCCAAATATTTCAACATGCCAACAAATCATCTGTGTCCTACATAGTTTGTTTTGTCTATCCAGAATACAAACGTGCATATTAGCGCCATTTTAAAAACATCTGCCGTTTATGGTCATGCCTTAAATCTCCAGTTGCATAGCGATCGCGCAATTTTAAGGGGAAGGCATCAAGTTTTGTAATGTTTATGGTATTGTGCAAATAGTTAAGGCGTAGTCTACTATTGTTTGTCACGTTTCATCTCTCTATTAGCGAATTAACAAGGGTCTGGCTGTTAATGTGTGGAGGGCTTTGTTTGATGCAATGATGTTGGTTTTAGTTATCGATGTTGAAAGTTAAGGATCTGTGTGAGCTGTGGGCGTAGTAAAGTTATTTGCTTAGTTTATTGTTTTCTAGATGTTTGTTGATTTCCTTTCAAGTTAATTTAACAAGTTTTAAATTCATTGCGGTATGATCTTACTAAACTTTTTTATTGGTCTGAGTATTTACCTAACCAATTCAGCAGTCTAACACCCGGTTTCTGAATTTGAATTTAAAAACGTCCTAATCTGTATTTAAGTATAACTTAAAAAAATAGTTTCTGAATTAAGTTTTTTTAAACTTTAATCAAGATTTGAATAATATTACATCATTTACTCAAATTTGTCAGAAAGCATGCTTAACAGTCGTCAGTTGAGTTTCCGAAATTTGATTTTAACTTGTGACACGCAACAAACTTAAGCGCATACTTATGTATTTGAGAATAATCAGTTGAGATTTGCTACTTTTCTTAAATCAGAAACCGGGTGTAAGACTATTCTTAAACGATTATTTTAATATCTAAGGGCTGATTTTTCAACGGCCAATTAAAAATTATCTGAAGAAATATGACAGTTTAACATAATATTTTCTATACAAATATTGTCTTACAGTCGTAGATTTCGTGATACCCCAGTCCCGTCCCAGAAAACTACTTTGATGGATATTTACGATGCTCTTATAAAATGTCACATCAAAAGATTACCACGTTATAAAATAAATCTTTCAAACAACATAAAAAATAATCTTCCTAAAATTATGCTCATTCATAGTTTCCTTTGTATTAATAACAATATAATATCTAAATTCGGATCTGTCAGCGCTTTGCGCACGCCATATTGCGCATTAAAGCGTTAATCCTTGCGTCGGCGCATCCGTCACGATCGTGGCTCCCTCTCGTGTTACTTTTATTGATAGTAAAATTAATTTTATGTCACATTTTTACGTCGGATTTTGTATACTTATTATGGAATTTTTCGCTTTACGTTCTCGTTAAATGTTTTCAATTATTTGTTAACGGCCATTCTTTGGATTTAATGTATTTCTATTTGCTATTTATTTGAATAAATTCCTGTTACTGGGTAGTTTCAGCTACCTATTTATTTAAAGGTAAAACAAATTGTATCAGCAGGTACCTAAATAAAATAAATTATATAGTGAAATGAAATGAATTTCATTTTATTTAAGAAAAAAACATATTTACGGTAACAATTTTCCAAGTAATATCGTTGGTGTCTGTAGTAATTAAAAAATTATTGCTTGAAATAAATCTTATTTCTATAAACTACCCCCACTGCAACTGAAATTATTTGATATATTTTTCTTCATAATATTCTAATTTCTTTGCGGACAGCGTAGGTAAGATCTTAAAAAAAATTTTTTTTTTTTTAATAAACCTTGTTCTTTATTTCTTTTATCTATCTGTTTACTTATATATTTCTTCTTATATAACTGCTTACAATATGAGAGCAGTGGTGGCCCAGTAGAAACGGCCACGACTTACGGGTTGTGGGCCGTAGGTTCGAACCCAGAAATCAGGCGCTTTACTTTGTGTAATCGTGAGGAAACCGGCATGTACTAGGACCAAAAATTCGAAGACACACCAACTCGCACTGGGCCCGCGTGGTAAATTACGGCCCACTCCCTCTCACCGAGAGGAGGCTTGTATCCCAGCAGTAATAGGCTGAGTATGCTTATACAATATACATATTATATATATTGTACTAAGTACCTATTTACACTAAGTACCAATAATTAAAAGCCTTAATAACTTACTATACAAATATTATACAAAAACAAAAGTTCACTTAGACGTCGCAGTACTCGTCCGCATAGCTGTCATCCGGAACCGTGCCCAGAAAACTGGCAGTATTGCCACGTTGAATAGCAGTGCTAATTCTTTGACCAAAGATCGAGCCAGCCCTATGGCCATCGATAGTTGTCGGCTAGAAATTTCCATAAAAATGATTCTTCTTTCAGTGATTCGATCTCTGTGTTAATTTCTTTGACTTGATACATATATTACGCTGTAAGTGAAGATACATAACATTTCAAATTAGATACAGCTGTTATTACTTCCTACTTACCGAAACCATCTGAATTATAATGAGGCATGAAAATCATTTTAAACAACCTTGGTTACTTTTACCTCCCACAAAAATTACCTGATTATGACGTTGATTGCATGTTTATTATCAATTGCTTTGCTTTCCAAAAATACGTGAATATCATATTTATCATAACACATGAATAATTTAAGTTATTAACGCAACTAATAAATTTTTCAATTAAGCAGGGGTAAAGATGTTTATTTACTCTCAAAATGATAAATATTATTATTATAATTTCAATTTATTTAGGAATACTTGATAGGAATACTTGGCGGCTGCTAACATCTAAGTTTTTATTAATTTTATTTTTAAACATGCAAAGGTGTTTTCATAGAGTTTACCTATTATGGGTTGATTGATAAATTAGTTAGGATGCAGAACTCTTTTTTATTGTGGATGTCAGTTTTAAGTTTTTTAATTTTCAAATGGTAAAACTTATTGGATAAGTTTATAATTCACAAGCATGTGCACTTGTGCAGTTAGGTATGTAAGTATGATTTGTTTATAATACTTACAAATTCTGTATTTGTCATTGCGCAGGTCTTATTGTCTATGCTGATATATCCTGATTATTTACAAGGTAATAAGCATAATATTTTATTTTTATTTTACGTATGGTTAAGTAGATATAGCAAAAACGTCAAAATTTTGTTTTTTATGAACACATAAACGTCTGGTTATTAAAGACTAGGAGAAATGAGCTTGTACTTAACAGAAACGTATATTAAATTAGTCATAGACAATAAACTCATGCTATTTTACCTGAGTTATGTCCTAGTACAAGTCGTCCCTTACTCATTATTATGCAATCCACTTACAAATACGGAACCCAACTGGATTATAGTTTATTAATTCATTTGTCATCGGCGCAAGAGCAGGCGTTTTCAATAACACGACTTACTCCTCTTTATTTATTAAATGTTTATTTATTAAGCATTACACAAATGCTGGCTAGTGGACCATAAATAATGCTGGCAAGACCGACACTCTAATACTGTGTGTCTATGGTATTTATTTATCGTGCATAGACAATTATTAATTGATGTTTTGTTGCGTAGCTGTGGTGCATGCTGCGAGCCCGAATGAGATGTTTTTTATAATTATTTCTTGATGATATTGTGATGAATGAATAAATATTTTAGTCATTATTTCTGTTGTAGAAAAACTATATTTAAATTTAGTATTAAAGCGGTAGGTGACTGTGGTTCACCTTGTCACTCACTGCGTTAGAAATTCTTCATAATGTGACTTTTCTTTCGTTTAGGTATTATGGAATTTAACGAAAAGTTGATCTTGCTAGTGATGCAACACTGAAAGCTTCGCGAATGCATGTTTTCAGCGGTCAGTGTATTCTTCAACCTATTGATTGAGTTGTTGAGTACGGTTAAAAACAAGCAAGATATAAGTACTTAACTTTCTACGTCTGTATCATTGCATCAGCAAAATATAAGGTAAACTAAAAGACCGATTGTCACTAGCGACAAAATGTTGATAAATGGCACAATATTACTATATCGCAGTTTTCCGTAAGAATAAACGAATTACTACAACGTCAGGTCACGTCTACATCAATACACATTCGTGCAAAGCTAACTGCAGATAAACCGTAACCACTAAAGTAAAAACTGAAACCATAAATAAGAATTGGCGGTACAAAAACGTTCGGCATACCAATTACTCTGTGGTACAGTGGTACCATAGACGATGCCATGGACTAGTACGGTGTACAATGTAAAGAGAGCTCGTGTCGCATCGAGACGCCGCTGTCGATGCTATCTCTACCGCTAGGGATTACACCCAAGTAGGTAGTTGAGTATTGGCCACTGAAAACATTTTATTTCGTGACGTCTCTCACTTGTAAAATCTAATTTAATTCGGGTTTTTTATTTCTAACTCTGTTGATCTGCTTCCACTACTTCCAGTCATTCAAGATGCAACTGAAAATCCATAGTTTCTTTCATGAAGTGACTACCAGACTTCCACAATTTAATTACTTATGTAAGCAATGTCAGATTTTAATCGATGTAGATAAAATAAATCCATCACAACTGATATTTTCACAAGCATCTTTGGATATACAGACTTCTGTTTATCCATCTATACACAAAAAATGAGACAAAAGTTATGGTATAATATACTTATACCATATCTTTGACATCATTGTCGTTGCTTGGAATGTAATAAAGAACTTCCAATGTTAGGAGAGAAATCAATTTAGTACTCTAATTCCACTTACACTTTAAATCACAATTAGAATGATTATCGAGGTCTAAGAAGACATTTGAGCATATAAACTCAAATCTGATGAAAAAAAATCGCAAAATGGAGATTTGCGATTTTTTTTTCCATCAGGTTTGCGGTCTTTCTAGTAGCAGAAAAAAAAGCGAAGTATAAGGCAAGCCATAAAAATCAACCGCCACTCCTCGCCAACCCTCCCACATTTCCCTCGAGAGCACAGGATTTATTTCACGAAATTGTTTATAGGGCCCGCGTTCAGCGTTATAGCGAATCGTTTAACATTATTCAAGACCAACAATAGTGGTCGATACTTGCCTTACCGCTCCCATGAACAGTCACGCGCACTCTCTTCCTTGTGGAAAATCTGCATAATACTACATGCATAATAGAGTGATTAGAATGCCTGTTAAAACTTACATTACACTGGAAATATTGGCTTTAATTTGATTGTAAGCTTTTGTTTCTAAAGAGAATTGTTGAGGTAACTTCTTATAGTTGAATGGAACCTGAGATATTCTATGTTCTATAGTGCTAGAGTCATTTGCGTTTGAATTTTTGTTTACTTTATTGAATTCTTTGTTAATTGGAGAATCGGCTGAATGAAAGAATCGATTAAAAACGATCGAGTATCTGTTTGATACGAGTAGTAATTAAAAAAGAACAGCGTGTGTTTGTTCTAGTGGTGTTTTAAAGGTGTTTAAATTTAAATACTCCTAAAATTAATCACAAAAATATGAACATATTTTTTTTAGTAGTCCAATCCTGGCAATTAGTAAAACGCGTTCGAATTTCAAAAGGGACGCTCTGTCAGCCGATCACCTTTCACGTTCGGATACCTTTCCGAAATACCACGAATAGAACACTAATATGAATTAATAGTTGTTCACACAGTCACCGTGAAAAAATAACAGTTTTTGTACGCCCCACATATTTGTTTTTGGAGTGTGAAAAATCGCGTTTTTCGACGGTTTGTGGTCGGTTTTTAAGTAATACGAATGTTTTGGCATTACGCCTGAGTAATTTCCCGTCTCTGGCTAATATGCAGCTGTGGTGTTGCCACACGTGATTTTATTTAGTTTTGTTAAGTTTCTTGAACGAATTGTGTTTTTAAAAATGATGTGGATTATGCAAGATGCTTTTGGGACCCCCATGTGTTTTAAGTTAGAGCTTGCATTTTGTTATTCTTCAAATAGGTATAAATCAATAATAAAATCTCTCAGAAAATATACTGATGAGTTAAGTATTTGTATTTTTTCCAGTCCCTGGCATAATATGAAGACCAACGAAACTTAAACTTTATTACTTACTGAACTTTCTTTCAGAAAATTTTGCATGAATCAATGGCATTTCTAAAAAAAATGGCTCATCGCACATAGTTTTCATTCTATCGCTGAATTCCTCAAAAACAATTCTTGTCTGTCTTATCATTACAGAAATGCATTTTAGATAATCTTGTCAAAAGTGTTTCTGTACGTACTTACTGCATTTTACGTTGTGTTTTCCCATTTCACTTTGTGTCTATTATTAACATTTTAATTATGTTGAGTTTATGAAGTATAAATTTAATTTAAATAGTTTAATGTTGATTATTATTGTGTTCATTTATGTAGAGATTTGCTTAATGAATCGAGCATCTTGTTACTTTAATAATTGCATGGTGAATGGTCTCATCGCACTAACACATTATAAACCTTCCATCTGTTGTACTACATTTACTGCAAATAAATGACTTTGACTTTGAGGTAAGTAAGCAAGTAAAATTCTGTGGACTAACTTAAAATACTACAATCGAATAGAACCATAAATATTAATCAACGAAAGTCGCGAGCGCATCTTCAGGCATGCCATCGTGAAGCATAGACAACCCCATTGTTCAATTTGAACTTTTGCCTCCATATCTGTGTCACAGATTCACAATGTGAAAGCGATTTGCCACAGACTGCATCCCATATTTTTGCTCGTCTGTTACGTAATTGCTTCCTGACACAATAAATACGACGTGTGAACTGTTTATTGGTTGTAAACTCGTAAATATTGTCAAAGGTTGGTGAATGTTACAAGATTTAGGAGTTGTTTAGTGTGTAATGTTGTTTGCTGTGAGATTTATATTCAGTTGACGTAATTAGGTCAGTATAAATTCATTAATTTTATTTTAGAATTTATTTTGACTGAATGAAGACATTGCCTTATTTAAATCCAGAGACTAAAATAAAAAGTTACCTCATGTTCTTGTTCTTTTTTTTGAAAATGGAAATGTGTTTGAAAATGTTTTCTCAAGCATTTCGGAATTCTCTCTCTATTTATTCAGCCCGCATTATCCACTTCCAGCTGCTTCTGTCCAAGGCTATAGTGTCGACCATTGGCTATTAAAATACTCTCTCTACTAACCCTTTAAAATTTTACTCCAGCCAGCAAATGAGGTTTTACTGCAAAAACACTAGATGATTTCCCCCAGTCGAAATGCCAGTTCTTAGTTAGAGACATAACTGCAGCGTTGATTTCAAATTCACTCGTTACAAGTCATGTTCCCACCTACTTACAAGCTTCCCCTCACCATTGAATCACTCCACATCAGCAGTGATGACGTCTAACACATGTTGAGCCTCTCTGATTGATGCCACACCTAATTATCTTTGAAATTTTACATCCATTCCTGCAAACTTACTAACACACCTATCATTTATTGAATAACCAACTCTTTCTTCACTATTCTAAGGTTGAAAATGCAATGGAGGTTTGTCGTGGTGAGTTGTAAGGTAATGTTGGTAAAATTTCGTCACCTCTTAAGGGATGAAGAGATTTATGATGTCTTTCGTATGCGTGAAAATAGCTGTTGTACCTGGAATTCAGGGGTTTCAGTTGACCTTAGACCTGTCTTGTCTTAAAACTATGACATCATTAAGTTTGAAAGTTAAGTCATGGTTGAGATTTTAGACCCATCACTGTCATTCTTTTGTTAAACTCCTTGTGAAAGAGTCAGTCTGGGGAAGAAACATTAATACTTAGTACCTTATCAATTTCTGCGGTGTTCCATTTTCCAGGATTTTTAGAAAGCACCTGTGAAATGGAAGGTATCTAAGTACTCGTAAGTAGGTACTTCCATTGTTTTATACATTTTTGAACTTATTTTCTAAGATCATGCGGCGATAGATGCTCCACCCACGTTCCTACATCGGTAGTCGACCTAACGCAGGTTCTTTTAAGTCTTTTTATTCTTCTTAAGCCTGCTACCATTTACCTACTAACGGATTTAGGCCGGATAAGGTAGCGAGTATTGAGTCTACTCAGCAGGTTAGTTAGATCATCAGGGGGCCAAGTCTACTAATTTACAAACGTGTCAGTGGTCTCACAATCATCAGTTTTTGACAGATATCCCCATACAAAATCTGTCAAAAACTCATCATTGTGAGACCACTGACACATTTGTAAATTAGTAGACTTGGCCCCAAGTACTCGCTACCTTTGACAGTGGAATACCTGTATTTTCATATATTATGTACTTCTACCATCTATCCACCGTCCATCGTCCATATTCACAGTGACTACTGTCCAGGGGGCCAAGTCTACTAATTTACAAATGTGTCAGTGGTCTCGCAATGATGAGTTTTTGACAGATTGTGTATGGCATAACTTGGCCCCCTGTCGAATTTCCGCCCTCAAATCCAGCGCACTTGTGCGATCCATCGCATATATTATTTGTTATATTTGAGCATAATTTAACAACCAACGATTATATTTACCTTGCGTAGCTGAGAATCCCGCGACATTCATGGCTTTTAGGTGGTATTAAATTCTACAAATGCTCCTGTTACATATTCGATTTCGATTAGAAGTGGTTTTGTAGGTATTTACTCCTTACCATACGCTGTTTGTAAATACCTAATTCAGATAATTCAATTTCTAGTATTCCTAAACAGAGAACAGAGTGAACTACTAACCTTTACAAAATATTTCAGTGGAAATATTAAGGAATAGCTTTTGCCCGCGGCTTCGTCCGCGTGGAATGAATGAATGAATGAAATGCACCGACCCCAGCGTGGCTTAACCAGACTCGATAAATCCAATGAACCCCAGGATTTGCACTAGCCCCTGAAGCCTCATGGTTCATGGAGCTACAGAAGCCATTGTATATCGAAGAGTAGACCAGGGGGCGCGGGTAATGGTAGGGATAGACCGTGCCCTTAGGGATAACTTTGTTCAATCTTCGCCGTTGAATCCATTGGCGGAGATATTATGCTTCGTTCTCGGCTCTTTTCTAACACCTTGCTGTACTATGCTACAATTTGCTGTTTTCTGTATCTTCGTCTGAGCTTTCGCTGCTGTCCGTTTCAGGTTTCTTGTATATCTCGCTAGCTGCTTTCCTGATCTTGTGTCGGTCTTCCACCGAGTCCATCCAGAAGTCGATTTCCTGCGGCTTCGCCCGCGTGGAAGTTATAAATCACCACGAGAACGTACTACCGGGATAAAACAAAAGTATCCTATGGATTAATCCAGGTTATGAACTATCTGTGTTATAAATTATTATTTTAAGTATATTATATTATACTAGCTGATGCCCGCGGCTTCGCCCGCCAAATTATACAGGATGTAAGGGTAAACACTCTTGTCATTCAAACCATGGGTAGTTGACTTAAATATAAGAACAAATGACCGAACACAACAAAAAAAAAAAACGTTATTTTCATTAATCTTTTAATGAAAATAACGTTTTTTTTTTTAAAGTTTCCGACACCGTGCTCGCCAGCGAAATAGCTGAGAGACTGAAGGAGGGGTCGCGTTCGCGGCCGGTCAGGTCACGTCCTTTGATCCTTGGTTCACTTCATCCATACTAATATTATAAATTCGAAAGTAACTTTGTCTGTCTATCTGTCGGTCTGTCTGTCTGTATGTTACCTTTTCACGCCTAAACCACTGAATGGGGCAAGGAGATGGCATTCTGGGGAAGGACATAGGGTACTTTTCATCGACATACTTAACGGGCGAAGCCGCGGGCGGAAGCTAGTCTAATATAAAACAAATGCATTTCCAGATACATTTGTTTTTCTATTTGATTTGTCCATATTTGGGCCCCAATAGTTTAAAATGATCTATACGCAGTTTACGCAGAAATAAGCTTAGTTGCTTACGGTGTAGTGGGGAGAGACAAAAGCTCTCTGGTGACCCGATTGTTTTTTTTTTTTGTTACAAAGAACTATCCTTCAAATGGGTCCTGTTTTATGCTTGTCGGCGACATTGAAAGGCCACTGGCCAGGTTCAACCACCACGATCTATTTTTTTCCTTATAATCATTATAACACGCAATAAAATAATATGAAACAATACAACATAAATAGCTGTTCGAATCACGAACGGCACGACATAAGGGCACGCGCACACTTGTCGTGATGCCGTGCGTTTGTCGCGTGCCTTACGCGAGCCGTGACTTACCCGAGCTTTTGGTCGAAGCGCGACTTATCAAAATGTAAATGGTTCTGTGTTTCATTTAAATAAAAAACGTATTGATTTCGGTGGTTGTGGGTAACGTGGTGGGTTTATATGTAGAGGTTTTGGAAAGGTAATTGTTAGGTTTTTCTGAAGAAAAAAATATCTTTAGCTACATTTTCTAACGCCTTTGGGCTTTCTTTTCAAAAAGAACAGATGCAGAGAAAGAGATTGATTCTTGAAAAAAAAAAACGCAATATTCATGAATCGTTAGCGTTTACACAAGCATAACTATAACACCTTGGATAACTGTATAAAAGCCAGCTAAGGAAGATCACAGTAGGTATGTACAACTGGCACTCACAAACTATGTTATGTTTAAATGCCAGAGTAACCTTACAGAAAAAAACTGAATTTGGAACATCCAATTTAACCCCCTGCAACACACAATATTCACCTTCAATTTTTTCTCTTCTACAACCATGACTTACAATTAACATAAAAAAATAATAACACTTTCTTCATAAAAAATGCATAACGCCGCGTTTCCATGTAATCTGCGCACGCGCACCCGCCCACATGTGTCGTCGCACGAGCCTATCGACCTCACTAGCATGTTAATCACCTATTTTGTTAATCATCAGATCACCCCTGATTGAGTTGTTTATAGAATTATAATTGTAGTAATATGTCGTGATTTTTCGGTCTTAGATAAGATGTTACGAAACGCAATCAAGATGGGTTATGCTCTTACGCATGTTTATTCATGGTTTTTGGAGTGATATAGTTAAAGATGGTAATTAGTTTTGGTTTGGTTTTGACTGACGGAAATGGTGGTGGAAAATGACACTTCCTTTATCCTTTTACTCATGTTTTGTGGACTTTTAGTTAATCTAGCTTCCATTTATTTAGGACGAATTTCTGCATCCTCATCCCTTGATCTCTTTAGCCCATTTGGGTCTGTACCAGACGCCATTTTTTCACCATCACCGGTCAATTTACTGTTAATTTCCTTTTCAGTCGTGTCATCTCTTACATTATGTTTTTATCGTTCCTCTAAATTGGAACTAAAGCCTTTTTTTAAATTTCGTAGACTAATTTGACATTTCAAGTGATTGTTGTTCGTTTTTCAATTTGGAGTTTGACATATTTTGCACCTGTCATATTAGTTTATGAGATTAAAAAACAGACTTTACATTATGAGACATGTTTTCTGAAACCATGGTATATGAGTAGGTACATTAGGTTCCTATTTAAAAATCAAAATGATTTATGAAACACAAAATACACATTACGGTTTTATTTCCATCATTAAGGCCGTAAATTATCATATTGAGATGTATCAACGGTTTCTTAACAACAATTTAACGTATCTCCGACATATAGTTACGATCTACAATATTAATATTTGTATTTAAAATACTCATATTTATTCATAGGTTTTTAATTTGATGTATTGTGATTTTTTGGATATCGAGAGAGTTTTCGGATTATTTGAAGTCCTTACCCTTATGTTGTCTTTTTTTTTCATTTCAGAATGGGCCTGGGCATCGATCTCGCCTGGTGGAAAGCGACAGATGAGGTCTATGATGGAACGAGCGTGCCCAGAATATGCTCACTCTTGCTTTGAATGAATATGTTCACTCTTGCTTTGAAGGTAGATAGGTGTTTTAAGAAGCTAAAATATGATGGAAAAATGTAGTATGCTACGGGTTTTGACAATTCTCGATGTAGAATAGAATAATTATTGAAATGGAGCAAAAGAGTGAGAACGTGATAAGTTTGCTCGACAGTTTTTATAATTTTATGCTTTTTATTTTATTTTATGGGGGTCGTGGCTAAATAATTACAGTAACACTGGTCGATCGAAGGTTAAGCTACACTTACCGCGGTCGGTTCGTGGATGGGTGATCATCCATTACATAATCCAGACCCCTCCGTGCCTCGGAAAGCACGATAATTCCCGGCTGTCATTCGTAGATCTTTGACAGTCGTTACAAGTAGTCGGAAGCCCAAAAGTCTGTCAACCAGTATTACCCAGGGGTATCGTATTACCCAGATTGGCAGTCGCTCCATGTAAAATACTGTAGCATAATAATTAAAGCTGCATCCAGTTAGACTGGAGGCCGACCCCAGCATAATGGGGACTTTCTTAAATTAAGTTTTCTTCTACTGAAGCCACTTTTTAGAAGCTGTGTCGTGTTTTGTCATTAAGCCGCTAAGCTACGTTGTTTGTAGGTATATAAATTCTGGATAAAACTCATCACAGAACATAAACTATATCTCATCATAGTGTACCTCCATCTTTATAATTAAAGCTCAGTAACGAGCCAGTCCATTAGAAGTTGTGTTACTGCCCTAATGTTCGGTGCTTGACGTGTGTAATCGCCTTTATGGCGGGTTCACTATGAACTATATGGGAACCAGAGATTTTGTGACTTTTGATTTTGAAAATTATGGTTTTAGAGTTATTTGTTGAAGTTTGTAATGATGTGGTAATTTTGGAAGTTACGTCTTCAAATATATGATGAAGATCTTTAAAAGTTTTATCATAAAGGTTGCATATTTGCCAGCTAATCGGCTTGATGACGCTTCAAACTAAAATTGTTGCTAGCACAATCAGATGTTCTGAAGACAAATGAGACTTTCACAATAGATTTTAATTTAACAGGAAGCAGATTGCATTCTTAATAAATGCTGCACCTCAAATAAACCTTACCACAGATTAGGTAATAACCATGCACATTGTGCATTCAACGTCACATTGCCTACAAATTAAAGATAAACACCCAGACTACCACAAAAAGAAACACATGGCGATATACCATCAATCAATCCTTTACAACCACAATTTCCTGGACTATCCCAAACACCAAAAGCAAGTCATATAATACAAATAATTGCGCCAAAATGTGCGTTTGTGCAGATTTGTTGCGCACGCGTCATGCGTCAGTTGCACATTTGACATGCACCTTTTGAAAAGAGAATGACATGCACCGTTGCACAAAACTAAGGACAGTTTGGTTGTCATTTGTTAGGCTACTTTGAAGTTTTGGTAGTTTAAAATGCCGAATGTGCTTTTGAATGGTTCTTGAAATGTTGGAATTTGTACAATAATAAATGTTTTCGTATTGATTGTTGTATATTTGCAGCAATTTGTCATTATTTTGTATTTGCACTAATAAAGAATATCGTACACAGGTGATATTAAATAGACGACCTAGCTCCACCCTGAGCGGTAGTAGTAGGTATTTCATAGTTTCCCATGGAAAAGAAAAAAAAAGTGAGATTAATGTCATGGGCATTTTGTCCCAGTCTAAATAATTAAAATTAATTGATTTAAAGACCTTCTAACAGGGCTACGTTGGACATCCTTTCTCTACTTTTATACTTGCTAAAACTAAAACTAATCCCTCGACTTTATTACAAAGTATCCCTAAATTCATCATCTGCCTAGCCTTTTCCCAACTATGTTGGAGTCGGCTTCCAGTCTAACCGGATGCAGCTGAATACCAGTATTTTACATGGAGCGACTGCCTATCTGACCTCCACAACCCAGTAAATGGGTGATACGATACCCCTTGGTAAGACTGGTTATCAGACTATCAGGCTTCTGACGACCCGTAACGACTGTCAAAGATCCTCGAATGACAGCCGGGACCAAAGGCTTAACGTGCTTTCCGAGGCACGGAGGAGTCTCGATATGTAAAGATGGTCACCCATCCACAGACCAACCCCGGCAAGCGTAGCTTAACCTGATGGATCGACCCGTGCGGCTGTTATTAATTAGCCACGAGCTCCTCACAAAGTACGAGTATCCCTACATTAACGACAATAATTCCTAAGTAATTATCACTTCCGATCACATGTGTAGTTTTGTAGTCGCAGTCGGAAACGGCGGCATATGTCGGCTATCGGCCATCGGCTAGATAAAGGGTTGTATCTTTAACACCTTCGAGTTCCGTCCTATTGTGTGCTACAATTTGTGGAAAAAAATAATGCCGCCCGCTGTTAGCCCGTTGGTCTGTGAGGAGGGGACGGACTTGGAAGGCTAGATTTTGAAATAATCAATTAGGCAGTAGAAAATTAGAAATAAAAATGCCAAGATTGTCCATAATGTAGAAGTAATCCATCAGATGTGGCAACGATGAATTTTGAAGAAGAAAAATTGAAATTCTTTATTTCTGACTTTTACAAGAATCAATGCAAAAAGGGGTAGGCACCTACTTAGTTGAATGGATTCAACTATGGCACCTACACAATTTATTGAGAAGCTATGTCTTTTAAATTCACAACCCTAACTCCTTCCCTGTCCCGACCGTAGTGCCCATTCCTCGCAAGCGCAAACGTTATTATTTTATTAGCCGCGCGTCACGGCGCAGGCGCAGCGCACTGCGCAGGCGCATGGTAATACGCAGCCGCGCGACTGCGTGAGCACGTGCCCACGATGTTGCGTATTGATGGCGCATGGCGTTAGAACACCTTACCAGTTGCGAGAAATAAAAGTGGTTAGTTGTTACTTTGTAATAAGCAAGAGCAGCACATGGGAAAAAGGAAGTACACAGAAGTTGATAGAAAATTAGTTTGATCTTCATCCATTACGCAAGTACCTACATATGTAGCAATGTTACCTGTTTCTAGTTAATCAGGGCCCCTGTAGGAAGGCAGTGTAGGAAAGAGATGAAGCTCTACAGGACGTATAGCTCCATATCCTTCCCCCACTGAATAAGATGAAAATAATACTGCTATAAGCGGTGGTGGTAGGCCGTGATCTGATCTGGTCTTAGATTTGATTAGGTTTCGATTCCTAGATCATCTGGTTTAGGACACTCCTAGGATCTATGAACCAGTACCTATAAATAAAACTTCTTCTCTACTCAGCTAGTTTTATATATTTCTGGATACTTAGAGCTAGAGTTTTCAAAATTTCTAATTCTACAGTGTGCGCCAAATAGGATTTCCCTTCGGGAAAAATGACGAAATTCCATACAAACTTTTATCCCCAATTTATCCCCTTTAGGGAATTCATTTTCGAAATAATCCTTGCTTATTTATCACTTTCACCATATAAGGAATAACCATTGCGCAAGATTTCAAGCTTCTAGACCCAATGGTTTTAGGTTTTGCGATATAGTCAGTGTCTTTAAGATGTTTACTAAGTAGAGTTTAGTTAGAACAGCGAAAACAAAACAAGAAACGGTTTCAAGAACGATAAACTGAAGATCCCTTCTCAAAATTCCAATATTCAGACCATCAAAAACCGCCATATGTTTGATAAAAAATAGAGGTGTGTAAAAATAACATGCCACTGGACATGACCGTTAGAGTGACAAAAAGAAAAGATTTCCATCAACCTGTTGGATGTGGCTAAGAGTATTCAGAAAGAAACCACTCTGGTTAATATTGTGAGTCTTAATAAATGCCAAAAATTACCAGAGACATATTATTATGAGATGATCATAGGCATCACAAACGGATACGTAGATATCACTTGGTCACAATTTGACCACTTTATAATACCAACCTATTGAGAAGTAAAAAAAATATTTATGCAATTAAACGAAACATTGTAAATATTGTCGGTAATTGTAAGCTTAACCACGAAAGCAAATGTGTTATAATTATATTAAATTATAACTATAAATTATGGTAAATAAATTGCAGTTTTTACAATATTTAGAATTGGATAAAATGTAGGAAGTAACTGACCGTTCCCTGAAAGCACTATAATTAGCGGCCTGCTTCCAGAACTGGACGTCTCCCAGCTGGCCAGATAATTAACCATACTTTAGGATAAGAATAAAGGCATTTAATTTTACATTATTATTTATGAATTGCGGGACGTCCAGTTGTTAAACAATTGAACAATTTAGAGCCTACCACAGGATGCGACAACTGCCAGAGGGAAGAGTCATCGTAAATGAAAGGAAATTTATATGCAGCACAAGCTGTCGATAATGGTTATCATATCAAAATAAATAGATTATAGCACTAAAATATAGCACTAAAAGACTCGTTAAAAACCTCTTTCCGAACTCTATAAAAAACAAATTGTAGTGTCGTAAAACTACAATATTTACGGTAGCGGCACATTTTCTGGCTTGCACCTTTGCGCATAATTCAGTCCAAAGTCACCGAATTCTGAAGGGTGAAGTGTAATTTGGCCACTACCCCTTTCGATGCAGCCGTCTTTTACAACATAACGACGAAATAAACAATTTGTCGTAAAAAAGACCGTTGGTAATGGTCAGATAACTTTATGATTTTGTTTTTTTTTGCTTTTGAATGTCTTGAAGGGGTGAGGTAAAGATGTTAAGGTGTTACAGATATGATACGTTTTATTTTTGTAGATTGAAGGGGAGTTTTATGATCGATTTGTTTTATATGTTTTTTGTTTATGTAAATTATTTTGTAATATTTTGTACCTACGACAATTTTATTAGGTAGGTAACTATAGTTTTACAAAAAAATATACTCGTATATAAGTATTATTTCGAGACGGAACAGCTGATATTTTTTCGTGATTTCAAAGTTGGTCCCATAGTAAAAGTTATTCAGTTCGATGGTCTAAACGTACGACGTATATATGGACGAATGATCTAAATAATGAGCTCCGTGGCCGACCGAAGACGAAACTCGATAACGATGAATTGAAAGCTATAGTGAAAGCAGATTCATCTGAAACTAAGTCGGAACTTGCAGCCTTCAACGTAAGTGATACATCGATATTGATCCATTTACGTCAAATTGCAAAGATGAAAAAGCTCAAGTGAAAAAAAAAAGATTTTTTCTATCCAAAACGGAAATTTCATAGATAAGGATCTAACATACCTAATAAAATATTATATTATTATAATCAGCCTGTATTGTGCCACTGAACAAAAATACAAACTTTTTTAAAGCACTTAAATTCTGCGAAAAAAAAAACAGAGAATAAAAAAGCGAAACAGTTGACACAAATCACACCCCAGGAAAACTTCCCCAATAAATATAGCATCCACTGTACAAGATTTACGTTCTACGAATTACACTGACATAACCCTTTGATGCGAACACACCTAGCCAATAAAATTTGCGTGCATTTACGTCCCAAAGCGTGCGTTTACCGCTCCGACCACAAAATAGATAGTCACAGAAGGCCTGTTTTACGTAAATTAAATACGAAAATGCGTGTCGCGTATACATAGACACACGTCTTCACTCTACATGCGAGTGCACTCGCGACTGGCTTTTGTTTGACACACCAACAATGCACACCAACTATAAAGTTGGTGTGCATTTTAGCATGGCAAATAACGGTACCTAATTGCCTTAACTACATAATTATTTACAGATTCTAGTATGAAATTAGTAATAAAGTCATTATACATCATGAATCTAATAGTTGCCATCCATATAAATGCTAAATAAATAAAAAAATATACGATACGTAGATTATTGTTCATATTCCTACGAAGAAGTATTAGGGAAAGGGCAACGACCGCTATTATCATTATAAAAATGCACCAACCGCAACTATAGTTTGAGATCGCCGAATGTACGCGTCTATGGGCCAGTTTCTCGGACGACGAAAATTACTGTGAGAAATTAATGTGGCGCGCTTGAAAATTTATCACATTAATTTTTCGCTAATTTTCGTTCGAGAAATTTGCGCATAGGTGCATACATTTTTGCTCGGAGCTGGCTTTCTGTGTCACACTATTCCGTGGTCATAGCGTTCACCTGGCCAGATTGCGTGCAGGTGCGTCACTGCATGGGATTCACTTACCGTACGCATGCAATTGTAACGCAATAAAGGACGTATTCCTGTAATAAAACAGACTTGATGTAATAGAAACGGGGACGTAAATATTTACATACTGTCCGTTCTGTACGGGTTTAATGGGTATTTGTTCTAGTTTAGTGTTGAGATTGTTTTTATGGAATGATGTTAGTAGGTAAATATTAGGGAAGTTCAGTAGGTAATTGTTTAGGACGTACGTATGTATGTCCTTCTCCAGGTCAAGGTCTACCCCTGTGCGAAATTTCATCCAAATCCGCTCAGCCGTTTTAGCGCGAAAGCGTAACAAACAAACTCACTTTCGCATTTATAATAAGTAGGTATTATATTAACCCTAACATAGTTGGGAGAAGGCTAGGATGACTATGTATCTATTATATTAAGTTAGGATTATAAATACATAGGTAGAATAGTTAGGATTAATTAACTTGCCCTGATGTCGTCATCTCTGTAATAACTTGTGTTTACCATAGGAATAGCTCACCCTTTGACCACCACAGTTACGTCATACTACCTAATTACGTAATAAATGTAAATAAGTTTATGTCATAAACTTAAATAGAGATCCCATTAATATATTAGATATTGTCTAGACAAATGCATTGCATATTCAATACCTTCCTACGTAAACGTTGTTTATCGATCTATCAACAACCGGTAATTGTCTATGAATCTTATTTAGAAATATCTTTAGTGACTTTATTAATTAATTTTGCCTAAGATTTTACAAGCAAAGTAAAATACAGCAACGGCGACGAACCTTAACAAAATGCTTTAATGAAATAATAATAATATTTTTGATAATAACTATTATTAAAAAAAATACTGGTTAAAATCCTTATTGACTAAGATTCGTATGGAAACATTGCAAAGCAATTTTATAAAAAAAATGTCTCGCTGTGTTTTTAGTTACAGCTACTCGCCGCTAGATGGCACCACATGCTACGAAATAATATAATTTAGGCGCTGTTACTGAGTGAAGTGAAGTGCTAAATGATAACAGCCACACTGGTTGATCGAAGATTAACCTACGCTTGCCGCAGTCGGTTCATAGATGGGTGACCATCAGTTAAATATCGAGACTCCTCCGTGCCTCGAAACGCACGTTAAGCCATTGGTCCCGGCTGTCATTCGTAGATCTTTGACTGTCATTACGGGTAAGTAGTCTGAAGCCTAAAAGTCTGAAAACCAGTCTTACCAGAGGGTATCGTGTTACCCAGTAACTAGGTTGTGCAGGTCAGATAGGCAGTCGCTCCATGCAAAATACTGGTATTCAGCTGCATCCGGTTAGACAGGAAGCCAACCCCAAAATAGTTGGGAAAAGGCTAGGTAGATTTTTTACCACTGAGTGAAGTTTCGTCGAATATTTTATGGTTATAATAAATCTGTCAATCATAGGGCTTTGTCCAACAGTGGACTCTATACGCTGAAAACGGTCAGAGCAGAGGTTTTCAAAGTACTTACCTACCTACTTTGAAGTCCGTATAAAGGCCCCCGCAAACAGGTACGACGCGACTTTAACAAAACAATTTCTGAGAATACTTCACGGTGGAACAATCACCTGTCGCGCTAGTCTGTAGGAGCCTTAGAGCCCCGTCTGAAAAACGAGTGTAGTTTGTTGTTTAAAATTGTGACGCATTTATTTGTTTCTATTGTACCTACATCAGACGAAAAAGTAACCTAATCCTTTCGAATAACGTAACTAAATTCTTTATTGTTTCTGTTTTTTAATTTAAACCTTGTTCAGACTAGCGTAATAGTGGTGTAGCATTTCTTGAATGAACTGTCGTTTACCTACTGAAATGAAATTGTTTATGAAACGGAATTACTTTTATACGTCATATAAAAAATAAGCTAGATGAGGTCGGCGTTTCCTATCTGACTACTCTGAGAAGAAAGGCCGATACAAACTCAGGCCGCAGTCTCTTTTAAAGTCCAGACATAATCTAGGCTGGGCCATATGAGAACCATGTAGATTAGCGTCTGAAATGGTCTTTTGAGGAAAGAACCACACAGATTTGAGTGGACCTGTCCAGTCAGTGCAATCATTTGTCAGTCATGTTGGAGCTCAACTCGGAACTTAAGCAGCTCAACGCTTACTATAGTTTGCTTTTAGGCAACACACAGACTAGCAGTAGTTATGCGTACTTGTCTTTTATTTGTTTTGGCAACATTCTTGTTTATATATGATGATAACGGTTCTCAATCAATACCTTTCAGTTCTATGTGGCCAGTGATAACCTAGTGGTTTGATTGTCGGACTGCCACGTCATGGGTCTCGAGTTCAAACCCAAGGCACCTCTAACTTTTCGGATTTAATTTGCGTAAAGTATATGATTATCACTTGCTTCAAAAACGGTGAAGAAAAATATCGTGAGGAAACCGGCATGGTTGATAGATATTTCTAGATGGCAAGTTAGACTCATGGGCGGAATAAAAACTCTCGACACCAGAGGGCCTAGACAAGTGACAATCGCTTCGAAAGCGTTTCGTATTTCTACAACGACTTTTAACAGGATTGTTCGATAGCTTATGTCAGTCCTATACATTTTTGCCTTTACCATAAGCGTTATCGCTGATAATGTCACTTTGTCTAGGGCCTCAGGTTAGTCGATAACCACACAAAAAGAAAGAAAATTCTGTGTGTGCGAAGAAGAAGCAAACACTTTTAACACAATAGTTTTTTTGTCGTTGAGCAAGAATCTCTATATCCTTCTGCCATAAGTTTTCCAGCCTAATTTGCTGCTGCCAGCCCAAAACAGGCTTATTATTTTTAAACAATGCCATAAAAAATATTCGGCATGTGCTAAGTAAAGGTCAAGGATTCAGTAACAAAGTACTACCTAAGTGGGTACTAAAGAAATAACATATTTTTTGTAATTTATTCCTTGCTATCTTATCGTGCATCTTAATCTGTATTACATAAAGCCTTTGAGGATTTATATCCGTATTGATTTTAGTAAACAATAGGCTTTTGATGATGCTTCGTTAAGCTAGTAGGTAATATCACCCATACCACAGTATAAATTAGTACGTATAATGTATTATGTCTTCATAGTTCAGTACCTTACCTACGCAACAGACTCGAGTGTGCGGCAGTTACACACACGGACACGGAAGGTTTATCTACCGTGCGGCCATAGGTACTTATTTACACTTCAAGGTCACTGCTGAGATATAATACTGTTACTTTAATATACTGTGTCCATATTCACATGTCGCCAGTAATTATGTAAGTATTATGTAAGCCTTCGGGGACATACAGGCGTGATGTTAGGTTGTTATGTATATACGTAAGTGAATTTTACTGGATAATGGTTGCTTTCGTTGACACAAATATTCTGGATTTTATTCAATTTACCTACACACAAGCATCGCGACAAAATCATATCAAGTCTAACCAAACTTTCTTTCTTTAAATCAACAGATAACGTAATAAAAAAAAACCTTATCATCTCCACAAGTTGTTCGTAATTAAACACGGCTACCAAGGAAGTGATAACAGGCCGGATGTCGCCACGCCCCCTAGCTGTAGACGATACAAGCTTGGGGTGCCAAGAAACTTAATTTTTGAGAAAGGAGATCTTTATCCGTTAAACAACCTTTAATTAGAGACTGCACAATTTTTATGACAGTTAATTGAGTTTAAAAAAGTAAATTCTTGGTTGTCTGTGGGAAGTCGATGATTTTGTTTCCTTTTTTGCAATTTTTGTAAATCGAATTGTGTCGCTTTGACTTTCCGAAGATTTTGGCGGATGGTGGTGAATTATGAGGCGTCTGATGCCCTGTTTCTATTCTAACCACAATTTTTGGTAATTTGGTAACTCCTGTTTAAATAATATTTTTTCCAGCTTAATTACACTTTGCAAATTAATTTGTAAAAAAACCCTATCGTGATCTAAATTCTACCTTGACATTTAAAACATTACTATTACGAAAGCACTAATCTAATCAGTTTTTAAAACCTTTATCTAGTTCTAAACCTAACCTTGACCGTTTGGAATGAAACAAGGCTGTGGTTGAAAAATGGTAGGATTAAGCAGTTGTCCCACTGCCGCCGGCGAGGAAGCGACTAACTATCAGCTGTTTTCTCGCTCAAGAAAGGTCCAATAGATATACATTCCGTATAAACAAAAGAGATGCATATAAGTAGCTATTAATACGATTACTGTTTACACTGCCGGCGAGGACTCGCTCCACTAGTTTGTCGCTGAGCGACAAGAGCTATCAAAGATAATACTCGCTCAGCGATGCTCGCTTGGCGATCAGAACTCACGCCGAGAGACCAACCACGGTCGAGCGAGTGGTACAAGTAATCGCCTGTCGCACTCGGACACACGCTGATAGCCCAGCGACAAAACGATCGGTTCTACACAGTCGCTGCTCGCCAAGTCGTTTTCAGTTGGTAGCTCTACTCGCTACGCTACTCGCTACGCTACTCGCTGCGATACCCGCTACGCTACTCGCTACGCTACTCGCTACGCTACTCGCTACGCTACTCGCTACGCTACTCGCTACGCTACTCGCTACGCTACTCGCTACGCTACTCGCTACGCTACTCGCTACGCTACTCGCTACGCTACTCGCTACGCTACTCGCTACGCTACTCGCTACGCTACTCGCTACGCTACTCGCTACGCTACTCGCTACGCTACTCGCTACGCTACTCGCTACGCTACTCGCTACGCTACTCGCTACGCTACTCGCTACGCTACTCGCTACGCTACTCGCTACGCTACTCGCTACGCTACTCGCTACGCTACTCGCTACGCTACTCGCTACGCTACTCGCTACGCTACTCGCTACGCTACTCGCTACGCTACTCGCTACGCTACTCGCTACGCTACTCGCTACGCTACTCGCTACGCTACTCGCTACGCTACACGCTACGCTACTCGCTACGCTACTCGTTAATCGCCGGCGGTGGGACAGGTGCCATAAGCCGACGAAAAGTCATTTTCCAATCAATTTTAAAACACCTCGTGTTAAAAGCGAGGACCTTGAAATTGAAAAGGCTAAGGTTTTGAAACAAACAGAAAAAGGGTAGGTTTCTATAGCTAGCTGTACCACTAGAATAATTAGTCTTGAATTAGTTATAACCACGTGGAAGGGAACTAGGACTGTGTAATTTAAAATGCATCGCTTCTGCCTCAAGTTTAAAACCACCAAGATCTAGGTCAAGTTAATCAATGGAAAATGTCATTGACAGTGATTGACAGAAGAATCAGACACATGAAGTTATGGGGATTTGTGTTACTTTAAAAAAAAAAATGGAACCTCGAATTCAGGACTCCTAAGTAGGTAATATAACGGGGGGGGATGTATTTGTTTATACATCCAAATTGTCGTCGTCTTAGTGACAATCAATTTCTCTGTCAGTGACAAAAAAATTAAAAGAGGTTGTTTTATAATACAAGAGATATTATTTTACCACTGAAAAGAAGACCATCTATTCTTTTCTCATAATAACCACAAAAAGAAAATAAAACTGAACATGAAAATTATGTCATTATTCAAGTGAATTAACCATTTCAAGTCCAGAAATTGTGCACAGCATGAATCTCTTCATCTCACCGGCGATCAATCAAACTGGCTGACCTTTGCGAAACTGCGTCAGTTTACGTTATTATGCCTTTATTTATAGATTAAACACCACTTACCTTGGTTTCTGCGTTTTTTGTCAACGGCCTGAGTTTTAAAATAGCTTAATAACTTTTGAAGAGGTGTTTCTTTTTCATTTTGTGGTAAATTAGAGTAAGTTATAACTTATGGTCCAATAAACCATAGCTTCTCGTCCTTGAGACAGATTTTCTATCCTTTCCTATGCCCAGTTGCTATTTCTGAGGTCTTCAGATACCTAAGTTTATCTGAAGACTTCAGAAACTGGCAACTGGATTACTTTGAAGAAACAATCGATTTTGATAGTTATCAAAATCAAGCAAAGTTCTTCTCTAACTGAGTCACAGACTGAGTTTAGAAGTGCAATGTGTAAGATGTAAAACTAATGCCACTGTCAAATAGATTACTCCGGCTATACCTCAGTAACTAGGTATTGGGGCAAGTTTTATCACTGAAAATTCAGGCTTCTAGCTTTATTCACAACGAAGTTACAGGGGGTCGAAAACGAAACTAAGTTACTGGGATGAGTGTTTGACATTGGGCTTTTTCCATAATCCATAGGTATTTTTATGACAATTGTAACGTATGAAAAGAAATGTTTGAAACACATATTCAACAGCGTCTAGAAGGTATCTTGTGGTAGCAGGATGGCACGTATTACCTATTTCAAGTTCATTATCGATCGGTTAGCAACCTGTCATAGTTAAGCCCGAATAATCTTCGCCAGGTGATACCATACATTTCTACGTACATTTATAATAATATCTCCAAATTCCCAAATAAATAATAATTGTCAAAACACGCATAAGTAGCATGTCGGCAAATAGTTGTGTTTGCATAACGACGTGTTTATCGATAGATAGATATAGTTTATAAGAATATCGGGTCACCGACAACCTGCGTGAATTCGGTTATCGTTAGCACTGAACTTTATTTCTATGTGGGTAATATTTTGCGCTGTTTGTTGGTTTGAATAGGTTAGAAACTTAGAAAGCATAATTATATTTGTCTTAGATGCAGACCCTTTTTTTTTTTTTTTTTCTATGTGGGACCTCATCCAATGACCTCTCCCGCTCTGGGCGGAGCGGAAGGGCGTGTCAGACTTTTACTGACTAAAACCCACCCGTGTTCCTTCAGTTGCCTGTTGCCAAGGTCCCGGTATCCCTTTCGGACTAACCCGCAACCCTGGCAGGCATCGGTCCTAGCGGACCCCGCCAATTGTGCTGACATCTCTTTGAGCCGCGCGTGGAACACGACGCGCCATCGACCCGGGCCTGGTCCTAATCGGACGGCGAGCTACCCATTGCTCGCCGCCCGCAAGCCCTTGATGCAGCCCGTGGGACATTCATCGTTTCATAATGTACAAAAACGAGGATCTTCGCATTGATGACACAGTTACTCTTCTTCTACTTGTATCTACGTGTAGATTGTTTTAAAAATCTTTCAACAGATTTCAATCCATTGCCGAATATTCCTTAGCAATGAATTCTTTCATCGACAGCAACTATCTTCTGCGTTACAAAAGCAGAACCATGTTTCGCATCTCTACAGAATTTGAATTCTAAATTATTTGCCAAACACTGCCACAAATTCACTTCAACATACGTACGAGTTTGAACTCACGGCCTTGCTGTCAACTTCCCGATTATTGTGGCATAACATAATTACTCCATATCAAAGCTTCTCCTGCTTTTTACACTTTCACTATAACCTTAAGGCCCTGGGAATCTAATTAGGAGATAATTAAGCACGCAATAGAAAGAGGGTATAAAAGCTGAGTAAAAGGCAATTGTATGATCTGTTTACAATAATTAATTATACGCTTATATGGAAATGTTGGAAATTACGTGCATCCCTACAAATATTAATTACGCTTTTAGGTATGTATTATCCCTTTCGGACTAACCCGCAACCCTGGCAGAACATGTTCTGCCAGGGTTGCGGGATACCGGGACCTTGGCAACAGGCAACTGAAGGAACACGGGTGGGTTTTAGTCAGTAAAAGTCTGACACGCCCTTCTGCTCCACCCAGAGTCATTGAAGTCATTGGATGATTTACCAACCGCAAAAAAAAAAGCTATGTATCTTGTCAAATTAATTGGTGGTAACGCTCTAACCTCTGATCACCCCCCACCTGGTGACCCTTGGGGTCATTTTCTTACCTCATCCTGCTATGGTTTACCTTCATGTTACAACAGTCGTCTTGACGTCTTCATTTGTTTTGTGTTTTGTTATTTTTGGAATTTTTGGCATGGTTGGAACTGCAACTCTTCTTTATCATCTACATATTCCTGCGAAAGACACAAATTCATAACTGAAGATTACCTGTCACAATTCAAGTGACCGATGTTCTTTTTAATTACTAATAGAGAACTCATTTAAACCTTTCGCCTTAGTTGCTCATTGAATTTCATAAATTCCAAGATTACCGCAAATCCTAACATTCTTGCATTAACAATCTTTCAAAGTCTTCGCGTGCTGCCCGTCACTGCATCCACCAGCGTAATTATAACAAGCGTTGTGTGAAATGCGATGTTCCCAGCAGATGTCGCGATAATCGCCACGCCAAGCATCGCGTGCGCGCGCGCAGCGGAATGATCTACACGTAGCGGGACAATTAGTCGCTATGGATGTATTTAGTGGTTTAGTGATTTACGTTTGTAATTGAGTACTGAAAGGTTGATTCTGTTGTGTTTTATAAGAAAGTTGGTTCAGGAACTGGTTAGCTATTTTCCTTTCCTAGAAGCTTTCCAGAAGTCATGTAGCATATTCTATGCTATGAGTTAGAACTGCAGAAAATGCTGGACTATTTAATGTTTTTTTAAATCGCTTGATGTTTTGTGCAAAATGGCAACTGTGCCTATACCATGGTCGTACGGATACGTACGCAAGGATCCATTAGTGCGTACTACGCACTAATTTAATTCTAATTTAAAAAATAAAAGACAAGTTTCATGAACCTGGAGCTTCACTGTTTATTTCATAATGGAAGATAGGAATGGTGCTGATAGAAATAAATTGGCTGTGTTTGTAGAACGAGCTCATTCACAAATATTTATGTTTTATTTGCCTGCATTATTCTATTATGTAAAAAGGTTTTCCACCTTTTATTGGTATCAGAAAATAGTAATTTTCCATGAGAAATGTTTGATCATAAGATCTATGCGTCATGTTCGTGAACGAGCGCCATCAGTTGGGACTGGTCATCTCTTAGCTGCTGCCATGTTCTCACATTTTATTATAAATTCAACATTAATTATGTAATTAATAACTACTAAAATAGTGTCCGTGGAGTTAATTGCCCGTTCTTCTCCTTAGGTACCTACTACGCTTTGGAATGGGTAACTATTTTCATATTTCTGACGGACCGACTCCTTCCTGGACAGTTAAAAAGTGCGTGTAAATGATTTATCATAACTAATATTATAAATGTGAAACTGAGTTTGTTTGTTTTACGCTTTCACGCTAAAACGGCTGAACGGATTTGGATGAAATTTGCCACATTGGTAGACCATTACCTGAATTAGGGCATAGGATATTTTTTCCGATATTCCCACGAGATCGAGACTTATGCGGGCGAAACCGCGGGGCGCAGCTAGTTTGAAATAAATGGTTTGAGTTTAAAAAATTCGGCTGATAAGATCCACTGCAACAACATCCTTGCAAGCATCAATTAAGGACCTGACCATACTGATTAATATTTTCTTTCCTGTCCGTCCACCGGAGCTAATGTTGCCAATTCGGATTCCGAATACCCACCTATCAGTTCAGGATAATCTGGCAACACTGGTCGCAGTCTGTTTAGTGGTAAACGAACCTTGAATATGCAATGTGCATACTTATTTAATTAGTCTCTTCCTTTTTGTATGCAAAATTGCTTTTACAGCCGTTATCGAGTATCTTTACACATCAAATTAATCTGTTGACGTGTGTGTAATCTTTGTTGAATTCTGATGAGGTATGGTGGAATTTCTTCATGACGTTTGAAATAGGCCATAAGTTGGTTATCATTGTTATGCACAGTTTTTAATATTTCGTTACGGTTGAAATGTTGTTGAGGACAGGAAAGCAGGGTTGCAGTGCTATTTAGCTTGCGGCCAGTGTAACCTCGAATGATACTCTAAATAGTTAAACACTGCGCGCGCTCTGCCTTCTATCTCGAAAATGGTTCAAGATATAAAAAAAATGATTAGACAAAAGTTGTTGAGAATTTAATCCACAACAATATTTATAAACATACAAATAGCATAAAACCCATAGGAAACGAGATATTTGAAATAAATGTGTAAAAAATCGGACACCCTAAGATAAGTAGGTTTTGAGACAAGTTTTAGGCTGTCAAAATAAAGGTTTATACAAGTTTATAGCTGACTATCTCTCATTCCGAGATACTTGCCCAAATTTGACTTATTTTCCTGGACTAGTCATTTAATTTAAAGCTATAAAGAAATAAAACACCATGTTTGAACGTACTAACACTATCGTAGACGTCACTTCCGATGTCCGCAAAATTATAATATTTGCCAACCATATAATAATGGGCCAACAGTTTGCGACAAAGATTGGCGCCCAAACTTATCGAAGTTCAGATAATTTTAAGTCATAAATTATATATGGACGTGAGTGTACCCATGTATGTGCTAGGTTCAGTCGGTTCGTAGAAAAATATGTGAATTACGTCGTAGTTGTAAAGATAAGTGTCTTCCGTCGGTTTATGAAAATCATAACAAAATAACATATCTATCTAGCTCCTGGTCTAAAGCTTCTATGACTAGATAAAGTCGTTCCTTAGACAATCCCGGAACTAATCTTTTTGACATTCCGAGGAAAGTTCATAGGGGGTCGATTCCCGGGTCAGAGAAAGTGTTATTGGGTTTTTCCATTTGTAATTTCTCAGTAGCAGCCCGGAGTCTGGATTTGTTCCCGGTTGATTGATGACAATATGCTCGAACTAATGAACACTAATAAAAAAAGTCAGATTGGTTAAAGACTCGTGAAAACTGGCGCGACAGGCAGCGCTACCCGTGCCCGCGCCCGCGTTATCGCGCCTTTTTGTGGGAGCCTTCATACAACTTTTACATCATAGGTAAGTCATCTTATCTATTGTTCCGTTTTTAAACTTTGTAACACATTAAGTAGGTAGTACTAAAATGCTGCCTTCTCAACCTGCCAAACACATTGAGATGTCATCCATATTTGGTCAGGTGCGTGTATGATTGCGCCTGCGCTTCCGCCATTCGCTAGGTCGTCTGATCAAACAATAGTCGTTCACTGATTATTAATTGGTTTATTTGTTCAAATTGTAGTCATTGTGTGGTGGTGAGAATTCAATTAGGGATTTGAATACGAAATTTTTGTAGGGTTCCGTACCCGAAGGGTGTCAAATGGAAATTTTTATTTATTTTTATTTTATTTATTTTTACAATTTTAAGAAAGCTTACAGACTAATACACTTAAATAGTAACGAATTAGTAAACAGCTGACAATTGCTAATTACAAGCTTCCACATATATGTTACAATGTTGGATTAGAAAAGAAAGAAAAGGATATGGTAGGAATATGGTAGAAAGGATATGGTATCAGCTGTATGCCGTGATGAACCACAAAACATTCACCCATTGAAATATTCCTTGCTCAAAATTGTCCTGATCCTTAACGCACTCGTGCAAAATAAATCAATTTCTAAATACGATGGAAGGTTGTTAAATAATATTGCACTGCGTATACAAAAAGCGTTACGCCCATAATTTGTCTTTGTAAACGGTACTTGTAATAATGGTCGTAATCTTAGGTTATTTTGATTGGTGCGAAGATAGATTTTACTTATTAAATCGGGACAATCGATTGTTCCATTCGCAATATTAACAAGAAAACAAATATCATTAATATTACGCCTTAATTCTAATGGTAAAAAGTGATAACGCTTACACCGGTGTGCATAGTCATCTGAAAACTCCTGCGCCTTGAAATCTAGGTATCTCATAAATTTCCTCTGAATTAACTCAATACGAGATTTATACGTCTCATACTGGGGGTTCCATACTTGGGAAGCATACTCAAGGGTACTGCGCACGTAAGAACAATAAAGTACCTTTACTGGTTTTAGGGAATGAAAATCGGAACAAGTTCGCATTATGAATCCCATAGCTTTAGAGGCTTTCTTTATGATATACTCTATATGCTCACCAAAAATCATTTTACTGTCATGTATCACGCCAAGATCTCTAACACTGTGCAGTTTATTTATGTAGTGACCATCTAATTTATACGCAGAATCAATTAAACGTCTTTGCCGTGTAAACGGCACATGAAAACACTTAGACACATTAAGCTGCAGGTTATTATCCCTGCAATATACCACAAACCTGTCCAGATCGGACTGGAGTTGCTCCGCATCAGATAATGTACGCACCGATTTCAGGATCTTCATATCGTCTGCGTATAAAAGGATATGTGTGTTTCTAAAACAGGTTTTAATGTCTGAAATAAATATAATAAATAATAATGGACCCAAGATCGAACCTTGGGGGACTCCTGAAGGGATAGAATTCCATCGAGACGTATATCCCCGTAACACGACAGCCTGTGATCTATTTTCAATATACGACGAAAACCATCGAAACAAATCACCGTGTATACCTACAGACAATAACTTCTGTTTAAGCACACGATGATCTATCCTGTCAAAACATTTACTGTAGTCGGTGTAAATCACGTCCACCTGATGACCTCCCTCCATTCCGTCTGTTATGATCGCGTTGGACAATACTAAGTTGGTGGTAGTAGACCGTTTTCTGAGAAATCCATGCTGCTCATCACTAAAGTGATTTTTCATAGCCGAGTAGATTTCTGTATACACTAGTCTCTCTAAGACTTTTGAAAAAAGACATAATTTGGATATAGGCCGATAGTTTTGCACGTCGGATTTATCTCCTTTTTTGAAGATAGGTGTGACAAAGGCAGACTTCCATATATTAGGTACGACACCGCATTTCAACGACCAATCAAACAAATAACAGATAGGCACCACCAGGCTCTTTGCACAGTTTATTATGAAAATAGGAGGGATCATGTCTGGTCCACCCGATTTTGACGGGTCTAGATTTTTAAGTAGTTTTAATACCTGGAAAACTTTTACTAATCCTCCGATGTCCGTCTATCAGCGGGCTGTATCTCATGAACCATAATAGGTAGATAATTGAAATTTTCACAGATTGTGTATTTCAATTGCTGGTATAACAAAAAAAAAAAAAAAAAAGTTAAAAAATAAAGGAACAAGAAACATTTCGGCATTTTTTGCTAAATATTGTACGGTGCTACGGAACCCTTCGTGCGCGAGTCTGACTCGAACTTAGCCGGTTTTTTTTTAATTTTCCAAGTTTCGAGTTGTAGTGTAGGTCGTGTGGTTTCGACACAGGCAGGCGTGGATTTCACTATTTGTTTCAATACTACTGCTCTAAAAACGATGAAGGAACGAGAGAACCACGATGACGTAAACGAAGAAAAAACCGGCTAAGAGCGATGCGGACTCGCCCACGAAGGGCTTCCGCCCTTCGTGGGCGAGTACCATCCTTATCCTTATCCTTACTTTATAATCAAAATCAAAATCAAAAGTCATTTATTCAAACTAGGCTGACAATCAGCACTTTTCGAACGTCAAAATTACATAAGACAGTCCCCCAAAAACGCCCACCCTTCACCACTTCCTAGTGCTTTAGCTGGGAAGAAGAAGTGGCGCAACAAACTCCCCAGCAGCACAGCTGTCTGTTCAGTTAGAAAAAAAATAAAAATATAATATTATAAATGCGAAAGTGAGTTTGTTTGTTTGTTACTCTTTCACGCTAAAACGGCTGAACGGATTTTGATGAAATTTGGCACAGAGGTAGACCATGACCTGGAATAGGACACTTTTAAGGAAACTTTTTATCCCGATATTCCCACGAGATCGAGATTTACGCGGGTGAAACCGCGGGTCGCAGCTAGTTATCTATAAACACGGCAAAAGAATCACGTTGTATGGGAGCCCCCTTAAATATTTATTTTATTCTGTTTTTTAGTTGCAGTCTCGAAGAGGCTAACTTCGCCAATTTCAACTTTTATTTAAAAATAATTAAAATATTTTATATTTATATAATGGTGCCCAAGATACAAGCTGCGCCTAGTTTGGGACCAACGGTACCTCAATATTGTAGTTTAAATGTTGAAATAAACGATTTTTTACTTTTAGTACTTATTTGTTGTTATAGCGGCAACAGAAATACATCATCTGTGATTTCAACTTTCTAACCATCACGGTTCATGAGATGCAGCTTCGTGACAGACGAACGGACATCGGAGTCTTAGTAATAGGGTCCCGTTTTAACCTTTGGGTACGGAACGCTAAAAAGGAGTATGCAAGGTTCGTAGCAGGTGGTGTTCTGTAGTTTCTCTCTACCCCCATCCCCCATGGGAAAAAGCGTGAGTTATGTATGTATGTGTGTGTGTGAAGTCATCTTATGGAAACCAGCATGTCCTTGACCATCAATTCAATGTCACGTGCCATCCATCAACCCGCACTGGTCCCGCATGGTGGATAACGGCCCGCTCCATTTCACCGAGAGGATACCTATGTCCCAACAGTTGGACATTATAGGCTGATTGACGGAGCACGTGGCTAAATAATAACAGCCGCACGGGTCGATCCATCAGGTTAAGCTACGCTTGCCGGGGTTGGTCCGTGTATGGGTGACCATCTTTACATATCGAGACTCCTCCGTGCCTCGAAAAGCACGTTAAGCCGTTGGTCCCGGCTGTCATTTATGGATCTTTGACAGTCGTTACGGGTCGTGAGAAGCCCGAAAGGCTGACAACCATATCAAGGGGTATCGTATCTACCCAGATAGTCGAGTAATGGGTTGTGGAGGTCAGATAGGCAGTCGCTCCATGTAAAATACTGGTATTCTGCTGCATCCGGTTAGACTGGAAGCCGACCCCAACATAGTTGGGAAAAGGCTAGGGAATAGACTAGGCAGATGATGCAGGAGGATGATGATGGCACTATTAATTAATAACCGCTATCTTAAAAAGAACTTTATCAGTCATCTGTCATATTTAGCAGTAATTTAGCAAAAGTAGCCTCTGCAAGTATTACGGAGCCCGGAAGAGAAAAACTCGACGTTTACATACACGGAATGCGGAGCAGCTGAGCGGGACGCTAAATGTTAACGATGTCTCATATTCACGTCAATTTATTGAATCAAACTGGTTTCAGGATTATGCGTTTAACTTGACTTGTTTTATTTATATGTTTTAAGTACCGTTTCCCACGGATTTGTGGAGGTATGGTGGTAAATTTAGCAGTTGCAGCGCGGAGTTTCGTTTTGTTTCCGGTTTTGGAAAAGACTCGCTTAATTACTTACACATGAGACTAAAAATATAACTGATGGAAAGTGGGTGTCCTATGCAGGTACGAGTATATAGGCTTTTTCAGCTTATTGGTGTTTCGCCTTAATTTACTCGCCCAAAACGGGCGAATCGACACTTTTTAATAATAATATTTTTTCTTGAGGCGATTCGCACGTAGTTAATTTATTTGTAGGCGAATCGATTTCTGGAATTGTTGATTTGCAATAAAAAAAATCGTTTTCCTCGAACAATGGGGTGTAAAGTAGCCATTTACAAATATTTTTCACTCAAATATTTATCTAATGTTCTAGATTAAATCCTACAACTCCAGTGTTACTTCATAATTAAGTTAACAGGTTAACACAACTTCAAAAGGTTCCTGGCCTCGTAGTTCTCGTGTCTAGTTGTAACTCCCTAACGGACCTATTTATAGGTACTATGTATTCACAACCCGAGTTGACACGAATGGCATCCGACTCAATTCGTCGCATCTACTAGATCTAGGCTAAATTACCCCGTTTGTGTTTTTATACACCCTTTACACGCGGGCAATTATAACTCATCCTGTATGTTACTGGCAATGGTGTTGCCAGTAACATACAGGATGATGGAGAACAGACTATAGTGAAGGGGAAGTTCTAATTTTGAAAATATTGACGTTTTGCTTAGGAATTTATTTGTGGTCAGTCATTAAAAATTTAAAGAAATAAAACCTCTTTATTTCTTTTTAGTTGCTTTTGTAGATAAAGAAAAGGTAAGGATGAAGTCATGTTAGATTAATACGAATATTATGTATATCTAACTCTTTTAAATAAAACATGGTGTTCCACCAAGTATTTTAAATTACTTTACCAGTCTAATAAATGTACCACATAATAATTTAATATAAAAACGCCATATTAGGCGTGGCAACACAACTTTGTAAAGTCATTTGGATGCGAGCGGCGTCTGGGCATCGCACGATTCCCATATTAACGACGAACTAAAATACCCGTGTACAAAGTAAATTAAAATATGCAACGCATTCGATGAAAAAACTGTATCGGATGGTATGGCCGTGTTTCGTAATGGTCAAGTGCGAGCTGTGCTGTTACGACATTGATATTTGTGTACGAGCTTTTCAACTTCGAGCTTTGAGCCTTGTTATTTCTAATTAAAAAATATTTAAGCTCATTTCAGATTACGCTACAATATAATAGCTTAAAGCATATAGTTCAAAGCACAAAAATATCGCTCGCCATACATTGATTTAATATACAGTATAGCAAAGTGTAAACGTGTTCTAAATAAATGTATGGTGATTGATATTGTTGTGCTATGAACTATTATGCTTTAAGCTATTATTATTATAGCGTAGGCTGAAATGAGCTTAAATAAAGGTCTGTTGTGTAATAATAAATAACATGCTATGTCCTGAAACTGATGTTGATCTGATAATGTCCTCAAACTTTATGGAAGAGCTTTCATATTGAAATGGTACAGACTTACCTTTTATTTAGATTGTTACATGCTGCTATATTGTTTGGCCCAATCATCGTAGCGTGTATATGAGTGATTCCATTGGCTTTAGGACATACAATCCCAAAGTGTCGTCAATATGGCAAATGGAATAATATGAGAGGGCAGGCAACAGCATCCTTTTACAGTAATCACATCACACATTTGTAATGTATGCCAAGCGTGTCAAATTCTGACGATTGTAGCAATAGGGATGATGACTCAAATATTTATTTTGTCCGTCAGGTAGATTATTAAAAACTATTCGACATATATTTTTTCTTTTTTTACGTAATCAAAAAATTACGGAGATAAAAAGAGTTAAAATGCGCCATGATGTCACGAGTATGTAGATTTTATACCTAATTGTGACGTAGCGGTCCCCACTCCCAACTTTAATGCGTTTTATATAAGTATTTTTTTATTAATAATATAAAGCAAAAATAATAAAATATTTTTAGTCTACAATTTTTTTTTAATATCTGACTGACGGACGACATAGAATTTTTTTTTTTTACCTAGGCATCATCCATGATAATTGGGAGGCCCGTGATTGGGATACCTTACCTATACCACATATACTATATTATAATGATGATGACAGAAGTTTCGCACAGTGACGCATATCTGAGTGGTAGAGTAACAGGATAAGACAAGAAGTCCATCAAGGTTCCACCTCCTCCCCAACTAACTCTAAAACACAGAGCATTGACAACAACAATCAATAAGAATATAAATAGGAAAGACATTCGTAACTGTCCATGACAACACATCTCTTTAAAACAATTACCTACATTCAGTATTCTTAACACAATTAATCAATCGTTGTGTAACATTAAGCGGCTGCATCGCTTTCTTGATATGTATCGTCTACTCGACGTAATAATTAGGCTAGTTGTGCAGCTTAAAGCGCATTCGTCAAGTGTTGAGATGCGCGAAGAGAAGTTTATACGGATGGCTATGGGTCGATAAAGATTTTATCGATATTTTTTTTGGCTTAACTATAAGATTAGTGAATAAATTCAATGATGCAGTGTGATTAAACCACTTCAATATAACAATATTTCTTGAGAATCATGTCTTTGAAGTAAATAGTCTATGTTCCATACTTATTTGCAAAAATAATGGCAAAAAATAAGACCTTTATTTTTCTGAGAACGAAATGCAAATTAATCGACTTATTTATTGAGTGTCCTTTAGAATCGTGTAGAATTGTGTGATATCTATGCAAATCACAGATGTAAATCGGAACAACAAAAATTTTCGTTGAATCTGCAATTTATAGTAGCATCACGTCAAATAGTACTTCGCTTACATACATAAATACTTCCCTTGTTTTCTTGGTTTTTGTGTCAACGTATTTCTTACAATAATTTATGTGGGTACTTATTTTTATATTGCTTTTATACTTATTCATGATTTTATTATGATAAAAACGTTTCTGCGTGGATGTACGTAGAAAGATATATGAACAGGCAAATGGCATTTTCTGTACATTAAGACTTTTCTTGTTAACAAGTTCAATTCTTATTTTCTTTCAATAGGTCAATCACACTTGAAACAGTTCAGCATCTTCCCTTTTTATTTCTAACTAGCTTTCTCCAGTGGTTTCCCCGCGGGCGAAGTTGTCTTTATAAACGTTGTTTTTATTTTTGTTGCCTATGTTGCTCTGTGTTAATATTCATGTATAGCATTCTATTGGAGAGAGAATTTTAAAAATCGGCTCAGTAGTTTTTCAGTTTATTAATTACAAACAAAAATGCAAATATTTTATCTACTAGTGAGGATTAGAAAACTTAAAATAGTTTTCAAATACAATTTCTATCGATATCATCACTGTCCCATCACTACTCTGCATCTGTGTCAGATGTGCGGCAGGTGGCGCGCGCGCAGGTGAACGCCATACTAGGCGCACAGCCTTGCCCGCTCCCGCCAAAATCTTGCGGTGGCCTTACAAGACGCTATTGTTCACTAGACAGGCATCATGCTCCAAGAGTATGATATCGAGAAGCTATACGTAACCTGTCTTGGTCACGCTATTCCTGGCTGAAGTATCCTTAATGTGTCTTTAGCATCACGCCTGTTATCCCCGAAGGGTTACGCAGAGGTGTACACCTCTAGTAGGGTGTACCAGTACCTATAGTAGGGTGTACGTGCGACTTTAACTTATCTGGCGAAATGTACTTACATTTTGCGTGTTATGTTTAAGTTCCATGTAGTAGGGGGCGCGGGGTCATGTTTTGTCCAGTGTCATCTTGTTACTTTCTCACCAGGAAGCTCTAACATCAGTGTTTTTTTTTAATTTGTTTCTGGGTTTCTAAGGGGGGAGGAATGTGTGACTATAGTTGTTGATTGGCTTATATACCTATGTTTTAAAAGCCTCGTGAGTTTAATGAGCGCTTAAAACTCACGAGGCTTTTAATAATTTGCGTTTGATACTGCTTACTAGTTACTACTCAAGCACAACCTTTGGTATTGGCATCTGACAGTTTGAAACTTTACTCCTGACACAATGTTTTGTATCCTTCTCGTTATCTCTAGACATACACGTTTCGTATCACTAGAAAAGTGCATGGTTCCTAACTTTTCGATCTTTTCTTTAACATACACATGATAATAATTCTAGTGTTGTAATGTACTAAGGGCTCCTAGATACTGATAATAAATGAACAGTGCACACTTGCTAACACGTGTTCAGAAAGCACGTGCTTAGCACTCCACGTGGCTAAAAACGTAGTTCTCGTTTAATTAGTTTTTCAGTCAGAACTTTCTGAATAAGTAGAATGCTTTCTATAATATCTATAAATCTATCTTTCATTACCGCCTCGCTGACACGCCCTGCGTGTTTCTTACACCTACACCGCTCGGCGTGTTTGTCGCGATATGTATGCCGCACCCTTAAGGACTTCATGAAAAGAGAGGTGGCAATGAACCTGTTAAATATACATTCTGAAAACTCAGGGTACTGGGCGGGGCGGTCAGCCTTGCTCCAACTTGCGGACTGGCTAATATTTTTCCACGACATAAGCTTTTCTAACAATCTGTATCGGTACGAGAGAAGGATATTATGTCAAGCAAATAATGTAATAACTATAATCATCGCTAAGTAACCTGTGTTGCTAAAAATAGCGCTAAGGACACGCTATCTCGTTCCTAGACGACTAGAGAATTATGTCAGGTGCTTAGGAGCAACACCTGTGTAATAAATAAATAAAAATATTAACTTGAGAATACCTGATTTCCATCCTCCCTTTTGGTCCTAAAATAGTGCAGCAAGGCGGCTGAAGTTTATATGCCACCGTATAATTATGAACTTCGTTAGTTTATAATCTATCCGTATTATTTCCGTTAGTTAGTTAGTTAGTTATAAACTCTCGAAAAATTGTGAATTGCAACAAACCATTTTCCATTTAATGCATTCTATTTTCATAGTTTACAATCTATCCATAGGAAACCGAAGTTTGAACTAGTAACAAACTTGTTTGTGACGTAATGCGCTAATACTAAATAGCCTGCTTAGCTGCGCTGCGAACAAGTTGGAAGTAGCGCTCGCCTGCTGCTGCTGCGGCACCGCTCGCTTCTCTCGCTCGGCTTGCGCTCTTTTGGTAACAGTTCTAACCTAACCCATTTTACCCAGTTCACAATTTTTCGACAGTTTATAATCTGACGGACATAATACCGATAGATTATAAAAACTAGGTTCACACAATCTTACGACGACAGATATAGCGTTCGAGCAACCATTTCCACCACCACCTCCCCCCGTCACCTCTTTTATAAGAAAAAAACATCGAGATATAAGTACTAACGTACTAGAGAAGCTACGTCAAATAACTGAATTGTCCTATTCTTCGTATTGAATCTTTAGTTCGCTGCAGCGCTAAAATAATAACAATTCGTCTAAACCGTACCTAATTTACCACAGTGGTAGATTTGCTGCGGAAGTGTATTTATTCTCGGCAAAAAGGTCTTAAGCGCCATGTAAATCACGGCACTACGCGTTTTCTTCGACAAACTGCGGCGCGGTCGCCGCAGTTGAACGAGACAAAGTAGGAATTTACGGTGTCTTCTCTAGTACGTTAGTACTTATATCTCGATGGAAAAAAACTATCTTTTTCTAAAAATCATGATTTAATTTTTACCTTACAATTCCAATTTGTTGTTCTTTTGTTTTTATTAATAACTTTACCTACATAGGTACATATTATTATTTATGACCACACATGAAGTTTTCTGTTTTGAAATTTCAAGACAGTTTTTCACAACGAAATCACAATTTAATGTAACTTTTATTGCACTAAGAGGTAATTACAGAACATATAAGTAATTGTTAAGAGGAAGTAATAACATTCATCAAGTGTTCAATTTCCTGCAATTTTACGATTATTGCCAAAACTCTCGTCATCATTATGTTTTATATTTGGACAGGATGTAATATTGATTTTATTCGTTGATGAAGAATTGATCGTGTGTTGGACTTTGAGCGACTGTTTCTTCACTTCTCATGGCTGTTGAAGTGTTGAATAAGATCACTAGTGGTCGTAGGGTTTATGTTACAAACTAGCTTTTGTCCGCGGCTTCGTCCGCGTTTGTGTCGAAAAATATCCCATGGGAACGTACTACTGGGATTAAAAGTACCCTACTTATGCGTGAATCCAGGTTATAAACTATTAGTGGCAAAATTTCATGCACATCAGTTTAGCCGTTTTTGCGGCAATTCGAAACATACATCCAGACAAACCGATAGACATTCTAAAAACTATATTTTTGGCATCAGACTCGTAGCAATTACTTTTTTCCAAAAATATTCAATGTAGTCTTCACTTCGTTACTATTTTATTATCATTATCTGCCTAGCCTTTTCCCAACTATGTTGGGGTCGGCTTCCAGTCTAACCGGATGCAGCTGAGTACCAGTATTTTACATGGAGCGACTGCCTATCTGACCTCCACAACCCAGTAACTGGGTAATACGATACCCCTTGGTTAGACTGGTTGTCAGACTTTCGTGCTTCTGACGACTAGTAACGACTGTCAAAGATCCACAAATGACAGCCCGGACCAACGGCTTAACGTGCTTTCCGAGGCACGGAGGAGTCTCGATATGTGAAAATGGTCACCCATCCACGGACCAACCCCGGCAAGCGTAGCTTAACCTGATGTATCGACCCGAGCGGCTGTTATTACTTAGCCACGAGCTCCTCCTCCTCGTTACTATTTTATTATATGTATTTAAATGTATAGATAGATCCCAATAACATCTATGATTGTGAGCTTATATGGACTGATAAAACGGTGGGATATAAGCATTTTATGATGTTTTCTAGCTAGAAGTAAGGCAGGCCACATACATACGGAATTCTGAAATGGAATTTCGTTTCGAAATATGCAGCAGCAAATTCATACAATATCAAAATCAAAATATTTTATTTCACATAAGCCTACATGGGCACTTATGAAACGTCAGAAGCTAGGTGCACGGTTCCAATTGGTCGTTTCCTATGGAGAAGATCCGGCAAGAAACTCCACGGTTACTCTTTTAAAAGATAATTGGCTTTTCAAGGATCTATCACACACAGTAGTTCTCTTTTCATAATTTTCTCCAATTGGAATTGCAAATACGGAATTCTTTAAGTATGTGTCCGTGACTAAAAAAGCTACACTACACGGATTAAACAGAAAGTGCACAATGGATGATCCAGAATTTGTTTGAATGAAAAAATATTACCTAAGTAGGTATACAAAAAAAATTGATGATTATTGCTAAGTAAAAAAGTTCGGAGCAATTTTTCAAAAGAAAATAATCACCATGTCACAATATATAAAGCAACTCATTAATTATTAAAAACCTTGACCCGATAAGCAAGTGCTCTTTTCCCCTTTCCGATAACAGCACGCACTTTATACAGCCTTCTCAAAATACCGAAAAAAGCATTTTGAGACTTTAATTACAAGATTAATAAATTATCAAGCACGCTAAAGTAAGAACTCGGCTAGTAAAAGTATCCATCATCTGTTTTCACTTAGGCTGCGCGTGCGCTTGTCCCTGAGACTAACGGGACGTCGGCAGATGGCGCCGCCGTCGTCGATGGAGCATTGTAAACAACGTGTTTATAACAGCTATATTATTATCGCAATATATTGATGTACCTACATTCATTTTTTAGACCAATATGGTAGTAGGACACATAGTGTAAGAAAAGGCAGAAGTCTAAAATAATCCTTACATATTATAAAACAAAGTCCTCCGCCGCGTCTGTCTGTCTATGTGTACAGCACCGATTTTCATGCTGTTTTCACCAATGGATAGAGTGGTTCTCGAGGAAGGTTTTAGTATATAATAACCGACATCACTCGGTCTATATTATATTATAATGCACAAGTGTGTGCGCAGACACAGGTGCATTCTCTCTTCCCCACTCTCATAGTCCGATGGGACGGAAATCCGACATCACTGGAGAGAGATCAGGTATAGTCACACCGCCAACTTCCAAACTCCGGGCTGTTACTACGAAATTCCAAATGGAAAAACCCAATAACACTGCCCGACCCGGGAATCGAACCCAGGACCCCACGCTCAGCTGCTTTTCGAACTTATGAAGCAATGGATTAGACATTTGTTTCAAAGCGATTCCAATTCTGACCGATTGTGTATTACGCAATTAGGGTCCAGACAGGACAACACCCTTCTAGTTTTCATGAACAGTACAGAACTAACCTTCTGCAGTCTCTGTTTCTTACTTCGTGGTAGATTTTAATAACTAGCACTTTTATCATTGGAGAGTGGAATAATTTCTCGCTGTAGGGAATAATTTAGTTATAATAGTGTGTTGTATTGATAAGTATGGATATTTTGCGAGGAAACTTATTGATTGATCGTACGGGTTTGTAAGTATAGTGGTGGCGGTTTTACGTTTCGATATTTTAAGTTTATAAACGAACTTGCCGACAATACTTGATAATATAATGACATGTAAATTATCGCTATTTTTGTCCTGGAGAAAGTTAAATACAACAACTCAGAGAGGCAGCTAGTGGTGCCGAATGCAAAAGAAAAATGCGGTAGATAAAGGGAGAATTTTAAGAGCATCAAAAAGCTTGTCACGTCGTCATTCAAAAAGCAATTTTGAGTATTTAAATTACTTTGAGCTTGCTATTAATCGCCTTTCATGCACGAGGTTGTGGATTCAAATCCGGGAAAGTACCAATGTGACTTTTTTCAATTCATACCATCTTAGGCATTACTGACATCGTTGAAGGTAAACATCGTGAGGAAACCTGGACTTATAGTTAATATAAGCTGAAAGTGTGTAAGAACAGTGTACGTGTAAGAACAGTGCTAAGTATAGATTATTTTTCCACCAATTATTGATAAACAATAACTATACAATACAGTAGGTGGTAGTTCAGTTTAGTAGAAAAGATCACCTTGTACTAATTAAAAAACAATTTGCACCATAGCAGTTGAATGACAGTAATAAGTAAAATAAACTACTCTGAGATAACAAATTCGCTTTCAAATTCAATTTGAACTTCACTCAAGGTTCCACTTTAACAGTAAATAATGAGAGAATTTCTCTCTACAAGTCCAAAGGTCACTAGTAGACCTAAACTGACCACGGTACATTAATGCTCATGTGTCGGTCACATTTCAACGTCATTCGCGTCTCCGGAAAGATAACAATCATAGTTATTAGCCAATGTAGAGTAATTAGTGTTTACTTACTTCAAGTTGGTTAATTTCGTGCTTAATTTGGACAATAATTAAGGAATTTTCAAGAGAATTGCGGCTAGGCGATATTTCTGATGTCATATCTACTATAAGATAATTATGACATCAGAAAGCATGTAATTGCCGACGGCTGGAGATAGGTCTGTCTAAAAAAAATTTTGAAGAATACGTGGTGTGCGTTTTAGTCTGTGCAGTGTGTCCCAGTGGTAACGGCCGCGATTTACGAGTAGGAGGTCGTGGGTTCGAACCCCAAGCAGGCACTTTTCTCTTCATAACCACTGCTCTCAAAACGGTGAAGGAAAACATCGTGAGGAAACCGGCATGTCCTAGAAGTAAAAAATCGAAGACATGTGACATCTACCAACCCGCATTGGGTTCGCGTGGTGGATTACGGCCTAGAGAGGAGGCCTGTGTCCCAGCAGTGAGAACATTATAGGCTGATTATTCTAAATAAGTGCCGTATAACAAGAAATAAAATAAAGTTAAAAATTAAAGGGAAAAATACAGGAAACGTGTATTTTTCGGCGTTTTTTTTCTAAATATTGTACGGTGGTACGGAACCTTTCGTGTGCGAGTCAGACTCGCACTTGGCCAGTTTTATGAGTTTCCATAGCTTCTTCATAGTTTTTGTTTTCTTTATGTAACTTTTCCCTATAACAAAGTACTATTTAACAAAACTGCCCACAACATAGCCATCAGATAAACCCTTAAGGCTGATTCATGATACACAAACGCTCAAACGGGTAGTTAAAGCCTACTTTTAACTCGTAAAAGCGATAATCGAAACAATGAATCGAATAACGGTGAAATGCGATAGAGCACCGGCCTGCGCCTGCGGTTTTTGCGTCGCCGGCCAAATGTCAGGGCCTTGTACTTACACTGATGTCGTTTGAGATGAACGGGCTGCTGTCACACCGAACTGTAGCATGAGGCAGCTTAATTAAACATTATTGAAAGTGACGCTGGTGTTGATAAGCCGCGGACATGAAATGTAACGTTGACATGAAAAATGTAAGATTGATTTCTTTCAGGATACGCTTTTACTGATTAAGTATATAGAAAGATTGTGCTTTTATGTAAATCGATTGTCTATCATGAGTTTAGCAAAAATAAAGAGAAAAGCAATGCAACACGCAAAAGGAAATAAATAGAGGATGTTTTTTCTGTGTATGTGAGATTTCAGTTTGGGAAACACGTCCATGATACTGGAGAAATTTAAAATGTGAGCAAAGTTCTAAGAAAAGAAATGAATACAAAAGAAACATGATTTTATTCAAAATCAAAAGTCATTTATTCAAACTAGACTGAGAATCAGCATTTTTCGAACGTCAAAAATTACATAAGACAGTCCCCCAAAACGCCCAGCCTTCACCACTTATTCAAAAGAAAACCACTTTTTTAGTTTGGTCTTTGAAATTTCATCTCGGCTAAATTGGTCCACGGTGTAACAGACGCCCAAATATTGCCGATCACTTTACGAATTCACATCGGAATGTAAACAGCAACTGTTTTACTGTTGTGCGTGCAAATGACATTTTTATTTCACAATATTTGTTTAACGCACAATATATGGAATGAAATAACGGGATGTTGGCAACATTGAGAGTATGGTCCAGTTTTATGACGACTTAAAAAATGGCCGTAATATGTAGCTTTTGTTTGCAAAAATATTTCATACACCTTTAAATATGGATTATTATGATTATCCGGAAAAAAAGTCGAAAAAATTGCGACTTTTTTGACATTACCATGTTACATTCTGAGATCCTGTATCTGTAGTTAGTAGTTTTAATTGCAATAAAACTGCTTATAAAGACTCTTCGAAACAATTTATTGGCAATTTTACATAATTATTTATTGGGTATGTATTTTCAACCGAGTTTATGTCAAAGTTTATCATCAAAGATAATAATTATTGATAATTTTACTATCTTTACATTATGTTCTCCGATGTCACTAGAACCTTTTCACAATGTGCCCTATTATAAGTTTGACATTTCAAGTAGTCAGTCTTCTAAACAAATATAATGGTTATTGCAGCTTGATGAAGTCATCCTGTATATCCTTTACTGATAGATCAAGACCAGCGGAAGCGGGCAGACAAAATTAATAGAAAAATAAATAATATAATTATATAGTACCTAGGTTACAGAAACTCCTAGTTTGCAATCAAGATTTATTCGCTGTGTTGCCACAATCAATCTTATTTTCATGTACGAAACGCACCTACAACCAATTCCAGGTTTAAATATGTACTGAATTCGAAACTCAAAAATATCGATAGGGGCGTGGGAAAAAGGCCTTCTGTTCCAAACTCTTTTTTTCAAATCCTCATTGTGGATTACACCTGCTAGCCGTTCGCAGCTTTCGATAAAAAAATCACTGCGTTCTTTTTTCGAATGGGCCTATCGTTCGGCCGATATTCTTATGAGTAGGGCTGATTGGTTCGTTGATGGGTCGGATTCATTGGTAAGATGCATACAAATGCTATAGTAAATCATGCTAAGTACTTCTTTTTGGTAACTCTTTTGAATGGCCATTAATTGCGAATTGGGTCTAGTGACATAAACATGACTTAAATGTATTTTCCTTTAAATTATATTCAATTTGTTCCAAAGCAATTAAAAACTTCTCTCGTTAGCTAGCTCCAAAGCCTTCAATGATGCGCTGTCTGACCCATCGTAACTTAATAATGTTAACATTTAATGATGCCTCGTAACTGGTTATTTCACCCCATATTTTTTTTATTTTTAAAGTAGTCGTGAGATACTGTGTATACTACGATTATTAAGTGGTAGAATCACGACGCTGTAATTTGTTTTTTTTCTCACTCCGTTGCATCACGATCGATGAAGGGTTATTGATCATTATAGACATCATAACGCGATGCCCCATTTTTTTCTCAACAAAGAATCTTATTACGTTTATTTCTCGAATTAAATCCGACGTGTAATTTAGATCGTAGCCTAGAGACTTATTTGAATATAAAAACAACCTACCGCGTTCATAAAATCGTATAATGTCTACAAAAACTTCTGAAACCCACAGAAAAAAGATGAAAAAATCACACTACGTAATTTAGTCAAATTAAGCAGAACGCTGTCACGTACTATGCGATTGAGTTCAATGTAAAAAAACAGTTCACAGACCTGTTATTTTGAATATTCCCGTCATTCGTAGACATCATAGTGGATTTTGTCGCTTTTCGATTTAGTCGAGTAATGGCCGACCACCGATGAATCTGTTCTACGTGTAACTCGATTTAAGAAAAAAAAAACAATCACCTGTACTTCCGTCCGTTCGTTTTTCAAATCGGCGGCGATGACAGCAATTTAAATATTTAATTTTGGAACGATATTTATAAAGTGAGGATGTCACGACCGTGTTTTGTCGAAAATAGTTTTAAAGCTGCATTGTTTTGCTTATTTTTTTTCTTCTGTGATGTATGCCGAAATCTATGCTGAATAAACATAAAAGATGTCGGCTTTATTAGAACTTATGAATATTACGCATATGATGAATATTCCCAGATATTTTAGGGATATTGCGTCATCATCATCACACAGGAATACAGGAATACTTTATAAATTGATTCCAATAAGGTTGCGACGTTTTCTGAAAAAAACTTTAAGACTCTATTAATTAATATATAGTAGACTTCTGTTCCACGAAAACATTACAGTGCTTCCTACATTGTTATTAGTGCAAATTAAATACCACCATTTAAGTATGTTTTACCCCACAGTAGTACCTACTATGTTTAAATACACATCCGCAATTTTCAAGTAAATTCCAGCTCAGGCCAGCAAGCAGCTGAACATTCAATTTTAAAGCAGCATGCAAATTACAATTACCAAGCAATCTTATTAAAATTTTATCAATACGATTGGGATTGCAACACTGTTCCCTTCATAATAATTTGGTAAAGCCATAAGAATTAGGTGTCGATCATTTACGAAGGCTCGTTTGGCCACCTTCGGAAACCTTCGGCCATATATGGCGGTGGCGCGTGCGCACCGGTCATCATTACCGCGAGACGATCACATTCCATTTTTAAGAGGTCCGTCGATGGATAGAAAAACCATGAACTTTTAGTTATGGGTTGCTGTCAATCATGCGTGATATAAAAATGGAGCAAGGACATGCAACTAAATGTAAAATCAGAAGGCGACACCACAAAAATGCAATTATAAGTACCATATTATTTTACTGGTGGTTATTTTACTTACTTCAGCCAAATATTACTTTTCAGTTCGTTTTTACCTTAATAATACCAGCCTTATTATTATTAATAATTATTGTCCCGCTGTAGGAGAGTGGGCTCTTCTCATACAGAGAAGGCGCGACCATTGTTTTTATGATGTAATATTTTATAGCCAAAGAAAATCCATGTTTAAGCCTAGAAACATCCACTGAAAAAGTAAAATCTTCTGAAGCAGCATGGGAATAGATTTGTTTAATGGAGGTGAGGGTTTGTGAGAAGATTTAAACAGATTACTTAGGTACTGACAGCAAGTTGGAACCATTTAAACATTCCATATGTAGAAAGAGCAATATTTGGAGTTGATGGGCGAACCTTCAGTAATTGGAGAGACTCCAAAAGAAGAAGATACATAATGTACTTACTGGTGGTGCCGGAATACCTTTTTTGTAAGAGTTTATTCCAAAAATGGTGATTTGAACACCTTAGACACTCATTAAAAAACGAGCCTGGATTAGTGCCGGTACCTATGTTATAGTCAAAGTCCGATACACAGTCTCTTCGCGGAAGGACTGGTTTATCCTAGGTTTGGCCAAAGCCATCAGGCAATCCCCGAAATACATTTCAATTTCGCCCTTTGCCTGAAGTATTTTTAGTCAAACCCAGGAGCTCCTAACTTTTCAGTCAAACGTCGAAAGTAAATTATTCTGTTTCGGTTTTGGCCTAGTCAATCCTAGAAGCGACTGCAAAACTCGGTCAAACGTTGATCTGAACATGTTTAAACAGGTTCATAATGTCTCTCGCGGTGTTCCGACCGATTGTTTTGTCATTTCATGTTCGTTCATTGAGCGTGCGGGTGTGTAATTGTGTAAAATTGAAGATGAGTGAATCAAACGGTGTTGTTGTTACTAAAAACGTGGATAAAGAAGCTTTAAAAGTAAAGTTTAAAGAGAAAATTTCTAATTTGAATAAAAATAAGTGTTCATTTCACATAAAAAACAAACAGTTGTATGAGCAGATTATCAGTGAGGTAGAATCCGCTAAAGTAGCTGAAAAGAAAACGTCTTTGCAGTATCGCCGTCTCAAACGCTACGACGTTGTTTGTTTTGGGGACGAAAAAAAATTGATTAAGCCATTGTCAGATACAAAAAATATACAATACTACGTTACGGATGACGAGTTATTCGATGTGATTGAATGTGCTCATCAGGAATGTGGTCATGGTGGTAGAGATCTCACATTGAAAGCTTTAAATAAAAAGTATGCAAATGTCACAAAAGAGTGCGTAAACTATTACTTGGATTTATGTGAAACGTGTCACAAGAAAAAGAGTCAGCCTAAAAAGGGACTCGTCGTTAAACCGTTATTATTTAAAGAGACGCACGCACGGGGACAAGTGGATCTTGTAGACATGCAGATGTGTCCTGACCGTGATTACAAGTATATTTTAAACTACCAAGATCATTTGACAAAATTTGTGATTCTTCGTCCCCTACACACAAAAACAGCACAGGAAGTAGCGCACAATCTCCTTGATATATTTTGTACTATAGGTGCGCCTTCTGTGCTTCAATCAGACAACGGACGAGAATTCGCCAACCGTGTCGTAGAAGAGTTAAAAGTAATGTGGCCCGAATTGTCCATAGTGCATGGCAAACCACGTCATTCTCAAAGTCAGGGAAGCGTGGAGCGTGCAAATCAGCATGTACAGCCAATATTGTTCGCATGGATGGAAGATAATACACGACATTCTCTCAAAGCATCTCAAATATAAAAGTGAAAATCACGTAAGCTGACCAATCAGGTGTCAGAACTGGCAGAGTTAAGCGGTTCTTAAGACTTGAAAGCTGCTTAAATGATAAAATGCTTCCAAATATACGAAGATAAGACACTTCATACCTATATCGGAGTTTGACTCGTCAAACCCCGATTTAATAAAATTGTGTTTTGACGTTTGCCTGACCAGATTAGTCTCTCCCAGGTTTGACGAAAATTGTTTAGTCAAAGGCCGAAAATTTACATTTGTTTGGGCTTTGACTAAGTCATTCAGTCTGACCTGAGGATTGACCAGTCCAACCTAGGAGCGCCGGAGCTTCGGAGTTTGCCTATAACACCTATATTAAATTAACACTAACTGCGAGGATGTAAGCTTAAGCAGCTTGTATGTTGGACGGAGGTCGCAAGATATCTTCATGTTTGGCTGAAACAAACAGAGTATCAATTCCCGTAATTTTAACGTTCGCATTCGCATCTTATTTGCAATCTGTCAAAAATACAATCAATTTACCAACATTTTTGACAACTTTGACAGTTTGCGACTCGAATGTAAACGTTTTTTATGTACGAGAATAGGCCTTCAGATTATGTTGCAAAAATAACAGACAGAACCCCGGCCACACACTCCCATCTCGCATTTTGCAGTCATTTATAAAATTGCAACTGAATGTAAACGACCGTTGTTTTTAGTTGTGGCGACATTGCGGTCCATTTATATCTAGGTAATGTTTTTGACATTTTGTTGCAGTAAGTTGGCAGCACTGTGCGTTTACTAGTGATGTGCTCGCCCGATATTTGTTTTTAATTAATCGATATGAATTGTCGGTTTTATAGGCCTAATTACATGGTAGCGCTGTCAGAAAACAAGGTTGATATTTTAAAGAAGGTGGGCATTTAATGCAGCAATAAGTAGGTCTGTTTTAAGTGTGAGTTAACAAGTTTGTTGCATTTTTAGTTGTAAAACAAATAAGAGCAAAGCTATTTATTCTTTATACTTATGCCCGCGAATTCTGACTTTAAGTATATATTTATCTAAATGTAATGTAAAAAGTATACAGTATGAAGATACAGAGCATAACTTTTAAAAACGTCCGCATACATAATCTCTCAAATTATCATTTAAATTACTAAAAACATTTACAAGTAATTTCACAAAACAAACATGTAGGTACTTACGGCATCACCTGCAATTTCACTCAACGGGTAACTACATACAAACAGACCATAAACAAAGAGGAGCGCAGTACAACCTGCGCCCGCGCAGCTAAGTTTTTGCGCGCTTCCTGGCGCTCGCAGACGGTTCCGTATCCTGCGGAAGTGAGCAGATGAGATTCGGTGGGTTTTTGCGCAAGCGCAATGCTTTGTGTCACTTCCTGTTCGTTCAGGTAGTGTGGAAGGTGCATTATGACCTTGGGCTCGTATTTCATGAGGGATGGGGATGGGACTGGTTTCCGCTGAATGTAGCCTAAGTGCGTGTGGGTACTTCCGGTGTTGTGTTTAGCTGGCTAGTGGGATGTGATGTTTTTGGAACTTGTGCAGATTTACTTGATACGCTGACGTCATACTGTAAATTTTGTGATCGCTACTTCTTGCTGAAAAAGATTTTTTGCTTCAGTAATCTAGATTAATTCCGTCACGGCAATGCCGTGTAACTTATTATGTCAATACGTTTTCTTAGGAGGTATGACTGTGTAGCTGAAGCCTTTTGTCGTGCATTACTTAACTTACAAAGCTCTCATTGAAAGGTCACATTGCGTTAAAAAAGCACGTACTGTGCACCTTTTACTTTTTTTAACGAAAACTTAGTACCTTACTTAAATTCCTTTACCTGTCTTTAGATCTGTGTCCGATTACTGGATTTACCTTTCTAAGGAATCAATGTTTATCACAGACGTTCACAATAAGGTGCAAGCAGATGGCGAACAAAATAACAAAGCACTTGTGCCGAACGATTTATTTTTTCAAACGCCATGTGCTCCCTACACGAATTAAATCCAGCGTTTTTTTTTCCAAAAACGTCATATTTGCATCCCAGCATCAGCGACACATGCCACTAGGAAAATCACAAAAAATCCCAAAGATTAAGAAAAAAAGGTCGAAGAAACGACAGATGTACGAAAAGAAGCATAGACGAGCACGTGCCATCTGCCAAATCTTAGAAACGTTCACACAAAGGGATAGATTCGTGCTCACACACAAAAAAATGGTATAAGGAGCACGCACACTACCGTAAAAGTGCGCGATCGATCAAAGATCGGCGCACGCGCCGTTCGCGGCAGATGGTCCGACGTGATTGGTCGATGGTGTTTGAATTCCGAACTTCCGCACAATAGCGCGATAAGGAATATGACTTATGTCGGCTCTAAGACGGACAGCTTGATTTATTTTCTCGAAGTAGCCATTTGCAATTGTCGCGTTGAATGTATGACAACAATTGGTCCGTTTAAAGCAATTTCTTTTGTAGTTGACTGATGATCTGACATAGAAAGTGTCTTCGATTGATCTCCTATGATTTCTACTTTCTCGATATCAATCATTTATTGTAATTATTCCTTTTATAAGAGTATATGTTCCCATGGTCCAATTTACGGACAATAATTGATATCGTTTAAAATGTTTAATGATTTTAATTTGCGTTGACTTTTATCGATTTATTACCGAAGGAAGAAAGATTTGATTCAGATAATGCGCCATTCATTGCTCTACATTTTGCAGTTAGTCCAAGAATCAAAATATAGTAGATAGGTTATACGCACTCCGCAAGTGACACGTCAAAACTTGGCTAATCAGCCAAGTTTTCTTATTCTTGTCTCTTTTCCGCTTCCGATAATTATGATATGCCGTCCTACTTCCATGTGTCTTCTAATAATGTGATATTGTGCCATTTTTTGAAGATCGAATTTTGTTTAGGTAAATTATCTAGGTACCTCTTTTTACCTATGATATCATTGTCTAGGTATTTACGTGTTGTTGTTCAAATATTTTGATAACCAGTTTCTTGACGCGTTCATGCATGACGTGTAGTGTCCCAAACATTATTTATTGCTTAGTTTACTTGAAATTAAAGTTGTATGACGCCTGTTGATTGCTTGCAAGCGGTATCCTGTTTACCTGAAAAATAATTTCAAAGCAAATATTATTGATTGCAATTCTTATAACTCTATCTTCAATGGTGACTTAGTTGTTAAACCCGCCTTTTGGAAGATCATTGTTAAACTACTGTTTTACAACATTTAATACAACTAACTATTTACACTAGGTATCTAAATTAAATGACTAATAACTAACTATACAAATAAATATAAAACAAACGGACACTTAAGCGTCGCGTCCGCATCGCTGTCATAATGGAAACCCAGACACTGCAATGATAATTGTTTGGCCAAAAAACGAGCCAGCTCTCTGGTTACTTGAGCTGTCGGCGAGAAATTTTCTTAAAAAGGAGTCGCGCGCTCGGGCCCCTGATCCGAGCGTTTATGTTTTAACTACTAATTTATGAAGGTCTTGACATAATTAGATCTTATTGATCAGATAACATCTGGATGTATTAACATAATCTATTTCTTCAAATTCAAGAAATATAGATGCCCATCTGCCAACAGCACTCCCGCCATTCTTTACCCCGTACCCTTTCTCAATATTATCATAAGTATTCCGAATTTCATTAATCTAAAAAGCTCCTCAAAAAATAAATAGGCTTAGATTCTTCAAGAAAGACAGCTACCTGGCACTAGCAGCAGCTGCATCACTTAAATCGATCTTACCTCCATCTCTTTCTAATCCCAAAGAAAATATACGCTGTCCTTTTCTAGATAAGGTGACAGAAAAAAAAATGAAGAAACGGCTGATTGTTGTGAGGGTCTAAGATGGTCTGTTGAAAGAGTCTTTGTGTTTCGTGTTTATTCAGTTCTAGGTAGATTTATGGACGAATAAGTATGTTATTTACGGGTGTAGGATTCGCCTGTGACTGTTTCGCCAGGTTTTGCTCCATGGAGTATGTTAGAATTAGAAGAACCATGAGTAGAAAGAAAAGCTTTAAAAGATCTCCATTAGATGAACGATGACCTTTAGAAAATAATATTCTGTATCGTGGAGATACAGAATATTATTGATGGCTCCTAGATATGCAAATGGCTCAAAACTTACTTTAGTTTTGAGCCGCAAACAGTAGGTTACCAAGAAGTTATCATGATAATGGAGAACGAAGAACTCTGACAGATTTTGGAAACAAGTATAAAGCATGCTAATTCGGAGTTTAAAATGTGTTTTAGGAGATGAAAGAACCACCAGTCACTAATATGAACTCCCTAACTTTAATCCATAAACCATCCATTGCTGAATGAAGACTTCTCCCATAGATTCCTAATGTGCCCATTGGGATAGTCCACTGCCTCTCGTGAAGATGCCTTCGAGACTGAACTAAGTAAAGAATAATAACTTAGAAATTAACTTGGACTTCATTAGAAAGCACTAAGTTCTGAGCTTATCCCCTTAACGAGGTAAGAAGTAAGAACAATTTAATGTCGCAGTCAGGTAAAGTTCATAAGTTCACAAGTAAGTTTGGAACTAACTGCTAACGAACGTTAACTATCAAGTTTACTTCAGTTGCTTTGGGAGTTGAGAGTTCAGTTTTAAAAGCTCTATACTCTAGGAAGTCAAGTTATTCAAGCAAGATAAAGTTTGGACGTATGGGGCTGATATTTTAGAAGTCAGCTGTGTTTTGGTACATTAAGAAGGAGTTTATTTCTCTCAAAACTTTAACTTATGGCGGTTTTAGATAAATATTATTATCCTTGTTAATAGCTCCGACCAAATACAAAACCAAGACAGCGCTGTTAACAGTGACATGAGGCCAGTTTCGTAAACATGAAATGTGTGCACTTAGTGAGGTGTAGGTTGATTTTAAATGGTTGTAAATGTGTGCGTGTGAGCGTGTATGCACAGAGCGGAGGTGTAGTTTTGCATGCATCACTGTATTGTTCGCAGCGTTATGTTATGGGTTTTTATTTGATCTGAGGTTAATAAAAATGAAGACAATAGTATTTCTTTTCTACATTTAGTGTTTACGAGCTGGTCTTAGAGATAATAATCACGAGCGATCAAATCGTTACGTTATCGATCATTCAAAAAGTGATTTCAATAAAGATCATTAATTGCAAATACGATAGTAATATTTGTTTTTAATTTAACCAATCGCAGTTCACTGTTAAGGCCCTCATAACCTAACGCAGTCTGCTTTTCATTGGACTATGATTTCAGGTATCGAATATTTTCTTCGCTAATTTGTTTTCGGTCTTTCGGCAATGAAAAAGTTCTACTTTGCCTAGCCTTTTCCCAACTATATTGGGGTCGGCTTCCAGTCTAACCGGATGCAGCTGAACACCAGTATTTTACATGAAGCGACTGCCTATCTGACCTCCACAACCCAGTAAATGAGCAATACGATACCCCTTGGTAAGACTGGTTGCCAGAGTTTCGGGCTTCTGACGACCCGTAACGACTGTCAAAGATCCACGAATGACATCCGGGACCAACGGCTTAACGTGCTTTCCGAGGCACGGAGGAGTCTAGGTATGTGAAGATGATCCACAGACCAACCCCGGCAAGCGTAGCTTAATCTGATGGATCGACCCGTGCGGCTTTTATTACTTAGCCACACTCCTCTACTTTTAATATTTCCTCAATATTTATAATCTTTTCTTCTTCTTCTATTTCACATGCACAGCTGATATTACATAAACCAAAAAACATATCTTTGTCAAGGATGTTCTAAGATCCATGGGAATTGTCAGCAGTTTTCGGCAGTCTTGTTTCCTTAGCTGAGAAATCACATGGTTCTTAGACCTTGACAAAAATATTTTTTCGTATGTGCAAAATCAGCTGTACTTGTGTTCACCTATATCGTAATAATAATATATGTATATGCACGTGCGTTTTACTTGTACAAGACTTAAATCGAAACTTGAAGAAATATTTTTACATGGCATTACTTATGACTACCTACAAAATAACAGCATTCAAATATCAACCAAAGCACTTTACAAATACGGTTAATTTTAGCTTGCATAGTACAACGGATCAAATCAGCTGATTCCCAAGGCTTCGCACACGTGAAAAGGTTGTATTTGCGATTTTTTCTTAAGGATTATCTAAAAAAAATCTTTTCTGCGCTTGCGCAAGGACCGTGGGAGCGAGATCTTCGTAACACGTGCTAACAGTTACCTGAGTTACGCAAAAAACTTTCGAAAAGCATTTTGAAGGTTTGAAGAATAGGTACTAGATTTTAAAAAGGAAATTGTCGTGACAAAGAGTACTTTTGACAGATTCATACAAGTTTGATTGGCGTCCAGCAGTGACAAAGGTTTTTGATATCAAGTATTAGGACAATGAAGAGTACGAACATAGGTAGGTACAATTGCTTGAACTACTGAAGCGTTTTCAATGACTGGCCTTACAGTTAAAAAGGTTACACACACGTGCAAAATATAATGGCTACGAACTTCACAATTCTTAGTTAGATTCCTTTTTGCAATTATATGACCTCTGCGCATCCGCAGGCTGGACTTTCTGCTGTTGTCGAATATAGCGAAAAACCGAGTTGGCGAGTACAAACGAAACGGGTAGGTTAGGTCTATTACGAAACTAAAATTCATCATGCCTTCATGATGAGTCATCATCATCATTTCAGTAGAAAGTCGTCCACTGTTGGACATAGGCCTCCAAGGATCGCTGCATCGACCGGTTCTATGAGTGACATGAGATATTTTCGCTATATTCGATAGGAGAGAACCCTCATCCTTCATTATGCTGGCTGCCCTGTGATATAGCCTCTCTCGAATTTGAATAAGTAATTTTCCTTCGGTGGTGTCCCATCCAAGTTCAATCATTCTTACGAACCCAAGAATGCTATAAACATCCTAACTTATTATTTTATTTTTTGTTATTTTATATAATATTATAAATACGCAAGTGAGATTTTTTGTTTATTTGTTTGTTACGCTAAAACGTCTGAACGGATTTGGATGAACTTTGGCACATGAGTAGACCATGACCATGAGGATCGAGACTTATGCGGGTAAAACCGCGGGGCGCGGCTAGTTTCTGATAACTACCATGGCCATATATGACTCAACATGAACTTATAGTTATAACACATTGTATAACGTGACGTATGGAATTTATCAATTTATTACACCTCACACTATTGGAGCTATAAATAAGAACAATACTAGAGTATTTAGAAATAACGTTATTTATATGACCGTTAAAAAAATTGATAATAAAAACTGTAACAATTCGTGTGACGAATCTGTATCAATGTGGCGGCAAGTGGGCGACTTCGAGCAAAATATGTGGTTCTGTAGGGATTTTTTCTGCAATATATCTGACTGCTTATGCTGTAGTTAGAGCTAAACCCGTCATTAAAATTATCAGACCTCCTGGGGGACCAAAATGATATACTTAGATACATAAGTGTAGTCAAATGTTGGATTGGAACTTATATTTACTTATGTAGGTACTGCCACCTGTACACGTGTGCAAGTCAGCGAACGGTGTTAGCGTTGCTGAGTTCTGCCAAATAAGAACTGTAATCTCTATCTGCAATGCCAATAAACGCATTTTTCTTTCTTTCTTTTCTTTCTTTTCTTTCTTTTCTTTCTTTTCTTTCTTTTCTTTCTTTTCTTTCTTTTCTTTCTTTTCTTTCTGTTCTTTCTGTTCTTTCTTTTCTTTCTTTTCTTTCTTTCTTTTCTTTCTTTTTTCTTTCTTTCTTTCTTTTTTTCTTTTTTTCTTTCTTTTCTTTCTTTCCTTCTTTTCGAGCGATATTTGCCACGCTAAAAAGAAGAAGATCAATGTTGAGGCTATTCTGTAAATAATGGAATATCTGGACTACTACAAAAAAAGGCAGAGATGGGGTAGGTACTATGTCTTTATAGCTATGTTCGGCGGTTTTTTTGATTGCAATACGTTTTCGACGATAAGAACGATTGAATTATTCCAAAAGGATGGTCACATGTCCGGTTCGCACAAATCCACCAGATCAATCCTGCAGATTAGATATTAGTTGAGTGTTTATATATTCTCAACATTACTTTTAGAACTTCCTTTTAAAAATAACCATTAAATAAAATAATCCCAAACATTTACCCAAGGATTTTTTTTATCATCGGTACATTAACTCCGATAAAGAACCCGAAATAAAATGTCATTGTGTATCTCGTTTATTTAAATATCTACGTTTTAATTATGTAAGCGGAGATTAGGCAATATCCTGCTGACTTTAATCCTACCAAATTGTGGGAAAAAAGATCTTTTGCAATACAAAGACTTGGGAAGTGATTGTGCAGGTCTCAATAATGTAGCACTTTCGGAATTATAACCTGCCTTCATTAAATTGTACGGCTTATTCTGTTTTTTTTTTTTTTGTAACTGAATTAAATCGTGCACATTTCTTGCGTTCGTTACGCAAGATGTATTGTATGTGAGAGTTTTCTTGACACTTGAAACCCAGTATTTCCTTTGGTTCTTTTTTATTGTAATGTGATGTGCCGAGGTTCTAGTTTTACGGTACCTAACATCACGAATATTGTAAGACAGATTCAGGCATTATTGGATCCTGCCAGGGTTGCGGGAAAGTCCGAAAGGGATACCGGGACCTTTGCAACAGGCAACTGATGTTTTTTATCAAAGTTTTTGGGAGCAGTGATGATGAAATAATTTACACAAAGTAAAGTGCCTGTCAGGGTTCGAACCTACGATCTACAACCCATAAGGTATGGCCGTTACCACTGGGCCCTCTCCATGATAACTGCGGGGTTCGAATTCTCAATTTTTCACTCGCTTGTCGAAGACCCGCCCTACCCTTTGGGGTATTTTTGCAATTCAAAAGGCTTGATGCAATTTAACAGTTAGTTTGTAATAAGAAAAGGCTTCATAAGTTTCCCTAAGGATCTCTAAACCATACAAGAGCACTCAGTCGCGTGCCATATTAATGAATGACATGGTCTTGTGTGTAACATCGTTAAATAGCGTTTAGCGTTAGCTTTTAACGCTAAATCGCTGAAGAAATGGTCATAGTCACGATATGTTCCGGGTTTGATTGGTAAACGATTATCACCCATACGTCTAGGGTATTAAGGGTGATATATGGATAGTTTAATTTATAGAATGAGCGGGATTTGTGATCTTAGGACTTTGAAGTAACCGAAGTCAGATCGGTTTCAGTTTAGAAAAAGATCCAGGAACAAACAGTGCTAGCCATGTATATACAATCTACATGGCTTTTGACTGTAAAACATGTTCTGTAAACTAAACTTGTCACACAGTCTGTGGGTACCTGAAGAAGGTCGTCGTCACCGAGTCAGGCCCCTAGCTCGACGATTTGGCCGGAGTAGGTTTAACATAAAGAAAACTGGAAAATTATGGGGTATACCTTTGCCCAGCAGTGGGACAAAGGAGGGTATCTAAATAAGAAATCTTCGTTCGACATATTATAATGCTCGGTTCCTTTATACGAATTCGAGTCGTTTAGGTTACCAATGGTAGCCTTTTATATTGCCAAACTGGGCATATAAATAGATTCGTAAACTAATGTAACTGTGATAGCTACTTCCATATGGGAGGTTATTGGTAGAGATACAAGAGTGTTAAGTTTAATCAATAATGGTCCGTATATTATAGGAATCGGCCATTAATAGCTTTGAAAACAACGATACAGGAATAATAGAATCGTAATGCCAAACGAAGGCGTTTGTCTACAGCTTCTGTCGTGGCGTGGCATAACATAACCTTAACCTTACATTATTATAAAAACCAACTCCTCCGCCGCGTCTGTCTGTCGTCCTGTTCGCGATAAACTGAAAAACTACTGCACCGATTTTCATCCAATGGATAGAGTGGTTCTCGAGGAAGGTTTTAGTATTTATTAACCGGACATCCACGCGGGCGAAGCCGCGGGCATCAGCTAGTATTCTGTAAATATGATTAACAAAATTGTAAATTACATATTGATTGACGAAATGTTCATAAAATTAACGAAATGGCTTCATTCTTCAAACCCTATTAAATGAATAACGAACATAATTTAAAACTGAACAGATACCAATTACATTTCATTTACTTTTAATGGCATGTCTTCGAAATATGCAAAATGTGTCATTTTAATATTAATAAAGCTGTCAACCGTATCATATTTTATCGTAATTGAAAGTGTAATAGTGTTATTTCATATGAGGGACGTGACATGAATACCATGGTTTTTAAAGAATGTTGGTGCCTAAAAAACTGTGAAGAGTTTATAAAATGATCAGCTTATAATTAATATGCAATTATTGACACGAAAAATTATATTGAAGCTCTTAATTTTACATTTCCACTTTATAAAGACGGCCTACAATTGGAGGCCCACAATCGGCCTATAAGGGGAGGCCTTTGCCAAGCAGTGGGACACAAAACCTAAAGGCTATAAATAAAAAATTGGAGAAGGCCATATCATGTCATTTTATAAGTATAGACTAAAGACAAGGCTGCCAGCATTCGATTTATTTCCAGATGTTTTTTTTTTAATTTGAACGAGATCAGTGAATAAGTCGATCATTAAAATGTTCAAATCTAGTGTCCAGCTCTCATTAAAGTCGAATAAGTAAAAACCACCCTTACATAATCTCATAACCTCGATTAACGTTAATTTATGTACCAAAGCATATACACTACACTAAAGTGAACATAATAGGACCAGCTGGCCACCAATATATCAAAAACTTCAAGGGAATGCTGAACAAATCTTTGAGAAGTAGAATGCAATCTTTTGTACTGCTATCATTGCAGACAATGGGACAACGCAAGGACGACTTTACTTCACTCTATTAAAATGCTATTACATATAAAAACCACTTTATAAGCACGGCTCTTTACAAAACACAATCCTTATTTTATACAACATAAGGTTGAATTTTGACGGTTGTCAAATTTGACAGCTGTCAAAAGTAAAGTTGGGTGTACACTTAGGGTATTGTGCTCATAGTCAATAGTCCCAGTTTGTGGTATTAAACCTTATTTCGTGTAACGGAATTATTTTATCATCATTTGTATGACAAAGTTAAACAATGAAGAAGGGATGGATTTTCTATTGTTTGGTATTTTTGATAATTTATTCATGTGGATCATTTAACGGGATGTTTGCACAAGGGGAGTCTTTGATAGCCTAGATAGTCATATTAACCTATAGGAAGTTTCAAAGTATTTTAGTCACCCATCACAAGTTAATTTCATAATATCTGCAGAATGCATTAAGAAAGTTAGGGAAAGATTGGGCTGATTATTTTCTCGGAGTTGCTCAAACATTGTTAGCAATAGAATAGTTAGACATGGAAGAATCAAAGAAAGGACATTTGCTCAGATCTATTAAGATTAAAAAGTCAATAATAGTTACTACTCAGGAAGGTCGTAAGCTCAGTTTAGAGCCTAGGAAAAAAATACAATCGACATTAGAAATACAGGTTTTACGTGTAAAATTTAGTTTTATTTATCTACAAGAAAATACATTAGAGTCGAGCTCCATTTCATACATAAAAACTTCGACGTCCAAGAATTATATTTACAATGTTATAACGTACTTATTCACTATCAATAACTAAACTGGTAGTGTTAATTCTTGAAACACTTTTCTCAGCGCCAGTAAATGATATACAGTTTCAATAGCTTCGACATAGGTCGTAGAAACAAAGTAGATGTGCTATTAGTTATGTATCTATTTGCATTATATCATTACAACTCTAATGTCAACATTGTTGAATCATATAAAATCATATTATTGTCAATCTTCTTCTATTGTAGCTTTGGAAAATATTATGATCATAAACGTGGCTTCTTGGTGATTCGCCCGAATCACCAAGAAAAAAGTGTCGTTTCGCCCTTTTAAATAATATCATGGTTTCTTGAGGCGATTCACACGAAGTAATTTTTTTTGTAGGCGAATGTAGGTACTACTCCAGAATTCGATTCGCGAATCGAACGGCTCACTCCCTCTTACCGAAAGGAGGCCTGCAGTGGGAACATTACGCATTAGGCTGATTATGCAGATCAAGAGTTGCCAAAAGACACGAATACCATATCTAAAATTTCTATGATCCTGGTCTCAAACCAACAATCCCACCATTATACTCCGAACAAGGTAAAAACTAATCTAATATGGCATTACAATCGCTATAATCATTGAGTTTGAACTCGATCAATGTCGCTGAATCGATTTATTTTTTTACTCGATATAACATCGATAGATATCTCGGTGGGACAATGGCCACCACAACAAGAGTTGGTTAGAGATCATATCGTTTTCACGTGATCTTTATGGACTATTGTGCATCCCAGGATGCGTCTTGAAAAAATTGAATGGATGCGTAACGGTTTAGTAGTTATTATTCGTGGTATTGTTATGATAGTCACTAGTTTTGAGATGGTAATGTGAGGAGTTTTCTTGAGGGGAGAATTTAGTTGCTTCTTCATACAAAATTATGTTCCGCAAGTAAAATAAATCGGACTACAGTTTGGATTAACGTTTTGGCCGTAATTTCTTAAGCATTATTTAATTACAGATCGAAAAGTTGATAACAAAATTGAACTATCCTATTACAAATAATTAATTATTTATTGTTTTGAGTCTTCGTTATCAACAACTTCCGCATTGCTTGATATCAAATTACTTTATTATTTTAACATAAGTTTGATATAAATTATTCTTAATAAAAATATAAGGAAATATTAATAGACGAGATATATATTAGGCATTCCTTATATTTGTATCATGCGGAAACTAGACGGTATAATAATCTCAAACAAGCCAAAACGAAGTATTGAGTTTATTTTTGTATGAAAAAGAAACCAAACGCTTCATCTTAAGTGGCATCCAAGTTACGATTGATGGATTGACGTGAATAATACTCATCTACACAAGATCATTACGATTGTGTTCAAGAAACGGTAAAATTTCTCCACCATATTAGTTTTGTGATTCAATGGCTATAATATGGGCATTCTTTCTTGATTTAACACATAAAAGAAGAATAAATAAACGAATTGATGGAATATACTTCAATAACTATTGATGGCAATAGAAGTAATTACTTTGATTGACTTCTTGTATTTATTATGCATGAGTATTTTTATTACTGATTCTTTCGTTTAATTTTGTTTGTTATAACGAAGCCGAGGCGCCGCGTTGCTGTACTCGTTGTATTTTCAAAATTTCCGAGTTTAATATTCTAAGAATGGTTTTGTATTGTCATTTGCCACAATTTCTTTGGAGTTTCAGGGATTTTGAGAACAGAAAAGTTACAAATGAACCAAGAATGGAACCCAGAACGTAAGGTCAGAGGAAACAAGCCCGTAAACGATATTACACATAGTCATGTGTATCACGGATCATGACAATTTTGTCATTACTTGACACGGTTTGCATTGTTTGACATTGATTTGGTAATGAGTAGTTATTATTAGAGCACACCTCCTTAACATTAAAAACATGTGAGTATCGCTTATTCAGACGTCAAAATAAAGCCTCGCATTTAAAATCCTGTTGTTGTCCTGGCCCCGACCCAAATTATCCGGCCTCAAATCAGGGCCCGCGGAAACAGCAGTTGGCGGAAATACGTGCCAAAACTATAAGAAAACCAAAATTTCTCCACCGGCTGCAAAATTTTAACATTAGCGTTCTATTTTTGATGCACCAAAAACCACCAGATGCATAGCAGGTACAAGAAACAGCATCATGTTGCAAATTACGACCCCCGACCCATTTAAAAAGCACCTCTTCTCACGTAACGTCGAAGATTTTGGGAGTCTTTGGTAATTTGTCGGGTTATACCCAAAACCACAGCTTGCCGCGACAGATGTATGGCACCGACATGGAAGCCGACAAAAAACAAGCACGTGCTGCTTTGAAAAAAATCGCAAGCGCGTACAAGTAGACATGCGACACCTTTTTGGAAAAAAAAGCGGCGTAGGCGCACGTGATTTCTTGGAATAACCGCGTGAAATGAATATTTTTGATGATAGCGGTTTTGAGCAGCTGCTTAAAGCCTAGGATTATGTTCAAGGTATGTGAGCTAAATATGGCGTTGTTTTTGTAAGGCCTTACGCGAATCGCAAGAATTTTGTGGTATTCTTATAAAACTGCGTGTGTGTCTGTGTTGGATGTTTGTAACTTAATCTAGATGATTTATTTGTCAAAGCATTCCGGCAGTTCCGAAAATTGAAGATTTTCCGTGAACAACTTACAAAATAAAAGCGGTTCAAGTTCGTTGCCCAATATTGTGTATCCATACATATCTGTGTCTATACTAATATTGTAAAGAGGAAAGATTTGAATGTTCGTTTGTTTGCATTGAATAGGCTCCGAAACTACTGAACCGATTTGAAAAATTCTTTCACCATTAGAAAGCTACAGTCACCCTGAGGAATATAGGCTATAATTTATAAAGATTACACGCGGGCGAAGCCGCTGGCAGCAGCTAGTATTTAATACAAATGTGTTTCATAACTTTTTTAAATACTTAATTACTTTATAACATTATTTTAGTAACGAATCAATATTTAATTTAGATATTTCCAATCCAATTTCCTGCGTTTGTGGTACCATTTAGAATTGGTAATTTCAGTTAAAAATCTAATCAAATATCAAACAATTTCTTTATCTTAATCAAATCTATACTTCCCATCTATCTTTCCTATTACTATGATAACGCTTCACAAAATAATTTATTAAGTACCCTTGTAACCACAACCACGCTTCCGGAAGCTAGGGGTGTCTTCAAAACGCACGTGCTTCAGACCACCCACCAACATTGGCCATATCTTTATGTGTCGGTAAACAATGCACCAATGTTTGTGTAATACGGGTTGCCATGATCGATATTGTTGAGTGGCTCAATCCTGTTTTTGGGACAACATGTTTTTATAACGAAGATTTTTGGTAGAGATTTGTTTTATTAATTGGTGGTGTGCCACTATTATGTTGGAATATGATGAGTAGTGGCGGCGCCTACTTATAAGGTACTAACGACCCGCTCCTGCGTAGATCCTTGGCTGGAAGCCCTTAGTGTAGTTTTTAAGGCAGCCACAGGAAAGTCCAGTTAAGGTTGATGCGCTAGGGTAGCTCGCGAAATTCCAATTTTCTTAGGTTTTTTGCAATTTGCAGGTCAGTATCAGGTTTTATGTTGATCTAAATATTATTAGCGCTCGTAACAAATATGGATTTACAGAATTATAAACATTAGAATCAGCAATACAACTCTCTAAGTTCATGAAAGTGCCAAATGTCATGATTTCATGAAATAGTCATTCAATACACTTTCATGAGCTTAGAGAGTTGTATTGCTAATTTTAATGTTTATAATTCAGTAAATCCATTTTTGTTACGAGCGCTAATAATATTTAGATCAACATACAACCTGATACTGACCTGAAAATTGCAAAAAACGTAAGAAAATTTGAATTTCGCGGGCTACCCTAGCGCATCCCCCTTAAGTAGTCATGATTTCAGAAATCAAATCGAGATGCCATGGTTAAAAAAAAACCTGCTTCGCTCGGTTTTTTATCAAACAAAACATCAAGATTTCTTAGTTTTATGTAACTTTAATACTAACTTATTATACACATAAACCTTCCGGAATGAATTCTCTAAACGATGGTGAAAACGTCATCAAAATCTGTTGCGTGGTTTAGAAGAACAACGCGGACATATAGACAAACACGAAAAGCGACATATTTATAAATATGTACTACTTATGTATATAGATGTGTAGGTAAATGCAGACGGGGATATGCTCATGAAATTCTGTTGGATTTATGAGAATCCCTAGGCATGATAATTCCTGCACATGAACACTACATTATCTATTTAACATAGCCGAAAGCGGAAGAAATCTCTGCACCATATAAATTATCTTCACGGGTTCCTTTCACTCTTTAGCTCCACAATATTCAGAATTTTGTGCAGTAGGTAAGTCATTTTTTACATACATCCTTACCAGTCGTCATTTCAGAGTCAGTTTCGTGCATTTTCTTCCTAGCTTTATCATCATCTTTGAATTTAATCCGTCCATTCTTTCTTTATTCAATTTCTTTCCTGATTCTACATTCGTTGGTATCACTTTACCCTTGTCTCTCATAAGTAAGTTAAAAATTAAACTCCAAACTCACTCACATATCTTCCCATATCATGCCCCTATCAACTACCAAAATAAGCAGATGTGTGGCTCACTAGCACAAGACGACTGTGTCCCATTGCACTCATAAAGCATACAAGGTGCGTAAGAGTCGCTCAAAGGCAAAGATATCAATAACGCATTGTTTTGCGCTGGACCGCATAAACACTGACAGGTTGAAAGCCGGCTCGCAGGCTTGTACGGTGACCTATTTATTGGGGCGAGCCTTTTAAGGGTTATGTTCGATGATAGGTTGGACTTGACATTGACATACCTGTGAAATTGCGCGGACATGTTTACAATTTTGACTTTAGTCGAAGATAGGACTATATTCTGGATGTTTTTTAAGGCCACTGGGTATTAATGAAGAAATCGTTTTGAAGCAAAACAGCTATTTATGGGGTTATTGAAGTAACGTTAAGGAATGCTGGTACTTTTTGTCCCGGTATTCCCACGGGATAGAGACTTACGCGGGTGAAACCGCGGAGCGCAGCTAGTTTGACATAAATGCTTGGAGTTTGAGTTCGAGAATTGCGGGAAGAGATGCTGGGAACTCAATTTTAAGTTCTTGGTTGTACACACGGCTACACATCAAGCTATACATTACCAGCTTGTGCTGATCTCGCATTGTAAAGGCTTATGACGAGATCCGACGATCCGCGATTTTGCGGACAGACACGCACGGCAGACGACCACACACCGCCACGAACCGCGCACCAAGGACCTTCCGATGTCTGCGATACCCCGCACGTACACCTTCCCACGGTGCGTCGTGCGGGCTCGTCTGTGTCCGTCCGCAATATGGCGCACCGTTGAATACTGGAAATATATAGCTTGATGTGTAGCCTTGTGTAAATATCATCAAGGGAAGCAGCGTGTTTTCTATGGCAATAAACAACATTCTACAGAGATAAGTTTTCACCAATCTCTATACTGGTGTCTGGTCTCAGGTTCGACCTAATAGAATAGAGTTTAACTCCTCAGAATTATTGTTATAATAATGCTGTTTATTTTTATTTTGTCAACAAAGTACAGTTTTCGCAATACCACAAAGCAGCTGTAACTGCTCAATGTCCAAAGAGAATTATGCTATCGTTATAATAAGGCCTTAAAAGTATACTTTAATATCGTAAATTAAGACTAGACTAGAATAAATAATTAAATTTTCATGAAGTATTAAACAGAAGGCAAGAGTACCTATAGTAAGACAAGAAACGTTGTTTTATACTTTGAGGCTTTGGTAAAACATATTTAGCTTACGCTAGAGACAGAACTTCCGAATTTTCATTAAGTGCTCATAGCTGCAGACGTCAACTCGTGGCTGAGTAATAACAGCCGCACGGTCGATCCATCAGGTTAAGCTACGCTTGCCGGGGTTGGTCAGTGGATGGGTGACCATCTTTACAATCTTTACATATCGAGACTCCTCCGTGCCTCGGAAAGCACGTTAAGCCGTTGGTCCCGGCTGTCATTTGTGGATCTTTGACAGTCGTTACGGGTCGTCAGAAGCCCGAAAGTCTGACAACCAGTCTTACCAAGGGGTATCGTATTACCCAGTTACTGGGTTGTGGAGGTCAGATAGGCAGTCGCTCCATGTAAAACACTGGTATTCAGCTGCATCCGGTTAGACTGGAAGCCGACCCCAACATAGTTGGGAAAAGGCTAGGCAGATGATGAGCTGCAGACGTCAACAACGTACCGCTCTTTTATTGGAGTACAGTGCTGAAATACTCGAGCGGCACGTGTCAGCAGCAGAGGCAACTGTAGCCATAGACGTGTCGGTGTCGGTGGCTGCAGTTGCTTCTGCCGTTGACATGTGCCACTCGTGTGTGTGAGCACTTATATAGCGCTGTCTTTCAACTTCTCTTATAGGCAATCTCTATTAAATTGCACCTAAATATGAACCGTCTTGAATCAAAAATTAGGTCCTAAACAAAACCTTGAATAGGATCCGTCAACCTACAATGGAGCATTTTGAGGTTTTATTGGACTTAGCATAATCAGCCCATAATGTTCCCACTGCTGGGACACAGGCCTCAAAATGAGAGGGAGTGGGCTGCCGTAATCCACCTTGGGGGCCCAGTGTTGTTAGATGTCATATGTCTTCGAGTTTTTGGTCCTAGGACATGCCGGTTTCGTCACGATGATTTCCTTCACCGTTTTGTGAGCAGTGGTGATGAAATAATTTACACAAAGTAAGACACCTGACAGGGTTCGAACCTTCGACCTACAACTTGTAAGTCACGGTCATTATCACTGGGCCACCCCTGTGCAATATGCTCAGCGCAGCATAAGCTAAAAATGTTACCAGCACAATTACCACATTTAAAAATAGCACATCAACATAGAATAAGAGTTATGACCGCTAATATATTTCAAACATTCTTACTAAAGCTATCCATGATCTTTTTAATTTTACAGTTGAACATTAGATGGCCCATATTTCTTCTTTTTCAATGGATTATTACCTTTTGAGTACTATTTTAGTACTGTGATGTGTCGATAAGTGTAATTAAGTGTCATTGTAATTTAGCTTAAGATCGCTGATATAATGGCATGTGCTATGACTAAAATATGGTTGAGCACAATTTTTGGAAACATAACATATCATCATGCCAGTATTCCCAGGTATTAGGCAGAGGTGCAGCTATAGTAATTTAATTTGTAATTTAGCTTAAGATCGCTGATTCCCATGTAAAAGGGGGCAAGCCTATTGTCATCAACAGGTTGCAAATCCAAACTCACCCGAGTTTGGATTTGCACCCCGTTGATGGTTGCCACCCTGCCAGGGTTGCGGGAAAGTCCGAAAGGGATACTGGGACCTTGGCAACAGGCAACTGAAGGAACACGGGTGGGTTTTGGTCACAAAAATTCTGACATGCCCTTCCGCTCCGCCCAGAACGGGAAGAGTAAAGTCATTTGATGATTTCCCAACTTCAAAAAAAAAAAGAGAAGACTTGAAGAGTTACGGTATTTTTGGAAAATGTTATATTATTATAGGAATTCCCGGCTCTGCCCTCGTGACAATTTTTAATTTTCCAGTTGAAAATGTACCAAAACATTACTCAATTCAACTTATTGTAAACTAGTGTTGAACATTGTCCTTTGGTTCAAATCATCAGAGCTTATTCAATAAACATCTTACCTCTTTTCAAAGCTGGAGAATGTATACCTATGCATGGAACAAGCACAATAAAACTATGAGTACATCGTTACGAATCAATAGTTTCCGTGCATTGCACAATAGTAAAATCACCCCATAATGTTCCCACTGCTGGGATACAGGGCTACTCTCTGCAGAGGGAGTGGACATTACATCAACCACGCCGGCCCAGTGCGTTTTTAGTAGATGTCACATATATCTTAGAATTTTTGGTTTCCATGCCGTAGAAATCTACTCTGCAATATCCACAAACTCAATGATTTTTTTTCCTTATCTAACACCTTTTCCGTTACGGAGTTAGGATCACACGGTACAAATGTGTTGCAACTGGTTTCATTTGAATATTATGATACGAATAGGATAAGCCATCATGTGGGTATAATTAGAATAGAACTAGAACCGCCCCAGGATCTTAGGCTGCGTATGCACTTGAGCAGGCTTAGGAAAAAGTTATTATTCTTTACTTGACTGCCTCGTTAGTCTAGTGGTCGCGCTAGTGCTGTGCATGAGGTCCTGGCTTCGAATCCCGGGTCGCGCAAAGTTTTATTAGGTTTTTCCACCTGGAATTGCTCAGTAGCTGCCTGGAGTCTGGATTTGTGCCCGGTTGATAGCAATATGGTGGCTAGTGGTGGCCGTTAGACTGCCAAGTCATAGGTCTCGAGTTCAAACCCAAGACACACATCTCTGACTTTTCGGATTCATGTGCGTATTGTATAATTATCACTTGCTTCAAAAACGGTGAAGGAAAATATCGTAAGGATACCGGCATGTCCTAGAACCAAAAATTCGAAGTCATGTGACATCTACCAACTCGCACTGGTCCCGCATGGTGGATTACGGCCCACTCCCTCTCACAGAGAGGAGGCCTGTGTCCCAGCAGTGGGAACATTATTGGCTGTTAATGTTATGTGATGGCAATATGCTCGCCCCTGTACATGGGACTTAAACATAACTGGCGATATGTGGGTGTACTAGTGGGTGTACTATAGGTACAGCTCTGCCTAACCCTTCGAGGAATACAGGCATGATGTTATGTTATGTTATTCTTTACTTGCCCGAATAATTGTTAAACTTAAAGGGCACATTGCGCGCTTCCAGATGGCCAAAAGGTTCTGTAATGGTGAACGCGTCCCGGAAGACGTAGCGTTGGAAGGCCCCTACGAGGTGGATAGATAACCTGGTGAAAGCCGCAAGAATCCACTGGACAGAACCGATCTAAGAGGGGGTGCTTGGGGGAAGCCTATAATATGTCCAGCAGTGGACGTCTTTCGGCTGAAATGATGATGATGATGATGATTCTTTACTTAAACGTAAACGTAAACCACGATCGGATCGACTTAAGACTGAGGCTGCCATGTAGTATAGCACTACTAGAAATACGGCAAAATATGACTTTCATGATCATCTTTCTGTCCTATCCCAATATTTTTGGGGTCAGCGCAGTGCGCCTTTTTATTATATACTTCTCGAATAGCCATCATCTCAGTGGTCACTCTTTCTAGTCATATCATCTTTCACATTATCCATACATCTTTGGGCAGCACCTTTCCACATCATCCACATTTACACTAATAAATTAGGCGCTTCCTGATGCTACGTTTGTCTCATGTGACAGCGCGCTTCCACTGGAGGCAACTTCTCCGCTTGAGGAATGAAATAGTTGAAGCGGACTCTAGTGGATGTGAAGCTTTACATCGGAGCCACCTTAATGAAGCTAATACGTCCTTAACCAACCTTATCAGCCCCTTATCAGGAGTCGAACTCAGCTCTTTATCTCGAATACCCGTAAAGTCGTATCACTTAGTTCTTGATTAATTTAACAGGTATGTTTCGTTGTATTCTTTTTGCACATTTAATTACTGAACGTACCGTCAACAACATGGCGTCCCGTTACATTCCGAACAGGTGCTGTGCGCACGCGCACGGTATTAATGCACGATTATTATGAGTTTTGACACCGCATTCTTGGTGGTTGGTGATTAATATTTTGAAGTGATAATTTATTTAAATTGTTACGGTTCGTATTGGTTTATGATTTGGCTGTGTTATTTTCGTCCTGGTGTTCCTTTAACTAAGCAGAAGAGAGATTTCTTGAAAAAAAAGTCTATGGATATTTGGAAGTTAAATTATTAAGCTAGTTATCTCATTCACTTTACTAACCTGAATAACTTGGAAAAATCAATTCAATACCACGTGGTTTTCAAAACCATGTGGTCCTTAGTTTTAATAGATCGTACATCGCTCGCGTGTGTTGTAATAGATGACTATAAGGTGTAGTATCAGGTGTTAAGGTTAAATAATATATTCATTATCTATTTGAGTTTGGCTGGAGAAAATCAGTTGTTATGCCTTTCTTTCTACCAAGGACAGATGAGAAAAGGTCGTCACGCAGTGGGTGCCTGAAAACGGGAGTCGTCACCGAGACAGGCCTAAGGAAGCGATAAGGCCGCCCATTGTATGTTTTGCAGTGTTTTTTTTTGTTTTGCTATTTATTTTCTGCTGTACAATAAACTATAAATAAATAAATAAACGCTGGCACGACGACCTAGCCTCTTTCTTGACTGATTGGCCGGAAAAGGCAGCAGCCAAAGATGAATGGTAAAGTAAAGGGGGGACCTTTGCCCAGCAGCCCGTCATCATCATCATCCTGTTTACAACTTCTCGGAAAATGGGTTGATACCATCTGACGGCCAACTCCAGCACCGCGCGCGCTCACTGGTCAAATCAAATAGGGCGCACTTCCCCGGCTTCCTGTTACACACTTCCGGCCCCTTTTACGAAATCACTCGCACAGATTGCAGAACAGTGAGATTGCAGTAAAGCGAGAGGAAAGAAAAAAGAACACACATAAAAACACATCCGTGGATGCAACCATCTTTACATACCGAGACTCCTCCGTGTCTCGTTAAGCTCGTTAAGCCGTTGGTCCCGGCTGTCATTTGTGGATCTTTGCCAGTCGTTACGAGTCGTCAAAAGCTCGAAAGTCTGATAGCCAGTCTTACCAAGGGGTATCATATTACCCAGTTACTGGGTTGTGGAGGTCAGATAGGCAGTCGCTCCATGAAAAATACTGGTATTCACCTGCATCCGGTTAGACTGGAAGCCGACCCCAACATAGTTGGGAAAAGGCTAGGCAGATGATGATGATTAAGCTGTGCGTAGGGGGGGGGGGGGGGTATAGAGACGATGCCTAAGATTGCACTACACCTTGCAATTTTTGGTCGTCTATCAAGTTTTAGTTTACTATCAGCCAACGGCGCGCGGCGTCGTCTGTTTCGACTACTATAATCATCTGTTAATGGGGATATATCATTACTTATACGAATAACACTCGCAAACGTCAATTGTATTGTTTAACTTTACAAGGATAACAAGAATTTGTGTAGAATCATAGATACCTACTTATCTTTTCCGCAAGTATTTTATAATAATTGAATTATATTTTTTAATCCATAATGCATCAACGTAATTTAATACATAGTATATCTATAAAAGGCATTGTATTTAATAGTGACACATGTTTCACATGATAAACTTGAGAGATACAGCTTCCTTCGTTGCTGCCGCATGCCAAACTTGTTGGCAAATCATTATTTATGTCACTATTGATATCATACATAACATTCATAAGCCTGTTTGTCAGTACCATCTTTACTATACTGTCTCGTTGGTTTAATGGTCGCAAGCGCTATTGCTGAGCATGAGGTTCCGGGTTCGATTCCCAGGTTGGGTAAAGTGTTATTGGGTTTTCTATCAGGAATCTCTTCAGAGCCCGGAGTTTGGATTCGTGCGCGGCTGATGGCAACGGACTCACACCTGATAACGAGTGACATGTGGAAACAGAACCAAAAGAACCCTATACTCTAAGCCTCCGTCCGTCCGTCTGTCTATCAGCGGGCTGTAACGCATGAACCGTAATAGGAAGATAGTTCAAACCGCGATATAACGAAAAAAAAAATAAGTTGATAATTAAAGAGAGTACAAGCATCGCATTTTTTTCAGCATTTTTTGCTCGATCTTAATACTGTCGGAATCTTTCGTGTGTGAATCCAACTCGCTGATAAGATTATTAATTGTTGAAAAGGCCATAATGGTCAATGCGAGTTACAGTCATCATTTCTGGCAAACACATGGTCTCTTCGGCGAACTAACTAGTGTTACCAGTCAAGTCAGTCAGTTTTCAAGCCGCTGGTCCCAGCTGTCATTCATTCCGGGTAGTCAGAAACCCAAAAAATCTGACAGCCAGTCTTAAAGGAATATCGTGTGACCAAGTAGCTGGGTTGTAGATCAGATAAGCAGTCGCTCCATGTAAAATACTGGTATTCAGCTGCATCCGGTTAGACTGGAAGCCGACCCCAATATAGTTGGGAAAGAACTAGGCTGATGAATTGAAGTCAGTCAGTTTTAAGAGCGTTTAATCTGAAAGTGGGCAACGTCGCAAATAAATGTCACAGACAGTTATTTGCGACGTTGCCAACGTTCAGAATAAACGCTCTTAAGGAGCTGAAAGTTTTAGATACTTCTTTCCCATGAAGTAAAGACAGTCAATCAGTTTAACGAAATGAACGTCAGATTATCAAAATGTATAGGTACCTTAAGTCCCTACAAACCAAGTACGTGCTTCCTTGAAAACTTAACGGCATTAACAATTAATATTACAAACAGAACCAGTTTACCTACATACAGTACAGTAGCTAAATCATTAATCGTGTTTCTTAACATCTGCGTCTACGCATCTGCCTTAACCCTTCCGTAAAAAGGATTGAAGAAAAAAGGTTTTTTGTATGTAAGTAACGATTTTCTTGAGACGGTTACAATTTTTGACATTAGGAGTTACTGAAGCTTATCGTTTGAAGGTTTACGAGCTGTGAAATTCGTCTGTTTGTCTTTTAAATGCGTATTGTGAGGTACTCGAGGATTTTACAGTTGGGTAGTTTGAGATTCAGCAGCGGTAAGTTGAGTGACAAAAAAAATGACAAACAAAAACACAAATACGGCTTGAAATTCAATGAGTTTGCTCAGTTCGAGAGTTTTAGTCCCTTCGTATATTTTTTAATTACAGAAACAATTAATAAGCCATTGTGTCTCGCATGGATCCACGTTTGACATAGGAAGGAAAAACTTTTTAATAATTCACGTATGAAACCTATTGGCATAATGGTTGTTGAAGAAGAACGGGGAAAATGTAATGAGTTCTATGTTTCTGTTATGACACTCATACATAACTTTCCGTGAGGATTTACAAAAATAAGGTTTTTATTACTTTGGTAAAGCCACCTGTTCCAGGTTAAAATATCTCAAGCTAAACACAGTGACAAATATAAACTCTTTAATAACTTGCAACTAAGTTAATACAATTATCAAACTATAGGTAATCTTATTACACATAACAAGGTGTTCGATTTAGCAATTAAGTATTTACGACAGCAATACTCGTTGTTCATAATAAAAAATAAATTCACAATAATCATTAATCACGTTGGTTAACGAGAAAATCGATTAATCATGAGATTATATAAGTGTGTTTTGAACCCGGTACGGAAATACCGCACGTTAAAAATAGTTCGTCGGATTTTTAAGAATTTCCGGGAAAATTGTTTGATCAAATTACTTTTCGCGTGGATTCCAGATAAGAGGAATGACTGGATGTGTCAGCGGCTTTTTAAGACGCATGACATCATTTAGAGTCCGCGCCGGTTTGCGCCACCATTGAAGTCTCTTTGACACGGCGCTAAGTAGTGTCTATCACCCGGTTTCTGATTTGAGACGGTGGAGTTTCTTGCCCATTCTTCTCCATACGAAGACTACCTTTTGGAAGGGGCAACTAGAATCAGTTCTATTTCTATTTCTATGTATTTGACGTTCAAAAGTGCCTTGAAATAAATTACTTGACTTTGACTTTGAGAAAAGTAGCAAATCTCAACTGATTATTCTAAAATAGGTACCTAAGTATGCGCTTAAGTTTTTTGCGTTTCACAAGTTAAAATAAAATTTCAGAACTTCGCAACTGACGACTGTTAAGCATACTTTCTGTCTTTGAGTAATTGATGTTATATTACTCAAATCTTGATAAAAGTTTAAAAAAACTTAATTCAGAAACGAAAAATGTTTAAGTTATACTTAAGACGTTTTCAAATTCAAATTCTCAATTCAGAAACCGGGTGTATATCATTGCATCAAATTGCATTTTAAAAACAAATTGTTCCACAGTTTTCCGCGGGCTTTCTTTCGTTGCCCGCATTCTAGATACTTGTCCAATACGGGCTCCTTAGTGAGCACTTTAACTCTGAAACTAGGCCGAAAGTTAGGTTAGGCTATCTCTTCAAGCCACTTTAGCGCTTAAAAACTACTCTACTGTTTACATATTCTATGATGTCGTTTAAGAGCTTTAAGCGCTGAAGTGTTTAAGCTAAGTGCTTTCATAGCCCCGCAAGGAACTCTAATGGAATTAGAAGTTTACGGCAGTTCCTCCCTTTTATGCATATTTAAGAAGTAGCGTGATAAACAGACATGTTTATACTACTCGAGGAAATACCTCGTGAAAATATTCAGTATATGATCACATGTATAATAAGAATTTCCGTTTAAAACAAACTAAATGAAAAATGGCTGCTTTCCATGAATCTATTGGAGTATGCGGAACGTTTTACGGCTGAACACATAAAAAAGTTGAAAGTTATTGTCAATTTTACTTTGAAATAAAGACTTCTTTGATAAATTCCCGATTTTATGATGTGATAACTCTTTTAGTCAATGGATTTCATGAGTTTGAAAATCGAAGTGTTTGTATTTCGAAAAAGACCGTAGAACTGTAAAGTACGTATTCATTTTTCAAATCTTCTCTTCATATTTTTAAAGCAGATGACTGAAATTTATAAAACTTGAGTTGCGCCATATGAAAGTACCAATTGTATCGCAGTTGGCAACACCCGTTGCTAACCAGCTAACAAGGTTGAGTAAATCTTTTGATCATCTATTATTCATCGATTGCTGTTTTTTATTGATTGAGATGTTATCAATGATATGTCATGCAAAGTCGATATTTATCTAATTATGTATTTAAAATTCGTATTATGTTATAAAATCATGAATATGTATCGAAACTTGTAATACTATCCTCGGAAGTTAGGTGCAAAACGATGTATTTTTAATAGGCTGCTAATAAAACTTTGTAAACTTAGTGGTTGCAGGGCGCGGTCGAAATTAGATTCTAAGTTTGATTTACGGGATGGATAGTGTTATTAAGTTTGATAGGCAGCCCAGGGGTTGGAAGCAATGTGATTCTTCGGACATTCAGTTTCAATGACTTGCTCGCCTTTACTCCTTAATGGAAAAATGTGGTTTTACACCAGCACGCGTACAGATTTTGTCGACGCAAGAATAGACAAAACGACAGATTCTGATTGTTTATCTGTCATTTTGTCTATTCTCCCGTCGACAAAACCCGTTTCGGTTGTGGTCATGCAGTGCGTGTTGAACATATCCGTTTTGCTAAGTCTTCAGGGAATGTAAGTTGGTATTCAAACGACGTATGATGTAATTTATGTAACACTGGTTATAATTATTTCTGACGATTCCGACTGCTTACCTAATACAAAAGTTCCCGAAAGATGTTCTTACTTAGAATCACGATTATAGCTACCGAATTATGCAATCCACAAAATTACCTTCAATCCGAGTAAACGAGTATTTCGTTCTTAATCTTAAACTTAATTCGACTGTCTGAATCGTGGCCAGTCTTAAAAGTTATTAACTTTAAACACCTGTCTTTCGCATTAGCTCTGTTTTTTGTCGCTGGCAAGGTGTTTCTTGCATTCGATTTGAATTCGGAACATTAGATTTTTGACATTGCCACCCTGCGTTCGAAAATATTTTTTTAAATATTGTTTTTTTTTCTTGGTATAAGGTCTATGGTTTTTACTGTATCATCGTTTGTCAATGACATTTCTATATAGTATCAAAATATTTGAACTACCTACTAGATTATATCTGTTTCTATAATTATCGATCTAAATAAAATTATAGACACATGTTATTATAGGAATTAACACTTTATAATATCAAGTTGTTTTGGAGAAATACAATGATATTATATTAATTTAATATCATTGGAGAAATATGATACGTTTGGAAATGTGAAATAAAATAGATACAGATACTTGATACTCAATAAAAACTGCTTATTTATAATAACGAAGTTTTAATTTTAAGAAATTCAGATTCAGCTTCGATTGCCTATGCTGTTAAAATTATGGGGCATATAAAACTGCCGAAAAAGATGTTCGTTACTATAGAGATAAAATTAACATTCCAAAAGAAGGCAAAGTACCGATCAATAAATGTCATAAAATGAACTTTAAAATAAAATTGTCGAAATTTTTATTAATACAAAAAGACGTGAATGTTTTGCGCTGTGTGTGTGTACTTGTTTGCTTGCTGGATCCAATATGGCGGCTGGAGGCAGGTGATCATTGAGCAGCTGCGCTCGCGCATCCAAGGTTACCCCTCTCCGCTTGTTTACCCTATCCCCCCGGCGTATCGATAAGTGATAGTGATGGGCATAGACATATTTATGTTATGTTTTTTATTCATTAGGTAGATATTATAATTTTAGTGGGTAATTAACATTTGCTTAATTTTTTTGGAATTTATTTTTATTTTCTGTAATGTTTGGCATGTACAGGTGTGTTGCTGTTATATCAAGTCCATTCGCTACGATGATTTCAATTCGATAATTTTATCGATACAGAATTCTCTTGTTTGGCTAAGTAAGGCTGTAATCTAAATTACATACAACTTGAATAACCTAGTCAGGGTAAAAAATATAATTGATTAGTGTTTTTTATAGATTTAAGGTTTCTTTGCAATTGAAACTTTTAACACATTATGGTATATAATAAGAATTTATTAAAATTGCACAAGAATTTCCTGCAACATTCAGCAGAGACAATATTTTTGACAAATCCATGAAGTTTTTAAAACTAGAAATAACCGTCATTATAAAAAAAATATCACATTATAACAACGAACAAACATTTAGGTACACACTTTTTATTTAAACAGATCCTTGCTCTGTCTTAAAATAATACTCAAAATTAATAAAACCAATAAAAATCCTCAAAAACTTCGATAAAAAGCTCACACCACGCACCGCACTTACTCATAGGTCGAATGTCCACGTGGTTTGCGCACGCGCCACTGTCGCGCCTCGTGCCAGATAACAGTGGCACCCTTCGCACGAGCCCGTCCGATCTTACCCGAGGTCAATCTGACTCTGAATATAATGAATAAAAAATGACACATATTTTGGCGTATTATGGTTTCAAATTGCGAATGCGACTGGCTTGAAATATAAGTAATTGATACCGAGAGACAGTAGCAGGAGTCTTGGGGCCTACAGCCAGATAGATGGATGACCTACAAATTATCGTGGGTGAGACCAGTATGAGACTCACATAGACCAGGGAAGTATGATTCAAAATAGTGGGAAATCTTCAGAATACATCAGCAGGCGTAGCATGAGCACCGTTTTGTCGACGGAAGAGTAGACAAAAATGACGTTTCCTGTAGACAGTAGACAGTACGAGACGGCAGCAAAATAGAAAGAGTCAGCTGCACTTTTTACGAAATTCACTCTTTTACATAATTCGACTCAGACTTCTTTGTTTTATCATAGGATTTATCGGTTGTCAGTGTGATTTTGACAGTAAGGATAGAAAACTTTCTTCCGAAATAGTCTACATATAAAAAGACCTAGAACCTAGACCTCTTTAGAAATGAAAGACAAAATGACAGATTGTAGAAAGATTTCTACGGTGGATGTAAAAATGAAGAAACGAACTGTCACTTTGTATAGAAAAAGCTATGTCTATTCTTCGTAGAGATAGAAAGCGCCATGCTACGCCTGCTGAAAGGGTGGTCAAATTTTTAAGGTTGTGGTAGGTACTTAAGTTTGACCACACCTTTCGGAGACACCCTGTAATATACATGTACTCAGCAGTGGGTGGAACTGGGCTATTCTTTAATATATTGTAACCGCCTTATTGTAAATACCTATATTCTAAGTATTCTATTCTAGGTTGGCACAATCTGTAGTTGTATAATCCCTATTTTTAAGTAAACTCACAGCTGAACACTGTCTCCTAAGATACAGGTTATCCTAGTTTAGGAGCCAGGGCTCACAATATCTGTATACAGACTTCTGCAGCGTAGTTAGCATCTTGTGAATCAGTGTAAGTATAATAATGTACGTTTCTGTGTGACAATAAACTAAACTAAACCAACAGGTTGTCATTTACATAATAATATTCAAGCCTATCTCGGTTTAGATCATTTTTAGTATTTAATACAATTGATGATCAGCTGATAAGCGCATCCGTTTACGTCTAGATCTTCACGGGTCAAGGCCAAGGTAAACGAGGCATAATGACTACATTGTTAATCTCACTGTGGATTTGGAAAAGTTTCGTTTTCGTTAGTATTTACATATTATATTGGGTAATAACTGATATGTTTAGCGATAAGATGACTAGATTTTTCTGTGATTACCAGTTTATCCATCTAACCGCTTATATTATCTATCCGGAAACTTGAATGGTACGAAATGTCATCATCATTGGCAGCCTAGTTCCACCATTGGCAGCCTAGTTCCACCCGCTGCTGAGTACATGTATATATATACAGGATGTCTCCGTAAGGTGTAGTCTTTAAGTATAAAAATAAAAATAAAAAAATAAAAATTTGACCACCCTTTCTGATGCATCCTGTAGGTTATAGGCTTCCCAATATTTTAATCATACTTCCCTGGTCTATGTGAGCCTCATACAGGTCTCACCCACGATCTTTTGTAGGTCATCCGACTATCTGGCTGTAGGCCAGACATAATCTTGGTCAGGCCATATGAGGACCATGTAGATTAATGTTTTTTTTTTTTTGGAGGGTGGAAAAGCATCCAATGACTTCTCCCGCTCTGGGCGGAGCGGAAGGGCGTGTCAGACTTTTACTGACTAAAACCCACCCGTGTCCCTTCAGTTGCCTGTTGCCAAGGTCCCGGTATCCCTTTCGGACTTTCCCGCAATGTAGATTAATGCCTGAAATGGTCTTTTGAGGAAAAAACCACACAGATGCAAAAGGTTTAAGCGTTAGTAGTATGCTTGTATAAGTCCCCTAGCGGGTTGCTAAGCGCTGGTTTTCAGTTTAAACCCTTGACTCCTGTTTACAACCAACGTTATTTGGACGGTTGAAGATACCGGAATATCGAAATATCTTTGGATCTCTTTCATTCACAGTTCTCGAATCATCATCGTAAGTTATTCGGTGAGGTAACAAGTGTAATGTAACAGAGACACCGGCCAGTAACCGACTGACGGTGCCAACATCGAGTTTCTTGGAGCGTGTATCAAGAGAGCGCAGGCCGTGACCGCGTGTGCTGGCGGGTGAAGTGGACACGGAGAAAACGAGCTTGTTATGCTGTTTAACTGTCACTTGCTACTTGATTAATTTACTAAAATGAAGCTTAAATTAAAAAATACTTGAAGAAACTAAAATTGGAAGGGTTACTCCCGTCTGCCAACGCTCCCGTTTGGCAACACTACATATAAATTGGTTATGTTTGCCTGGCAGAGAATTCACATTACGCAGCTTTGTTTAACTACGTTATTTTATACCGTTGATTTATTGAGTTCCATAACTGTTCCTATGTCCTGAGATCTCATTAGGTTCACCGTAGGTGTTCTTAAAGATCAGTCAAACCACCAACCATTACAAAAGTCTTTGGGTTATTAAATTATCTCCCAAAACTAAAATGACTAAAACAAAAGTAGCAAAATCTGTTGACCATGTCTGTCATTGCCCTCCGTTAATTTTCGCACCACAGACGTCCACTTCACTCGTCAGCATGCGCCCGCGACTAAGCGGTGACTTCCTACATCGCGTTCTGGCGGGTGGCCGCGCTAACGACGTGCTTTATGGGAAACATCCCCCCGCCCCGCTGGTCCCCTGGTAGTAATGGAAGAAAGAATGACTGGGTAACGTAATCTAGAAGGATATTGGAAGCTTTAGTTAAAAGTGACACTGTGACATAATGTTCAAAGAAAAAGATGGAATTTCAACTCATGAAGCAGGAAAAACAGTCTGACAAATGAGTGATAATGTCTTTAATTGACGCAAATCACTCGGGATAAAGTTATTTTTTTAATGTTTGCTTTATACAATACTAGCTGATGCCCGTGGCTTTGCCCGTCGGATGTCGGTTATTATATACTAAAAACTTCATCGAGAACCACTTTATCCATTTGTGAAAACAGCATGAAAATCGGTGCAGTCGTTTTTGAGTTTATCGCGAACAGCCTACCACCGACGCTTACATCAGTATTATTATAATATTACTTCAGTATAGGAAAGACATGAAGCTCTACATGACGTATAGCTCCATCTCTTTCCCCCACGAAGTAAGATTAAAATAATACTGCTGTAAGCAGTATATTTCAAATCAAATCATATCAAATCAAATCAAATCATTTATTAAGTGTGTTTTTTGGTGAGGTTACATGGTCTTATAAAATACAAACATTGTGCTCAAAAAACTACCCATTGGGCTTACACTTTTTTAAGAAAATTCATCTATATTCTTCTATATTATTTGACATCTATTTGCGACGTTGTCCACTCTAGGGAGAGGACAGTATAACACACTATTTTAATTTATTTATTTTATTTATTTATTAATCACCAACTTGCACTAACAGTAGTAAGACACCAAACACACAAGTTTATAGGCTAATAACAATAAGAGACAATCATAAAATTAAAACAAAACAAAACTAAATTTACTCGCAATTATACAAAATTAAATAGAATAATTAAAAATTAAACAACAAATAAAATAGAATTCTACAAAATTAAATACAATAGAATTAGGATGGAATGAAATAGTGTTCAATTGAAATTAGTGTACAAATATAAATATAGTAGTTTTGGTTAATCTAACTAATGCAATGAGATGGTACTAGGTGCAGCTATGGATTCCAGATATCGTGCAGCAGTGGTCAGGAATCTCAGCTCAGTACTAGCGAAAAGATCTAAGGACTCGTCATATAGTAAAATATTGTTTATATTTAATTGTACGACAGAGCTAAATAAGTGCATTGCTCCTTACAGTATAGCATTAGCCAAATAGGAATGCTCTTATAGAAGATATAAGATCTTAATACCCGTGGCGACAAACAGTAAATTATTCGAAACAACTGGAATGTAATTTTGATCAGTTCTTAAAATATCGCTCGACAATAGGGTAGATGACCTAGAGTCTACACCAATTATAGATTCATTGTCGTGTGCAGTCATCCTTATTCTGATAGATTACAGTCAGTAACTAATTTAAAATAGATGCGTTTAGAATTTAAATACGGCTAGACAATTTACTACTTAGACAATAGACATTTATTTATGATTGTATGAACTAGCTGCTTCCATCAACATGTAACTTCGATGGAGACTCATCATACATAGGTTCAATATACAGATCACTATTAATCCACACTGTGCATCTTTCTTACATTTATCGTTCTAGAAAGATTGTCAAACCATGTTATAATATCCTTATCCTTACATATTATAAAACAAAGTCCTCCGCCGCGTTTGTCTGTCATTGTCTGCCTGTTCACGATAAACTCAAAAACGACTGCACACATTTTCATGCTGTTTTCACCATTGGATAGAGTGGTTCTCGAGGAAGTTTTTAGTATATAATAACCGACATACACGCGGGCGAAGCCGCAGGCATCAGCTAGTAATTATTAAAATAAGATCGTGCTACATCATGATTGTAATTTATTAAGTTATTTCGAAAAACATCTGTTAAGCAACTTATTTCAGTAATTTTGTAAAAATATAAAATAATAACTCGATCCTGTTAACTTTTTAATATAATTATCTACTTTAATTTGTAACGTAATAAATTATCTTATTAATCGGTTAAAGTTTTTATTGTAAAGTTTTAACGACTTTATTATCGGAAGTCGTTTATGAAGCCGTTGATCTATAAAGCTGGGTGTATTGCAAATCATGCGCCTGCGTCAAAAATTACAGAAACGTTACCTGGTACAGTCGCGTGGAACGCGGTTACAAATATTTTCAAATACTGGTGAAACTTACCACGGTAGGCATAACAGAGAGAGGCATAATAATCAGCCTATATACGTATTGTTCCCACTGCTGGGATACAGGTCTCGTCTCTCCGAGAGGGAGTGGGTTGTAATCTACCACGCGGGCCCAGTGCGGGTTGGTAGATGTCACATGTCTACAAAGTTTTGGTTCTTGGATATGCCGGTTTCCTTAAGATGTTTTCCTTCTTTCTCTGGTGGTGAAATTATTCACACAAAGTCAATCACCTGCCTGGGTTCGAACGCAAGGTAAATGTAAAAAAAATTGTTTAAACTGTTCATATTTTCAAGTGAGCAGTATATATTTTTAAGGAAAGGTATTTCGAGCAAATCACAGACATTATTTTAGTTTTGTATGGTCACAGTATCGCAATGTCCCACGTAGATAGAATAACCTACCTTTTAATGATGTCAGAACATTAACAAAAAGTCGCTAAATGAGTAATTTTAATTTCAAATAATGCAAATTATTCTGTCTATGTCTGAAGATAAGAATTATGCAATGTGATCTTAAGATATCAAAGGCGATAAAAAACTGAAATGCCAATTGTATCTCGAAACCGATTCAAAACTTTATCATAAAATGATAACTATCTAACACTTCTCCACCCGCCAGTCCCTAACAATAGGCAATGAATATAATTCGTTAACAAAACAGATAAAAAGATGGAACAATTAGATACCGTCAGACGCGCCACAAACGCACTTTTGTCTGTAAACACCTTTATAGTGAACAAAAGTTTGTTATGACAGGCAGCTGCCGAATGGTGATAGCATTATTTTGGTGATAGTGATCTCTCATGAGCATTCGGGTAGAATGGGGGAAAGTAGAATGGTTTTATTTGGCAGAGCATTGGCAGCTTGTCTTTAGTAAGATAACATAATAATGTAGATTTTTTTTTCAATAAACTACTAAATTGGGATGTTGTTTCTATTTGGCAGTTGTTGGAGCATGTAATGATGTTTCAATTAATTTACTAATCCATTTCAGCCACTGCAAACTGTTTGCAACATTCAGTTAGTTGGAATTGATAGATAAGTAGTTATTTGTTTATATCAGCATAAGAAATTTTAAAAAAAATGTTTACTGCATTGTACATCAAATGTAGCATTATAGTTATAGTTGAACCCCGTTTTAATAAACGAAATACCTACCTATTAAACACATTATTATAAAAACCATGAATAATAGATAACTCATTTCGATGTCAAACGCCACTGAAAAATGCTACAGCAAAAATAAATCATTGAAAAAACATCTCTTTAAAAATAACTCCAAAAATCATTACATTTCTATGAATTCCGAGACTTGACATTAGTCACAGTTTCTGATAATGAATCAATTTACAGTCACATTTTTTCGAAATCTAAATATACGAAAACATTTATCTTTCAGTTGCGCACGCGTCGCCGTCGCTTTCAAAACACGAAAGCGTACGGGGAATGTGATGTCACAGGTTTACGTCACCCGCGGCAGTCGCCATCTTGGAACGCCATGTTTTGTAAACAAGTAGAAGAAACAATAGCATTCGGATATGAACAAACAAACTTCGCAAATATTTGTACGTCATGGCGTACTTAATAATGGTCGTCAAGATGATTGTGAAGTATAAGATAATGGAAGAATTCTTAGGAAAAATGGAAGATTGTTCTTGATACAGTACAGGAGGATATACGGAGACTATTTATTCTGATTGTGATACCGTGAATGGCATACGTAGATCTAGTTACCGGAATCAATCAATACTGATGTGTTTGTGTGCTATGTTTTTGAGGTACACTGCGCCTTTGACTTTCTACGCTTTTGACATTCTGCTCTTTTGACAATTTGCAACCCACTTGTCATTTCGCGCTTTTGACCTTATGCGCCCCAACGCACCTCTGCCTAAACCTTTGGGAAAAACAGCCGTGATGCTATGTGTTTTTTATGTCAATAGTGTTCTAGTCCATTCGTGTGTCATTCGTGGATATTTGACAATCTTTACGGGTCGTCAGAAGCCCGAAAGTCTGACAACCAGTTTCACCAAGAGCTATCGTATTACCCAGTTACTGGGTTGTGGAGGTCAGATAAGCAGTCGCTCCATGTAAAATACTGGTATTCAGCTGCATCCGGTTAGACTAGAAGCCGACCCCAACACAGTTGGGAAAAGGTTAGGCAGATGGTTAGTGTTCTAATCCATTCCCTTAATAGGTTGCATGAATTTAGGAACATTCAATGATATGGACTCTTATCACCATACATACCCATACTCTCTAGGTCTGTCAACGAAGATGCGGGCCCTTCCGTAAGTAGTTCGAAACTTCGAGGTGAACCCTACATCCGACTAATTATCTTATTTGGACGGGCAAAAACGCACTGAAAGTATCAAAACGTGGTATCATTCATTCCTAGGTCGGGTCACAAACTAATCTTACATGTCCGTAAGTGATGCGTTCTGGGTATCTCTCGTAACTTTGCCCGAAACTACTGAATGCGTGCTTATGGAGTTGGGAAACGAAAGCCCGAACTTCAACCTCGAATAACTCCAGCCCAAAATAACGATAACCCGAAATAACATTATAGATTAAATTCAATCATTTACCATTTTCTCTTGACCATCTTTAAACCTATTCCACGTACATTTTACAATTCAATTTTCACAAAGGAACACTTTGCTCCGAAGGTATTTTCACGAACAAAATATCTTCGCAAGTCATAAAACTATATACAGCTTTCAATTCCACAGCCCAACTGAATGCCAATAAATCCCGCGTATTTGAGGTCCCTTTACTAGTATTTGTAGTTAATGTACAAGTATGTACTGGTCAGGAAATCACGATCTTCCTTATTTATTGGATCGTGGATCTGATAACTGATACGCTAAGTGCCGATGATGGGTTGCAAAAACAAACGCTTTGTATTTTGTCCTTGATTGTACATCGGAAAAAAAATATGGAGTATTTTGAGGTCTGTCAAAAGTGATGTGTTGAGTTGATAGGATTTGTCTGCTATTGCAATTTTTCTTTTTCCTGTAGTTAGTTTTCTTACACCTGTGCCCTGTTTATCAAAACTTCCAAGCCTTGTATTACCAAATGTCATTATTTAGTTCACAAGTACTTATATTTTGACACTTTTATTCGTGATTTTGTTTGTCAAAAAAAATATTTGTAAGTTACAACTTGTAGAAAATCATAACAAATCCTGAGAGTGTCCGACGACTCTCTATTCCGTCTTACAAGTGTCGTGCTTAGTACCGCATTATATGTTTCTTTTTTTAAATGTGGTTAAAAGCGAGAGCTGACCTGATGCCCGTGTTCCAGCAGTGGGAACATTATGGCTGATTATGAATATGGAGATGAGCTATGAATTTGACGAAAATTAACATTATAGGTAACTTATGAACGTGTAGACTTGTAACTTTCGATAAACAGGGCCCTGGTGTAAGAGTTTTTGTGCCGCCATGCGTCTGAGTTTTTATTGCATTTATGCTTAGTTTTTCCCACTACTTTAATTTTTTCATGTCTCTGCCTGACAAGTCTGATAACCATAAACAATTTTTTTCCTACTTCAAATGTATTTCTTCGATTGATTTTTTATCAAACATCCAAGATCAGATTTAGGACATAATTTGATATTGTAAATTGTTGTGCAATGTGCAATGATACCTAGACCCTCAGATTTTCCCGTTCTTCAGACTTCACCGTTCGTGAAAAAATATTTAGTCGTCTTTGCAAATGGCTTCGATGCAGATGCAAGCAGTCAGAAGCCTAAAAAAGTCTGCAAGAGACAACTACTGTAAATTCGGAGTTCACTAGCAGTAAACAGTAAATCCAGCTAGACATCCAGTTCCCTTATGTACAGTCTAACTATTCATATCATCATCATCAGCCTATAGCAGTCCACTGCTGGACATAATCCTCTCCAATTGCACGCCATTCAGTTCGATTCTCGGCAACTCTCATCCAGTTGCTACCAGCCACCCTGCGAAGATAGTCACCTCTCCTATCCTGAGGGTGTCCTTCCTTACGTTTGCCGATTCGCGGTCTCCACTCAAGAACACGTCTACCCCAACGGTCATCGGTTCTACAGCTAATATGGCCGCCCCATTGCCACTTCAGCTTGCTTATTCTGTGAGCTATGTCAATATTCATAATACTGGGCTGCATTTATACATTTCGATAAAATCCAGAAATACTTGTTTGAATCTTATCTTAGTATTGTTGATTAATATGACTTCTGCAACGACATAAGCAATTAATTACAATGCCGATTTTAGCGCACGCCCCAATGACGTCATTATAAGTAGATGGTATTTCAAAATGTCACCTTATTACTTTAGCATTCTGCATAATCTCCAATAATTATATGGTTTAGGATCCTATTCATAAGTTATGTCAAAAGGTATCCAATAAAGGAGTTACGCTAATTCTTGAGTAAAGCCTTCATAATAAAATCACAACATTTGGTTTATTTTTGTATTAATATGTTTAGTAAACGGTGGTGTGATACTGTTTGGGGAACTCTCGAAACAGTATTCTCTCTAGGGTATTGTAGGGGATCCAAAGAATGTCCAGTTTTCCCTTGTGATATACAGTGACATGCGTTACCTACGTCCTTCATCTGACCAATGGGGATTTAGTAATGACAGATGGCGAGATAATCTTCCTACTTTTGAAACTAAAGAGTCCAGTTGCTCTATTCATCATCAGATTGATCTAGAATTCATTTAATGAATGAATTTAGAGGAGCTCGTGGCTAAGTAATAACAGCCGCTCGGGTCGATCCATCAGGTTAAGCTACGCTTGCCGGGGTTGGTCCGTGGATGGGTGACCATTTTCACATATCGAGACTCCTCCGTGCCTCGGAAAGCACGTTAAGCCGTTGGCTGTCATTTGTGGATCTTTGACAGTCGATACGATTCGTCAGAAGCACGAAAGTCTGACAACCAGTCTAACCAAGGGGTCTAACCCAGTTCCTGGGTTGTGGAGGTCAGATAGGCAGTCGCTCCATGTAAAATACTGGTATTCAGCTGCATCCGGTTAGACTGGAAGCCGACCCCAACATAGTTGCGAAAAGGCTAGGCAGATGATGATTGATCTAGAATTCAGATTTTAACCAGTGGCCCGTAAATTCATATCATAAAATGCAAGTTAGGATCGGGACGCCTCCTGACAGCGTCGCTCTATCTGCTAATAACAAGACACTGCACTGATCAAGCCATCCTGCAAAACTTTTTACTCTTTGGCCGTTGTGGCAGTCATTGGCCCATGGCCCATATTTAATAGATGACGTTTCAATCTGCCTAGCTTTTTCCCAACTATGTTGGGGTTGGCTTCCACTCTAAAAGGATGCAGGTAAATACCAGTTGTTTACATGAAGCGACTGCATACCTGACCTCCACAACCCCGTAACTGGGTAATATGTTACCTCTTGGTAAGACTGGTTGTCAGACTTTCGAACTTCTGACGATCCGTAACGACGCGACGGTCAAAGATCCACGGATGACCGTGGGACCAACGTCTTAACGTGCTTTCCGAGCCACAGAGGAGTCTCGGTAAGTAAAGATGGTCACCCATCCTCGGATCAACCCCGGCAAGCGTACCTTAACCTCATGGATCGACCCGTGCTGCTATTACTTAGCCACGATTTTTACAGATATGACGTTTGCAGGCTTCTTGCACAAAAGAACCTCTGGTCATGTTAACTGGAAAGGTAATAATACTAATTCGTACAAGTTATACATTATTAAAAACTAGGTATATGATAGAGCCTTTTAGAATAAATCATTACCAAAATACCCCATAACCATAACTTAAAATTACAATTAAAACTTAAAATAAGGGAATATAATTATATCCCTTTCTTATATTTACCTACCCTTTTTTTGTATGGGTATTCATTTCTTATTTATATTATACTCAACAAAGCACGTTCTCAATATCGGGCTTTACGATACTGTGCTTTTTCCCAATGTTTAGTTGGTCATGTTATCACTTAAATATTTTGACTAAGATTTGTAAACAATGTGTCAACAATCCCACATTACCTTGTATTGTATTAATTTCTTTCTTTTTTCTTTTAGCCACTTTCTAGTTAACCTAGTTATGTCAATGCCGTGAAACTCTGTTATTGGCTTAAGAGATAATTGTCATCATCTCGCTGTCAATGTTCAGTGTATGCAAACTTTAAGATGCTAGTTACTTTGTGGCATCTGCATTGTGCTGTTCATTGATAGTGGGGTGAAATTTCACTTAAAATGTCATATTAATAATAAGCTGTTGAGTTTCCAATAAATAAATAAATAAATAAAACGCCACAGTCCTCCTCACGCGTTCAAAACAGTTTTAGTCAGATCAAAATCATTTAATAAGTTTTTTTTTTGTTATATCAATCTGTCACTGTTGTCTTTAATTATACGTTGTGCCGTCTAGCCGCATGGTACAGTGTACCAATGACTCGTGTCGGTCATGAGCAGGGTTGCCACTGAAGAGTATAAGCAGGTTTGAACTTGTTCTTTGGCTTTAATTGCTACCCTTGAAAACCATAGCCTTCTTGTCTTTGAGTATGTAGTAGAAATGTTTGGAATTGAGAGTATGGTAGCTTATTACGATGAGCAAAGTTTGGGCATAAACCACATTCGTTGGTCGTAGGAAAAAAATCGTGGAAGAAAATATTTTGATTGGAGAGTCGACATGATTTGAACTATTCTACCATGCAAAGGACCGCTGGAAAGGTGCTGAGCTAACTGCCAAAATTCAATAAACTATTTATTTGAATGTCCAACTGAGATCGTTTTAGCCAAGCAGCCGTATACTGCTTTGGTCATTCCACGTGGTCGCGCCCCCTACATTTCGGTCCTTCGAACTGGATCACTATTTTAAATTGCGTGAAGCGACAACCCTGACCAAGCTTGCAGGACTCTTCATAACATTTTTTATGTGTATCAAAGATTTAGGATCAGTGCCAAAGTTATCATAATATTTATGTTCCAAAGAATAAAACAAGACTACTCACTAAAAACTTTATCGTTGTAATTAAAATAACATTCTATTGAATAGAAAATATTTTACGAATTAAATGGCCGTGTAAACTTGTGGGTAGGTTTATAAATTAGTAGTAAATGACGAAAAAATACCAAGTATGGCTAATAGTGCGAATAAAATAGATGATAATCATTTTCTGGTCCTTATTTGTAGGTAGGTATTTTATTTTTACAAGTTCCTTCTCACTGCGTTTCTTGAGTTTATATCCCTGTATAATAGTGCAATAAACATAATCTTTGATCTTGAACAGGACTATTCTACATAGGTAAGTTTATGGTCCTTGTATGTACCAACAAAATTAAATTATGCTTGTAATTCACGTAGTTGAAGATACCGCCAAATAGAAAACATTTCACAAGGACCTCAATGAAGTAGAAATTTTCTCACAAACAAAAATAGCCCACAGTGAAATAGCAAAAGCGAGTATAACATTGGTTGATTAAATTTTTCATTATCATCATCAGCATTTCAGCCGAAAGACGTCCACTGCTGGACATAGGCCTCCCCCAAGCACTGCCACTATGACCGGTTCTGTGCTTCCCGCATCCAGTGGATTCCAGGACGAAAGTATAGCAAATATAAATCCACACTTGTAATGAAGACGCAAAACATACACATTACCATAGACTAACCACAATTTGACAGCTATAATTTTTATTACAGTTATTGAACAAACAGGCGCTTGCACAGAACGAGCCCGCATCTGTCCGAGTCCGGCATTAAACCCACTACCCCTAGCTCGTTCCCCCATCGTAAAGACACCTGTCGTGTTTGAGTTTTGATTTTATTTGCGAACTGATATATTTAAATTGCTTGTTTTAAAAGAAGGGGGTTGTCTTATTTTGTTTTGTTATAATTCTGGCAAAAAGACGGTGCGCACCTGGTGGATTTTTCTACAGTCTATATACACATGTAGGTATTGCCCACCTTACCTTTGTAGACGATTTTCTATTTTTTTAAGTACCTGGTACTTATTGATAGGCCTACGCTTTCCTCTCATACCTATTATCACTGTAATTTAAAAAAAACATTGTAAAAGCCATTTAATTTTAAAAGAGTAACCGTGGAGTTTCTTGCCGGCTCTTCTCCATAGGAAACGACCAATTGGAACCGTGCATCTAGCTTCTGACGTTTCATAAGTGCCCATGTAGTTTTTATGTGAAATAAAATATTTTGATTTTGATAAAGAGCCAATATATACCACTATATATTGGCTCTTTATCAAAATCAAAATATTTTACTATAGAGATAGTAGAGATAGGTGTAGAATAAAGTGTTAAGCATATTCATAATCAGCCTATAATGTTCTCACTGCCACAGGCCTTCTCTTGGTGAGAGGCAGTGGGCCGTAACCAACTACGCGGGCCCAGTGCGGGTTGGTAGATGTCACTAGTCTTCGGATTTTTGGTTCTAGGACAAGCCGGTTTCCTCACGATGTTTTCCTTCGTGGTTTTGAGAGCAGTCGTGATGACAAAATTCGTCAGTCTGGGTTCTAATCTACGACGAACAACTCGTAAGTCACGGACTTAAACATAACTGGTGAAATGTGGGCGTGCACCTCTGCCTACCTCTTCGGGGAATGCAGGCGTGATGTTATGTCATATGTGTATGACAGCAACCGCAATAAGAATGTTAAAATCCCGGAATATACAAGCTTATGCTATCAGTTACCTTCACAAATATAAATAACTAGCAGCGCTCCGCGGTTTCACCCGCGTAAGTCTCGATCCCGTGGGAATATCGGGATAAAAAGTATCATTTGTCCTATTCCAGGTCATGGTCGACCCATGTGCCAAATTTCATCAAAATCTGTTCAGCCGTTTTAGCGTGAAAGCGTAACAAACAAACTCAATTTCGCATTCATAATATTAGTTAGGATATCTCTATTTCTTTCTAAGTTGACAATTTAAATGTTTCTCACACAGTAACACGACATGATATCCTTACTAATTTCTTTGAGACTCCCCCTTAATCTTTTTCATACCCTCTTTTAATCACTTCTTTGAAAAAATAGTTGAATGACATAAAGAACAGACTTATACTAAACACAATGCTACCGTGCAAAATACGACTTCAACCGAAAATCTATTGTCTATGATCGGAAGACGAACTTTAACCCCTCGACAAATTTACTATGCAGTTGCGAATCTTCGTAACCACCCCTATACCATTAGATATACGGTTCTTTCCAGCAGGAAGGGGTGTCAAATAGCCTGATTAATTTTGTCGGATAGGATTCCCATTGTGATATTCACAATTGTAGGAGATTATGTTAAAACGAGTCGGATGACAAATGAATAAAAAGATTCCTTTCGCAAAGGGAGAGGGTTCCCAAGTCGTTCTTTGGAATTCAACTTGTGAAGTAATCATAGAAAAATAAGTATTTGGTTTGTTATGAATTGAATGAATGTTTTATTGGTATTTATTCTGAAAGAAATCTACATTACTTCGACGTTGTTGATCGTCAACTGTTTAAGAAAAAGTTCGACGTCACTATAAGGCTGCGTTTCCACCAGAGATGTGCGATGGAAATGTGTCGGGCGAGGATGTCTAGCTGTGCTGTGAAAATGTGTGGGCGTTTCTACCAAAGCTGTGCGATGAAAATGTGCCTACGAGGATGTGTAGCGGAGCTGTGAAAATGCGCATTAATGTGTGGTGCCAGGATGGTTGGACTGGCTGGTACAGTATGCGCAAACCTCGCAACACATCTTTCTCAACACACATTCCTCGCAACACATCCCTCACACACGTCCCTCGTACACATCCCTCGCTTGTTTTGTATGCGCAAAAATCTAGCTCCGCTGAGCCGTTTCCACCAGAGCTGTGCTGACCGAGGCGAGGTAAATGAAGCGATTCTATTGGTTCTTTACAAACACATCCCTCGCTACGCATCCTCGCACATCTCTGGTGGAAACGCAGCCTAATCTTGAAATCATAAAAATAAAATGCATGACTTAAAACAAAAAAAATAACATCTTTTTCTGATGTGTTGTGTAATGTTTGACAATCAACAACCATACACACCATGGAAACCACATACACTATTTTTTTACAGGTCTATCAAAAAGTAGGTATTGATATTTGACTAAACGCAGGGCCAATGGTGTGGGCCAATGGGTTCCCAATGGTCATTATGATATCAAGAAGTAAATCCATGTAAATCCATCCATGGCTGGCAGAATTATTGAAAATCACAATTTGTAGAACGCTGTTGTTTGAACCCCCTTAGATCTCTTGCGAAATATTGATCGACCTTCTCGTTTCGGAATTCAATCCCTTGGCAATGTAAAAAATATCGGTATTTTTGACAACATCCAAGCAATCACCGAAGCGTATTGTCCCATCAAACCGGCAAAAGCCAAGCCAATTCAAAACTATATTCCATAAAATGCCAACTTTTTCATTTAGCTATCTGCGCTATTATGCATCGATATTGGTCGATAGCGTGATCAGAGTGCACGTCGATACGTCGCGCGTCGATACGAGTCCGGAGTCGTGATGCCAACAGTGGGAGTAGCCGGGATTTATTGCAGCCCGGGATCCGTGCCGGGATGATATCGATGGGAATAGAGTAGAGCTGACAGGGATATTCGTTGAGACAAAAAAAAATGTTTTATTTTTCATTTTATTTGTTTTATTTATCTATAGATAAAGTTGTATCCTTTTAAGTAGTTTATCCTTGTTTTTATGGTGACCTCTAGTTGTTAGGACAACGCATTTTCAAATGTTGAAGCATCAGCAATCAACGTATACTATAACTGCTCAGCTCTAACAGTAGGGGTACGAGAATGTCTATATTATTACTATCGTGTTATGTACCTAATATTTACATTAGAATTAAGAATTAAAGAAACTATAATTATTATTCAATTATCAAACATATATGTGTATATCTAGCATTTCTGTACGCTGAAAAAATTTTCTTTCCGATCACAAACCTATAACTCAGGACCCAGCAATCACAACAAATTGTATCGAAGATCGAAATTATACTGTACTTTGTTACTAATTTTTGAATTTAAGTCATGCACTTGCTCATATTTTTTCCAAAGCGTAACAAATCACATCCATGCTATTCTTAAGTTCCTGAAAAATGAAGCCGGCGTCACCGCGGAAGGCACAATAGCCCGATGTTAGAGTTCAACGTACCAACTTTGTTTATTTCTGCCATTACTTATGTACTAGTTTCCTACCATATACTTTCCATATCCCATATGAATGCCACTAACCGTAAGTAAATAAAATATATACCTGCATTAATCGTATGAAAAATTGCTGAACATAATGCTGCCTCTTGTTCTCGTCAGTGTTACTAGCGAAGACGGATGCTGATGAAATGAGGACCCAACTGGTCGTCCTTTAGAGACTCGGTGAATTTTTCTCCGGTCTTGGGTTCGATTCCCAGGTCGGGCAAAAAGTTATTGGGTTTTTCTATCTAGAATTTCTCGGTAGCAGCCTGGAGTTTGGATTTCTACCCGGTTGGTGGCATAAATTGGTGGCGCCCCCTGTTACATGGAACTTAATCATAACTGGCGAAATGTCGGTATAACACCAGCATTTCGCCAGTTAACAGATATTTAGTGCAGAATTTTTATAAGGGGTGACACAACGGGCGGTCTAATAGCTTATTTTTCACAACATTAGTTAAGTAAGAACTTACTTTAACAGATTTGTTCCCTTCACGTCGAGTCCCGCCACGTCGAGTCACCTTGACGTCGAGTCCCGCCACGTCGGGTCGCCTTGACGTCGAGTCCCGCCACGTCGAGTCGCCGCCACGTTTACTAGTTCTTTTGTATGATGTTGGAAAAATTCTGCCTGGTGCCGCCACGTCAAATGTGACGAAAAGTACAGTCAATTAAACAAATTGTTCAAATCATAATATTTCGAGGAGCTCGTGGCTAAGTAATAACAGCCGCTCGGGTCGATCCATCAGCTTAAGCTACGGTTGCCGGGGTTGGTCCGTAGATGGGTGACCATTTTCACACATCGAGACTCCTCCGTGCCTCGGAAAGCACGTTAAGCCGTTGGTCCCGGCTGTCATTTGTGGATCTTTAACAGTCGTTACGAGTCGTCAGAAGCACGAAAGTCTGACAACCAGTCTAACCAAGGGGTATCGTATTACCCAGTTACTGGGTTGTGGAGGTCAGATAGGCAGTCGCTCCATGTAAAATACTGGTATTCAGCTGCATCCGGTTAGACTGGAAGGCGACCTCAACATAGTTGGGAAAAGGCTACGCAGATTGATTTTGATTTTGTTCAAATCATAATATTTTTAGTTATTATGATTAATGACAATCACATACATATACATACAAACACTAACCTAGATAAAATATAGGTACCTCTCAACTTTCAGCATCATAAAAACGAATACCGGATACAGTTACCACTAACGCTGCCATTCCTAACCGCTATAACCAATCGTATTTGGTTTGGTTTCCAAAAATATAACGATTCGTTTAATGTCTTATTGTTTATTAGGAGAAACCCTATTTGTACGGATATTTCATTTGTACCGCTTTCTCCATTGTTTTGTTAATGTTATGAAACAAATATTTGTTGGCATGACAAAGTTTTAGTGTTGAAATCTAACTGCACTGTTAGTTATCTTTGCACAGTTTAATCTTATCGCCCACTGAAATTCGTGTTTCGAAATTTTAGAAAACACGGGAGCGAATCGTCTGCTATTGAAATGCTTGTGTGTGCTTTATATATTGAAATAAAAACCTTTTGTCTTGATTGTTGATGATACATTTTTTATTTTTTTTTGTTATTTAGTGTATGAGTATTTTTTTTCTTTGACCTATTAGTTTAAATCAGTTCTTCTTCAGTCTTTGTTGACTTGAGTTGAGATGAGTTGTATTTACAAAGCATTCGCTAGAAAACATTTTATGAATTCTAATAAATATCATATTGTGAACATACATCAATGTCTTTATCCATATTACTCTTTTGCATTCAACATAAATCTACTATATCCTAAATAAGACATAATATTACAAAATGAACTGGAACCGTTGGTTGCTGAGTGGACAAATCGTGAGAAACAATCCGCACTAATAAAAATGTCACACGTTCGTCCGTTCAGTTGGGGATAGGAATGCACTGAGGACTATAATATGTGGATGTAGAGCCTGTATTACGTGGTAGTAAGAGCTATTTTGGAATAGCTCGTGTTATGGATTGTCGAGTGATGTAGGGTCGCCAGAAAAAGAAGGTATAGTGGGACATTCTTATTTCTGTATTTTAATAAGCATTGCTATGTAATACGGAAATCCCACGATTCGCGGTTTTGCGGACGGACACCGACGAGCCCGGACGACGGACTGTGGGAAGGTGTACGTGGGGGGTATCGCAGACATCGGAAGTTCCTCGGTGCGCGGTGCGTGGCGGTCTGTGGTCGTTTGCCGTGCGTGTCCGTCTGCAATATTGCCGATCGTCGGATTCCACCATAAGTCAGCAAGGCTTGTAAAAAAACGTATTGAAGTAGGTTTATTAGGCCGTGCAACGTTTTCAGAACTTCGCATAGGTCTACAGACAGCAGATTCTGGATTTGCTTCCATTTCTAATGTTCATAAGGACCCAAGTCCTCTATATTAGGCTCCTCGACTGATGAAAATCAACCACTGAAAATCAGCACTGTGCTGTGGGTCCGCCATAGCTAAGCATCATGCTGAGTGGAAGCCTGCTTGTCACAGTCTTGACGTGCAGCAGCCAACATTTTTTTTTCTGTTCGGTTTAATGAATTTATTCTCACAAACAGTTCACTTAAAAATATGAGATAAAAATAAAGCATGCAGTTACAAGGTAACATAATGACTCTGTGAGTCGTTAAAAGGTAAACAGAAATATTTAAAACTAGGCTTCTAGGGTTATTTTAGTTATTTAACATAAATAGACAGGGATTTTGAAGCTTTGTCTTTTCTATCTCCTGATCTCATATTTCTATGATTTATATGTATGATTAAGTACTGTTATCTTTTTGTATGCACGTGTTTCTGTGACAAATAAACCTATTTGTCTTTCTTTCTTTCTTTCTTCCTTTTGCTTGCACTTATGTTTTCTTGGAAAATCCTGAAAATGAATAAAAAGCCGGTACGGGATTCTCAATATAATTTTATAAATAATATAATAAAATATTATATAATATCTCTGGGCCTGAGTCACCTGAAATAAATAGATTATTATTATTATATTATATTATAAAACCCAAAACTTTTGGCACCATCGCTACATACAACACAGTCTAAACAATTCTCAAAATCTTGGCGACCCTTACGAACACTAGTGAGGGATTGCAGATTTAATATGGTCCGTCATTATCGATAAGTAACGCGCTAATTTACTTGTCGTTGCCTTGTCGGCACGTCCACATTCCTAGGGATGGGATTACTCGATAAAATTACTTTGACCTTTTCGCAAATATCCAATTTTGGATGTTTGGATGTTGTAGACAAGCATGATCGATCAATCTATTGTAATTGTAATGTCTTAGTGGATTTTATGTACCTTTCGGGTAATATGTTTAGATTAAGCGGATTAACCAATGAGGTTGCCAGGGCTCTTACATTTATCTTGTCAACTCTTGAATTAGTGTATATTTTAGCTCTTTAAAAAAAGTTTCGCATCTCTAACTATAAATAGTATAAGTAAAACAACGTCGCTTTGTATATACTTATTAATATTATTGTCTAACTAAAATTTAACCTAGATATAGAACAAATACAATATATCGATGTTTTGACATGTCGCTAAATAAGTATATTTAAACCGTGCGAAGGAGGGACGGGTCATTAGTTTTCGAATAAAAACTGTAAAACTGTAAAATTACCTCCTTATTGTAACCAGAGACAGTTATACCAATAAACCTTTCCTAACTCTATGCTCAGAAAAAACATTTTAAAACCACCGCAAAACGCTCATCTCTTAACAAAACGTGCCTCATTACTGTCACCTGTGCTTACCACTTCATTTGTAGCCGCCATGATTGTTTTATAATGCACATTTTTATTACTTACGCATTATATTGTAATCAAAATGGACGCCCGCCGGGTACGCGTGTTATAAATGGTGGGGGATGGCCCGTTCTGTAGCCGAGTGTCAACGGTGGCACGTAATATTGGCCCATGGATTAATGGGAATGTCGTGTGTTCCAGAAGTTTTATAAGTACCAGGTGTTAGACCAAACCTTAGTACCTTTTGTACCTAAGGGTAACCGGTGGCCTGAGATAGAAAATTAATTAATATAACCAGTAATGTTGCTTATTTCGGTTCAGGAACCATGCCAACGAACAGGAACCAACCCCCTTCATTTTTTTTTTAATTGTTTTATTTCATGTGCCATTATTGTCCCAAATAAAATATTTTTCTTTCTTTCTTATAACCGAAAACACTTACAGAAAACTTATGGGTAAGAGTAACATCTTTAGAAAACCTGGAAATATGGTCAGAAATCGTCAAATCAAATCAATTTATTTGCTACAAAGTATTGGTACAATTTCGGTCTTAACATAAATAATCCAGATCCTTAGTCATAATAATGTGACATGTGAACATTTGGGTTTATAACTATTCGTCTACTCTCAGTACCGAAATCAGCGATCAATCACTATCTAAATAGTGAAACGACTTTTATTAGAAAAGTCATTTGCACTGCCGTGCAACAATTACAGGCCAATATTAAGATTGCATTTTTTCACTATACCCTCTTGTCTCTAAACCTTATCGATTTCCTGTTAAAAAGCGATATTTTTCGACATCCTAATAACACCATGATTTATCACCGACAATGTCCTCCAAAGTTGTCAAATTGGTCAATTTAGCCGGCAAATTGGGCAATTTGACCGCATTGCCAACTAGTTGAGGATATAATTTTATTTAAATAGTCGTAGAATAAAATATTTCTGTATCTCTACTAAGTATTTAAGGTAATCATCGGGTAATTTGAGATCTTTATCACATTGAATCTTGACATTAAGCAGGTAATTGTGTTAAATTACTTATGCGTAGACGCGTCTCGAGGTTAGGAGGTCAAAGTTTTAGTACAGACTTGCCAAACATTTTTTATGTTATTAGTGAACCATATACCAAAACTTATATCATTACGACATGTCTGCCGCATGCCGGACAAACTGTGGGCCCAAATAGCGCAGAACTGGTGCCCTAAGACAGTGAGACGGGCAGACCACGTAGGAGATGGCGGGACGAGCTGGATAGGTTCCTTCAAAACTGGAAAGAGGACGCGCGGGCTCGCGAAAGATGGAAGGAGTGGAGGGAGGCCTTTGCCCAGGAGTGGGACAGCGCAGGATAGGAAAAAAAATGTCATTACCTGCCATCATTGTACAAGTAGGTACTACCTACCACCATTCCCTCGAATAATTCGAATAAATGCTTCAATCGTATGCCTGAAAAAAAGGATTTCAGACTTATGATTATGACTCTAGTGACATAGGTAGGCACCTAAAACAATTACAAGCAGTTATCAATCATTAAAGTTTTAAACACTCGACACAGTTCGTCATTATAACAGTAACAGTAACTCGTTTCCCACAATAGTGTTAGCTTAAATTAAAATAGAGTCATCATAAAAACAACTGTAATTTTATGATATTAACGCCATCAGCGCGAAAACATCAATAAAGTAATAAAATGATTTGCAGTTTGTAATTAAAATCCGATCAAAGCAATCATTTTTTTAATCAGATGACAGTTACGTTTTTTTTTTTTAAATATAAGTAATGAATGCCTGAAGCTGTGGCAGATGTAACATGATTTATGGATCCACTTTTTAATGGTTTTTCGAAAAATATTCCACAAAAATATTTCATAAAAAAATCAAAACATGTGGGATTCTGTCGTACTGTCACTGTTCCGATGTGTAGTAGGAAGGTGTCATTTTGATACTTTTTATTATAATAAAGTTGAAAATAGATTTATTTAGGTAATGCTCCTCTTTACCTTCTCAGTTGTATGGATGTTTATTTTACCTACGTGTAAGTACAAAATAATAACGTTATCGATACATCTAGTACTAAACAACATAAATCTTTATTTTTTTTCTGTTATTTAGAAGCTGAATTTATACCTAGCTGCTTTCATAAGTTTTACTTGAAGTAATTAAAAACATTCATTTACTTATTAAACTTATTAATAGAAAACTGATTTAATTATTAAATAATATGATATACCTTTTAAGCGACATAGTATTTTTCCAATTCATAAAACATTCCTATGCGAGTATCAACATGACACCATCGGACTACACTCACCTATACACACTGCAAAGGTATCCGATGCCCATATGTTCAGTTTTTTGGTGAACCGATAGGTTTTCATGCATTTTTTACAAAAAAAAACAAAAATCCATCGCGTGCGTTTTGTTTATTGCGAAAAATGGAACTCGATGCTGAGCCCGCATCAATGTGGAGATTGAATTAAAATATGAAGCTGGGAAACCGTATGTTGCTTGAAATGGATTGTTTTTTTTTACGTAAAATATGCTATGATTTATTTTTAGATAAATGGCTTTGGATAAAGGCAGTTTGCAGTTTTTTCTAAAAGAGAGAATTAAATATGGATACTATCTACAATCAAAGTATTCGCATAGCACCTAATATCTATCCTCACACCGGAAATAATGCAACGATACACGATTCCACATCCTATAATTCAAAACGGAATCCCAACATTAATATATCTGCACCTATTAATCTTCGGAACATAAATAATGTAGAGTGTTCGGTAGCCGCCATCTTGGTTCGTTATGACATATTTCAAATTAATTAATATATCGACACAAATATCTTTTGACATCGCTGGCCTGTGGTTAATAGTTTGCACTGCAAGGCGTTGATATAATTCCCATGATATCAGTGCACTGATATCATTGGAATGATATCAACGCCTTGAAGCACTTCCCGATGGTTTCATAGTGCTTGACACTGGAAAGGAGAGGGCTCTGAGTTCTTTTCCTGTTTCAAAATTGATATTTATATTAGGTACTGATACTGTATTAGGTACTGTATTAGGTACTGGTGACTTTGTCACCATTTTTTTGAAAAATAACCTTTTTAAATACAACATCAAGTAACTTAGCCTGGCTAGTAATGTCGTTGAATATAGCCAGAGATCTTTATCAAAAACAGTTTATAATTAGACAACACTCATCGTATATATAAAAATAAATTCCTATTTCCCTTGGTCACGCCATCACGCTAAACGGCTGAACGGATTTGGATGAAAATTGGCACATGGGTAGACCATGACCTGGAGAAGGACATAGGCTACTTTTCATCCTGGTCCGCAGACGAAGTCGCGGGCAACAGCAAGTCTTAAATAGAAACAAGTAAATCAACACCTCGTAACAGAGATATTGTTGTTAATTAAGGGCACAAATTAAGCAATAGTAACAAAGTAAAGCGACCATTTTGAATAACATAGCTTTACCTTGGAAAGGTTCCCATGGCACACTTTGCAAGATTACTAGATCCTATGCAATAGACGTTACCGTGAAATTAGACAAAAAATACGTCAATTAATAAATGTAGGAATTCTGGCTTAAATAAATGTTTTAACAGCTTAGAATAGCGCACTGTTAGTTATAACTTTTAATATATTATGGAAAATTTCGTAGGTTATACATTTATAACTCTTGTGTAATTATAATTTAGAATAAGATTTTAATGTATAACTATTTATTTTCCCGTTTAAGCCTCTAAACAACTGGTCAGAACGCGCGCAACCAATTAACTAATTAGTTATTTAACAACGATGTTTACCGGATGGATAAAATAATAAAAATAAAATAAACAAAATTATGTAGAAAATTGAAAAGTGAAACTTCGGTTCAAGAAAAAATATGTCTATATTCTAATTGGATACAGTGCAACTACTTATTACCAGCTTTTTCTTGAACCGAAGTTCCACCAATGAAACTGAAAGCATTCGAGGGCTGCAAGTGTCATCATTGGAATAATATCACTGACCGCTCTTTAACGTGGTCTATGAGATGCTGATCGCGTTCAGTCGTTGGTCAAATTCGCTCTAAAAGTGCTATGGATTCATATCGAAATAAAGTTAAATTACTGAATTAATTATTATAGGTACCTTTTCATTCTCAGTTTTTAACCCCATATTATTTTATCCAGACCTCAATCAATCTGCCTAGCCTATGTTGGGGTCGGCTTCCAGTCTAACCGGATTCAGCAGAATACCAGTATTTTACGTGGAGCGACTGCCTATCTGACCTCCACAACCCAGTACCTGGGTAATACGATACCCCTTGGTAAGACTGGTTGTCAGACTTTCGGGCTTCTGACGACCCGTAACGACTGTCAAAGATCCTCGAATGACAGCCGGGACCAACGGCTTAACGTGCTTTCCGAGGCACGGAGGAGCCTCAATATGAAAAGATGGTCACCCATCCACAGACCAACTTCGGCAAGCGTAGCTTAACCTGATGGATCGACCCGTGCGGCTGTTATTACTTAGCCACGAGCTCCTCGAGATTTTCCTACCTATAAAAGATAAAACCAAGTTATCACCAACTACATAATTATTAACTTTACTTACTTAATTCGTCGTCACTAAGTAAGACTGCGCCTTAAGTTTACCCAACACTATTCCACTTATTAAGTTACATTAGAGCCGCCATTAGTCCTATACGCCTGTTAATGTGTGTTGAAATTACAAATATTGATGTGTTTTACTACATATTCTGTTGATATTAACGGGCAATTGAAACGTGTTTGGGCTTTAATTTTGTCAAATTGATTGGTTATAGGACCTGACCTAGATCATAACTTCTTTAAATGGTAAATCTAGATCGCCTTAATTCTAGCCAAACTTGATAGTTTTAAATCCATTTATTAGATCTTTAAAACGACAGCCTATTTGTTAAACATAATAGTTGTTAAACATTTTTAAATCCAAGATCAGACCAAATAAAAACCAATACAGAGTGCTGCGAACAAACAAGTGAAGCATGCCAAATTACACTACACCTCCGCTCTGTGTACACGTGTTTACGAACTGAGGCCGTAGACAAAGTGACATTCTATCCGCAATAACGATGATGGAAAAGGCAGAAATGTATAGGACTGACATAAGCTATCGAAAAGTTTATGTCAATCCTGTTGAAAGTCATTGTAGAAATACGAAATGCTTTCGAAGCGATTGTCACTTGTCTAGGCCCTCTGGTCTCACGTCACTGTCGACAGCGCTCTGTCTTGGTTTTTTATTTGGTCTGAGAATCCAAGATGCGGTTTTCAGGAAAAACTGCCTGATTTCATATTCAGCCAGCGAAAAAGTTTTACACAGTTCTTATCGTAAACATTGTTCATCTCTCGGGGCCCAAAAAACCTTGCACATCTAAAAAATGGTGCGTTTTTTATGTATTTAAACTCTACGCCTTCTTTATTCGTCATATTAGATTACCATTTTAATCTACAATGACCTCTTTACAAATGCATCACTATCACCAGCGCTTGCAGTCCCAGCTAGCCCCCTATTTCTCCTTAGTGACCCTGAAGGTACACCCGCGTCTCAATACAACAAACACGCCTTATCATACAGACATATGTAGCAACTGTCGCTATTCGCTTATCATTGAGCATATAGACTTGGGAGCGAAGTATGAAGAGAGGATATAGAGCGCTCTTTATGTCTTGGCAAGGTGGCCAGCAGAGAAGCAACTTGTCAACAGGAACAATATCAAATGAGAAAAGATGTTAGCTGCTTCCTGTGTGCAACAGTTAGGAAATTAAGAAATCTATTTGCAAAATACTGTTTTAGCTGCTTTGTCATTCGTTGTAGCAATATTTATAGAAACCCTAGCCAGGAATCAGGGGTTGATGAAAATGCACCTAACGTTAACCACCGTAATGGAAGATCACACATTCTGCGCTGGTATATTTATTTGCTCAAACATGTAGACACTTATAAGATTAAATTGCATGCAGGATTGCATGAAAAAAACCAAGAGACATGTTTGCCACATAGTATGGCGTGCAAATATTATGAATAAAAAATAATAATGATTTTTTTTATAGTAAATTTCATACAATAGTTTGTTATAAGATGCCCACACGATATAGTTTTAATATTATTGTTGCGATCATAATATTAGCCTCTAAACGTTTACCACTGGACACTGGCTTTATTAAATCTTATATACTAATGCTCGGTTCCTATAAACAAAAACGAATCGTTTTGGTTACCAATGGTAGCATTTTTTATTGCCAAACTGGGCATATAAATAGATTCGAAAGGTAATTTTACCTGTGATAGCTACTTCTATATGGGAGGGTCTAATATGCAAAGCTATGAAGTCTTTGCTTCATTATTACTAAAGATACAAGACTCTTAATTTTAACCAATAACGATCCGTAAATTATAGGAATCGGCCATAAAAATACCCCTTGCCTTTAACCATAGTCTCTTAATTACTAATTACTTTAACTTATCAGACGAGGCAAGCTGCTGACACTTTGCTAAGAACTTCGTATTCAATAGCTTGTCTAACTAATACTCTAACTCCACTCCTGTCTCAGTCCCCGTGTCCTGTGTGGTCTACCCGTATTCTGAGGCACGTGCTGCTTCAGCTGCCGTCACAAAAACAAGGAAGTGCACGCATTCTGTAGTCCGTAAGGTTTTTGTTCACCAAGTGCACAGTCAGTGGTTTTATGTACAAGTTGGGTTTCAGTTACGTTTCGGTTAAGGAGGATGTGCCAAATTTAGGAGTAATGCTGGTTAACTTGTACTGGGTTCAAATCTGCGTGGCTGAATCAAAAGTCTGCGGCACAAGGTACAAGTCAGGGACAGGCACAGTAAAAAGATAAATGGGATTTGACATGCAAACAGTGGGCGCATGAACATGAAATCAAAATTAATAAGCAATAATTAAAACTAAAGAAATACATAACTACGTCTTTTAAGTCTTGTTTCATATCAAACCTAAAATGATTATATAATCGTACAGTGTATATTTAAAGAAAACTTCAAGACAGCGAGACTTCCTGTAAAATAACCAAGAGTAGGTACATTGTTATTTAAGGGAAAAGTACTCCTTTCTAAATAAAAGAGAAACGAAGCCATGTCTCCCCTAGTACAAACACAAAAATCACCATAATCAAATCAGAAGTTAGAAAAACTCACAATCATTCGCTCCGCACGTGTTTCAAGCACATGTGTATTAAAAGGACCATTTTTCGAATCAAAAGGAAGAATCGGAAGTACCGACATCCTAATAGTTCTAAAAAAAACCACGCCCACTCACAAGTACTTGTTAAAAAACCAGGTTAATATAACCCATCTTTGCGTTTCAACCAAGGGTGGATAAAGGTCTTCTCAAGTTGGTCCATAGTTCATGATTTCTGAATGAACTGGTGAATGAAAAAAGCAGTTTCCGGTACGTTTGATATCAAGTTATTAGATGTGTGTATTGAAAGGGCTTCTACAAAGGTAACAATGATGAATCTGTGCTAATCTTTCATTATAGGCGGTGCCGGAGAGAATTATTCTGAAAACGGTTTGATCTACTTGACATTGTGATATTTGAGAATCTCTAGTTTCAAGATAGAAACAAAGATCGGGTAGAAGGAGAGTAGTAATAATAATATTATCAAGTATCAAACAAATCAAGTATCTTGACTTGGCTCACGAGGTTGTCGACATGTGGGATGTGGACTCTGCGATCATTGTGTATAGAAAATGAAATAAAGGAATCTTATCATAAATGCAGTGTCAAAGAATCTGTTGGTTCAAACTATGAAATTCGCTATAAAATTTGACAAGCCGTGTGTGTAGGATTTCCAATCGGCAAAACTGACAAATCTCCCTGTAAGTTTTCTTGTCCTTTTGGTGTTCTCAGTTGTCTGTTCCCATGGTCACCCTTGAACCTTACGTTAATTAATTATTTGTAAATGAAATTAAACTATGTCGCAACAACAAAATGTAAGAACACCTCTTCATTAAAAATCGTGCTCATCTAATCAAAACAAACACAAAACCTCTCACTTCCAACCGACTGCTCAACAACTCTTGCGCATCCAATAAAAAACCTACAATAAAGAATTCGTCCATTAATCATTTGTATAGTAAAATAAATGCGCGTTTAATAATATTGACAGATGTAGTATCTTCACGCCGAAGGGGCAAGGGGTCAGGCAGAGAGCGAGCATTAATCTGCAATAACTGTACTTCGTCTTACGTCTGCGCTTGCGCATATGTGATGGAATTTTAAAACATCTGTGTGCATGGAATTTTTTGGTTGAGAATTTGATTTAATTTTTGTAAGTTGGGTTAATGATCATTTAAATTAGGACACGCTTTGTGTATGACGTAGTATTAGTAAAATACCAGCTTAACCTGAAAAAGTGGTAAGCTAATTAGAAATTCCCGCAGTTTGAAGGACCCATTTCACTTTTACATGCCATTTAAAAATCGCTTTCCAAACCTGTAAAACAAAGCAAGCATGTCTCTTACAATTGACCTCAAAATAAAATTTAACTCACAGATAAAACATTTCTCTTTAACAATAACAGTTACTGATCTGTGTATTTTAGGTAAACAGGTCATACTTTACGAGTAAAATTGGCTACATCCAATATACAACACCATAATATATGTAGATATGTATGTTTATAGAGTCTCACTCCATTAAAATGATCGATTATCTACCGTTTATTGATATTAGGTGAAAAATGTACTATCCGACACTTGCTCATATTAATCGCATTCGTTTTAGTTTCATTTCTGTTTTAAAAATTAATGGCTGTATAACTTCAATTGTGGAGAGTAACGACGAGTGTTTAATAGTGGAGAGATTTGTGTTCTGGTGCTGGTGGGTCCGTATATTCTTCTTCTTCTGCCTAGCCTTTTCCCAACTATGTTGGGGTCGGCTTCCAGTCTAACCGGATGCAGCTGAATACCAGTATTTTACATGGAGCGACTGCCTATCTGACCTCCACAACCCAGTATCTGGGTAATACGATACCCCTTGGTTAGACTGGTTGTCAGACTTTCGTGCTTCTGACGACTCGTAACGACTGCCAAAGATCCACAAATGACAGCCGGGACCAACGGCTTAACGTCCGTATATTAGATATTATTATATAAATATTTACAGCCGGCTAAAGCAACGATCATATGAACAATTGCCAATAACTATTATGACACAATTCGAGAGCAGTGGTGCCCCAGTGGTAACGACCACAACTTACGAGTTGTAGGTTATTTCATCACCACTGCTCTCAAAACGGTGAAGGAAAACATCGTGAGGAAAGCGGCATGTCCTAGAACCAAAAATTCAAAGACATGTGACATCTACCAACCCGCACTGGGCCTGAGTGGTGGCATAGCGGCCCCCACTCCATCTCCCAGAGAGGAGGCCTGTGTCCCAGCCAGTGGGAAGTGGGAACGTTATACACTGATTTTGATGATGACTCTTAGCATATGTTTTTTGACAGACGACTTGAACATCTCAAACCTAGTGGGTACTAGGCACAGTAATAATACGCTGCTAGATGAGACTCGCTATGATGATGATGATGATGATGTTGATGATGATGTTGATGATGATATTGATGATGATGATGTAGATGTTGATGATGATGTTGATGATGATATTGATGATGATGATGATGATGTAGATGTTGATGATGATGTTGATGATGATATTGATGATGATGATGATGATGATGTAGATGTTGATGATGATGGTGATGATATTGATGATGATGATGATGTTGATCCACTACTGGTTTTAATTGAGTTAGTAGCCGATTTGGTTTGAAACCCAAAAGTCTGAGTACGAGTCTTACCACAGGGGTATCGTGGAGTCTTACCTGGTTGTTATTGGGTTGTAGAAGTCAGATAGGCAGTCACTCCAAATAAAATACTGGTATTCAACTACATCCGGTTAGATTGGAAACCGTCAACATAGTTGGGAAAAGGATAGGCAGGCCTATTTGGTCCTTTTAACACAGAAAAGGACCGGCATCGAAATATTTAAATGTTAATTTTAATTCTAGCATTTAATGTTAAATATCTGCTGTGTGCACAACGACACGTTAATTTACAGAACCCAAAGACTATTTTTTGTGAGTTGATTGATTTTACAAAGTGTGGAATGTATTATAATGGTTACCTACTATAACTGCACTTTGTATCCGCATGAAAACGACCGGCTAATTCATTTAGTGGACTTATTCTGAATGAGAGTTACTATATCGTAGCGAGATAGCTGCGAGCAGAATTTTCATATTTTTAAGGGACTTTTCAATACTTTCAGTAACGTTTGAATTTTGTATGTTGCTCGAATTTCCATAGGTCTTTTCTAATCAAGATCCAAGTTGCTCCAATGTCTAGAACCTTAATTTAACATTGAAGCATTTACAATAATGGCCTAGCTTCTATGTTTTTATTTTCAGGAGAATTTTACTTATTAGATGAGAAGGGATAATTATCTCTTGCTTTAAAAACGGTGAAAGAAAACATCGTGAGGGAACCGGCATGCTAGAGAGATATTTCTCGACGGCATGTGAAACCAAGTCAGAGGCCCATGGGCGGCTTTAAAACTCTGACACCAGGTTAGTCACTAACCACACAAAAAAAGAAGAAGATTTCCAAAAGAAGAAGATTTCCCATTCTTCCTTCCCCTCTTGAATAAGCTATCTTTCAGTACAACAATTCAATTTACGTAGTTGGATTAACAATAATCTTTTTATTTTGGGTACTGATTAATCATGAAATGTAAGAGAGACACTATTAAAAGCTAAATTCAAAGCCCATCGGAATAAGGTGCCCAGACTAGGTCAGGTCGGAGTGCAAAATGCGGCATCACTTTCACCATCAGAGATCCATTAGACAGACAACCACATCTGTCTCAGTCAAATTAGCTATAAACACGATTCTTTACCTTTTAAAATAACATTCAAATGCATTACTACACGTCTCGAGATTTCTTTTGTTGACGATCTATCGAATTTGACGTCAAAAGTTGTTTGGAAATTGTTTTATACAAAAATAAATGTGGCGTTTGACAGGACAGTAGTGCGGAGTCATGATTTGTAATTGCTGGAGTGAGACAAGTGTGTGTTTATTTATGCAAAGCGAAGACTTTTCTTGGCTATAGTATCAGTCTGGAGCAGGCAAAGAGAAAAAAGCGGCCAAGTGCGAGTCTGACTCGCGCACGAAGGGTTCCGTACCATTATCTATTAAAACGGCAAAAAAATCATGTCTTTTGTATGGGAGCCCCCTTAAATATTTATTTTATTCTGTTTTTTAGTATTTGCTGTTATAGCGGCTCATGATTTCAACTGTCTGACTATCACGGTTCATGAGATACAGCCTGGTGACAGACGGACAGACAGACAGCGGAGTCTTAGTAATAGGGTCCCGTTTTACCCTTTGGGTACGGAACCATAAAAAGAATGAGCATTGATCACTCTGTTAGGTCACTGTGTGTTTATACAGAATGGCTCTTTTAAAGTGGATTCATATAATTCACGAAGACTCATGAGTCTTCGTGAATTATATGTACATACATACATATAGCCGATATAAAAAAAATGTTTTGGACTGCAAACGGCCTGCAAACGGCCCACCCTGTATTTGAAAGGATGTCTTGGCGAAGTTTTTCTTAACCATTACCTACAAGGGTTTTTTTTTAACCCTTACCTACTTAGATAGTGTCTATGAGTAAAATCGCAAGAAATTGCCTAAGTTATTTACTTTTTGAGTCATGGAGTCAAGCTGTTTTATTTTTGGCAAACATCTTGTGGGTGCATCATGTGAGCATGTTTCATTCAAGGAGAATGTATTATTGGAGCTTTGATTTGTGTTTTATGCTGCACATTACTGCTAAGTACCTGTCATAACATGCAGTTGCTCGGTTTCCAAAACGTAGGTATTTACAATATCTTACAATGGCCGAACCTCTTACTCAGTGTTTGTCCGTGGAGTTTCTTGCCCGTTCTTCTCTATAGGAACCTACTATGCTTTGGAATGGCCAACTAATCTCCTTAGGTATCTACTACGCGAATGGGCAACTAGCTTCATCTAAGGGTCAACTCACACCGAAAGAGCGGCGAAGGGCAGCGAAGCGCTGCGACCCGCGCTCGGTAGAGAAGGCGCGTCCCGGAATTCCCGCGGCGCCGCGGGCATCCGCGCGACTCGTTCGAGTTTCTCATGCGATAATAAGTATTATAGTAATGAAAATAAAGTTAAAATTCATATGACACTGAAACTGCGCTGCCCTTCGCCGCTCTTTCGGTGTGAGTTGACCCTTACCGACTCCTTGACAATGCAAAAGTGTCTGTAATTGTTTTAATTGAAAAAAAATCCTTTGAGTTATTAACAGTGACCGATGTTACTCAGATTTCTTAATATAGTGACGCGAAAATAAGTCAGTGTGTCTATTTTGAAACCAGAATATGGCCTATATTCGGGGTTAAAAATAGACATTATAAGGATAAAATTTAATAGGGAATATGCATGTATTTTTTTTATTTTTTTATTCGATAGTTTTAGCGTCAAATAATAGTAAAAAAAAATTCGACGGCAAAAAAGCAATTTAAAGTATTTAAAAAAATGTTTAAAAATATCCAACCGATCCGGGCTATTTAAACGCCCTCCATTTGGCGCGCTTGGTGTGGTGACGTCACACTCAGTGAAAACAGACAAGCAACTGTCAAGTCAACGTCAAATACTCCTTTTTCTAAGAACGTTTGACAATGACTTGACACTGACATTTTGATTGCTATTCCGGATTGTTACGTCACATCCGCTCTTAGCCTTTTCAAGTATTTGAATTACCCACAGTTTTTTGGTACTTTAAAAAAATTTATTTCTCGCTCAAAAAGAAATTTTGTTCAAAAATATTGATGGAGGCATAATTCTGAAGTAACATAGTTTATAAAAAAAAATATTTGACCCATATTTGAATCACATGCATATTCCCTATTGCGGAGCCATTCATCAGCGAAAAGTACAAAATAAACTTCAAAGACCTTAATATAACAAGTAGCAACATGACACACGAAGTATTTCACGAATCCTTAATCATACACACGTTGCATTAGCAAAAACATAACCCTTTACAGTCAAAATACCCAAAAATAACCGTGTGACATCACCGTCTGTCGCCAATGGCGGTGGCACATGCCATGCCGAAAATAACCAATCTGCCATATGCACAATTAAAAAAATACAGAAAAAAGGTAACAAACATACGCTAACCTTATTTCTAATTCTAAGATGGCATCGAAGTTTTGCGATATTTGAAAATAGAACAAGTGCTTGAAACTGAACGCAACCGACCGAATAATTAAAAGTGATGCACGACTAGTGTGTCCCCCGGGTTTGGTTGCAGTAACTTTAGAATTTATATGGCCGTATGTCGTACGATATTCGGAAAAAAATAACTACAAACAATAGCTTCATAATATTACTAATAAGCTAATTCAATCTAGGATGTCATTATTGTTTCATTGACCTAACCTTTATTAGAATCATTGAAAAATTAATCATTTAGCTCGACATACATCACCTTTTCCGTTTATAAAATAGTTTCATAAAAAACCTGAAAACCTGCACTACACCATCATAAAATTATAGGTACGCGTAGCGCTGCACAGACAGTTAAAAACAAAATTCAATATAAACCTAACAGATATTAAAGAAAGGGGTAAAGATTCTTCCCTCGAATTTCGAAGGGGTTTTTAATGTGGCACAAAAACTTAGGGGTCTTTAAGTTGCGACCAGGTGCCTATGCCTTCACCGGAAATCTGTGAGGCAACCCGTTCGTGGCGGAAACAGCGGCGCATCCCTCAACTTCGATGTTCTTATTTAAAAAAAACATCCCTTCGTTTCGGTTATTTTATTACCATTTTTCTTGAGAGGTTCCTAAAATAGTTTTACGTTGGCAGAGATAGGGTTAAGCTGCATTCTAAGTTTGAAAATGTTTTGTGAAAAAATAAAACTAAGATTTACTGAAAAAGAGATAGCATCGACATCACAAATTCACACGTTTTGAAAGGCCTTCAGAATTTGCATTTAGGCAACAGTACATGCTCATCCATTTATTTTAATTCCCATACGTACTTACTATGTAGGTACAGTTTCAATAAATCTGTGTAAAGCTACCCATACACCTGCCAATCTAACTGCTAAGATAGATCACCGGAAAAACGGACAGTACCAATTGCATACAATTAGTGGAGTGGCGATCGTGAACGATTTGACTAACGATTTAGAAATCATCAAGTTAACGTTGCGATTTATTTTGAAGGTTTGTAGCGAGCCTATTAATAAGGATGATCATTAAAGGCAAAATCGTGACAGACTTTTTGAAAGAAAGAAAGAAAATAAAGAAATAGTATTTATTGACTCACACAAGATACTCTTAAAAAAAAACAATATAAATAAAATACAAAGTAAAACAGTTTATTAGTTTTGAATAACTAAGTACTGCTAAAAAGCAATACCTACAGTAAAATATGACTTTCCATGAAAATTCGCCACCAGTTGGCGCCACTTTGATTTTTGGTCTTCCATTTTGACAATGAATATAAAATATACCATACGTACCATTGACCATTCGTTCATCATTCAGTCACGACTAAAGAAAATATAGGCGCTTTGACACTTTTAACAGGTGAGCATCAGAAAACCCTAATTTCGGTCCTTGGATGGGTGATCCGTTTCAGATAAAATCCTGAAAGCCTCAGAGAAATTATGAAGCAGTCCCCATATTAGTCAAAAACTTTTTAGTAGTTTTACTCGTAATTTTCAACAAGTCCGAAAAATTGAATATCATTATTTATACAAATTGTCTAATTTTGCAGGCACCTTTGGCAATGCTATAATTGAACTGCACAGAGTTAGTGCCAGCATTTTCAATCTGTTAAGAACACAATTGCCTAATATGACATTAGATTGTAAAATAAATATGACATTAGACTGGAAAATAAATATGATATTAGACTGTAAAATAAATATGACATTATACTGGAAAATAAATATGACATTAGACTGGAAAATAAATACTTCTAAGGCGGCAGCGCGAGGTGACTCTAGTAGAACAATTTCTATGAAAACTTCATTGAAATAGTTCTACCGGAGCTGCGTCGCACCATCGCGTCGCGCCTACCTGCGTGCTCGAGCCTTCAAAGTATGCAGTTAAATCTAAAACTCACCTGCAAATAACCAACCCTACAAAAAAATAGCACCAGAATAAAATAAACTAACAGAATAAAAATATGGTCGAGTCCGATTTCCATACACCATGGGCCCCATAAAATCACATCAGCCAACAGGTGGGTTGCAAAACGAAGGGGTGAAACGAACATGGAATAACATGGTGTACTACAAACAGTTGTCTTTTTACCTGTCCAGCTTTTATTTTTGTTGTTTTTATTTTACTCGAATTGGTTTAAATAAATTCGCGATCGGAATCGCCAGTTGTTCTGTGATAGGTACGGTTTTTATTTTTTGGTCCTTGGGTACTTAAAAAGAAGAGTGTTTATAATTTTTGAGTGCCTAAAATAAGAGCATTTACTTCTAATTGTCTATGGTTTGTTTAGTGGCACTGTCTTTACTCACTAAATATGAATGCCTTACATTACATTCCGTTTAGTTAGTAAAAAACTTTTACTAAACCTGACAGCAATTGTACATCACTAAATGACCATTTTACCGTTATGTAGGTAACATACGCACAAAACAATAAAAACAAAGCTTTAGGGAGGGCAGTGTTTACTTCAAATACAGCAGTTAATGTTCATAATTTCAATAATATATGGTAAGTACACCTTTTTTATCGTGTTGACATTAGAATTTGCATGAAATAAAATAAGTATTTAATATTCTAAAACCACACAAACACATGGAGTAGAGTATTTGAGCTTTTTTAATTTAATATCATTATTTTTTTAATGTCGTTCCTTTGTCAATAAACAATCCAACTAACATGACACAATTATTGTATAACTATCGAGAAGTCTTTTTTACAAGTCTGAATATAAAATGGAGAAGTTAGCTCCATGAGATCATAATGCCAATATTTTATTGTTTGAATATCTATGAATATTAATAAACAAATACTTACATAGACAAGATGAAAATATTTTTATATTTGTTTATCGATCTTGAATTTGCGGCAGATGTTGAAATAGCCGTGCATATAATCATGCATAATTGTTGAGTTTGTACCAATAGTTGGCGATCGTTAAACATAAATTTAAAAAAACTTGTATTTGACTTCATTTGGCTAAAAATCAGATTCACCAGTGTTAAGTAGTCTGTCACAGTGTTGTTATTTAAAAAGGGAAATGTCAAAAATTCTTCTAGATATATTTAACCCCTCTTACTTATTCAGTCAAATACAGTCAGTCAAAAGTAAAATCTTTAAAAAATCATATTTTGTTGTGTTTCTTCTTATTAGAATTACAATTACTAGACAGCACAGCTGCCAACAAGTCCTATTATTAGTTATTTACGCCTGATTTGTTTAAAAAGGAATAAATCATAACATAATCTTACCCTTTTTACTTTATGATTTACATATGGAAGGGTTACCGATGTCAGATTTATTTTCAGCTCACAATATCACATGGTATTAATAATGTTAATTAATGTTTTATTTTTACGCAGAGCTTTGTTTTGTGTGATGTTTCCGACGACATGTTTTTTGTATAATTTATTGAGTTTTTGTCACATAAACCAGACTTAAGTTTGTTTTAAATATGGACATTGGATATGCAGTAATTAACAAATTCAATAAAAGGTTAACATTAGTATGGAGTAGGTATTGTAATCTTAACAAACTCCAGGCGGTTTTGGGTACCTAATCTTAAAATTATCTTTAAAAAAATTGTATAATCTTTTTTTTTTGCTAATATCGTATAAGTACAACATGTTCCGAAATTAACGCATACCACCAAACCCCAATAAGAATATTATGTTATAATCATATTACATACACTGATTTTTAACTATTATTTATAAAACATTGTTTATTTATTGAATTAAGTTATACTGAGGGAGACATTTGTGGTCACATTACAAGTCTACACACGCACACAATCGTACGCGTGTAAGGGTCTAGCGTTGTAGGCCCTTCGTCCATTTTGTTTTTTTTTGCCTGTACAGTGAAAGTGTGACTGTAATTTTCGTAGTTTTAATTACATATTTTTGGGATAAAAAATACCTATATTAAAAACTAGCATCCGTCCCCGGCTTCGCCCGCGTGGTATGTCGATAAAAAATAGCCTATGTCCTTTCTCAGGCTCTAGACTATCTGTGTACCAAATTTCATTTAAATCGGTTCAATCGTTTTGGCGTTAAAGCGCGACAGACAGACAGAGTTACTTTCGCATTTATAATATTAATAAGGATGACAGAAATCGATGCTGAACAAACTACATACCTACTTTCATAATGTGCATTAATTCAGTTACGTTATATAAGGACCAAAATTTTTACTCAACATGACAGGACCAAAAATCACAGTTCGCCCTCGGCATCTCAAAGCGATCAATCTGTGGGTCGTTGACACTAGTGATCTATCACTACGATATGCTGAGACAACACGCTGATCACTGTTGACTCTGCCCGCTCCCACGAGATTGTGAGATGGCTTCGTCATACCTAAGTTCATTATTATGAATTACCGGAAACAAAGAAAAAATAAAAAATTAGACTCGCAACAATCTAAGAAGTCAGTTTTATTTATTTTAAATAGAATGGCCGAAGCCAATTACACTATTTAAACATATTATTTATTTAACAAAGTCATGCATTCTTCTCACAAAAATTTAGACATTCTGACAGCATCATCTTCCATTCATTCGCAAACATATCAAAATCTGTGTTTGAGTTCAGGAGAGCGTTAACAGCGGCTAATGTGCGAGGAATAGGTGACTTGGAGTGTGCAACAGTACGGCAAGTTGGGACAGCCAGTAATCGGTGACAGCTATAAAAATGCTTTGTGTAGCAATGAAAAAAAAATAGTTTCTTTTATACTGATTGTCGAGATATATCGATTAAACATGCTTAGAGAGGTTGTAATCAACGACTTATCTACATTGCTTAAAACTATTTCTCAAGGCATAACGTTTTATTACAAGTACGAGAACGAAACGTCAAAATGGACTTCTTAGATTGTCGCGAGTGTAAATCATGAATTTATAATGCAATACACTTTCACACAAAATAAGAGCCAAAATCAGAAATAGTTGAATCTATTATAATAATAACGGAATAAAATTACATAGTAGAGTATGTACCTAGGTGTTAATTGCTTACTTAGTAGATAATTCCACTCGAAAATGCTGTATTTTGTAGTGCCATTACATAAACAAATCGCATTCACAAACATAACGACAAACATTTCAATAGGTCACACAAATATTTGTCCCGACACGGGAATTGAACCTCTGACCACATAGGTAAGGTAGATATTCTGCTCAGGCGCCATTAAGGTTACTGTGGAGTATGTTTTTCTTTTAATTATAAATCAATAATATACCGGTATTATAACTGTCTGTATAGCTTAGGTATTTCATGGGAAACTGCGATAAGATGTCGTCAATGTTAGCTATGTTGAGCTCCTCGGTTACTGACAAATGCTTGCACTCACTGGACAGGTCCAAATCTGTGTGGTTCTTTCCTCAAAAGACCATTTCAGACATTAATCTACATGGTCCTCATATGGCCTGACCAAGATTATGTCTGTACCTTAAAAGAGACTGTGTGACCTCTGAGTTTGTTTCGGCCTTTCTTCTCGGAGTAGTCAGATAGGAAACGCCGACCTCTCCAAGCTTATTTTTTTTTTTAATATGACGTGTAAAAGTAGTTCCGATATCCTATTTACAATTTATAAACTCATAACTTTCCTCGAAAACTCAAGAATTTAAATAGTTTTCATAAAACATGGAACTGGAAGTCAATCCCCATGAATTATTAAAAAAGACTAAGTTTGTAATAATTTAATTGGTACACGGTAAACGACAGACCATTCTAGGCTGTAGACACTCAACATCCAACGCCATAAATAATAATTTGCCTCGACACAAACAAACATCCTGTACAGATTGACAGGCAGCTGATCTGCCAAGTTTTTCTTCCATTTCCTGATGAGCGTGAGAAACATCTTATTCAACCATACTTAGCATAATAATAACTCAAGTATTGCTAAAATATTACCAATTTGTTCGCGTATCGAAGAGCCAGAACCCAGCGCTGTTTACTTCGCACCATATGAGAGTCAGTTGTTTTTTAAACAAGGCAGGTGGCCAACGTAGCTCGCAATCTGTGCACGAAATACCTAAACGATATAATGTACTGCCCCAAAAAGATATAGGAAGACGTAGAGGGAGATAGATAGACGTTAGAAAGAGATAGAGCGCATGTCTTTCCGTTTCCGTTTTATTGTAAAAAATATGGAACATCTGCGCTGACAGATTTGTTGTGTGGGAAGATTCGTGAGTAGGCGAAATTTTAGATGATCATGTGTTATGCTTTTTGGTATTATTTAAATTTTGAGGATGTTATTATTCTCCTTATGGTGCGGTTTCTCTTTTAGGCTTTACATTGAACATATATTGATACATAAAATTCGCACCTGTGCGTAGTTTAGCAACATAAACATTTAAAATGAACTGATTACAATCCAAACTTGAGTCTGTTCCAAAAACCAACTTTTAATCCCAATTCGTGTCATAGGCAACTATTGGTTAAATTAAAATCTTTTATTTAAAAGAGTTCTTCCATTAACCTTCATGACAATCACCCTTTTCCCCCTTCCGCTTTTTAACAGACTAACATAAATAAGACAAAACAATATCGTTTAAGGAACACTTATATACCTCGGAATAGTGACAGAAATAGTTCAGGACACACTGGAACCATCCATCATAATATCAAGTCTACTTATAAAACTGAGGTGGTTATTCTTATGAACGGATTCGAAATCGATTCAATATCTAATAGCTTAATACCCCGGAAAAAACATCGAAAATGTGTCGAAAATAAAAGATCGTGTAGTGAACCGATTGGCTGTTAATCATTTAATCAACCAATCACAATACAGTTGACACGCGCTTGACCATTTTTTAAACTAGCTAGGCTAGATCGTATTTATTTGTAAGGCCTTAAGATGTAGTAGAAATAAAATTATTTATCAATAGTCTATCTAATAGAATTTTGGAGCCAAATGTTGATGTGCTGACAAGCAATTTAGTAATTATCATTTGATTAACATCTAGCCTGTCTGTCAGTACTTTAAAGAGCCTCTCACTGTAATGACGCATACAATTTGGCATTGCATTCAAACTTTTTTAGAACTAGATTTTTTTTTTAATCAATCGAAGGATTTCAAAATAAGTCGTCAATTTCTTTTATTAAATTTTTTGCTTCATTGTTTTTTTCACTTTAGTTACTGGCGTTTGAAAATAGAATACCTACAATAACATTTTATCCCAATGTTGCCAGAAAAATAAAAACTAACAAAGAATCAAACAAGATAACAAAGATATCTTAAAGAATAGAATCGAATCGCTCTCCAGAATACTCCCCCGATTTATTTTAAGTAACCCTTTTATACGGGAATTATGTTCATTAAAGAATGTGTTTTTTATTTGTTTCTATTTTTATTAAAGTAGAACATATGGTCCTACCCTCATTGTTGCTTAGATTTGTGGCAACCCCTTCAGGAAGTAGAAAAAGTCAACTGGTTTAAATTCCTGAAAAGAATTGTCTGAAAAAACTGTGTCTAATTTTATTTTGACGACATTATTGTGAAGTGGATCTAGTTACATATTTATAAGTTAGTAGTAAGTCGGTATTAAAGTGGGTATCGGTTAGGAATGGTTTTGTTATACATAAATAATACTTACAAAAAATCGTAATACTAGACTTCAAGCAAGTTTTTTTCAAATTGCGCCCAAAGTTGGATGTTTCCAAACTTGCAAAAACTCTTTTTGTGAAAAATATCTCGTGACTATCATGCTAGACAGAGATTAAAAAAACATATCTAACAATTTCTCACACCCTCTATCATTGTAAAGTAATCTGAAACTATTTACGAAAGTAAACTGAGTCAATATCCACCATCTCTACTTCCGATCCTTACATCCGCGACCATATCCGCAGGTATCCGACAATTGTACAAATATTCGCACCCGCGGATATCCTTTTTATATCGCGTTACACTTTCTTTTACACCCTGAATATTATCGAATTATTTCGGATATATTGCCAGTTTTGTTAGAACAATGTTTGTAAGACAGTGAAGTTAAGCAGCAATGTATTGCTAATAGTATCTATGGTCATCGTATTTTGTTGAATATTAGGTTGTATGCACAAGTGTGTCAGAAATTGGATCAAATGTATATTTTTTCAGTTATAGAGAATTTGATATTTTGATAGGGGATGACTTTCGCTGTTATGAGGGTAGTCGGGATGTAGGTGGACCTGCCTTGACACATCCTTTGCGCATAGTGTCCTGCAGCTGTAGTAGATATGTCGATATTTGTTAAAAGAGTAACCATGGAGTTTCTTGCCGGCTCTTCTCCATAGGAAACGACCAATTGGAACCGTGCACCTAGCTTCTGACGTTTCATAAGTCCCATGTAGGTTTATGTGAAATAAAATATTTTGATTTTGATTTTGTTTTGTTTACATTAAAAAGTACAGAGCCAATATTTTCAGCATAGCTCAATCTTATAACGTTTTTGAAACACTCAAAAAAGTTAGAGCATAATTCAGTCATTTGAAAATAACTTTAACTATTTTTAACCATAATAATAATCTGTAATCTGGCGTCTTTGTTGTCAATGTTGTATTTACCTGTAATTGGCATATATATTAGAATATTACCGTATGATTTAGTTTATGTTTAAGCATGTATGTGATGTGGGTAAACCTTAAGTACCTAAATAAATAAACCATTTTTAAGTTAAACCTAATACGGATTGATTAAAGGTCTCCTATCTTCATAACGTAATGGCTATATCTAGATATATTTTACTCGCAGCTGTGGTGATGTTTTCAGTCTACCTAACCGTGCGTTTGCACTGGCGAAACATTTACGACAAAACATGTTGAAATCTCTATTTTCTGTCAATGTTCCACACAATTTTTGACAGGAACTAGAGATTTCAACATGTTTTGTGAGATTTCAACATGTTTAGTCTTGCATGTTTCGCCAGTGCAAACGCATGGTAATAGATAGACTGAAAACAATCGGCGATCAAATAATAGGCGATCCACAAGTCTAATTTCTAAGTTTTTGTACATGCAGAATTCACAAGAGACTTAGACACCAAAGAGGTGACGAAACGTACATCCATATGCATATGTTAAGCAATAAATATTGCCCCCCATACATCTTCCCAACATCATCAGCTCAGTTCAACGCACAAATAATTAGTTACAATTAGCTCACAACGATATGAGCTCACGAAATGTAACGAACTCGCGCACAAACCTTAAGTTATTGTATCAACAACTTGGGAATTTATTACCTAAGTTATGAAGATTATGTGGAGAGGAGATGGGAGACAGTTCTGCTGTTAGACGGTTTTTGTACCTATTACCTTTTATCTAAAGCTGCAAGGCGCATAATCGTGCTATGGTCAGAATAAAAAAGGAAATAATGGGTGAGAGAAACTTATTGTGCCAACCCCGAGTAGAACAGGGTGTCAACTACGCATTCTGTACATCAAATTAAGTAACATTGCACAAAAATAATTGCTGGGAAACGAATTTTATTTTTGGTGTAAAAAATCGCTGGTTATGGTAGTGCGCAACGTAACGCACGCAAAAATTGTTTATGGGTGCATACAACAGTTCAGGGTTTGTGGGGGTATTTCAAATTAAGTTATACCATTTAAAACTTGCTTTCCTTAAAAAAATCGTCTGAAAAAGTTGGAAATTTGACCTTCAATATCCATAACCATAAGGTTCCCAGGCATATCAGGGAACTTTCTGGTTACGGTGATATTGTTTTTTTTTTAAATGATCACAATGACGGGAATAACAAGTGACTTTCGGCTTCGTTAAGTGTCTTTTTACACCCGATATGAGACGATGGCAGGCAGAAGAGGCTTCTGATCAAGTCAAACTAGCCAATCAGCAGTTAATCCCGATTCAAGAACGTTTACGGTTTAAAAGTAGATTTAAGTACTTACCTTAGATGAGAAAGCTTTCAATTTTTATCAAGATTCATGGGTTTTGTTCTAGATTAGGTATTGCCCGAATCTCTAAGATATATTCAGTTAATTAAATTAAATTAACATGTTTATTTGTATAGTTCTTTTTAATTAATATTAGTTAGGATTCCATTAGTTAAGTAATAGTTAGTTGTATAATATATTGTATATATTACCATAAATAAATTGCAAGAAAAAAAAAAAAACTGGCTGTCACAGTCCAATACTGGACATAAGCCTCTCCAAAGTGTAGCCACAACTGTAGAGTCATCCAAATCAGCAACCTTCTTCAAGTCATCAATCCATTTGACATCCTCGTTATTTCCAAATAAACCAAACGGAATGAATCATGTTCCCACGAGTTTAAAGATCATAAAATCTTCAACGAGACAAACCTCATAACTAACATTACTATTTATCTCTCTATGATAATATCTGTCAGTAAAACAAATAAGGTCTTCATATTCGACCTTAAAGCCGAAATCTTTGAAATAAATCTTTTATTTTGAACAAATATAGGCTCAATTTACGTTATCCATACATAAAGAAATAGTGGAATAAATGACTTATCAAAGGAAAGGAATTTCTTATTGAATACCATTTAGTATAATGACAATTCCATTCACAATAATTTCGTTTCGCAATGTTAATTTACATAATAATGTATTACCTATTTATGTTAAGTTCTTTAATCTTTGCCTGTTCGACGAACTTTAAGTTTAAAACATACTTAGTATACGCTACTTTGTTACGCTTTAAGGTAAAAGTTCGTAGCCGACTGCAGACAGCAGCTGCAGGTAACGTGTCGCCGTGACACACTGGTTTCTATGTATTTCTATGAAATACCTTCCGTAGCTAAGGACTCATCGTGTTCATCATAGAAATACAAAGAAACAGTAGTGTCGCGACGACACGTCGCCTGCTATTGCTGCCTGCAGTTGCTACAAATTTGTACCTTTAACTTGACAATAGATTTGCGTCAAGAACATTTCAGGCTGACTGAAAAATTGGTCCTATAGTAAAAGATATTCAAAGTTATGAAAGATAGCCAATGAATTTCAAAAGTCAAGTTGTATGATTTATATTGTGACAAAACGCTAAATTCGAATTTATATTGTGACAAAATTTCGCTAAATTCGAACCTAATTTTGACACAGTAAACTTCAAATTACACGTATCATCGGTCGTGTGAAATAACCCGTTGAAGTCACAAATTACAAAACATTGCTCCTCCCGTTATTATTGAAATACCAATTACTAAGAACACATTTTTTTGCATTGAACACTCATTCTTATGCATTAAAAATCACCATGGCGCATTCTCTTGCCCATATTAAATAATCGAAGATGACCGCAATGTATTCATAATAAGAAAACAAACTGTCCTGGTCCACACTTCGACTACTAAGTGCTAATGTTTCTGCATGAATTCTAAGTTATTAGCATACCTAATTTATGGGTAGTGGTGGCCCAGTGGTGACAGCCACGACTTACGAGTTGTAGGTCATGGGTTTGATCCCAGGCAGGCACTTTACTTTGTGTAAAAATTATTTTCATCACCACTGTTCTCAAAACGGTGAAGGAAAACACCATGAGGAGACCGGTTATGCCCAAGTTAATCTAAATAAATTTAACCGTTTCGGCGTGTTTGAGGGCAAATTTCAATAATGAAACTTAACGCGATCAGCACATCAACCTCGTTCAAGAGCTGTCAATGACACTGACAGCTCACGCGGTTCCATGAAAATGATGACACTGACAGCTCACGCGGTTCCATGACAATGATGACACTGACAGCTTTTATGGAATTTTGACACTGACAGCGAGACCGCCTTTAGTTTTATCAAATTAATAACGAAACTTTCACGTTTAAAATACTGGAACATTTTGAAAGTTACATGATAGGTATTTAATTAAACATCATGCTTACAACCATGAAAATCACGGTTACTTTAAACACAAGTAAAATAATAAACAACACTTTTCTTAAACATTCTTAGTAAAGTTTCCTATAACTTAACGTAAGCTAACTTTACTTTTAAGTTACGGTGCTAAGTGATTGCTTATTGATGCAGCCACAGATTCTTGAACCATGCGGAAGTCAGAAGTTTCCTTTGTTAATCATGTTAATAATTTGATAACTTACGTTTGCATTGGGGAGCTAATCTGTTTACTTTTGATACGGATTTACGGTTTTCGATACTTGTGTTGTAATTAATCGTAAGTGCAGTCTAAGTGATTGATGCACTTGGGTTTGCTTTACTTTTTGTATCAAGAAAATGATCAAAGAATATACTTGTTGGTATGTTGGCATGAGTTAGCTGAAATATGGCAAAAAAAAAAAACAATTGTGATGCGTTTTGTAAATTATTGTTCATAACATACATACTGTACAGAATCGAGGTTTTCTAACTGAATAGACGTTTTCCAGAAAACTTGTAAAAATCTCAAACACGCGTGACCGTGAAACAAGCGATTACACAATTTCGCTTGTTACAATGCGCAGGCGCAGTTGATGCAACGCGCGCCAAACATTACGCTAACAATCGATTATATCTAGAAAATTGCGATTAATCAACAATGTAGGTTATCACGAATGAGCAACAATGTATGAAGAAAACACTGTTATAATATTACAGTACATGGCTGATCAAAGTTTTTATCGACATCTCAGTGAATGCTGAATTTTTCAGTAAGTATGAAACTTTCACATGATAATACTGAAAATAATTTGCTTACTGTAACGTGGTCGAGTGCTTATTGAATACTGCGAGGATCACTAGCGGCTGTACATAGGACGTCTTTAGTTCAGGAAAATACGAAGTCTTAAGTAAGTAAGTAATGATTTACTTTTATTGCGATACGTTGTTACAAGAGTATTCATATGGCAGCCATTCGAGAGGAAGTGTCACCAGTGTTGCTACACTAAAATAATGGGTAGTACGGTAAAATATCTTAAAGTTTACAATAAATCTTTAAGTTAAGGTTGTTCGTCAACTCATCATCATCTGCCTAGCCTTTTCCCAACTATGTTGGGGTCAGCTTCCAGTCTAACCAGATGCGACTGAATACCAGTATTTTACATGGAGCGACTGCCCACATTTACACCCACATTTCGCCAGTTATGTTTTAGTCCTATTATGTCATAGGGTACGAGCCTATTCCCATCAATCGGGCACGAATCCAGATTCCGGGCTACTACTGAGAAATTCCAGATGGAAAAACCCAATAACACTTTGGCCGACCTGGGAATCGAGCCCAGGACCTCATGCTTAACAGTAGCGCTACCACTAGACCAAGGAGGCAGTTAGAAAGTACCTGCATTAGATACAAAACTAACACATTGCTACTAGTCAAGTTTTGGACCCACCTCGTGCTTAACCTTCAGGCCATACGTCTTAAGACCGTTTACGATGAAAGTGAGCAACGTCGCAAATAGATGTCAAATATTTCACTGTTTTGATTAATTTGGCAATATTACTGTATGGAAATATGAAATATAACTCACTGCTAACTCACGGTTAACTAACTGTTTAAAATATTGATTATGAAATGCAATAAATAATATCGTAACACCGAATATTTAGTTTTAGGTGTAAAAAAGGGCGAAATATTTGACATCTATTTGCGACGTTGCCCACTTTCAGGGTGAACGCTCTTAAGAAAAAAACACACAAATATCTTTATTTATTTTAATATCCAAATTGACATTTAAAACTTAATCAATATGTTGTATCGTAGGCTCTTAATAAATAAAATTGTCTCGTAAATAACGAGGGCAGTAATTAATTTTTATTTTCTTTATTGGGTCTGATGGAAGGCGCGGACTTTTAATATGGATTAGTATAACAAATTATGTTTTGTGACGTGCTGTTGATAGTCTATTAACAGGCTCAGACCAAATAAAAAACCAAGATAGCGCTGTCAACAGTGACGTGAATGTGTGGTGAGGCCGGTTTTGTAAACATGTGTGCACTTAGCGAGGTGTAATTTAATTGTAAATGTTATTTTGTTGGCGACGCGGCCTGGCTGCGCCGCCATGGCGTCCCAGTGTGGTAGGGCTCTAAATCCCCAACACCAAAAACTAATTTCCAATTACCAACTAATGAAACGTTACATAAACTGGCTAATACCAGCGCTAGTCTTAACATGGATGGGGCAAGTCACTTGCCTGCCACCCAATGCAACCCGAGAGAAAGTAGATATGATAATTGGATGGGCACCGATGTGCGACCGGACCGGCTTGCGGGCGAGCGGTGGGTTAGAGTGGACATGACTGAGATGGAATATGAAAATATTAGTAGGCAAGTTGTGGAGTTCCCATCCGCAAAAATGACAAAATTTCAAGCAAACTTTCATAACCCATTACATAATTTAGGTAGCTTTGAATAGTTTAACGGGTGATGCCCAATCTTCCCAAGTTCTAAGTTCTCCAACGCTTACGATAGCGCTCACACTCGCAAAAACACAGCTAAGACTCATTTTTAATACGACTTAAAAATCATCTCAACTAGGTACTGAAATACTGTGTAGTCATTAGTGATATTATATTAACAGATATGTTATACACTCACAAAACAACCGAAAAAAGTGTTCCGCGCAGCAGCGGCACACATACCCACGTTTCATTCATTTTACATTTCACTACAAGTAAAAACGTTACAATTGGACTGTTTTCGAGTCTTCACGATTGCGCGCTTATAACATATCTGTTAATTTAATATCATTGGTAGTCATTAAAGCGCATGTTTCTGGTAATTTAACAATACCTCGTTATTCCCGTTAAGAATCAAAAGCTTATCAATTCAGTTGTGAATTTTCTGAGTGTTTATTTGAATCAGAAGGTAGGTAAAACTTTCTGCTGAAAAGGGGAGGCTTTATTAATACATAATATCACCCTGTATTTCCCGAAGGGTTAGGCAGAGGTGCACCCAGACTATCTGGGCTGCTACTGAGAAAAACCCAATAACACTTTGCCCGACCCGGGAAGCGAACCCAGGACCTGCTCAGCAGCAGCACTTGCGACCAGTAGACTAACGAAATTCATCAGGTTAAGCTACGCTTGCCAAGGTTGGTCCGTAGATGGGTGACCATCTTTACATATCAAGACTCTTCCGTGCCTCGAAAAGCACGATAAGGCCGTCGGTCCCGGCTGTCATTCGTGGATCTTTGACAGTCGTTACGGGTCGTCAGAAGCTCGAAAGTCTGAAAACCAGTCTTACCAAGGGGTACCGTATTGCCCAGTTACTGGGTTGTGGAGGTCAGATAAACAGTCCCTCCATGTAAAATTCTGGCATTCAGCTGCATCCGGTTAGACTGGAAGCCGACCTCAACATTGTTGGGAAAAGGCAAGGCAGATTGATTGATCTGTCTCATCCACGCTATGCACACCGCGGCCATCCTCCAAAGCACGCGACGTGCCTCTACAGTCTACCGCGTTATCAATCATGTACTTTACTATTTGAATGGCTCGCGGCCAATTTTATGCAACGTTTACTTGCCTCGATTATCTATACATATAATAAATCTGTAGACGAGGCGTTTCTGTACAATGAAAAAAAAAAAAAAAAAGTTGGTGGGTTGTCCAAGAATAACCAACAGATTAATAATAATTTTAATAATAATTTCTTTATTGGCACAAAAACAACCATTTTTACTTATAAACTAGGATACAGTAAAATGAGCGAAGGTCGACACAAAAAAAAAAAAAATTAAAACCCTGACTCCTAAACTAGGTTATCCTGTGTCTTAGGAGTCAGTGTTCTGCCATACAATGTCTCTTATCTTGCTGCGTGTTCTAGTAAAAAAAAAAAAACAAAGCAAATATATTGGCGGTAGAGGTTTCTGAGCACAATGAGAATCTTATGAAAACTTAACTATGAAAGAAATAATTAAATGAGTTGTGTAAGTAAGTTTGCGAGTGTATATGTGTGTCGGGTGTGTTCATGACTGAAAGGATGTATGAGTGTTTAATGAGTGTTTTATTATATTTGTGTATCTATGGGATTACCTAAAACTGATGTAGAAGTAGCTCTTCAGTATGAAGATAGTCTTGATCAAGAAGCCAGTTGTGCACTTTCGTTTTAATTTCATGTTTGTTCAACCCTGCTAGAGGAATATGTTTAGATAAATTTTTATAAATAAGGAAACTTGCCACATAGAATTGACGTCTGGCGAATGCATTTTTGTGATTTACTGATGGATTCCATTTCTACCATTTTTGGAATTTTTGTCTGTTTGTCTGTCTGTCTGTTTGTATGTTCTTTAGTTTGATTGTTCCACTTTCACGTAAAAAGTACGAAATCAATATGGTTAACTTTTATACTCAAATATCGTGTGTAACTCGATGCTTCAATTAGTTTTTGTTTCATCGCAATCGCTTCAAAATATCAAAAGATATATGAATTTAAAGTATTCAAGAAGGAATTTTCATTACGTAATGTACATACACGTAACGACATCTATTGACGCGAAATGAAACTTACTTCTTAATTACTAGGTTTGTGAGATCGTGTGTTGTTATATGACTGTCATTTTCTTTGCGCGGAAACTTAACGCGATACATTGTGTATAGAATATAACTCTAAAGTTAGATTAATTAAAATTTTCCAGATGCGTTGTTTATTTATTAGTTTAGTATTAGTGCGATAGGTGGCGCTACCTATCTTTCAAATCTTGATAATCATGAAAGAATAGTGAAAATGTTAATTTCTTAAAAAATATAGGTATTTATTCTTTAATTTTTCACTTTTCTACACAGTTTATTTAGCTTACAGAGTGTTCGAACGTTTTCCCATATATTTTGACAGTATCATTTCGTGCTCGATAGATGGCGTTGTTCGTTTAATGTCATTTTCTGAATCGCGGTGTTAAGAGTCTCCGTCGAAGAATGACTTTCGCCCAGATATTCTTAATAATTTTTTAGTGTAGGTATCTTTGTTTTTGACTTCTTTAGTGTCGATAATAAATTAATAAATAAATATTATAAATAATAAATTGTTGGTTGGGTTGTCATTCGTTGAAAGTAATTTGATCTTAGAGATGGGTTGTAACAGGTGAAACACGATATCTGTGATCTGATCACTGTGACTGTGACAAAAAAATAACAGATCCAATATCTGTTATTAAATCACAGCCTGTGATTTTTGATAAATACGTATCTCAATCGAATATCATGTTTATTTCTTTTGATTTAAAGTCGAAAATCGTATCTATCTGTTATAAAATCACAGCCTGTGATTTTTGTACAGACGATAAATACGTATTGACTCAATTGAATATCTTCTTTATTTCTTTTCGTTAAAGTCGAAAATCGTATCCGAAGTTTTAATAGTAACAGTCTTGAGGATCTGTGATTTTAAGTAACAGATATTTTTTATCGTTAGGAGCAATTGCTATCTGCTATTTTATAATATCTGTGATTTCTATCTGTGACGATAAATACGCCTCACTCCTATGATCTGATTGGTTTTGATTTGTTATTTTGGTTGGTTTCGTTCATTAGGTTCAAATTAAGAAGTCAAGAAACGAGTCGTTACAGATCGATTCAAACTTAATGGCGGCTCGGAAGTTAGTTTTTAGCTGCGCAGTACCCCACCCCTCACCCCCGCTGTCACATGAAATTGTTACTGCGCAGCGACTCGCCTCATGTTCCGAGCCGCCATTAAGTTTGAATCGAACTGTATTATACTTCGTAATTTGTTCGTATGATTCGTGACCGCCGCTCATTCGATTCGATCGTTGTTGGCTCGAATCTTGCGGGCAGCGGGGCAGCGGCGGCGGCGGCGCGGGAGCGGGGCGGGCATCGAAGACCCGTTCTCGAAACTAGCGGGCAGATCGCGCGTCACTATAGCCGCGTAGTGTTGTGTTCACGATTGTGTCGTCGAGATATTTGTTTTTATTCGCGAAAGAAATGTCTGAACAATGGCGGCAACATCTTTTTGATTCAAATTTATTCCTAACGCTCAATTTATTGTGGGCAACAGATGCGCGGGCGGTCACCGCTTGAATGGAGTGCACCGCTCGCTGCCCGCCGCCTCGCCGCTGCCGCGCCGCTGTTTTCGAGAACCGGTCCATTTGATTTTACGCATAAGATCCTGCCGCGCCCGCGCCGCCGCCGCCGCCGCCGCCGCCGCCCCGCTGCCCGCAAGATTCGAGGCAGAGGCCTTATGGTTGATTTGATTTGTTCGACTATCGGACAGCAATAAATACACAAATATTGGCATGTTTCTGGGGAAAGTCAACAATATACATCGATAAATACGGTTCCCGAAGAAGAAGATGCCACACACTATCCAGTAGAGTTCTTAGAATCCCTTCAGCACACAAAATTTGTTTAAAAGTCGGAGTGCCAATAATTCTTCTCAGAAATTTAAGTCCTCCCAAACTTTGCAACGGCACTCGGCTCATAGTCACCAATCATCAACAAAACGTCATCGAAGCCGAAATCTTAACAGGTTGCGGCGCCGGTGATATTGTTTTTATTCCAAGAATTCCTCTCATTCCCAATAATTTCCCGTTTAGTTTTAAGCGTGTGCATTTTCCAATTCCGTTGCGGGGGTGGATCTTAGTATTGGTTGCTTTTCCCACGGCCAACTTTATGTAGCTCTTTCGCGTGTGAGCAACCCTAGCAACTTTTTTGTGTACGCTCCAGGTGGTTCCACCGCTAATATTTTTTTTTTTTTTTTGGCAGTTTCTTACTAGGAAAAATCACCAGGCCTGGTCGAAAGATTCCCCCTTTTTAAATGAAGGTACAACTTTTCTAAGCGACATATTATTGTTTTCCGACATCCATGCGAACGAAGTCGCGGGCACAGCTAGTACACTAATATATTATAAATGTATGCTATTACGCCTCTTTTCTTCCATAGAGGTTTTTCGATAAAAAATAAATCGAATATAGTCAAGTGTAATTAAGTTTCGCTAATAGGAATAGGGACCAGAGGCCCTAGACAAAGTGACATTCTATCAGCGATAACGATGATGGAAAAGGCAAAAATGTATAGGACTGACATAAGCTATCGAAAATCTTATGTGAATCCTGTTGAAAATCGTTGTAGAAATACCAAACGCTTTCGAAGCGATTGTCACTTGTCTAGGCCCTCAGACCTCGAAAACTATCCTTCTGCAGCGAGGAGTGAGACAGGGACACGTTATCTCTCTGAAACCACTGCGCTGGAGGATGTCTTCAAGGTTCTGGACTGAATTATTAAAGAAGGAGTTTCTCGTGATCGAATCAGAAATAAAGAGATCCGTAGGAGAACCAAGGTAACCGACATAAACCGAAGTATTGCCTAACTTAAGTGGCAGTGGGCAGGGCACATTGGTCGTGGAACAGATGGCCGATGGGGCCGAAAGGTTCTGGAGTGGTGACCGCGTACCGAAAGATGGAACGTTGGAAGGCCCCCCACAGGTGGACCGGTGAACTGGTGAAGGCCGCAAGAATCCGCTGGATGCGAGAAGCACAGAACCGGTCGAAGTGGCGGTACTTGGGGGAGGCCTATGTCCAGCAGTGGATGTCTTCCGGCTGAAAGGATGATGATGACAATGAGGAGGTTTCTCAACCTTACGAGAGTTTCAGAAAAATAGACAACCGTCTCTCTTGACAAATGTTTGTAAAAAATGTCCTGATTCTGGTGATAAGCGAAATAATTCGTCGCATTAATTCATTGTAGACTGCTCCTAAGATCCTTACTTACCTGGATATTATCAGAAAGAAAGCCAAAAGACTGCAAAACGAAAGAGACAACAGTAATTACTTAGTAATTAAAACAACTCAGAAAAGATAATTACAGCTTATTACAACTGCATAAAATCAAAACATCGAACTGTTGTCAACAAAGCTTAATCAATTGATAGTTCATAGATTTTAATCAACCAGAAGATAGGAACATTATCTTACGGATACATTATTTAAGAATCGTGTGAATTTGCAACTAATAACATAAAAATATACAAAACGGTTTATAAAATGACCGATAAATAATGCAACGAGGTTGTGCCTTATAAAAGGAAGACGCAGTAAGTCCAATGCGAGCAAAGTTAAAAAATAAACAAAAATATAGATCATTCGGAGTGATGAAAGGACTGCGACTACTAATAATAACTGTTACTTTAGGATATGCGTTTTTTTTTAATTTTTATTGTGGGAAATAATCCAATGACTTCTTCCGCTCTGGGTGGAGCGGAAGAGCGTGTCAGACTTTTACTAGCTAAAACCCACCCGTGTTCCTTCAGTTGCCTGTTACCAAGGTCCCGGTATCCCTTTCGGACTTTCCCGCAACCCTGGCGGGATATACGACTTGAGATTTTGCTCATCAAAATTCAATCAACATTAGGTACTTAGAAGATAAGCTTTACTTATTAATTTTCCAAATCTCGCTGCTTTTTGAGATTTTTCGTCCAATATTTAGCGCCCAGGAAAGTTTCGTGATTTCTTTACAATTTTAAATCTATTGGACCCTATGTTATATCTTCGTGTCAGAGAATCAAGAGTGACCTATCTTCCACTGCACTGTGTTTGAATGGGTCAATGTGGCCTTGTTTAGCCTTATTACCTTCTCCAAGCTTGTAGTCACAATTTTCCAGCTTGCCATGTCTCGCGTGTAAGTTCTCAATGTTCCAGGTCCCAGTTTTAAAAAGTGGTCCTTCTGTTCTACCTCTGCTTCGATATTTTGGTTGCATCCCCAGTTTCGCAATGTTATCTAAGAGACCGTCAGTTCGATGCCGTCTCAGTCATTTTACCGTGGGAAAAGTATCAATAACAAAATAATATCTAGCAAAAATATTATGTAAAATGCATTCTGATTGGTCTTGATTTATTCGTCGTTCAATTTGCAACTTTTATTTAAATAAAGATTGGGTAGTGTGAAATCTGTTGATGTGTTTTTGTTTTTATATGTAAATATATAGAAGAAACAGTAGGTATAGTAGTTAACTAGTAGTTGAGCTCTTAGTGAATAATTTCTGTCTGGGGAAGTACCGAAGTATTATCACCATTTCTATTTCATCACCAAACAGCGTTGCTTCGTTGCGGATGCGCAAAGGTAGCCCGCGAAATTCAAATTTTCTTACGTTTTTTGCAATTTGCTGGTCAGTTGCAGGTTACTATATATCTTGATCAAAATTTAATTCGCGATTTTATTTATTTATTATAAATGTACATATAACTAAGAAATCTCGATGTGTCTCTGACTTGACAAAAGTCGTAAAAACCGTGCGAAGCAGAAGCGGGTCGCTAGTAACAAATAAATGTATTTACAGAATTATAATCATTATAATCATTGAAGGCTCTTACATACTGGCGTAAGAGCCTTAATACATCTCGCTAAGTTAGAACTAGTCTATTGAATAGCTTTATCATGAAATCTAGAAGACATTTAATCAGATAGCAACAACAGACAAATTGCAAAAAACGTTTGAAAATTTGAATTTTGCTGATAGACTATTAGACAATTTACTATAAACAATTTTTTTACTAAAACAGCATTACAGCCACTTACATACCATAATGTCGTCCTATTTAATAACTAGCAAATTTTGCAATTAGCATAAGAGTACCTAATTTAATTATTTTCTTAACGTGTTACATATATTATTGGAGAAGAGCTCCACACTCCAAAGTGCAATATAGCACATAATTTAGCATTAAGAGTGTCTTGGTAATTAAAATAATCCGGATTATTTTTTACTGGGGGTTTAACTTAAAAGTTAATTACTAAAAGGTGTAACGTTTGACAATCCCGGCTTGAAATACTAGTCAGTAAAATTGTTAATGAAACATTATAATTTGTTAAGTGCATATTATGGGAATATGAGTCTCAGATGTGTACAAAAAGACAAAAAAAAATACGAAATGTTGAAATGTGAGACTGTTTAATTAATAGCGCTTTAGGTGTGTTAGGAAACAGGGTGTAAAATTCACTCCTCCTCCATAGAAAAGGGAGGATCCTCTGACCAAATAGGTGTTATGTCTGTTGGGCAATTGCCCAACGATTGATGTCGGGACATTGTATATATTCTCGTCGCTCGGTTAACCCTGCTTGCGCGATGCAGGATTTTGCGTTACGAAAAATGGCGCGACGAACACAATTTCATAAAACTTGATATTTTGTAACCTTAATTTAGGGTGTAATAATATTTATGAGACATTTTTCATAATACAAAACTGTAATTTGAATAAAGGCTCAAAGTAGCAAAAAAGAGAGGCATTTAAAAATATATTTTTGAAACATATTTGCTGTAAAAAAAAGTGGGCAACCCTACTGGTGCCAGCTGGATGAGAGTTGCAGAGGTTCGAACTAAATGGCGTGCAATTGAAGAGGCTTATGTCCAACAGTGGGCTGTTGTAGGCTGATGATGATGATACTCTACTTACTTGCCGAAAACAAAGCAACCAATACACACACAGGATTGAGAGACCACGCCTCTTTTTCAATTAAAAAAACACAAATATGCTCACCATAAAATATCTCTTGCACTATAATAATTTCGGACAAAATTCTCTCGTAATAAACTAAGGCTTTAATTTAAGATGAAATAATTAAAAGCAAAGCATTGAAGAGACGTCGAAACTCAATTAATTTATCTACTTTAGCAATTTAATTTTATTACATAATTTATGTATATAACAGTACATTGGTAGTCATTAGTTTCTGTTTAGGGTATGCACACACTCCGCTAATGTCGGCCGAATTATTCGAACGTAATTTATTAGAACGGTTTTATTCGAACGTTTGAAAAGCCGTTCTGTAGTTTATGATGCGGTCTAATTTGATATCGAAGTGAATTTGGATGATGATTAGAATCAAATTCTAGGAACTATTTCGGACAGGTAAAATTGATCTTTGTAGTGATGGAATAAATTAAGATATCGGAGTGATTGTGTCTTGTTTCAGTTTGATTTCTCAGAAAAGTTATAAATATACTATAATGTTCTACTTTTTTTTTATTTGCATTATGTTACTTAAAAATAACGTGCAAGCCAATTAAAGTAACTTTACGACAGAATTGTATAACACCAATTGCAGAAAAATTGTCCGAAATATCGTAAACAATTTGCTTACACGAAGCATCCAACAATTCACAAACCGTCACGATCTCGTGACCGTATATTAAAAGATTCGAAAGGTGTACATAAAGCTTTACATGACCACTTATAAATATCAAGAATCACCGACAAATTCGTACTAATTATAACTTCTTTACTTCCTTACGTCACGTCCGAATGTAAACGGAAAAAAAACTAACGGTTAGCACCGGAAACAATTTTTTTGAAGCATATTTAGTGGCTCCTAAGAAATATATAGCTATAAGGCATGATCTCATTATTTACGCAACATTGATCGTATAAAAACTAGTCGTGTAGACTGCGCTTAATGAGGCAGGATAGTGTGGTGCAAGGTTTAGGGGCGGCTTTTTGAAGATAGCATAAATTGAACTTTTAACTTTAATTAAACTTTTCTTACCCTTAATGTGGCATATTTTACTTGTACTTTGATCAGTTTTCTGATCTTAGTTTTATGAATATGGTTTTGAAGTGAACGTATCGGTAGTAGGTACACTAAATAAAATTCTATTGTGTATCCCCCTTTTGCGTCATTTTCAAGCAAAGAACAGTTATAATAGTTTCATCATCGATCTTATCAAAATTTTACAACGTTCGGGAACGTATTTGTTTAGGTGATTCAGCACTTTTGTTTCATCTAATGATTGGCAAGGATTGAAGGATTTTCAGATTATTTTTGTTAAAAGTCTGTGATATCCCACTGCTGGGCAAAGGCCTCCCTCTCTTTCTACTTCTCACTGTTTAAAGCTACTAAGGACCAGTTCTTTTGGAACGGAAGGATTCGAGCTTATTCCGCCATCTATGTCTGGGGTTGCCGCGACGTCGCTTGCCATTAAGCCCCCTTTGGGTCGTAGGTTTGGCCCATTGGTCGTCATGTCACATCGGCACTGTGTCCGGCCCAATTCCATTTTAGCGTGTCAGCTTTTTCCAGCCATTTTCAGATAACGTACTAGTTTTCATCCAACGAATGCATCTTCTAATCGCTCCTAACTTGGACCTTTCGCATAACAAAAGGGGGCATGGAGTAAATTTGAATATTTCACGCATTTAGTTGGCGACGCGTGGCGGCCACAGGAAGTAAGAATCCTTTATTCAAAGCGATGCATCGCCGATCGCATCGGTCGGTCAAGGTCCTAACTTCAAGGGATTTATGGATGCAATGTTGTGGTGCGAAAAAACTTGTAAAATGTTACAAATGCTTTGTGAAAAAATTATGCTGTTTCGTATAATTTATGGTTTGTTGTTCGGTGTTTTATATTTTGAAGTTGCTTGTGAAGTTTTCTTGGTAAAATTAAGTGTGTTTTTGATGAGAAGAATAGTTTTATAGGAAACTAGCTTCCGCCAGCGGCTTCGCCCGCGTTATATCTTTATAAAATTATAGGCCATGATACTCAATGACAATATTACATTGTACTTGTGAAAGGAATGTTTATTTAGTTCCCGATGAGTAAGTTTACATCTATAAACTAGTTAAGTGTTAGCTTGTATATTGTAATTAAGGTTTCTAAAATTATAATTAATAAAAGCAAGGTTTCATTGATAAAAAAATCTACTTATCTTAAGTTATGGTGTGCAGTGTGCACTCCTACCACATTTAAAACAAAATATATTCATAATTACAACGAAACCATTAGACACTTTTACTGTAACACAGAAAAAACTACACATCACCATGATAGCATTATTTAGTCTAAACTTATTTAAAAACTGTAACAGTCATCGTGACCAACTAACCCCAAAAAACGGACCTAACCCTGTCAAACGTCAAGCCCGTAAAATTACTAATGGGGGTGGGTATAAATTACCCCTTGATCACGACACACCGAGACTAGCACCTGCCACCGAATGATACAATAATTAGAACCGCCTTCGCTTGATGTTTCCATTATTTTAAACTATAAATTTTTATTTTTTTTATTCCATTCCGTGCTCGCAACTGGGCAGCATTTGTTTTATTGCATATAGTTATCGCAGCGGGGTAATTATTTACCTAAATTGGTAATAATATTGCATACGGTAAGGGGGGGGTTATTTAACTGTCTTGCTGTATGGTGTTTCCTTGCAGATGCTTGGCATTTTGTCCTAGTTTATAAAAGGGAGGTAAAGGACATATGCAGGGTAACTTATGTAACGACGAAAATAATGTGTTTTTACAACATTAGCAGTACTTGTCTAAATAGTATTACGCAGAAAAATAAATAGTGTAGTAAATTACACACATTTTGGAGACGAGTCTGCCACAGATTAGTACAGATGGTTCACTCCGCAAAACCATTTAAATAAAAAGCGACTCTTGCTACGACACAATAAAGTCTAATTTAGGTCGCACAGCGCTAAATTACCTACAGTTATATTCACCTAGAAGTTGCTTCTCTTTCTATCGCGTCACTCTTATATCTTCTGATACCTACTGAATTGGCCCGACAAGACGAGCCCGCCGCGTACTTGTAGCTTCATGCCTAAAATGCAGAGTGCGCCTTCTGTAAGTATTCTATGCTTTTGCTAAATTCAGATACCAGGCAATTTCTGAGAATTAACCCGATTTGTATTGATGTAGGTACACATTTTCATTATCCAGTCATTTGACTACCTAATAACTTTTAAGAGACATTCGGTTTAAAGACATTTATTTCTCAAAGAACAATTAATTACAGTTCACTTATAGAGAAACTTAACTAAATTACCAATAGGTTGGTTGGTTGGACATTACGACATTCAAGCCATCCAAGTTACTGAACACACACACACACACACAAAAAGAAAAACAGTTGTGTAGTTTTACGATTTGACAAAATATCGAGATTTCTTAGTTATACCTAATTATGTAACTTTATTACTAACGGATTATACACAAAAACCTTCCGGAATAAATTCTCCAAACGATGGTGAGAAACCTCATCAAAATCCGTTGCGTGGTTTAAAAGAACAACGCGGACATATTAACACTAAAATCACGTAACAAAACCATAGCATTGATCAACATTTCATTAAAAGCAATTAAAGAGAAAAGGTTAGCGACACTTACGAATCTGAACACGAAACATCAATGTATTCTGCAAATACAATTACGTATATAATTTAAATTTATTACCATCTCAAGCGAAGTACTACGCGAGGGAACTCTGGGTACCGCGATAATACGAACGAATAAGTAGTTGTATACAAAATACTGCTTGAACCTTCTGTGTATTACAATGATAGTAAACTATCTATAATAGAGATAGAGGATCAAGCTCAACCTATCGCAGTCCACTGCTGGACATAGTCCTCTCCCAGGTTGCGCCACAACAGGGTGTTGTGGCGTCCTACACTTTCCGCATTCAGTCTGTCCCAGCCACCTTTTAAGGTCGTCGGTTCATCTAGCTAGGGGCGTCCCACAGTATGCTTGCTGATACGCGGTCTCCAGTCCAGGACTCGTCTGCTCCACCGGCCATCGGTCATTTTCGATAGCTTAAGTCAGTCCTATACATGTTTGCGTTTTCCATCATCGTTATCGCTGATAAAATGTCACTTTATCTACGGCCTCTAGTGTCTTAAAGCTTGAATAGTTTGACTGATGTAGGCTTGCATCCGTCAGTAAATTGCAGTCGAATTTTACTAATATAGGACAGATTAGACTCAGTCAGACGTCGTTAAAATGCCAACGGGGAGTGATTTTTTACCGAATTTTTACAGATTTTCGTGCTAGTGTATAACCTTGGAACCCAGTAGCCAGTGGATTCGAATATGTTGCTGAACTAGGCATATTACTGTTATCAAAATCTCAGATCATCAATGCAGCTTAAACCGATTTGTTTGTAGTGAGACTTCTCCACAAACTTCCTTATTGTTAATATATTCAGTTCATGTCTAATAGAACAGGCATGGCGACATGAGGCGCCACCTAGCAGGTTTGGCATATACTGTTGCTGCTTCGCAGTGGTGGCGAATGCTAAGTACTGAGTACATATATAATCATGAACCAGACACGCTTGGAATCGGCGGGTCCTTAGAATATTGGTGGTCCTTGGTAATCGAGTTGTGTGAGTCGATAGCTCAGTGTGACGAAAGCTTAATATTCTACTACAGCATAGTTAGAGGAAGTCGAAGGACTTATCAGTAGCCGACCAGGGGGTCAAGTCTACTAATTTACAAACGTGTCAGTGGTCTCACAATGATCAGTTTTTGACAGATATGCCATACAAAATCTGTCAAAAACTCATCATTGCCCCCAGGTTTATGTAGGTACATTATGGTGTCTTCAAAGTTGGTATATTCAGAACGTTTTGGTCAAGCGAGTCAATTATCTTCTATTATGGCACTAGCCAGTAGCTATTTTCCGAAGCGCGAAACTGCGGTAAACATTTGAAAAATACATTTTAAAAGAAACTCCAGAAGACGCCAAAACTTGCATAATAAAATAATCTTGTAGCAACTTTTGGTCGCTTTTATATATACTACTTCTGCCAAGACATACTCCACCAACCCTAAAAGAAACGAAACTTAACCCTCTCTTCCAAAAACTCATCAAAAACAGACAACACTACAAACAAAAGGTTTCATCTCGGCCAACATTCCCAGATGTTAGCCAAGGAATTCTTTTAACAATATTCTTTACTAATTCACACTTAGAAAATTAAATTAACTCGAAAATCGACTTCAAGCAGATCGCCCGGTGCAGCTAGGGCTGCCACGAAAACAGAATTCAGTACACATTTGATACAGTTTTTCAATATTTTGTTGTGATAGGTACCTAATATATACCAGATACGTTCAAAGAAAGAGAAAAATTATTATTCAATATTGTCTGCCAGATTATTTAAATGTGCAAAGCGTAAATATACATATTATATACCTATCTCACATTAAACAGTAGTGCATAGTGGAATAATGCCATTCATTATTTCAAATCTGGAGGTTCCAAATTTTGAAGACCAATTTTTCTTTGAGAAGCCTTATGCAGCGTACGGCTATGACAACCGAAGATGTTTTTTTTTTTTTGTTATCCTAATTTGTAAGCCGCTACTGGACAAAGGCCTTCCAAACCTCTGTCTTGTGCAATATCTGGCCATGTTTGCCCCATAAATAAATTTGAAAAGTTGCTTTATTAATTACAATTAATTCAACTTGACACTAGTGAATGAAGCACTACTATTAGGTACTGCCTGTTTGCCATCCTGAGCACCTTTCCAAACAGCTCGTTAAACGCTAGAGTACAACGCGCCTGACCTTTTGGGAGAAACGTCCTGCTGAACATCCTGCTTTGCAAACGGATGCGAGAACTCGGCCGAGCGAGGGACCTTGACTATTTGCGGACATAAAGTATCGTCTATGTCTATGGGATTTAAACAATAATGTTATAGGCCCTAGACAAAGTGACATTCTATCAGCTATCATAACGATGATAGAAAAGGCAAAAATGTATTGTACTGACATATACTATCAAAAAGCTTATGTCAATCCTGTTAAAAGTCGTTATAGAAATACGAAACTCTTTGGAAGCGATTGTCACTTGTCTAGGCCCTCAGAAATCGAGCTTCAATACAACTTCAATGAAAAAGGCCAAGAGCGAAAAGGTAGCTTTGAGAATGGTCAGCAGGTACCCAGGAGCTAACGATCATGCTAATTATTAACTTGTTTGATTATTAATATGTCTTGTGGTACTCCGTTTCACGTTTGTTTTCGTCATCATCATCATCATCAGCCTATAGCAGTCCACTGCTGGACATAGGCCTCTCCAATTGCACGCCATTCAGCTCGATTCTCGGCAGCTCTCATCCAGCAGTTGTTTTCGTACAGTCTTTGATTTCATCATCAGTTTTCAGAATCCTCCACTGCTAGACCTCTACTCATCTCAACCAGGGATTCACCATGAGAGGTGCAATTATCAGGATTTAAAATCATTTTATATAATAATATATTTGTTTCTCTTTTACACTAAAATGTCGTCGTAGCAACCCTAAATTCTACTGTTTGCTTGCTCATTACTGCTTGCGCTCGCGCACCGTTACGGTAGGGTTGGTCTAGCCCCTTATTATACTTACCTTTATACGCACCATTGGAATTTGAACTTTACTTTTAAAAGTTAAGGTTGAGTTTGTAATGGATGTATTTATTATGCTTTTTATTTCATATAGCAAATGGTTTGAGGATCTCGGTAAGTGGGATATTGTTGGAAATGTTTGTTTATTTGTTTGTCTGTTTGTTCGTTTGTTTATTGAGGTACTGAGACCAGAAGTAAATTGACAACTATCATGAAGTAATCTACATAGCTGTTATCTCTTGGGTGACAAGTTGATAACAGTAGCAGTGTAGATAGGAATCTCCAGATTCGGAATATTATGCATATTATATTAATTCGGAACAAGAATTGACTGCAATAAAGATTTATTATTTATTTTATAAATATATCTAAGTACGTCTAATGTATTTATTTTTAATAAGTTTCAATTACAATGTGCTGTTCAATGACAGCTGAATCATGGTTTTACCGTGCTGCCGGTCTTCCAAAGTGCTATGACTGACATACTGCCTTAATCATCCATCCGATCAAGCTAGCATAAAAATAACATTGAAATAAAAGCAACACAACACTTTGCATAATTCAAACTCAAAAAACTCTCCGATCACTAAAATTCCCCTTTCTCGAACCTATCTTGAACATACCACTCCAAACTTAACCTTATACTAAAGAGCTACGGTTCCTTTTCTATTACCACGGTCATAGGTCAAGTTCTGCTTGGGTTATCACAGTATGGTGTTAGGGGTGACCGCAAAGTTCTTGTCTCTGGTCTCAAGTTCTTTCTTGAAGGGGGGAAGGGGGAGGGGGCGGAAGTAACGTGTCGTTGGGTTTTATTATATTTTATTGGCGTCTGTCCGTTTGGGGAAGTTGTGTTTCATAGAGTATGAATATGTTTTTGGAGGGTCGAATGTGGGTAGACAATGATTGAACAGTATTTAAATTTGGAAGTGCCTGGAACTCCTTGAAAAATAATTATTTCGGGGAAGAAATTCACTCACACATATTATTCCGTCCACACGGTTCGGTTTCGGTTATGACAATTCTCAAGTATCTTCCTATGGAAAAAATAGGAGGTAACTCCAAAAATCCTTTATGGAATTAATCCAGGTGACACATTTGTTAATTATATTCCCGTCGTATTTAAAGTAATCCTAAAGTTGAAACATCTATAAAATTCTTCGCTTGCAACAAGCCAAATTATATTACCTTATTATTTAATACAGCAAAATTAGCCATAAATACTTATAAAGTTAACCCTATCGCTCTGTCTTCTCACAGAACCGAACACAATCAGGTTAGGCAAAAGATTAAAAAATCGGAATCTCGTTATGTGAAGAAAATATAGCATATGGCATAACATGTAATCAGCCTATAATGTTCCCACTACTGGGACACTGGGGCGCACAGGGGACACAGTGGGCTATAATTCACCACGCGGGCCCAGTGTGGGTTGGTAGATTTTTGTAGATGACACATGCAATCAACGCGTGTCTAGAACCACAGACTGTTAAGGTGCAACCACCTCTTTTGAGGCCTACGACCATATGTCGGAGCACACAACAAAAATTACACATTTTTCTCGCTCCAATTACTATATAGTCCGTTAATTCTTTATATCACCCGAACATGCATTTTGCGTAAAACTCACGCAACTACACAAAAATATCATAATTTCTAGATTTATCTTACGCAATAACGATCTGTAATGTGGCTGTTGCATACGATATGCAATAAATAGTCCAATGTATTTTTAATTGCATATCTGTGTGCAATAGGACGGCGCGCGTTTTCATAGCGAGTAAAAAAATGTAGAGCAACTCGATTTAGTTTTTGTGAGAAAATTGTCGTTTTATATGAAATGATTTATGAAAATGAGGAAACTGTCAAATAACTCACTCAAAAATAATCTGAAAATTTGCAAAAAAAAATCTGATCCATATTCACAATAAATTTTTCCAAAAGACCATGTTGACTGTTCTTCATTCATCACTTGCTCATCCAATTTTATAATATTAATAATGTATAGGTATTTACTCTTTATTGATTAACCCATTAACAAACAATCTAGCCAATATTTTATTCGGACACTTGACTTTTAACCTCTACTCCGTCTACGTATTACATAAAAACCATCTTCATGTACAACTTACCCAACAAATTGATTCTCAAACATACAGAAAAGTAACCCAGTTGATTTGCTTTCTAAACTACGAACAAACGTCATTAGCATATTAATAAGTTAATAAATTAGCCCATCCGAATCTGGTAACACTTTCAAGTTGGCCTTCACTTGTACATCTTTATGTAACACTTTGCATCAGATATTTAGGACGATCATCTTCACTTTTACTTGGATTAATTTTTTAATGTAACATGTCTGTGTTAAGATTTTTGGTATTTTTAATGAGATTTTTTCTGGCTGCATTTGAAGACGTAACATGAGTTGATGATTAGGTAAACATTTCTGTTACTTTTTGCAATTTAATAGCCTATCCAATGACGTTAAGTGGCATCAGTTTTGCTATATGCTTGCCAATTTGCAAATTTTTCATATATCACGGTAAATACTTAATTGGCGGTGTTCATGCGCCATGAGTATTTGCATGTTACTTCTCCATCATCAATGACTTTCAGAGCTCTTCCAATTTTCAAAATCCCTTTCGATAGATAATTATTATATCTTGGTTATATACTCTTGGTTGTCTCTGTATTTATACTCCTAACTATACTCCAAATACATATATATAGATATGTATTTGGAGTATAGTTAGGATTTCAGAACGTACTACTGTTTCGTCATCTAAGTATTCCGCTATCCCTTATATCATCTATTATCCCTATCCACTTGCCTTATCTTCACTTATCCTCGTGGCTCAGTAATAACAAGCGCACGGGTCGATCCGTCAGGTTAAGCTACGCTTGCCGGGGTTGGTCTGTGGATGGGTGACCATCTTTACAAATCGAGACTCCTCCGTGCCTCGGAAAGCATGTTAAGCCGTTGGTCCCGGCTGTCATTCGTTGATCTTTGACAGTCGTTACGGGTCGTCAGAAGCTCGAAAGTCTAACAACCAGTCTTACCAAGGGGTATCGTATTACCCAGTTACTGGGTTGTGGAGGTCAGATAGGCAGTTGCTCCATGTAAAATACTGGTATTCAGCTGCATCCGGTTAGACTGGAAGCCGACCCCAATATAGTTGGGAAAAGGCTAGGCAGATTGATTATCCCTAACTACTTTTTTATTACAAAGGACTACCAACTACACCTTCAGTGGGAACCGTTGCATATCGCGTTAACCCATCTAATCGTACCTTAACGAACATCAATTAAACCAATGAATATTCATTTGGCATCCCCTTTTGAGCTCATTATTTCATAAATTCGTTTATATGGAACCATCCATCAAGGCATTAAAGATAAGAGGCATAAGAATCTGAGAGTTTAACTTTGTTACAGTTTAAAAGGATATTGTTAAAAGTTATTTTCCGTGAAGATTAGGAAATTAAATTTAAAATGTTCAGCTGCTTATCATAAGAAATGGTTGAGTTTGAAAACATTTCATCTTTATCTAAAATGATTTAAGGCTCTGAGGCCTCGATCGTGGGCGTGTTAACAAACTTAAGACCAATGATGCAATTTTATTGTATGTTGTTATGTAACCACGGCTAGATTCGCATGTGTTGTTGTAAAATTCTAAATCTGGAGTTATACTTAATGACCTCTAGATTGCTACAAATCTACCTTTCATCAATTTTATTAGAGCTAAGAAATCGTACGATTTACGAAACAAAGATAAACCTACTTTCCTATTTATAACAGTTGCCGTCTAATTTAATGTGAAAAACAATACATACATAATCAGTTTTCTATGTCCTCACTGCTGGCACTAATAACTTAGCTGGTAATAATAACCTAGTTATGAAAAGAACCTAATCTAAATGTTGGCAACATTTTCATCGTCTTTGAGAAATCCCAGTTTATTCTTTGCCCCTTTACCAATTACACAAACAGCTCAATAATATATGTTTGCTCCTCATCAGGTCATGCAAAGTCACCTGTCAAGTTCCAAACTTGACATTCCAACAACCTAATATCCATACATATTCAAATTCATTGTCAGAATTACAATCCCTAACTTAAAACCACTTAGACAAAGAGTGTTCTTGACCAAGAGGTCAACACTAAGCAATTTGGTAACATTAATACTGGCTGCAAAGTTATTAAGTTGCAATTGCCTTTTTTTTCTTTTCATGGTTTCTTTGTAGTGTGTAATAGGTGGTTTTGTTTGTGATATATTAGGTATATTGTGGGATAATAGTTAAGGCTGTATGGACTATTTCCTGGTCGTTAGTCTGTCTGTAGGTACTTTAGCAAAGGATTTAGTCATAGGTTATGTTTTTCCAAGGAGTATTATTAGATACATTTTTTTATGTTCACGTAGATAAACAACGTAGGTAACTATACAGTAGGTTAACTAACAAAGGGCGTTTCCGTTTACCCAAAAGTACCTATAGCATCCATAAATGCAAAAAAAAAAAAAACTATTTTTTTTTTAGCATGTTTATAGACCCCCTTCCTTAGATAACATTCTCTATAACGCCTTTTTTAATGCATTTAAGAATGAGAAAAATTTCAAATTCGTATAAATATATACTTCCATCTTAGAATCGTCTACGTAGAGCCATATTATCAGAGCATCTATGGCTGTATAGACAGACTTATTTGGTGAAATGCTACCCAGAAAATATTTGTGAAACCAGTCCGTCACGGTAGCCAGTTTCCATTACCTGCACGTGGCAGCCACTGGCTAGCGAGCCACCCTTCTAATTTAAATAAACTACCCAGAAACACCAGCTTATGCAGTACTAACTTATAATTATAACACTATCTAAGTGGTAACCAACCCGTTTGGATAGACCGCCTAACTTTAAGTATCTCTCCAGCATACCTACAGTTTCAATCAAAAAACAAAACACTATCCACGATCCAAATTCAAATGGTTCAATTTGACAGTTGCCATGTAAGGCAAGTCCATTTCTCCTGTAGAGGTTGGCGCATGCGCGCACGCTCCGGAACGGCGCACACGTCACGCTACCAGTACACCACGCCTGTTCGCGTGTGCCACACACACATATGGACAATGGACATGTGTGGAGACTTACACAGGGATATACGTAACCCCATACAAGGAAGTGTCCTGTCAGTAGACCTGTGGTGAAGAGGGGAATAATGAAGCTAAGTATTTTTGGAATAAAAAAATGACAATAGGAACTGTTACTGAAATAATAATTGGGCAAACACTTATTCATTTTTAAATGGCTTGGTTTTTAAAACAATACTGAATTAATCAAAGATTTAGACACCTTGTCTTAAATGCAACGACGTCAAAACTTTTTAGTATTTTTATTAAATAATTACTAATTTATTTTATCAACATAATTCCCTAGATTATGCAGTACAAGTAGCAGACCCTACACACACAGACAAACAGACACACAAACACGATGCAAGCCATGCATGTGTGACGTAACTGTGTTTAATTGCGTTTGGAGACGACGTACTTCTACCTGCCCATTATTAGTAATTTCTGATGTTAATGTTCTAATCACCTTTCTTTATTTATGCCATGTATAAAGGTTAGAAGGTACACAAGAGTATACGATTTTAATTAGAAAGATCTAGGGTAGATATGAAAGAAAATTAAATACGAGATGTAAATTGATTGAGAAAAGGCGTTTCAGGGCAGTACAGGCGTTAACTTTTTTTATAAGATTTAAGGAGCAGTATATTTACTTATATATTATAAGTATATTTTTTCTAATGATTTGAACACTAAAACCATCCATCAGGTAAGTAGTATAATCGTGGACTTATCCAAAGCTCATTCTATTAATGGATTTGTCTTTCTGAATTCCATAGAAGCCAAACTAACTGCTCTTTTAAAAGTACCTATACACACAATATCTTAAAATCTTATCAAAAGTACACTTTCTACTAAAATCTCGACCAAAATATCAATAAGATTTGATTGAATTTTTAAAAATAAATCGTTATTATTCTTCAATACACATCATATTGCTATAGCAACTAAATACTCAATGACATATGTCCCCTGGAAAGGCAGCACTAAAATCATTTTTATTATCTTTAGCGGCTTTGGAGATTCTATCGACACCTTTCACTTTGGAGTTGAATTACGGAGACAATTCACAGTCACACACGTTACCTCGGTGCCTGATGTTCATCAAGATAATTGTTGTTTGATTGTACCTCGGTGTACCCTGGAGGGAATAAAATTCACAAAGACTACGTTAAACGCACAAGTTTATATAAAAGATAAAGGTTTTTGTGCAGCAGTGGTCGGTGAAGGCTTGACTGATTGGTATCTGAGTCACCTTTCTATAGAAATATTATATCTACGTAGACCATTATAATATTGTTGGACCACCTCAATGTTAGTTTATATTGTAGTGCTAAGAATAAAGAAATTGTCTTCAACCGAGTGGTCGAGGACGGATAATGTAATTTATCAGTTGAAGAATTTGGTGATGCCTTAGAAGATTTTTTATAAGACAAAATAATTTTAATTGAAGGTTATTCTAACTTAGAGGTTAATTTTAACTAATGAGTAATGAGTTTGTAAATCAATGAACTAGGTAGGTATAAGTAACCATTTACGCAAACCACAAGATAAATGGTAAGACATATTATATTTACAAGACCCTGCACCCTAATTGCGTAATATACGATCAATCACAATCTGAATCGTTTTCAACAATTTGCTAATTCATTGCTTCATAAGTTCGAAAAATAATCTGCTCAACTACGTAAATAACGCAATGAATGTTGTTGAACTGTCAAAATGAAACAGATTAGTCTTAATCGGTTACGAAAATAAGTTACGCTATTGGATAGACAGGTTAAAAATGTATACATACATACAAATAAATATAATTGAAGTGTCTGTTTCTAATGTCAAAATAACAGCTTTTTACTAAATCCATATGAAAATATATACTTCAAACAATCTGCCTAGCCTTTTCCCAACTATATTGGACATAGGCCTCTTCAATTGCACGCCATTTAGTTTGAACCTCGGCAACTCTCATCCAGCTGGCACCAGTAGGGTTGCCCACTTTTTTTTACATCAAATCATCATCATCTGCCTAGCCTTTTGCCAAACATGTTGGGGTCAGCTTCCAGTCTAACCGGATGCAGCTGAATACCAGTATTTTACATGGAGCGACTGCCTATCTGACCTCCACAACCCAGTATCTGGGTAATACGACACCCTTTGGCAAGTAAAATATATACTTACGGTACTTATATAAAAAAATCAATTTATAATTTTTGACCGTCTGTTTATTCCGGCTAATCTCCGAAACAGCTGGACCGACTTGGACATTCACTGGTAGATAACTGATGTTATATAGAGTAACTTAAGCTTTATTTAGATAAAGAATTAGAGTCCATGCGGTCAAAGCCGCGGGCAACAGCTAGTGATAACATAACTGACTGAAATATAAACTTCAAAGTTATGATTGAACAGTAATTGCTTAAAAAATATAGTGACCCTTATCCCCTTCACCATAAAAACCTGACATCTATAAACACTCCATAAGTCACAGCAATCATTGTCATCTCTTTTCAATAAAACTAAACGGCATTCAAATCTAAAGAGGTTTTGAGTTATAGATCTCATAAAACTTTATGGTAAAGAGAGTTGCCGTTTAGCATATTAAAATGATGATCTGTCATAACAAGCTTTCCTTTTAAGTGTTTAGCCTTCTCTATTTCATGTTGTCTTAATAACACTGTTAGTTGGAAAACTTGGAAATTGATTTTGTTAAAATAGGTTAAAGTGTCTCTCAGGGTAGCATCCTTGGTCCTTTTGTATCAAAATTTATTTCCATTTATTTTTATTTTTTTAGGCTATATTTTTTTGCCACTGCTGGGCAAAAACCTTCCCTTTTTCCTTCCATAGTTTCCTAACATACAACCTCCATATTTTTTGCCCAGCAGTGGCAAAAAAATATTGTGCGATTTATGGCCATGTTGGACCCGCAAATATGATTAGATCATAACACCACCTTCGCCGCAGTCTACCTCGACAGCAATGTCCTCCTTCAGGGACGATAATTTTTAATTTACTTTAAATACCCGGCATATTAAGTGAACCAGAGGGCTTGGACAAAATGACATTCTATCGGCGATAAAGATGATGGAAAAGTCAAAAATGATTTGTATTGACATTAGCTACTTACCTACCGAAAAACTTATGTAAATCCTGGAGCTGTTTGAAAGCGATTGCCACTTTTCTAGGGCGTCAGGGCCTTTTGTGGCTCGTCTGCAATGTTATATAAACCTTAAGGTTGCAGCGAATTCAAATTATTTCATCATTAACAAAAAAATAATCTGGAACATCCATCAATGGGCGTTTCATACCAGCTTACACAAGAAAACGCCATAATATCCCACCGAAGTTGATCCCTTTAAATGAGTTTTTTAAACCGCGTGGCCATCAAGCTAAGGATTTAATTAAATAAAGTCATACGGAGTGATAAATCATTCTGGACTTTCAATTGTTTATTTATAGAACATGGTCTTGATTTTGAACTACTTGAATGAGAGTTTTTGAGATGATACTCTGATGATGTTGGTGATCGTATAAAAAGTACGACAAGGATTTTGTTTTCACTTTCAATGAACTACATAGTACCTACAACTATGTCGCTCGACAAACTTCGTGTTTTGTCAGTCATTAAGAAAATAGTTGTAGGTACTGTAGTTCTAGTTAAGGAAACAGATATATTAATACCTACCAATAATCAGCCTATAATATTCCCACTGCTGAGGACAGAGGCACCTCTTTTTGAGAGGGAGTGGGCCGCGTAATCTACCACGCAGGCCCAGTGCGGGTTGGTAGATCTATGTCACATGTCTTCGAATTTTTGGTTCTTTAAAGGACAAGCCGGTTTCCTTACAATGTTTTCCTTTACCGTTTTAAGGAGCAGTGGTGATGAAATTATTTACACAAATTAAAATGCCTGTCTGGGTTCGCCCGTCGTCGTCGTGTCCACGAGGCCACCACTACTCTCATTAATTAGGTATTAATGTATCTACATATTATAAAACAAAGTCCTCCGCCGCGTCTGTCTCTCTGTCTGTTCGCGATAAACTCAAAAACGACTGCACCGATTTGCATGCTGTTTTCACCAATGGGTAGAGTGGTTCTCGAGGAAGATTTTAGTATATAATAGCCGACATTCATGCGGGCGAAGCCGCGGGCGTCAGCTAGTATAACATAAAAATACCTAAGTCGATGCAATATATAAACTCAAAGGTAACCTTAATTACATTTTTATTAATTAAAAGTGTGTTAAATGTATATTAGTTTGTGTTAAATAAAAGTGGTACCTAAGTCGTAACATGATATCAATTTGACTGAAATAACAAACATGTTTTTTATACATTTGAAAATTACAAATTCATACTACAATTTTTAAAACTATATCAGAAATGTCGGTTACAAATTTTTATTAGTTTTGTTAATTACTAGACACGCCACCACCGACATTTACGAGAAATTAAACTTAATTGTGCATGTTATAAAGTTGTTGTTATGCCTGTATTTACTAGTAATAATTGTATGACTACCCTTTTATTGAAATAATTGTCTCACAACTTTTGATGTGAAGTTTTCAGGGAATCAACTTGGTTTATTTAAGAGTTTTTATATTTTACTCCAATTGTTATAACAATTATTTTATTAATTTTATGTGTTAGCGTAATATTTCTATGATTTGATTCTGATATTCCCAGGCTGTGAAGTAATTGAATCATGTGAATTAATAACTTTGCTTGCACTTGAAGTAATCGGCTTGCGATTAAGGAGCTTCGCAAACGAGTATCTTTAATTAAACAAATGGCACAGCTTTTATTTGTTAAATGTAGTTTGACCGAGTTGATATTGTATGGAACTGTGCTCTGTACAGTCAACCGCACACATAACCTAACCTAACCTAACAATTTGACAGTCATTCTGGGGCCACACCAATAAGAAACGCCATTGATTATCGCGATGATACCGCCGACGTTAACCGTAGGTGTAGCCACAACTTATCGCGAGAATTTGACAACGGCATTCACATTGGCGTTTGACGTTATATGATAACTCGGGTGGCAAATGAGCATTGCCGTTGACCGTTCAAGTGTGGCCACTCAATTTATCGCTATAATTATCGGGATCATTATCGCGTTGTTTATGGCGATGATGGGCTTTGACGTTGACCGTTAGTGTGGCTCCAGCATCACCTTCATGTTGGTTTTCGTCGTTCAAACATCACTCGTTGACTGGACCTACTAGTTGCTCTATTTTATCTACCATCACAAGTAATCATTGAATAAACAGGTTTGTATTTTATTAGGTCTTACTGATATAAGATCAGACAAATCACTTAGCATCTTTACGATTTCAACCCAATTCATATAAATTCCCTTAGAGAAAAGAGAAATCAGGGTTTAATAATCTTAATCCTAACTATCCTAATCCTACTAATATTATTATATCTTAACTAATATTATAAATTCTAAAGTGAGTTTGTTTGTTACGCTTTCACGCTAAAACGGCTTTACGGATTTGGATGAAATTTGGCACACGGGTAGACTATGATCTAGATTAGGACCTAGGATTTTTTTTATCCCGGTAGTACGTTCCCGTGAGATAATTTCCGACTATCACGTGGGCGAAGCCGCTGGGAAAAGCTAGTTATTAAATAAATTAGATTCAATTTGTACAAGATTATATTTATGTAGTAATTTTTTGGCAAATCAAAAATGTCTGTCAATCTGCCTAGCCTTTTCCCAACTATATTGGGGTCGGCTTCCAGTCTAACCGGATGCAGCTGAATACCATAGTGTTTTACATGGACCTCCACAACCCAGTAACTGGGTAATACGATACCCCTTGGTAAAGACTGGTTGTCAGATTTTCGGGCTTCTGACAACCCGTAACGACTGTCAAAGATCCACGAATGACAGCCGGGACCAACAGGTTAACGTGCTTTCCGAGGCACGGAGGAGTCAAATCAAAAATGTCTGTAAATATTTAAATTGAAATAAATGCTTTGAGTTTGAATTTTATCGTTTATCCCCTTGTGACGTATCGAGTTAGTCAGAGATAATAAACCCTCGATATTTAAATCCGACAGATGGCTAAGTTAGTTATACCCTTTGCTAACGAGGGCTGAGGATTTCTATCACCCGAGAGGAATAAAAGAGATAACATGTATGATACAATGTAGGGACTTCATTAAAAACAAAAACAGAATTTAAAAAAGGAACAGTTTTTTTCTTTTTTTGAAAGCCCCCACCAACGTCATACAGACACAATTACAAATCTTTTATTCTTACTTATTCGTAGGTCAAGCGCAGTACAAAAAGAGTCTCATATATCATGGCATCCCACCGGAACGGGCCAACCACGGTCACCACACACAAGTTTACATTACCATACAACCACCACCTAACGTTGACCTCCCATGACTTACAAAAGTCAGAACAAAATCTTAGTGATGGAGGGGTCAAGTAATACGGGGTGAAAATTACATTACCGTTTTAGAACCAGTATATCTTGAGCCCCCATGACGGACAAATCTTAGAACTGTGATGGGAAGTTGATAGGTCAGGTTATACTGGGTGTCATATGCACGTGTATCTATTAAGACAGAAGAGGATGTTACGTGGTCATTTGTTGGTAATGGTGCCTCGGAGGCTTTTATTACACTTATGAAATTGAATTAAATAAGTAGTAGTTGTAGCTATTTTATTTAAAAGTTTGTTTAGTAATGCTAAGTAACGGATATAAGGTAATGACTGTACCACGGTCCATATGGGCAGATCTTATGTTCGGATAACGTTTTTTTAAAACAAATTTAATTATTTTTTATTATTAATTTATTCAAAAACAACTTTTTGGTCCCCAGTTGGTGTTAGTAGTAGAAGTAAGTACCTATATATTTAAACACTATTAGCTTATCATTGAAAATACTATAAAATGAACAATAGTCATAAAATTTAAAATACTCGTATGCATTCAACTACGATCTTAATCAGTCTCTCCATTAGATCTCAGATCTCTACCAGTCTTACCAAGGGGTATCGTATTACCCAGTTGCTGGGTTGTGGATGTCAGATAGGCAGTCGCTCCATGTAAAATACTGGTATTCAGTTGCATCCGGCTAGACTGGAAGCCGACCCTAACATAGTTGGGAAAAGGCAAGGCAGATTGATTGAACTACGATCTTAATTTAAAACGTAGTTTTTAGAATTTTTGTCCGTTTGTCTATATGTATGTTCCGCATTGGCGCAATATTGGCTGAACGGATTTGAATGAAATTTGCTATGAACATAGATAGTTTATAACCTGGATTAACACATTGGCACATTTTTTATTATTAATTTATCTTTTGAATCCTTCCATCTTCCTAATAACCTAACTCTGTTGGGGTCGGCTACTGCAAAATACTGTATTCAGCTGCATCCGGTTAGACTGGAGTCTAACCGGATGCAGCCGAATACAGTATGTTACATGGAGCGACTGCCTACTTGACCTCCACAACCCAGTAACTGGTTAATACGATACCCCTTGGCAAGACTAGTTGACAGACTTTCGGGCTTCTGCTGACCCGTAACGACTGTCAAAGATCCACAAATGACAGCCGGGACCAACGGCTTTACGAGCTTTCCGAGACACGGATGAGTCTCGGGATGTAAAGATGATCACCCATTCATGGACCAACCCCGACAAGCGTAGCTTAACCTGATGGACATAACATAACACCAACATTGTACATCTTAGTACGGAATAAACGTTTTGACTTTGACTTTGGACCTGTGCGGCTGTTATTACTTAGCCACGAGCTCTTCCACGTTGGCAAATTCAGATGTTGATAAATGATGATAATAACATTAAAATTATGCACTAATTGAAATAGCAGCCTTCTCAACAACCACGTCGCATTAAGGAAGTCATAAATATCGTTAATTAAATTTAACGCTCAGTAGAATGCCTAGCGGGATTTCCGAGTATAATTTTCTAGATATTTTTTGGATTATAAAAACTCTGGGAACACGTATAAAGTACGGATGCTGAAACAATGTGATATTAAAAATTAAAAATATTTAAAACTATAATTTTTTTAATTATAAAAATCTTAAGGTAACATCCTTACTTTAATATTATAAATACGAAAGTAACTCTGTCGGTCTGTCTGTGTGTCGCGCTTTCACGCCAAAACTACTGAACCGATTTAAATGAAATTTGGTACAAAGATACAGCCTGAGAACGGACATAGGCAACTTTTCATCGATATACCACACGGGCGAAGCCGCGGGTGGATGCTAGTTTCATATATGTTTCGCGTGATGGAGACTTTGACTCATACTCTTAGCCTATCAACCCTGAACTTAGGATCATATCGATAGCTTGCATGTCACCAAGAAAAGCAGACAATAGAGTTTCAATAACCATAGACGTTGGAACCTTACACTATGGAAGACCTGCGAGGGCAGCGGTAACGCAGTCTTTGATCGAAGCTTATTAAAAAAATACAAAATGGAATCAGCGATACGACGTTGAAGTACGGATCACTAGTTCCGGAGATTTTACTAAGCAGGCCCCGTGGTTTCACCCCCATAAGTCTCGATTCCGTGGAAATATCGGGATAAAAAGTCCGTTCAGCAGTTTTTACGGGAAACAGTAACAAACGTTCATCCATTCTCACAAACTTTCGCGTTTATCATATTACTAACTGCACCCTACGATTCCATCTACATAAGTCTCGAACCTGTGGGAATATCGGGATAAAAGATTCTTCTCCAGGGCATGGTTTACCCCTGTGCCAAATTTCATTCAAATCTGTTCAGCCGTTTTAGCGTGAGAGCGTAACAAACAAACTCACTTTCACATTAATAATATTAGTTAGGATATATTAGTTGGAAGTATACATATAGATAGCCACATCTTAAACCCCAAAGATCAAAATACCAATAAACCAATATTGAGTCTGAATCTAAAACAAACAGTCGAAGCAATTACGGCTAAGTTCCGTGAGCTGAGTCTAAGTACTAATAATGTCAGAGCGTCAGAACTAAACACAATTTGTCATAGGTATGCACTTGTATAGAGACATTATTATAGGATTCTATTTGGGACGAGAATAATTTTAGTTGAGCTTAGGGTGGTTGCAAGCTCTTCAATAATACTATTGGTATAGTCTGTTTTTCTCGGTAGATCAATTTGACAGGTGCAAATGTCAAACTTCAAATTGAAAAAGAAACAAAAAGCACTTGAAATGTCAAATTTGAATAAAAAACAGACTTTAGTTAAATTGACTGGCAATTATTAATCGATAATATAGTAGTTTTTTACATCAAGAGGAATTTATATTAATTTGACTTTTGGACTTACGAAAGAAGTAAGCTCTTTTTCTTAAAGAACATTCATCGTAATTGCGTAATACATGATCAATCACAATTTGTTTCATTTTGACAGTTCAACAACATTCATTGTGTTATTTACGTTGATGAGCAGACACATTTTTGAACATATAAAGCAATGGCAATTAGCAATATCCTTCAAATTATTCAGATTGTGATTGACCGTGTGTTACGTGCTGGTAAAGACTTACATACCTTCCGAAACGAAAGATGAATGCTTAGATTGACAGAAAGGCCTTAAATTCAGATTTCTTCCATTAAAAAATGAGGTACATTTAAGTACCTACTTACTAAGGTCTATAATTTAAATCCTTGTTTCCAATTGATGTTATTATCACTTAAACAAACATCAACTTTATTTCAGTATGAATAAAGTAAAATCAGAATGACTAGTACTGTTGAAAAGTCATAAAAAATATGAAGTTGTAGCGTAAACTGAACCTTAAGTATAGGCATTACAGTTTGTTTACATGCTTGGCAAATAAATTGCGAACGCAGTTTAAGTAAGTATTTATATCTATATTTTGTGATAGTCATCATCCATATCCCTTCCAAAACCACATATTTCAAGAAATGTGGTACCATAGTACCACATTTCTTGAAATATGTGGTACCATAGTACCACATATACCACTTGAAATATGTGGTTTTGGAAAGGATATCGGTTTACTTCTCTTTAACTAGCTATAATATCAAAAAGTGTTATAAATAACACACTGTAAGACTAAAATTGCGCAGCTTGCGGCCGCCCTAACATAGAACAAACATAGGATCCTTGATATTTATTGGCATTGCCTCACATCCGCCGCTAAATTCTTATAATATACCCATTGAGGCTCTGATTCATCGATTGTGCAAGTATGACGCTGTTACTTCTTAAGGGTAGGATAGATTTTTAATTGCTGGGTATTAATTAGCTATTTGGGTACTTTATCACTACATATTATAAAACAAAGTCCTCCGCCGCGTCTGTCTGTCTGTCTGTTCGCGATAAACTCAAAATCTACTGCATCGATTTTCATGCTGTTTTCACCAATGGATAGAGTGGTTCTCGACGAAGGTTTTAGTATATAATAACCGGCATCCACGCGGGCGAAGCCGCAGGCATCAGCTAATAAGTTATAAATAATACATAACATCATAATATCACGCCCGTTTTTCCCGAAGGGATAAGCAGAGGTGATGCAGGTTTCTAAATTGCCATCCAGTATATAGCTCGTAAATTGTTACAAGAGAAGAAGGCAGCTGGACAAATTTTTGCATAAGGAGCTCTACTGTTTTTCAGTTGAAAGAAATATCTATTATATTATATATATAATATCTGAAGTATACCTACGCCACACGGGCGTTTCTCGATGACTCATGAAATTCGCTCAACAATAAAATTACCACTTAAACCTAGCCTAGCCTTAACAACCCGGTACCCACATACGAAATTCCGTCATATTTCAGTAAGCAGTAATGTCAGGTGCACCATAACGGCGGGCCAACAGTAGCACCTTACAATTTTCTCCACAATTTGATCCGTCGCACTGATTACGTCCACAGCGGTTGACGATTGTGTTATAACTGTGTTCCGCATTGAGACGGTAAAACGGTGGGTAGTCATTTTCTTTTAGACAGCTCTCTATTATTGTTGGAATGGAAGGAATGTGTTTCATGGAATTGTTGATTGGTTCTATCATGAGAGAATATACTATTTCATCCATCTGGTGCCGGGAGTTTGATACCAACTTAATGCCTGGTAACTGGACCCAATGACTCAGAATTTCGGACCCAGTCAGTGGTTTTATGTAGACGAGATCGGCAGTAAGTCATAATTATTCCACGGGATGGTGCTAGCGGCCTTGTCTATCTCCGTCTCTCTCTCACACCTGAAAAAATACGGCACCTGGGCCCGAAAATAAATGGGTAGGTTGGTCAACTGAGCTGACTTGAGGACGTGAAGTCAATACTGGACTGAGTTGAAACTGAGCTAACTTACTGTGCTGTCACATTACTGGGCTCCTATAAACCCGCCTTAACGTCATATCGGTGCCGCGAGTTCTTCTGTCGAAAGCAAAATAAACTGTTTTGAAAAACATATTTTCTTTTTGCAATACTTTTTAAAGTCTGCTGAGTACTTACGCACAGTTTCTGTGACTAAACTTACCTGCAAATTTGAAATAATACAGAAACTCTTAAATAAATAAAAAATATGCCATTTTTGCGGTGACAAAGATAACCATTGAGATAGTTATTCTATGACAACACAGACTTAAGAAGAAGAAAAACACCTATCTATGCCTGCATTATTTTCCTGTATTAATAAAAAAATTGTGGAAAAATCCAGCACAAGCAAGCATGTTAGATATGTTTGTCAATGCCTTTTCCTTCTTCGTATGAGACATTATATTGTGAATGTGAGGACTATGTGGATCATTTTTATTTTTTGCTCCTCTTTCTCAATTTTAATGATGGTCTGGCAGTTTGAGTACTTAGGTACTTTATGCGGCCTACCCAAATGTCCTTTCTTTGGTATTGTTCGTCGAGTCGTTGAGCTCCTTAAGCTTTGAGTTGATCTCCTCGGTTACTGACAAATACTTGCACTGACTGGACAGGTCCACTCAAATCTCTGTGGTGCTTTCCTCAAAAGACCATTTCAGACATTAATCTACATGGTTCTCATATGGCCTGACCAAGATTATGTCTGGACCTTAAAAGAGACTGCGACCTCTGAGTTTGTTTCGGCCTTTCTTTTCAGAGTAGTCAGATAGGAAACGCCGACCTCATCTAGCTTATTTTTTTTTAATATGACGTGTAATAGTATTTACAGAAAAAACAATTTCATTTCATTTCATTTTATATTATTTTTGTTTTATCTTACGGTCAAATACACAAATATTCCTATTCATCATATTACCTAACACACTTTCACAGTCCTGCACTCCTACGCACCCCTCTAACGGCGCGTCGCGGTCTGCTTGCGCACGCGCTGCGCTTTCGTAAGCCGATCCTGAAGATAACGCCTGCTAAAACTGCATTCACGATTTAGTTTCCTTACATGTAAACAAATATATGTTTTTGGAAAAACAACTTTAATAGTCACACATAAAGATAAGTTTGCGCTAAAACTTCGAACATTTTTATGGATTTTTCAATAGTACCCGTCATTCTGAAATTAACTTAATTTCCACAAGTATAAAGTTGGTATTCGTTTAAGTGAAAATAACATCATTTGGACAAAAACATTTGAATATACTTTAGAACACTTGCTCTTACTTTTTTCAATGCAGTTTGTATGCACTGGTTGGTACTACTGTTACAAGTTAAGCTTATAAAAAAAAAAAAAAGTGAGGTGTAGAGTATGTTTCGTAGAAAGGAAGTGTTTTTAGTAGGTAGTATAAACTTCGTTGCGGGAGTTTCATCAAAATGGGTCTTGTTTTGCTATCATTCATGAAAGTGCCTACGAAACTGCCCCATTGGTTTAGTGGTCGCCAGCGCTACTGCTGAGCATGAGGTCCTGGGTTTAATTCTCGGGTCGGGCAGTGTTTTTAGGTTTTTCCATCTGGAATTTCTCAGTAGCGACCGGAGTCTGGCTTTGGCTCGCCCTCTTTAAGTACATGGAACATAAACGTAACTGGCGAAATGTGGCTGTACCTACTACAGGTACACCCCTGCGTAGCCCTTCCTGGAATACAGGCGTGATGTTATGTGCTATGTCATGAAAGTGCCTCGAAAAAGACGAAATTCAGTCCTTCTTAAAATAATTAATTAATTTGAAAGTATCACGAAAGGATTGCATAGAATCAGCATGAACTGAACTCTGAAACGTCAGATAATATAATTGGTACCTACCAATATAGAAGGAGCTCGTGGCTAAGTAATAACAGCCGCTCGGGTAGATACATCAGGTTAAGCTACGCTTGCCGGGGTTGGTCCGTGGATGGGTGACCATTTTCACATATCGAGACTCCTCCGTGCCTCGGAAAGCACGTTAAGCCGTTGGTCCCGGCTGTCATTTGTGGATCTTTGACAGTCGTTACGAGACGTCAGAAGCACGAAAGTCTGACAACCAGTCTAACCAAGGGGTATCGTATTACCCAGTTACTGGGTTGTGGAGGTCAGATAGGCAGTCGCTCCATGTAAAATACTGGTACTCAGCTGCATCCGGTTAGACTGGAAGCCGACCCCAACATAGTTGGGAAAAGGCTAGGCTTGATGATGACCTACCAATATATTATCCGACGTCTTGGTATAAGGACAGGAGGAGATCGAGCCTAACCTGTTTTTTTCTTTCTTATATACTCACCGGTAAAACTCTTGGCTTGCATCTCACCTGATGGTAAGTGATGATCAGGCCGAAGGGAGTCGTCAACCACAGAGGGACTGGCTATCTTACCTCTAAATGCCGAAACACAACAATGCTGTTAACATTGTTGTCGCAACCACAGTCGCTCTTCCGACCAGTCGACTAGACTAGACAGCTATAGAATCTCGATTATTAAGACGTCTAATTATTTCCCTTAATTATATTATTTATCTTTAATTACAACATAATGATGATAGGCAATCGACAGGCGGTAGGCGCCATCTTAAAATACCTTCAGTAATTCTGAGATCATTATAAAAAAAACATGTAGGTATCAATAATATGCATTACCTTATCCGTTGGGATATTTCTGTATAATATAAATCTAAGTATAATTATATCTAGTAAATAAAAATCCTTGATAAAGAATGCATCGGCATTTTCCTTGTGGCAATAACTGAGAAATCATACTTACATCAGTTCGCACGCATGCGCGAACACCACACAACACACATAAATGCGCTTGCCCATATAGCACACAAACAAGCGAGTAACGTATTCATTAAACAAGAATGCGATTTACAATACATGAACAATTAACGAATACCATTTCGCAAAAGCTGATGAAAATATTTGATGGAATCACTGTGATTATAAACAAAAGAATACTATGCTCAAGGCTAGTCTAATTGGAGAAGAATTGGGTAATATTCCCATTGTTTGGAATAGTTTAATCCATACAGAATAACCCTCAGACCAATAAAAAGTATTGGTCTGAGGAATAACCATAAAGAAGTACGAGTGGTGTTCAATAAATAGTGAGAATGAGTATGACGCAATTATCTGTTATCAAATGTTATTTTATTTTTCGACGTAGTCACCTTTCAGGGTTATATACTTCGTATAACAATTTTTTCTAAAACTAAAATTCCCTTTCTAAAAAAATCTTCTTTCTGAACCCTTAAAAAATCGTGTACGGCGGTGACTACTGCGTCATCGTCTTCAAATTGCTGCTCCCTGAGATGTTCCTTTAACCGCAAAAATCGGTAAACATCACTGAAGCAAGGTCCGGTGATTATGGAGGATGTGCCATCAATTCGCAGCCAGCTTCTTGAATGGCAGCCATCGCAACTCTGGATTTGTACGCGGGGGCATTATCTTGGTGAAACAAACAAACAACAGAACACGTTCCGAAACGATGCAAACAAATGACTTCTATTTTTTTTAAACAAAAGATAATTGATTGTTTTTTTACTATCATCATAGCTAATGTCTAGGCTATGCCTGCCAGTATTTATTTTTTTTCTTTCCAAGGAGAATGTATCGCATTCTCACTATTTATTGAACACCCCTCGTACTAAGATAGATATATAAGCGTAAGCCGCAATATATTTTCCTTAGGAACTACAAGGGCATTGACCTGGAGACTTTGCTGCGCGATGCTAGCAGTATCGACTGGACGAACGTCTTGGAGAGTTCATGTATAAACGATATGGTTCACTTTTTCAACGACACAATACTCAGCTTATATGATCGTCATGCCCCTGTCCGTCGAGTCAAAGTCAAGTATGTTCCGGCCCCCTGGCTTACCCCTGCCATTAAAGATTTGATGGCATGTAGGGACAGAGCCAAAAGGAGGTTAAAACGTTGTCCTTCCGAACGCAACTTGAATGCGTTCAAGGTGCTGCGTAATCGCTGCAGTCGTATGTGTAGAGATGCAAAGAGACGCTACTTCCATAATTCTCTCGACAACCATAACTCTTCAGAAGTCTGGAAGTTTCTAAAAACTGTCGGCATTGGTAAGTCTCCAGTTGCTGCCAGTACTGACACTGACGTGTGTGCTCTTAACAAACATTTCTCACATCCCCCTGTTACGTTGGATGCACACGTCAAATCAGCAACTCTAAATAAACTTTCTTGTTTTCCAGTGCCGCAGTGTCCTTCTTTCGAGCTAAGTCCTGTAAGTGAAAGTGAGGTCAAAAAATCTATTTCTGCTATCTCCTCCTCTGCAGTTGGTAATGATAACCTTTGCTCAATAATGATTTCTCCTATCCTCCCTACATTACTTCCCATACTGACCCACATTTTTAATTTCTCCTTGTTTTCTTGTACTGTTCCTGAGGCCTGGAAACAAGCCCATATCATCCCCTTACCCAAAACTCCTTACCCGGTCTCACCGACCGATTATCGACCCATTTCCATCCTCCCTTATCTCTCGAAAGTTCTTGAACACATTGTTCATTACCAACTTTCTGCCTTTCTCTCTTCAAATGACCTTCTTAGTCCTTTTCAATCAGGTTTTCGACCTGGCCATAGCACAGTGACGGCTCTTTTAAAGGTTCCTGATGATATCCGCTGGGCTATGGACCACAAATCTCTCACCTTACTCGTACTTCTGGACTTTAGCAGTGCCTTTAATTCTGTCGATTTCGACATCCTTCTAGGGATCCTGAAATCTATCAATTTCTCTTCTTCTACTATTAGTTGGTTCGACTCCTATCTTAAAGGCCGCTCGCAGCGGGTTCGTCTCGCTGAGTCTTCTTCTGACTGGTGCTCTCTTACCGCGGGTGTGCCTCAGGGTGGCGTTCTCTCTCCTCTTCTCTTTTCTATTTTCATTAACTCTGTCACCAGAGTAATCTCTTCTCACTTCCATCTCTATGCCGACGATTTGCAACTTTATAATAATTTCCTAAGGCAGGATGCGGAAGCCGCCGTGTCTGCCATGAACAGAGACCTGGATTCTATTAGCGAGTGGTCGCGGTCCTTTGGACTGCAAATCAACCCTAAGAAATCCCAGGCCATAATTATCGGCGGCAAGTATATGCGGACTAGGCTCGATGTTGCCTCGCTGTCTCCGCTCTGTTTGAATGGAGTTCAGATAAAATACGCCACTACGGTTAAAAACCTGGGGGTGACCATGGACTCTTACTTATCGTGGACTGCCCATGTCGCTCAAGTCAGTCGCAAAGTGCACTACACGTTTCATTCGTTGAAATGCCTTCAGAGCTTCTTGCCCCTGAACACCAAAATCTCTCTTGCTCAAACTCTCATACAGCCCATCATAGACTACGCTGATTCCTGTTATTTGGATGCCACAGAGGAGCTTTTAAATAAACTGGAGCGTTTGCAAAATATCTGTATTCGTTTTGTTTTTAATCTTAAAAAGTATGATCACGTTTCTAACTTTCGCAAAATGCTCAAGTGGCTCCCTATTCGACTTCGCAGGAACTCTCGGATATTGTGTTTGCTTTTTAACGTCCTTCACAGCCCTAAAACCCCATCCTATTTGCGGGAACGCTTTTCCTACGCCCGTCCTTTTGATGCACCTTGCAGGTCGCATCTTAGACACCTCCTTAAATCCCCTCCCCACTCGACTGACTTTTACTCCTACTCCTTCACTGTGCACGCGGTTCGGTTGTGGAATTCACTTCCGCCTGACATTAGGGACTGCCAAACTGTTGCAGTATTTAAAAGAAGAGTGAAAGAACACTACCTATCCATTTCTTCATAGTTGCATAGTTATTTTAAATTATATTGTAATTGTATATTTTTAAGTGATATTTATTTTAGAAGTATGTATGTAAGTATATTCTCATAATGTATGTTTATATTTAATTTTTGAATTGTTTTTGATTTTTGTATTCTGTTTCTCTTCTACTCTTACACACGTTGTCTACATCTCTTTTATCTACTTTCCTATCGCAGGTATGCTGGAAGAGATTTCTTTAGAAATAAGCATTGCCTTTGTACGAATTTTTCTGTTCCTTTCTTCTTTTCTGTATTTATATGTGTGTGCATAAATGGTTAAATAAATAAATAAATAAATAAGATAATCCGAAAAAAAACGAACGTAAAACAAATGAACGTCACCATAAAATTAGGTATAGATGATACGGACATTGTAACCGCGATTTATTTGTTACTAGCGACTCGCTCCTGCCTCGCACGGTATTTAGGACTAGGACAAAACATTTTTATTTTATAGTATATGTAACTTTAATACTAACGTAGTATGCACATAAACCATCTGGAATAAATTCTCTAAACGATGGTGAAAACCTCATCAAATCTGTTGCGTGGTTTACCAGAACAGCGCGGACATACTTTTAGACAAACACAAAAAGCGACTAAAAATGTATAGAAGGTGATACCGCATCATCACTGTACCATTTTGATTTAGGCAAGTTATACACCAATGGATTGCCCGATAATAATATAAAGGATCTCTAAATTCTTATGACGATTTTCGCAGCACACGTTTTTCGATCATCTCTTTTCTTATGACGATGAAGTATCCTTCATTTAAAAGTATTTTCCTTTCAGGGTAAGTACTTTAGCTGGCCGTCCGATTAGGACCAGGCCCGGGTCGATGGCGCGTCGTGTTCCACGCGCGCCTCAAAGAGATGTCAGCACAATTGGCGGGGTCCGCTAGGACCGATGCCTGCCAGGATTGCGGGTTAGTCCGAAAGGGATAACGGGACCTTGGCAACAGGCAACTGAAGGAACACGGGTGGGTTTTAGTCCGTAAAAGTCTGACACGCCCTTCCGCTCCACCCAGAGCGGTAGAAGTCATTGGATGATTTACCACCCTCAAAAAAAAAAAAAGGTACTTTCCCTCCGGCACGGCGGCGATAGGACATACTGTATAACAATACCAAAGAAAATACCTCTATTTTACCAGAGAAACTAACCATTGAATAACAGTTAGTAAAGTTACGTAATTATATACAATGCGTTGTCAGTTACACTTATCTTCACGCTCTCTTAGCGTGACGGGGTGTGCAGAACTACAAACGGTAACAACACTTGAGTACCGCTAGATAGCATAATAGTACTAAATGGTTTTTATAACGAAGAGCGCTCTTGATGACGCCTATAACTTTTAGGGCTATACATTTGTAGATATGCCTAAGGTTTCATTTTAGCCGAAACAAATCATCATCTCATCATCTGCCTAGCCTTTTCCCAACTATGTTGGGGTCGGCTTCCAGTCTATTCGGATGCAGCTGCACCAGTAGCACCAGTATTTTACATGGAGCGACTGCCTATCTGACTTCCACAACCTAGTTACTGGGTAACACGATACCCTTTGGTAAGACTGGTTGTCAGACTTTCAGGCTTCTGACGACCGTTAACAACTGTCAAAGATCTACAAATGACAGCCGGGACCAACGGCTTAACGTGCGTTCCGAGGCACGGAGGGGTCTTGGTATATAAAGATGGTCACCCATCCACGGACCAACCGCGACAAGCGTAGCTTAACCTGATTGATCGACCCGTGCGGCTGTTATTTCTTAGGCACAAGCCCTGTAGCAGATATCCCTGCTGAAAATGGGTTTTCAAGAGACAGACGAACTGGAGATTGCCCCGTGTCCTGATCAAAGATATAGGTCCTACGACTACGCGATCGATTCTTATGTCAGTCATTTGTTGGGAAGGCCCCAATGACTACACAGCCTCTTTGGAAGGCGTCCTCTGCCGACACGGCCTCTCTAACATGCTTTTTTCCGCCAGGAAATAAAACTGTGAATTCTCCAGGTGATGATTTATTCTTTGTCGGGAACCGCACGATTTTTTCATCTGATAGTGTTGAATTGAGGATATGGTTTTCATTAATGTGGCAGTGAAAATTCTGTTTGATAAGTTTTCAGGAATTTAATCCTGGGATGAACTTCCCAACTGATTTGGATAAATACCTGGAAGAGGACGAGAGTATTTTTATTTCCGAAAAATCTAAACTTGACTCACAGCTTGGCTGCAGAAACAGCTAGTTATAAATAAACCGCTATCATAACAGCGTTTCATACGACGCCATTAAAAATTATGATTTAAAAAATATAACATTATGCGAGATCGCCTCAGTTCTCACAAAGTTTAATTGTTATAAAAACATTTAAAAAGCATAATTTACTTTAATTTAGTATTAAAACTCCTGTTTCATGACACGCTGCGCGCGCGCACTTCGTTTTAAGACTTTATTTAATCTTGCTATAAATGTGGATCGTCACATTAACAGCCCTTTATAGTTCCTTTACTTGCCTTATAAGGAATAAATGTTCCAGATAGTCTTTCTGAGAAAGCATGCCCTTTACATACAAACATACGCAAGTCGTCGAGGCTCTTGGCTGACTTCTACAATATATTTTGTACTAAGATATTACCACAGTTTCTGCACGTCTCTTCGTGGGTAATGGCTATTTTTGTTCCTAACCCCATTAAAAATGCAAAAAATTAAATAAAAATGTTTTCAGACTTATTACTAGTTTTCAGATCAAACGCTACTTAGGTACAGTCTAACAAGCTATTTGGTATACAGGCAGATAACTTGCAACTACTTTAAATATTTTTGAGAATGTTTTAAGTGGTCAGCAATCCTTTTACGTCACTCTCCTAAGCCATAAGCTCAAAAAGTTAAATTACACGCACAATCAAAACGAATTTTGTCAGTGTAGCGGAAAATTAAGATATTTTGCCTGTAGGTATACGAAATAGCTTGTTCGACTGTACCTACTTCATGAACTCCCCATTAGAGACCCAGAGGAAGATTTTTCAGTAATCCTTTCTTGGTGAACCCCAAAAAAAAAAAAAAAAACTAAGCCTACCGCTGTCCACTGCTGGACATAGGCCTCTCCCAGGCTGCCACAACACCCTGTCCTTTGCCTTCCGCATCCAGTCTTTTCCAGCCAAGTCCGTCCGTCCATCAAGCTTGTGGGTGTCCAACACTACGCTTGCGGATACCGCGGTCACATCTCTACTGATATCCTCTAAATTACTATTCCCAAATTATGACATCCATCTGCAAAGTTTTAAGTGAGTGATAGACGTGCGTACTTTAAGTAGGCGGTCTTTAAGCTCGCGACCTTACTCGGCTCGCCGTCGGTGACACACGTGAAGCTTGCTCAAAATTTCATTGTCAAATTGGCTCGCAACTCGCGGCTCGCGGCGATGACAGACGGGCGAGTAAGCTCGCCGAGCCATAAGTACGCGTACTTGCTCGCACGTCTATCACCCCTTTTAAATCATTAAGACGATCAGTGTTTTTAACATAATTAATAATCATAATTAAACAAATACCATCTTTTGTTTTACCTAAACTGGAAAGAAAACACAAACATAAATAATAATCTTCCAATTTATTGTTTTATTTAGTCACAGGGCAATTAATCGTAAAGCAGCTGTTTCCATTAAATTGAAACAAAAAGTCCAATTAAAGGTACAAAAGTGAATGAGTGAATGATGCTCGAGCAAAATCATGCATCTGTTTTAACCCTTTCTCTTTAGCACGGGAGGGTTAACGGGTCGATAATGACCCAATTACAGATGGACTTTTGCCATATGACGAACAATAGAACTAAATTAACTTTTTTTCGATTATATGTTTCGCCTTAACTTAATAGATTTTGTACTGGAAGTGACAATTTTTTACATGACCAAGTTTAAAAAAATTATATGAAAACAAAATGGTCTACTTTACTCTGATGTTTGAATAACAAATACAGTGATATAGGGGGTTATTTTTAAACGTTGCTTAAAGTTAAGTAATGATTAGCGACTGTTTATCCATACATAACATACATTTTTGACGTTTGAACGTCACTTAACTTTAAGCAACGTTTATAAATAAACCCCTAAGAATCTAAATAAAGGGGAAAGTGATACCAACTGGATAGGGATGGAATATGCACTAACCACGAACTAGATATATATATTATATATTTTTTCTCTTTGTTCCTCTCAATTAGAGCACCTGCCATCTAATCTCTTCACCACCCTTGGTTGACTGGTAGAGAATGCATCAGGCATTAAGTCCGCCTTTGTACCTTTTTTTGTGCGAAAAGTTTAAATAAATAAATAAATAAACTAGATTAGAAATTACAATACCACTAGAAAGGAAAACAACAACTATTCACAAGATTTCGAAGCTATGTTAGACAATAATTGGCCAAAATGGAAAAGGAAGTGTTGCAGCCTCTACGATGTAAAAATACAAATATAGAATAATTTGTTTTACGAAGACCTAATACCGTCCATCTTCCGTAATCTTTACACATTCAGTCAGACTTGATATTTATATTAAAAAAAAAATATTATGTATAGGTAGGTGCGCAAAAATTCACCTCGATTTTAGCCTAGATCTCAAGATGAGCAATAGTTTTACGCAACAACCACTTACATCACAGATCTAAGATTCACGATCATAAAAATGTCGTGCATATTGCGAGAGCCTTCAACTCTCATCCTTTCCAAATTATAACAGTCTGTGATTGTGAAAACAGGGCCGAGAAACAAGCTCTATTTTAAGATAATCATAATCAGCCCTTTATTTTATAATACTCTAGAATCGTTTTTCAGGACCAATAACCTGGTTTCTTTAAACTTTAAAATTATAGTTTTTTTTAAGATTTTAAGCCGATATACATACCTAAGTACAACATCGAAATCTTACACAAATATCTTTAGGTCACACATAAATATATCTATTCTGTATTAGTTTACAAAAGATTTACAAAGATTTCAATAATAATAAAACCCGCAAAAATCGAATATATCTAACTCTAAAAACACAGGCCACATCCAGCACATCTATAGCTAATCAATTGACACCAAAGGGCGATAGGAAGTGCCCGTCGGAAATCGGAACCAGGGGGTGCGGTAACAAGCACACGTGCATGCGCAAGCGCAAGTACCGCGCACCAATCTGGCGCATTGTATATTATAATGCGAGGGTACTTTGGAAAGGGTGGAGGAAAGAAAAAAATGTTGTAATGAGTGATTATGGAGCTGTTTTATTTGTTATTGAAGTCACGTGTTGTCAATAGGATTTTGGTTATTGTAAAGCAGAATTGTTGAAGAGAGCTTGTTTATTGTTATGTATTAGCAATAATGTGGAAGTGTAGGGAGAAAACAAATAATGTTTATTTAATTATTTACTAGCTGTTGCCCGCGACTTCGTCTGCGACCCAAGATCAAAAGTATTCTATGTCCTACTTCAGGTCGTGTCAAATATCATCCAAATCCGTTCAGCCATTTCACAGTGAAAGCGTAAAATCTCATTGTCGCATTTATAACACATATTAGGTCATCCTAACTATATATCCTAAGATATATAGTTAGGATGACCTAATGAGTTACTACATATAGTTAGCTATTAGAGTGAGTAAAGTCGATTACATTTCCGTCCAAAATATTTTTGGACTTGATCCCGTGCTTTTACGAGTAAGACATAGCTCACTATGATACGATACGTACGATAGCTCATTAACCTTTTCCAATGTTTGGCATTTTCCATAATAATTGATGTAGCCTCAATAGTTATTAATTTAGTCGGAAAGCATGATAGACTTGCTTTACTGACTTACTTAATAATCCCTAAAAAACTCCTTGACTTCCAAAATCTTCATACGAAATAAATTGCCAACTCGCCAAGACGTACAAAAAAAATCTTCAAACGTACGGTTTCCCACAGATACCATCTTCCTTTACCAACTTTCTTGAAGTTTCGAACACATTTTTGTTCATAAAACGCACATAATCTAGTATCTACTCGATATACTGACAAGATTGCATCGGAACCGTCAAAATGTTTTGTAGCAACAACATTTTATCTACAATCTCCTGCATACTTACTTAATAGAGGAAATCGCCAATTGCATGAAACAATGCTCCGTGGTCTACCCTGATCGTTTCTGCTCCAACATTGGCTATACTCTCCATTACGCTCTTACTTATGCCACTGCTTTCAAGAGGGAGAAAGATGGGAGATGTTGGAAGCCAATGTTGGTGTTATATGTTGGCGATTCTCGAAGATCGTTGTCTTTAGTGTACCGTCTACTATTTTGTCGTTATTTAATGAATGTAAAAACAATGTTGCTGTACAGAGAAATTGTTTCTGTTTGAATACGTTGAAATGATACTAAATGCTTGATAAATTGGTGGGATTTTGCTTGGGAGTCAGTTGAATTTCTCAGTGGTATAAACTGGCTATGATTTCTTAGATAAACCTAGATTAAAATGTTGTCGATATTTCTTTTAGTAAACTTTATTTTGCAAAAATTTGCATTTTCAGAAATTCCTAGTTTGACTCCCCATCACGTTCGTTTGAAAAGAGACATTTATAATTATGACCATTTCCTTAATAAGCGGGTAAGTGGATCTCTAGTGACCGCACCAAAGTTCTAAAACAGATATAATAAAAGCGACACAAGTTATTACAAGCTGATGACCATAAAGAAAAACCAGCCAGCATCTTTTTTCAAACAATTTTTCGCAAGCATCATTTGACACAAACACCAAGATGGCCGACTGGCGCGGTCTTTTGAAATAATACAATAATTGCGCATTATTAAGTCAATGAGGAGTCGATTAGATCGCTATATTTATACCTCGTGTTTATGCTCGCATCGTCAACTTGGTAGGGTTAGCATTTGACAGGTTAGACGGATGTAAATGGGTGTTTGACATTGAACTACGTGGTTTTGCAATGTATATGTGGTCTTTGGCAAAGAGTTGGCTAACGTGTCCTGATTTTTGCGCTCTGTACTAAATCATATAAACGATTTATTTATTTATTTAAACTTTTCGCACTAAAAAATGGTACAAAGGCGGACTTAATGCCTGAGGCATTCTCTACCAGTCAACCAAGGGTGGTGAAGAGATTAGATGGCCGGTGCTCTAATTGAGAGGAACAAAGAGAAAAAAGAAATATATATATATCGTATTGCATTATAGATAAAACAGGTTTACAGTACATACATAAGCTATAAACTTATGATACATATACTTACAGAGTTTTAAAGCCGCCCATGGGCCTCTGACTTGGCTTCACATGCCATCGAGAAATATCCCTCCCCTCTATCTCTATCTTTGCTCTTTGTAGCAGGCGGATAACATTAAATAGGTACATTGCGAATTTTGGTGATCGCAAGGATAATATAATGTCAGTGATATTTTTCTATTGTTATAGATCATACGGCTACCAAGTTTCCCCACGTCATTTTCTTTCTTCGGGAAAATCTTTGTACTTATCCCTTTAAAACTTTACGAAAGATCTAATAGGCATTAAGAAACACATACTCTTGTATTTTATGTTAGCCTAGTAGCCAGAAATCAAATGAAGATGAGTAAGTAATAAATAATTGTCCAAAGTAACATTTTGATAACCCTACAGTTGCTATTCATTGTTAGTTATCTCATTGAATATCTAATTTTTTCGCTGACATTGAGTGTTGCCATATGTTTCTTTGTGTCAATGCACAGTTTTGCAACTGTTCCTTACATTATCTGTTACGTAAAATTAGCTGCACATCTCAACGATCTCTCTTCTACATTGTACGTTTATAAGGAGTGTCTGTAGAACGTTCAAATGGTTTGGTAATTAAATAATGTTTCTCTGATTGGAGCCAAAACTGGCTGTTGCATAATCAGCCTATAATGTTCCCACTGCTGGGACACAGGCCTCCTCTCAGTGAGTTAGTGGCCGTTATCCACCACACAGGCTCAGTGCGGGTTGGTAGATGTCACATGCCGTGCAAAAATGCAAAGACAGTTAGAGACAAAACTGGCTGTTGGCCCAAACTAAAATTCAACAGTTTGTCATACTGCTTATTGCTTACTTATTACAACTACTAATTGGTGGAAATCAGAAAATCAAAGAAGATTGAGATATAAAAAAAATAAACAAGTCGCAGACAATTTTGCAGGTCGATCGATTAGTTACAAGCCAAGCATCAAGTGATTTTCAGACATCAAATACCTTAACAGCAACAATATACACCATCTTATTATCTAATACCTAAACCAAAACATTAACATGATCTATAAATAAAATATCTAACCGACAAACAAATTCAATACGGCCGCCATCTTTGTTTATCATAGTGACGTCACTAAACAATTGACTGCAGTGTCAACAAACATTCGTCGATGACAATAAGATGACAACTCCATTGAATAAACGATTGAGTTGTTTATTTTTATTATGTTTTCAGTTTAGGTTGGGAAGTAAACAAAGGTGTTATGCGATCTAAATCGGAATATGGGTCACTGGCGATAAAGTGACGTTTGCTGTCAAAGTAACTTAGAACGATCCAGTTCAAAGCGAATCATTTTCTTTTTGATTGCGATATTTGTTTAAGTTAGCAGAATAAGTTTAAAACAAGATAAGTTAAATCATAAGAGTTGGAAGGTTTGGTCGTGAAGTTGATACAGAATAGTTATATTATTTTGTACAGTGATTTTGGTCCATGAAAAGCCCCACGACCCAAATAGAGGCACGATGAGTCAAAGCAAATGAGTTTTACCAAAAATATCCAGTCAAACAGATTCGCAAACTTTTGCGTTCAGTTTCCGAGTGAGTCACGTGATTGACATTCTTTTGAATGTCAATCACGAGAATGCGTTTCTCTCATGCACCTAAAAACTAAAGCTATTGATCATGAGCTCATTACGAGCGAAATCTTAGGAAAATACCATAATTGACCTTCTTTGCCTCAATCAGATTTAGGTAACAGTTTCTTAATTCAATCTCATGTGGTTTAAATAAGCCTCTAAGACTGGGGTCTTAGAGGTGGGACTGACTGTCCAAGGTGCAGTCGGCCCACCGACTGCACCTTGGACAGTCAGTCCCACTACCACCATTGAAGAAAAACTGGTTTATATTTTTAATATGGCATGAGCTATAGCAGTTGAGATGAGAATGCTAAAAAGGGATGTGTGGTGTTACGCGAATAATAAATGAATAAGTACTTAAGAAGTCCGAAAGTACTGTGACTAAAAACTTGTATGGAAACCGGTTGTCATGGCAGGACATGTGATGCGGAAGAATGAGGAAAATGTCGTGAGGAAAGTTTTGAGCATGAATGTGGATGGCTATAAGAGTAGGGGAAGACCAAAGAAACGATGGATGAACTGTGTGAAAGATGATATGGCTAGAAAGGGGGTGACTACCGAGATGACGACCAATAGAGAAGTATGGAAGAAAAAGACATCTTGCGCTGAACACAAATAAATTGGAATAAGGGCAGGAGATTGAGGATGACGGCATGAGCTATCCTCATATAGTTAGTGCTCATACACGAGACCAAAAATAAGTTCAATCTTGTTAAAAACGAAATGGTTAAAAACCGGCCAAGTGCGTGTCGAACCACGCAAAATAAAGGGTGCCGTAGTTGGGATTTTATCAAACAAACTTAATATCGTTAAAAAAAAAAAAGTTCGCACTTTAAGTGTAACCCTAAAAAAATGATTTTTTACCACTTTGTTGGCGTGATTTATATGTATACTCATACCAAATTACAGCTTTCTAGTACCAACAGTCTCTGAGCTAGGCCGCGGACAAACAGACGGACATGGCGAAACTAGAAGGGTTCCTTGTTGACTACGGAACCCTAACAACACACCTGGTGAACTACCTATAGGTAACCTCGTTAACTTTTACGACAGTCCCAATAAAAGTTTACAAACCTACATATCGATACTATATTATGATTCGCACCTTTCATCGCTATTAGTTGGATCGTTCCGGCAACACTTTTAGATTTATTACCCGATTTAAAAGGGAAAGGAAGAGTTATGAGTTAAACTGTTTGTGTGTATGATGCCTTCGGAAGGTGAGATTGAGTGAGATTTTGACGGATGAAGTGTGATGATATGTATTCGTGATTTGGGTTTTCATCATCTTTAATAAGTAGTTGATCAGCAATTTCTGAAGATTATCCTTTCCGTAGACTTATAAGTAACTACTGCCAAAATTATTTAAAAAAAAAATCTAGCTGGTATGTGGCAATTACGATCGAAACACCTTAGTCCTTGTTTGGAATAAAACAAAGATAGAGTAAAATATAGATTTCACTTTTTATAAAAATGGAGAAAAAACCAATGTTCGTTACGCTTGGTAATTTTACACAAGTGAAGAGACAAGACGTGTGTTGCCATACATAAATAACATTTTCTTCTATGACGTGTGTTGCCACGCGTCATAAACATTTTAATATTTTTATATTCATATTGTATTGAACAGTCCTCATTTAAATTGAATCTTCATTTGCCTCATCATTTGCTTTGATATCTTTCTATAAAATTGTAGTTCTCTGCTTTTATCGTTCGTTTTTTTCTTCATTAACTTGGAGTTTGAGGGAAAAAAATAAAGAAAGACAAATAAAATAGAATAGAATACTCTTTATTATTTACACCATAAAAAATACAGATATAAATGTAGAAATTTAACATAGGGTGACACAATGGGCGGTCTTAGGTATCGCTAAAAACGAACTTTTACAGACAACCTTTGGATGGATTAAAGCGACAAATATCACGTAGATAAAGCATAGCTAGCATGCGATCATTCTAGCTCGGATAGGTATCTATCACCAGTCTTGAAGCCTATGCACTATTTAGAGAGAGAGAGAAGTTTAATAGAGAGTTTTCCTGCTCGATACAGATGATTTTAGGATCAGTAGAATCCCGTATCCTGTAAACCCCACGTTTCAGATTCTTTGACACACAAATCCTTCCGCTTTATTCAAATACCTGTACATATACTTAGCATACTTTATGTACATAAGTAGGTATATATTTATATGTTGTTTTACGTGTATGTAGTCATATATGCGTCACCGTCTCTCGATCGTGGGACCGCTTGAGACGTGACTACCGACTGCGTTAGGTAACCTTGCGTCTATGTAGGTGATAACTGGGTTTTTTTTTGCTAGGAAAATATAGAATTGTAGGCGTAGGCTTTTGAAGTAAAATGGTAATGAAGTAAAATATTTGAAATGCTTTTTCAATTGGCTGAAGTTATCCTTCTGTTATTTTTTAACTGACGATTATCCTTCAGTTATTTTTCATCCATTGATACCGTGGACTGATATATTTTTTTTTTTTGAGTTTGGGAAGTCATCAAATGACTTCTCTCGCTCTGGGCGGAGCGAGAGGGCGTGTCAGACTTTTTCTGACTAAAACCCACCCGTGTTGCTTCAGTTGCCTGTTGCCAAGGGTCCCGGTATCCCTTTCGGACTATCCCGCAACCCTGGTAGAACCGTGGACTGATCTAAGAAATGATTTTACTGAAGTAAACCAACACCTAGAGAAAAACCTTGGCTTGATGTAGTTAAACTAAACTAACCAAAGTCATTAGTAATGAAGTCACTCAGGCAAGATATCTGACTTAGGATAGGCCTATGTCCAGCAGTGAACTGATGAAGATGAATTGTTGGGCAAGATGAAAATAATATACTTAGGTAAGACAGATTCAAACTTGCACAGGCAAACAAGTTTAAGCACAAGACAGCTAAAACCACTTTTCTATACCACATACACCTGAAAACTAAAAATAATACACTTCAAAAAAGACCACTACACTTATCTAGCTGAACGCATCGAAAAAATATTGCTTAAACAATTTAGATAAATCAGCAATCGGAAGCCCTTACCCGCACGTGCCAAAACTGCAGTTTTCGAGTAAATCCCTAACAAAACGAACATACAGATAGTCAAGTGGCACTCCCCCTATCTACCTCTCTATCACGTTTGAGAGCACCCTGTATTATTTTTGAGCACCCTGTATATTTTTAAAGGTACTCCGCCGAACTCAAGTGATTTTAACAGGGTAACGAGTTCGAGTCCGTTTCTAGTAGTTTTTACTCAGGAAGAGACTTTAAGTACCGTCGGGTGTCGATTGGTACTTTATTTGAGTTGGTACTTTGAAGTCGTGTCTGGTCTGAGGTGGTTAATAGTTAGTTAGAGGACTATTAAGTTTTTAAGGGTTGCTGAAAATTCAAGATTAAATTTTTTGCAACCCTTAACTTACCTCTAACTACGTAAAAATTGACAAATGAAATGAGAAAATCGCACTTTATACAACTTCTCTTTGAAGAAAATCAAGGTTTTTTTTATATTAGCCGTTTTCTTCTAATTATGACAAACTAACTATTGCCCGCGACTTCGTCTGCCATCCTGGACGAAAAGTATGCTATGTCCTCCTCCGGGTCATGGTTCACCCATGTGCCAAATTTTCATCCAAATCCGTTCAGCCGTTTTAGCGTGAAAGCACAACAAACAAATAAACTCACTTTCGCATTTAAAATACTTGCTTCCGCCCGCGGCTTCGCCCGCGTGGTTTGTCGATAAAAAGTAGCTCCCTGCCAAATTTTATCGAATTCTGTTCGACTGAGACGTGAAAAGGTAACATACAGACGGACAGACTTACTTTCGAATTTATAATATTACTAGCTTCCGCCCGCGGCTTCGCCAGCGTGGTATGTCAATAAAAAGTAGTCATCTTCCCCAGGATGCCATATAACTCCTTGCCAAATTTTGTCGAAATCCGTTCAGTGGTTTAGGCGTGAAAAGGTAACATAGAGACAGACAGAGTTTCTTTCGAATTTATAATAGTATGTACTTTATAAAGCAGTTTATACGAAAGTATCGTACCTAGACGTTAGTGACGTCAATGCAATCAAATGAATGTCAAACTGTCAACCCATGCTTCTAATGTGGTGTCTTTAAACTTAGCTTAGGTACTTAGGTTAAACCAAGTGTGACTCACGATGATTTACCGTTAAACCTAGTGTTACTTTTGTCTAGACTTTCAGCCTAAATTGCCAGTACTAAAAAAACTAGGTATAATATAATGGTCACTTCTTTTATTCAAAGGTTTGTTATAAAGTTTTTTATGTCTTAGACCTAACGAAGTTAAAAATATTTATATCAACGTTCTTCCATCCTGTAACTCCTCTTGAAACTTAGAAGTAAATCCTTATTACTTTATCTCTTCCTGTACAATTCCATTTCCAAAGCGAAACGAACTCAATCAATCTGCCAAGCCTTTTCCCAACTATATTGGGGTCGGCTTCCAGTCTAACTGGTTGCAGCTGAATACCAGTATTTTACATGGAGCGACTGCCTACCTGACCTCCACAACCCAGTAACTGGATAATACGATACCCCTTGGTAAGACTGGTTGTCATACTTTCGGACTTTTGATGACCCCTAACGACTGTCAAATATCCACGAATGTCAGCCGAGGCCAACGGCTTAACGTGTTTTCCGAGCCACGGAGGAGTCTCGGTATGTAAAGATGGTCACCCATCCACGGACCAACCCCGGCAAGCGTAGCTTAACCTGATGGAACGACCCGTGTGAAACGAACGAAGAACTCTAAATCCCAATTACTTACAACAACTACAAAATTCATAAAACAGTGCTAAAATATCTCAAACAGTTGTACAAATTATAAATCACCTGTATTTCTCATCATAATGAATCCAACATCCCGTTGTAACAGCTATCAAGGACCTGGCATCACACCGCATTGTTTCCATCTCATCGGACTATCATAATGATAATTGCAATATAAATCACTCGCATTAAAACCAAGGTTATCCGGTGTGCAGGGCTGTCAGAATATGTAATGGAGACCGTTTGTTTCTTGACGCCATTTAAGGGCTTTAAATCACTTGACAAGAATGCTTGAAAAAGCCCTATGTTATAGATTGGATTATGCTGAGACGGTTAACCTGAGCCTCTAGACAAAGTGACATTCTATCAGCGATAACTATGATGGAAAAGGCAAAAATATATAGGACTGACATAAGCTATCAAAAAACTTATGTAAATCCTTTTGAAAGTCGTTGTAGAAATACGAAACGCTTTCGAAGCGATTTTCACTTGTCTAGAATGGCTTAATTTCGAACGAATCTGTCTTTTTTTCTTATTTGGTGAGGACGTTAATCTGGTCCTGCGTAGCTTGAGCCGCGTCGCGTAAAAGGTATCTTCAACTTGAACTTCTTGTAAGTATCAAGTTTTTGTTCGGTGAACCTGAACGCTTGGTCGCGCCGATAAAAGACGCTTTCCGGTTTTCCGATCAAAAAGTGACATATGAACGCGACCGATCGCTTTTAAAGCGCGCCGTGCGCAGCCTGAAGCGCTTACTTCTTAATAAAATATATTATTTTCATTAAATTATGTCCTACAAACCGTACCAACTAATGTTGTTTGTCTATATTGACAATTATTTTTTTATTTCTCTGTTTTACCTTTTGAGGACCCAGCTTCTACAATTACTTTAGTCCTTAGGTCTTGTCAGTCATCCCTTTAATAATGATCGTTTAAATGCCCTCCAAATAAGGCCATATAAAAGTAATACATAGTTAACTCCGTGTCACCCCTAAACCCAACAGATAAACACAGTAAAGTCTTTATTGTGCGTAAATGCACAATTTGCATATTTAATCCAGCATGTGATGAGACTGGCTAGTATCCTTAGTGCAACAAATTGTGAAGCTGACACACTGGGCTAATTATTGCATCATTCTAGCCTGTTTCACTAGGCTATGGTTGGTGAAGTGACAATGGTGAATACATATTGCTAAGGTTAGTAATTTGAGGTGACGTTTGATGTGATTGGTGGTCAAGGTGAGAGGGCAAGGTCGGTTTGACTCTTTGAGAACTGTTAGAAGATTATATTGTTGTTGAATCGTCTGACAGATAACTAGTTATTCTTATTACTGAAGTCTTTGCCGTAAGTTTTCTATCAACTTGTGACTTTCTTCTTCCTTTGAGGACGTATCCTCTATAATTGCTCTGTTATTTCCTTAGCTAATGTCATGTCATATTGGGTTGACATAGGATAGTCCTTTTCTAACCGACGGTTCCTGAAAACGTGATCAATACTCTGATCAAACAATCTGTCAAGCAAGTAATCTAATATTTAGCACTTGTCTATTCTACTTTGTAACTCATCACCAATATCTCAAAATTCACCATCCCAACACACAAAAACCGTGTAAATTTAAAAAAGAGAACAAAGCTACATTCTAAGTAATGTCGGTATTAAAATATATAAATATTTTTAACCTCAGCCAGCTCGCACTGTGTCGAATCGCCATTACTATGTCTAATTTGAAATAGGTATGCGAATAACCTATGGACCTCAGATACCTCAGATCTTGACGTGTTTTATACATTTGGCTTTTGAATTCTGTCCTTGATAATGCAAAAAGTAAGGAATGTAGCTCTGTTTCTCGTGTGGGAATATATAAAGATGTTTCGGAAAAAGTTGGGCAGAATATAGCAAAAAGGTAAAGTTATGTATTAGTTGAAATAATTGCTAAAATGGCAATAAATGTTGTAATAAAATCACACTTCTTGCAAATGCCAAATACGATGTCGAAATAGACAGAAATATATTACTTAATGAATCATCAGTTCCACATGACGTACCCATTATAAACAAGGTAAATAGTCCCATAATATTCACTCGCAATTTAATCTACAAATTAATCAAAAGAGCCAAAATCACAATTAGTAATTCCACTTCTCCACGACTTGCTACCATGACCCGCACATGAAGACATTAACCCTTATTAAGTATGCTGCCAACGTCATGACAATTACCATACTAAACTACCATAGATCCATGCGAAAACATATATATTTTAGGCAAAATACATGAGAAATACTGTTTCTCACTTCTTGTCACGTAATCCTAAGGTTGAGGAACGCGGAATTGGTGGACACAACGATACTCAGAAACAGTGTGGAATAATTTCCAAAAAATTATGTATGCGGCTTACTATGCCAGTGGTTACCGTTGGGTAAGTGGTATCTCATGTGCAGACTCTGTCTAGCAAGTCTGTAGGCGAGTTTCCTTAATGTAACCAGTTCAATAAGAGATAAGATAGTCTTTAATTTTTTTTAGTTTGGATTTTACTTCAATCAATTTTTTTTTGTCTATCTTACATCTCCAAATCCGTATGCTAATGCAAAGATTACGGAAAATGACATCAGTTATCAAAATGTCATTGTAACCCTGAACCAGGCATAAACTGTAGACATAACGTAAAGGTTTTCATTCAAAATATGATTATCTCTTGTTCGTGACAACAGCGATTACTCAAGACAGACATCATTCCTCAAATCATCAAAAATCATTGATCTGTCTGTCCGTCAGTACTATAAAAAATGTTCCAATAAGAAACATTGCATAATACGATATCAATTTACACTAATCTTAGATCAAGGTTCGATGACGTCATCACACTATGTATAGAGTTGAGTTCGAATCAAGCCGTGAAACACGTGAAAAAAATATATATAGCAAATATAAAAATAAAGTATAATTGTTTACGTTTGTACATCGAAGATCTCAAGAAAAGCTGACTCATTCGCCTTAACAATGTCAACGTCTCGGTTATTGACAATAAGCACTCACGTAAAAGGAGAAGAGTGCTCGAAAATCAACAAACACTAAACAAAACGCTCTCAGAATATCATAAACAAAATAATTGATACGAAGAATGAGGATGCCCGAAACATTTCTACTGAGGATACCGAGCATCCATTTATTTTAAACACAGTTATCATCTAGTATACTTCATTCAACACGAACCTACCTACACAAATACACGTACCTGGCACAATTAATATGTTCACTGCTTATATCTCCACTATAAAACAAAATTTTACCGCTACTTAACTTAAACAACTCTTAAACAACAGAGAGAGGACTTAAAATCCTTCACCGACGACTCCAAATACGAATTTCAAATTGTTCTCTTGTGGCCAGCTTCTTCGGACACACTCCCACGCAACTTTAAACTTTAAATCCTAAACAATTGAACCGATTTTCCTTCGAGAGGTAGCCAATGTAGATCTTGGTGATGTTAATCTAAAATCGACTGTAGGTGAGGAGGGAAAGGCTGATAATGCAATGGATGAAGGAGTAAGTTTTAATAATAACCCGTTTGTAGCCGCCGTGGGAACGAAGTCGGATATGCGATGTATAATCGTCTGTCGGAACAGAGTGGATGCAATAGTCCAATTTTGCAGCCTTTTACTTAGATTACGTTTGCGGCGGGTTTGAAAATAAAAACTTGTTTGTGCATCGGATGTCTCAAGATTTCGGTTAGTTTTAGAAAATAGTAGTTTCCATCTTTGTCGTTTAAAAGGAAATGCGGGTTGCAAGTGAAACTACTGACTATTCAGAAAGTGTGATTAAATGAGAGACATTTTACTCACACACGCAGAATCTGACTCAAACAAACTTGAACTGTTTGCTTTAACTGGGACCAAGGTGTTTGTAAAATAGAGATATCAAGGTTTCGTTTTGAGTTCTATTCAACCCAGAATTGACAAAACCGTAACGTGATCTATAATCAACTTTACAGCCTCAGGAAAGCAGAAAGAATGTAACATTTTTGTGTTATTGGTTACCATCAATTTGATCTTTAGCTACACGAATTAAAATTCCAACGAGCCTTTGTTGCTCACAGCGATCTGTCATGAGCAATTTAAAATCAACATTACCTTCATCCTTGGAAGCATTCGGATGATCACTATTAATCATAGACCTGTTTTACTAAGTTGGTGTATTGTGTTAAGTACATTTTTTGTCATGAAAAACATTGTTTGATGGATTAATATATTATTTGTAATCCATTGCGGAAATCCTTTTTTACGAAGGTCTAGGTATAATGTTGAAAACAAAATCAATTACCGTCAAGTCATGACCGCACCTTTTGTTTACATTTTAATGGTATTTATTCTCATCATAAGGTTTAATTATATGTTCGATTTTGACTTTCAGTTTCGTATGTGTTTCATTTCTGTTCTAGTTTAAGTTCTTCGTAAAAAATGATAATGAACTCTGTGTTACAAAACTGTTAATCTTCTTATGCCTTATTATATTTTTTTCTTTTTGAGTTTCTGTTTACATTTTTACAAATAATAACAATATTTACCCGTAACTAACAGCAATAATATTAATTAAATCTGTTCCTTCATTACCTTCGGTATCTCTTTACGGCATTGCTTCAAGGCTCTAAGCATTTACTTTGTCAGAAATGAAATCCGAGAATGCGTTTCTATCTTTGTCGTCTGATATAATCAGAAGGTCCCTAGATTTGGTTACAAAATATACGTTAATAAACCCACCCACACACAGCTACTGAGATTTAGGAATGAATTTACTTTAGTATAATTTGATTTATGATCATTTATTGGATATACTTACTTTTGGATATCACCATAATCATGATCAGTATCACTGATGATTTCATTGAAGCTGCAATTAGTATCAACAATTAAACCTCATAAAAGTTTAAATATTTCTTTGTTTTTACCATAACCCCTTTCCTTTATAGTCTTTCACGATTTCAGATAATAATCAGTTGACTCATCTCATGATTTATTATGACCTAAATAAACCTCATCTTCAAAAAAAATTATAGAAATATATATATGCATATTATATACATCCTTATAGACTTCATCTTTTTCCTTTACATATTTGGATATACAGAGGCGTGGTAGTATATATACATTCAAGGTTACTGAATCTTTATCCTTAACAAAAAAAATAACGCATTTGATTTAAAAATCTTTATTTCTTTATCTTAATCCGAAGATAAATTGTACTTCAAAAGCTCAAAGCTCGCTTTAAAACAAAAACTGTCCAGTCTAAAGTATCACATTCTTATGCACAAAGTGTGTTTGTCTTAGCTCGACAAAAAAGGCTCACGTGGAGACGACTCTATTAAATCTCACACATAACAGCCAAGTAACACCACATTCGTATGTAAACAGGTGCTTAACTGCTCTAAGTTTACTGACATCCGTAATAATACCAATAAATATATATATGATAACACTCGTTTGTATTTCACAACCATTACCCTTTTTGTTCACCACATCATCGTCAAACTCCCTACAAAAGCAGCAATGGCTACTGTCTCCTTCGACAAAGTCGATGCATTCTAAATCTAAGTTAGTGTGAATACCGTAGGCTGTGTTTTGCGCGTGTGTGAGTGTAACTTGCGCAAGCGCAAGAGACGAGACGAGGCTGAGTCACCGAAGCGTCTATTAGGGTTGGCGCACACTCGGTCGATAAGTACTTAATGATATAGTTTGGATAATCTTTTTTGCTTATGTCTAGTGGCCTAAAGAGGGCTAAACCGGTTTCTATGTGCTCTCGTTAACTAATAATAATTCTATTATTCAGACAGATAATGCTTAGATAATAATATCTTAATCTAATCTTTCATTATTGCATTTATTTTTTTTATTTTGTTTTGTTAATGTTACTGATGAGTAACATTTTAATGACATCGAGTTTTTTGGAGTGAAAATTTCTTTCACCTTGCGCTCTTTCTGTTACAGTTAACGAAATTGAACTGTCAGGCTCGGGGCGGTGACGCTGAATCGGGTATACTCGGCTTCAGTTGGTCGGTGACGTAGAATCGGTGACGTACGTCACCGGTTTTACGTCACTTCTGTCGGCTCCAGTCGTAGCCCACACACTCTATTTTTAGTTTTTCTTTTTCTCTAAATCAATGCATTCAATTTAATATACAGCCATGAAACCTTCCTTATGGCAGTGTTTGTTTTTCCATACGTTTTACATCAAAAACATGTTGATATTAACACTAATGGGTTTAGCAGTACTTTAACTGAACGAACACCAAGCGTATCACTATTCATCTTGTCATATAATGTGAAATATGGCGATAATGTACTTTAGTGACATGGATTAATATTAGAATGGAGTGCTAAGTAAAATACGAAAGAAAATGGAAAAGTGTTTGAATATACTCTAAGTCTTTTGCTACGAACAGGTGAAAAATTGTCAATCTGTTGTGTTCAGTAGCTAATAACTAAAAGGCAATAGATAGAGTTTACTCCATTCGTTATTTAGATTTGAATGCTATGTAGAAAACAACAAAAATGATAATTTCACAGACTTTCAGCAGACGAATTTTTCAAACATATGAATCAATGGATTAGTAATTTCGTTCAAAATGGGTTGCTGTTCTCTTTCTTTTTATGAATTTTCAGAACAATAAACAAAATCGATGCATAGTTTTCAATTTCAATTGCGTTTGGAGACTCCATTTACTTGATCCTCTGTGTCTACTAGTATCAGTATCTCCTTTTACGTTACTGCTACTAGATCTAACGAGTTGTGGAGAACTTAAACACACCCAATATGTAAGTAAACATCATATTTTATCATAGTTTTTCATAATGTTTACACTTTAGGTTAATCGAATGAAGCAGTGTTTACTTTATGCCTGTACAATATAATCTTGAGATGGTATGAATAATATATTGATTTTGCACTATTCTGACCATTCTTGTGAAGTTGAAGCTGTCAAGGCAATTTTTACATGATTCACACAAATAGTGAGAAAAACAATTTTACTTTGATTAAGTTTTCAAATGCTCACATATTAGCGTGTATTATAAATTTGTTCAATTAATGGTCATTCATGCATTGATTGAAATTATAGTTTAAAGTTCAGATAAAAAATCTTACAGCTGGAAAAGAGAAATACTCTTTAGTAGAATTATTTAGTTTACAAAAACAGAAAATTAAAATGACAAGCTCAATTATACAGTGCTGAAAAACTCAATAAATTTAAGGCCTTATTAAATACCCCTAGTGTAACCTAACCCTTAAAAAAGCAGTGCCAGTGCTGAACTCGACGACGACCTCGAAAATTAACTAAAAAACAAACACTAAGAACTTTGAACTTTACACATTTTTTGCTTAGAACCAGTTTGAACGCTAAATTAAATTACTTCCATGTCTTTTGTTCATTTAAATCTAGCAATTGCAACGAGACACATTATTCGTAGTATTTACATAGTGATTAGTATAACAAACACGTAAGCCTTTGTTGAGTTAATTTATTTAAGAGTTAGGAATTACTTGCCGAAAATATTTAATATGATAATGGTGTGTCTTGTCCGTTTGCTATCTAGAAAAAGTTTAGATACATAAGCTTTTTTTTAGTATATTAAATAAAAGCCACGTCTTGTTTATTCTGTATCTGATTCTTTTGATAAAGTGGCACTTTGATTAAGTTCCATAACAATATTTTAGGTAATATTTTTTTTAAACCTGCCCCTCCTTTTTTGTATTTGCAGATGCAATATATAAATATTATATAACCTCATATGTCACTCCCACAATTTGCATTTCAGTATCAGTTGATCTGATAAATGATTCGCGGCCGTATCAAATGTTTATTTATAGAATTATAATCATAACTATCATCAATACAGCTCTCTAATTTCATATTACCCTATTGAATGACAATTTCGAATTAAACATATTCCAATCTTTTTCTCATAGTTACACAGCTGTCAGATGGTAATCGTTATAAAATAATAAATTGCCCAATCAATGCGTGACTCAAAATAAAACCAATGTTTTTAAGAATTCGTAAAAAATCTAGACTGAGAACAAGCTTTACAATGACGCATTTAATTATTTTATATAAGTTTCAACTAGATAGGCCAAGAGAAAGCCCTAGCAAAAATCCATTTTAAGAACAACGAAATAAAAACTCGAATGCAATAAAAACGTAGTCTAGCATAAACAAAAACAACACTCAATAAAAAACATTACAAATACTTACATTACATACATATACCTGTTACGCAGCTCCATAAAGCTCTACCAGACAGCACATTACTCTTTTGTTTTACGACAACCTTGCGCGTACGCCGACTGAAAACGCCCCCGTGTGAAACGTTTCAGTACATTTAACAGATGCGCTTGATTGCTGATATAATTTGTGCTAAATATCACACTTTATTTGCGAGGTTTTTGCAATCAAATAAAAATGCTTTGGAGCTTATTAATAATGTTTTTGTGAGAAATAAAACGGTCGGTTTATTACATATCATAAAGAAAATTATCATTTAAATTATTAGCATTAACAAAATACTTTATTCCTGTCTTTAAAAAAGTCCTTGTTGGTGACTGCTGAAAAATAATCATTAATTATTTTAAGACTTTTGGTTTCTATAAGAAGTTGTCTTTTTACGTTATTTGAAATAGCCTATCTGAAAATAAATAGCTATGTCGTAGTAATAAAAAAAATAGGGAATTATTAAAACACAGTTATCAATTTTTTTAAATATACAGCACTAGTAAAAGTCCAACCAAATATTTAAATTTAAATCGTGAACAAAAACAGACAGATCAGAAATCAAAAATAAATATTGCAATAACTGTCTAGACTCGGACCTACTTTTTATGAAAATCACCTGTCAATTGCACGCACAGAATATAAAATTACACAGAATGAAATATAAACCTCTTCTAGTCAAACATACGGATTTGTTTTGACTGATATTTAATATTGTCTAATATTTGGGGACAGTAAAATAAGCACTAGAAACTTGAAATAATATTTTTTTAATTAGAAATGTTTGCTGTCTCTGTTTACTTATTAGAATGTTGGCTAATCAGAAATTAGAACGGCTTAAAACGGCTACTTTGGCAGAATCATAATAGGAAAATATTATGAATCATCGTAAATTTTCTCCAACTGACAATTCATAAAATGATCTGCGTGTTTATCATATAACGAAATAATTCATCTATTCCATAAATTAGGAATTGCTTTTGTGTCAAATTAGAGGAATTGCTAATAACTGTTGAGAATTTAAGAAATTAATTGCTTTTAGAGGAATTGCTAAGGTGGCCGGTTTAGGCCCCCTGGTTTTTAATAGGTAGGCTTATTAATGGACTCATAAATGTGACATCAATGAAAATTCATACAATCCTGACAGAAAGTAATCGATGTTATGTTGGATACGAAACAAATTGGAATAACAAGAGAAACATGAATCATTACACTTCTGTTCTGAGAATGTAGTTTTGCTATCAGAAATAACATTATGTAGTATTTTCTGAAAAGCCGACTCAGTAGCAAACTTGGGCTTTATTTATAAACGTTGCTTAGACCGAATACTCTATACAGTGTGCAGTTCTGAAGTTAAGTGACGTTCAATCAAACGCCAAAAATGTATGGTCATACAGTCGCTAATCATTACTTAACTTTAAGCAACGTTTATATATAAACCCCACTAATTTTTGTTTTTCAAAGATTGCTAGTAAAAAGAGCTTCACGGGCCAATTCTTTTCTCTCTAAGCCTTCCATGATAACTGCTGATGAAGACTGGTCGAGACATTATTAAGAAGTATCGTCTGAACAAAAAATATGCAATATCATAGTAAAGATGTGTTTTTATTACTGCGAAGTCTACATGTATACTCGTATACATTGTGTTCTATATAGCACCGTTTACGACGCTGACGTTCGGTGGCGCGTACTACATACGTTGCTACGCGTACGCGACCGACATCAACGTAAGAGGAATTCAGGCCTTTTTTTTTTTTTTGAGGTTGGGAAATCATCCAATGACTTCTCCCGCTCTGGGTGGAGCGGAAGGGCGTGTCAGACTTTTACTGACTAAAACCCACCCGTGTTCCTTCAGTTGCCTGTTGCCAAGGTCCCGGTATCCCTTTCGGACTAACCCGCAACCCTGGCAGGAAGAGGAATTCAGGCCTGAGTGTCTAACTTAACGTTCAAAGTACACAAATACATGTACTAATTCCTATAAATCTGAGTAGGTGAGGTATCAACTTAGTAATATGTTTAGTATTCTACCTAGAACACAGTGGGAGCTGTGGGAGCTGTGGGTGCTGTGGGAAACACGATCACCGGAATATAACATACTGTCACTGTTGAAAATGTTATGTTTGTCTGTTTAGCGCGAATTGGTGGAGCGAAATCAAGATTGAAAAGTGCTAAAGACTTTGAGTATTTTTAATACCCTGGTTAACTTAGTTGTTAGACGTTACCCAGTGTAACCATTATTTTAAAACAATTTTTATTTAAAAGAATGTCCGTGGAGTTTCTTGCCCGTTCTTCTCCATAGGTTACTACGCTATGGAATGGGCAACTAGCTTCATATTTCTGACCGACCGACTCCTTGACAATTCAAAAGTGCCTGTAAATGGTTTAATTGAAATAAATGCTTTGAGTTTGAGATATGATTCCAAATTGTTCGCGGACAAATTGTCCATCGTCCAGCGCCTTAATGTCCACATTCTAACAAGACCAAATTACAATAATTAGAGGTACATAAATAGGTACTACAAGATCGTAATAAAAGCATTTTTAAAAACACAATTCTTACACATTAATATGCAAACGGTATCGCGATAAAAGTATAGTTAGCAATAAAAGTTATTAACAGATGATGATTTAGATATCCTCACGACCAAGCGCCGGGGTACAAAAATGACTTCAGCATTATTATTTAATTTGCCCAGCGGTGCTCAACCTTTTGAGGAATCAATCAATATTGTAAAGTAAATATGGCTAACAATTGCAACGCCTTTCATTTTGACCATTCGACAAAGTTCATTGCATTATTTACCTTGTCGAGCAGACGCTACTGCTGGGGAGTTCTTTGCGCCACTTCTTCTTCCCAGCTTAAGCACTAGGAAGTGGTGAAGGGCAGGCGTTTTAGGGAACTGTCTTATGTAATTTTGACGTTCGAAAAGTGTTGATTCTCAGTCTAGTTTGAATAAGTGACTTTTGATTTGATTTTTTGACGAATTTTTTAAACATAAATGAAGTACCTAATGGATTAGGAATTTCTTTCAAAATCCTTCGTATTGTGAAAGAAAGTGTGTTACGGAAATGGGGTGCTGGATACGGTGCGCTTGCGATTCTAAGGAAATGGTATAATTTTAGGAAGGTCTCTATTCTTTTGCTAGATTACTAGTGCTAGTGATAATTTGTAAATAACGAAAGAAGACAAAGGCTAAATCAATCAAATATCTCGCAGTGAAGTTAAAACCACTGAAATTATATCTATTTATATCCATCTATTCATGATAAAAATTGTATTTACCTACTCTCCAAAAACACCATTAAAAAACACAATTTTTTACTATATCTATTTATTCATGAAAAAAATCATGAATTTTCTGTCAATTTTTCAATTTCTCTAACCCTACAATAAAATAATAAAAATAAAACAATAAAATTAATGTGCCATCAATATTTAAGAGCCACACAATAAGAAAACGGTTGAACATCTCTGCAATGAGTCTATACCGGTTACATTTGGCGTTAGAAATTCCATACTTTATGATTAGATCTTAAAAACATCATCCGGTGTTTAGCACAGTAGGTACGCCATATCGACGTAATTTTAAGAAGAATTCGTAATTTCTATAACATATCATAGAGTTTTAAATGGCTTTTAATGACAAAATTATATATCGTAGAAATGTAATCCAACTGCGATAATTTTATTGCATTTTTGTGTCCATGTTCTTCCTTGAAGCATGATGTAAACATTTGATTCACACGCAATTATAATAAGTAATTGGAAATGTATACTGCAATCCAATAAAAGCAGAAATCGTTTTCCAAGAAATAATCATCATTGAAGCATAGGTAGAGCTAACTAGAATAGGACTGTTTTGGGAGCAAACTTAATTCAGAGAACAGCCGGTTTAATTCTGCAAAAATCTCACCGTGAAAACTTAGGTGAAGTGAGCTTGAATTGAACTGTCAATGGGATAACAGTTCACTTCACCTAAGTTTCTTGCTCAAGCTCACTTCAATTGCCATGAAGCTGGCTTGTAGCACAGATTGAGATAGTCCTAAGCCCAGCAGCGTGAGTTGATTGACAACGCTCTCCTTTCTAGATACTGCTAAGTAAAAGCCTTCTCTTGAAATAGTTAATTAATTCAGGCATGACTTTGCGAAAATCCATTATAAAATACACAATCCATTATTTTAGTAAGTAAGAAATCGTAAGAAATTGACACGTGTTTCACCTCTCAACGAGGCATCCTCAGGATGACGATTGACTAGTCGCAAACCAGAACACGACGTGTTGCCACACCTAGCAGTGGACGCAGAGACACGTGTCGATTTCTTACAGGGTTTTTTTTATGACTCTTGGAAAATAGTTAAGCGGAATACGCTACGTCTATTGATTTTTCTTTCTAAAAGACTGTGTTACAGGATTTCAGCAACATCGTTTTCACTGCAGGAATCTGAAATCCACATACCAGTAAAGGTCGCATTGATAATAATAATTTTATTATCCAGTTGTCTTATTACCACAGTCTAAAAATACTATAGTTCAATCGCAATAGACTCATCATTGCCAAGAGAAAAGTATTACCAAAATCTTCAACAAAAAACGTGAATCTTATCAGCTCTGTACACACGGTTACACATCAAGCTATACATTTCCAGTATAAGCTGATCTCGCATTGTATAGAATTTCCGTACAAAGCGAGGTCAGCTTATACTGGAAATGTGTAGCCGTGTGTGCCATCACAACTTCACAAGAGTGATGTATTCCCATATGCAGATCGATGCCATTAGAATGGCATCAAAGAAAATTAATCTCTGCAGAGTGTACATTTCCTGTTCTGTGGCATTAACATACAAATTGGTCACATAATGGATTTCCGAACATTAACACAGAATAAAAACATTAACCTCAGTGTAAACACGGCCGGTTCCCATCGATCTATGTAATTAAGTGACTGGAGATATTAACGAAATTATTTTTATTTTGTAATTCTTAATTTTACTAATAAACACGTTATTACTTTATATGGTAAGAGATTTTTGAAGTCAATGAACGAATTACAAAAAGGAAGGCAAAGTGAGGAAAATAACCATATCCATACTAATATTATAAATTCGAAAGTAACTCTGTCTGTCTGTATTTCTGTCTCATCATCATCTGCCGAGCCTTTTCCCAACTATGTTGGGGTCGGCTTCCAGTGTAACCAGATGCAGCTGAATACCAGTATTTTACATGGAGCGACTGCCTATCTGACCTCCACAACCCAGTAACTGGGTAATACGATACCCCTTGGTTAGACTAGTTGTCAGACTTTCGTGCTTCTGACGACTCGTAACGACTGTCAAAGATCCACAAATGACAGCCGGGACCAACGGCTTAACGTGCTTTTCGAGGCACGGAGGAGTCTCGATATGTGAAAATGGTCACCCATCCACGGACCAACCCCGGCAAGCGTAGCTTAACCTGATGGATCGGCCCGAGCGGCTGTTATTCCTTAGCCACGAGCTCCTCACAACATCTAACATTTATTATGAACTCAAGAAGACATTTAATCTGTCTGTATTTCTGTCTGTCTGTCTGTATTTTACCTTTTTAACTACTGAACGGAATCCATACTTCCATACTAATAGGTAAGTATTATAAATTCGAAAATAACTCTGTCTGTCTGTCGAGAAAAGGTTAGGCAGATTGATTTATTATAGATATAGAACTTAAATAGTGGTTAACGCAGTTTACACACTACATTATTTTTGCCTCGTTGGTCTAGTGGTCGCAAGCTACTGCTGAGCATGAGGTCCTTGGTTCGATTCCCAGGCAAATTGGGAGCAGTTTATTAGTAAATTAGCAGCCCAGAGTCTGGACTTGTGCCCTGTTGATGGCAATAGGCTCGCCCCCTATTACATGGAACTTAAACATAAGTGGTGAAATGTGGGTGTAACTATAAGTACACCTCTGCCTAACCCGTTGCGTGATGTTATGTTATGTTTTTTTTTCATTAGGTACTTAAATAGCCACAAAATTTTTAACAAAAAAGAACATCGTTTACGTATTTTTTGTCCATCATTCAAACCCTCAAAGTTCTATTGAACCATGAAATTGCCAAACTATACAATATGGAACTGGACTTAACAAAAATCGTCTTTTCACCGCCATACAAAAACAGTGCACCTTTGTGCGCACACGCATTTCGAACACTAAGTCAGGTGCCAAGTGTTTCTTACAAGTATTACATGACCATTATACTTTTACCGAAGACGAAACCACTGTTCATTTAATTGTCAACCTTGCCGCTATAAAATAAGGTGTATTTCGGCATCAAGTAACTACAATGATAATTTTGCGCGTATTTACCGAACAATTAAAGTAAGAGAAGCCTCCTGCCATACAAAAAGCGGGTTTCTTAAGACGTTTCGGTCATACATATGTTAAAATTTTAGTTAACGCGGCATCTGTCTCCCAAGAAACAAAAATTCGCGAAATGATCTTCGTTCGGCGCATGCGCAGCTGCCGATCTCAGAACATTTGGTACGTGCTGCGAGGAAAAAACTTCTTAGTGACATGGCGTCTATAATTAAAAAAAACTTGGGTGCATAGAAAAAAGGTCAAAACAAAAAGTTTTATTAAGTAATAAGAAGCCAATGATTCGGTGAAGATCGCAGCTGTTCGTGCTTAATTGGTTGTATCTGAGGTTTCTGCTTACACCGCTTTAGAAGAAGCGCAAAAGAACATAATATTGGGTCCCCAATGAAATTGGTGTTTTTTTCTGACAAATAGAGAACCTCGTCACTTCTATGATTAAAAACATTCATCAATCGCTTGGTATTATATCGAATACTGACCATCATAGACAACTACCAATAGTAAAAAAACCTTATTACTTATAGTATTCTAAACATAAAAAATACCTTAAAAATGACTCCTCATTTTGTTAGCAGAATTGACCACTATTTTTTTTTAACTTAGCCACAACTTATTTTTGTCGCTTAATCTAAGTGGCATACGTTATTTTAGTTTTTAAACATTCGTGCATAAAAGTTTTAAAACATTAGTGTTAATGGTTGTTATATAAATTAAGAAAATGTTAGTATGAAAAATGCAACTTCTTTAAAATTCCCCATACAAAACACCAATTTCATAGGTGGGGACCTAATATATGATTTGCATTTATTTTTCAAATATAATACATACTAAAACATTCATCAGAAGTTAATATTGTATTTAAATGCTTTAAAAATATGCATTCAATGATTGCGCAAAAATAACACAAGAATAAATTAAAATTATCTCTGCATCAGTTTGAATCAAAACATTAAGATTTATTTTATCTTATCGCTGATTATGTTATTAGATGTATCACTTTACACAAATCATGCATTTGTATTAGTTTCTGTCTGTCCAGCTTCTGCATGCACAAGGCCGGAATAAACAAATAATTATATCTTCGAGTATCTTAGCCGGAAGACACTAGGACTGACCCAACATGTCCATGAGAAAGCATCTGCTCAACACAACTTTACCTGGGCATCTTTCTTCAAACTGCATATGCTTCAAGAAAAAAAAATCACATAATGATACAAAAGTAACTCCAAAACTGTGTGAAACACATCTGCCTACCAAGGCTTCACTATTATACAGGCCGAATTTCGAACACATCTACAAAAGAATTTAAATTTTAAACCGTTAAGCTAAAGTTCAATTTCATCTGCGCACGCGTTTGTTTTGGCAAGATCTTCGGCAGTTTTCGGAAGCCGTCGTGTTTCTTCGGACGCGTGGCTATAACGAGAACGCCCGAGGAAAATGTCGACTGGAAACTTAATTCGGACCCGTTATTTATTTAAAAACGTGTGTTTAGTCCACAATCATTGTCATTGAGTCTGGCAAACGCAAATCGGAGGCGATAAAGTCGGACTTAATGGCAGTTTCCGGCGAAACACTGCGACTTTACTAACTGTTTCATAAATTAAGACTGTTTACGACGACGAAGTAAGTTTTCGTGAGGCAGATTGTGGGAATACTTTTATAATGGTCGTGTTTCATTGATATAAGTTGCACATATCGTAAATTTTCACTTTTAATTAACTTATAATTGGGCTTGTTAAGAGTAAGGTTCAAGTCGGGCAACCTACTAACGAAGGGTCAGTAGGTAATTAATATTTTAACATAGGTATTTTAATATTTTTTTTACATGAAATAAGTGGGACCATGTTTTTGCTTGGCAGTCGTTAAAAACTACAACAACCATCATGCAATGTTCATAAAAACTTCACCGAACAAAGTCTTCATCAAAATTCAAGTGGGTCTTATCCTCTATTGGAGCAGCTAATTTAAAACGTCTATTTACATTTCGCTTTAAAAATACATTGTAATCTCAGTGCTTAGGAGCTTCTTCAGATATCAAGAGCCAAACACTCAGATCTTTTGAGCGCATCACTTGAGCGTCTTAAAAAAGATAAAAAATGCCTGATGGACTCCAAAGCAAAAGGTGTTGTGTAGCTTTTTTTTGCCAAACATCTTCAAGGTCCCATTTTGTACATCTGCCTCACCTCGGAAGAACATTATTTTTAAAAAGCACATCTGCATAAAGAATTGATAGCAAAAAGTTGACCTACAAAACTTAGGAAACTTGTGACTTTTTCATTTTAAAATTTTAGTGGTTTACCAATTTATTTGCGTATTATTCCTTCCAAATATAGTCCTTATGTCTTTGTAGTAAGGGTGTGAAACAATCGATTTGTTAATATTTATGTTGGTGATTACAAAAAAGTGCCAATTTCCGTTCTGTTCCGACATCCGTTCTTAGAAATCCTCAGCCAGTGATTAGTGTCGCATGTGCATTGTTTTTTGCGATTTTTTAACTGTTTTCTACGAGGATTGTGAACAATTTATCAAATTACAGACAGCTGATGTTACAGCATGTTTTTAATACTGTTGGCATATTTTTGGAAATTCCACATTTTTTCGCATTCCTTTTTTACAGTAAAAAATCATGAAGTCTAAAAATAAATGAAGGAGCTTTTGCGACTCCTGCGCCTTATTATGCATTTAATTAAATAAGTCTGTGAATTTTTTATTCTTTTTTTGCCAAACATTTAACAACGCATTGTGTACCACTATAGTAAAGTTAATTAAACGACTACTTTTTCTAAGACATCATTATCACCTGACTAACAAACTTTTTGCTCTTTAATCTAAAGTCTAAATTAATCTCCGCCATCTTTTTTTTTTTGCTTGAGTCATCTGTGATCTAACTGTGAATTAAATCACGGAAGTAAAACCTGCATGCAGCATCCGCCTTCCGAATCTGTACCACATGTAGGTACTGTACGGTGATATTTTCCCATGGAATCAATGGTGATAGCAGCACCTTGTGATATACACAACTTGTCACCGCACCTTGCGTCCGCGCAAGTTTTGGATATCCATGGGGTTGGTTTAAGTGCACAAACAGACATATTTTGGAAGATGGGTTAGGGAAAGGAATTTGTGCCCTTTTCTTTACCACTGTTATTGAATTGCCAATGAATCTTTATGTAATGTTCAGGGAGTCAAAACTGAAATAAAACCATTAAGTGGTGATTATTGCGAACATTATGAAGTGCCAGAAATTTTAAACTGCAAAAAAACACGAAAGGCTTATAAAACAATGTTACCTACCAAAATAAACTTAGGAATAGTGTTCTTTCTACACTAAACATATTTAGGGACAGCTGCCAGAGAATATAAAAAAAATAAACATGTTTTTTACAAGTTTCAAGAAGACGGCTATATTCCGCTACTGCTTTTAGATTGGACCACGAAATCTCACAGATCAGCAGATGTCTTAAACCCGTTAGGTGCTTTTGTGATAACACTCCGGGACTCTTTCATGATCACATTATGGACGATACCGGCGTAGGCGCATCTGTTCCCTGTGCGTTTTAATAAGACAACTGTCTAACGTGGTCTTTATGTAGAAAATGGATTCGGGTTGCAAGGTTGAAAAAAGGAATATTAGGTTTTAGGTGCTTTTTTTGGCATTATTTAAATATTTATGGGGCCTATTAAATATTATTACTGCAATTACAAAGGTATCTACTGGAAAAATGCTATGTTCAGGAAATCTGTCAGTTAAATAATTTACAAAAGTGTCGATAAAAGCTTGAAATCGGACCATTTTTATTCCCCAAAAATAAAAACAAATGCAAAGTACCCACTTAAATAATAATGTTAAAAATAAAGTGTGAATGTTCAAAACTCAAATGAAAATAAAACAAGGACAGTAGACACATTATTCCAGTAATTTCACCATGAAATAAGCCACAAACCCAATTACCGAGAAACGTAACCAGTATAATTAAAAACATTACGATACCTAGAATTAATTACGAAAACACTACTTAACATTAATTTCTATACGGCAGATCGAGCTCATCTTTATGAACACTAACCAACATTTACTCAACTCATCCAATCTCTCAGAAAACTAATTAAATATTTTTGCAACAGTTTTAGCTACAACATGTATCAGAAAGGAGGAGCTCGTAGCTAAGTAATAACAGTCGCACGGGTCGATCCGTCAGGTTAAGCTACGCTTGCCGGGGTTGGTCTGTGGATGGGTGACCATCTTTACATATCGAGACTCCTCCGTGCCTTGGAAAGCACGTTAAGCCGTTGGTCCCAGCTGTCATTCGTTGATCCTTGACAGTCGTTACGGGTCGTCAGAAGCTCGAAAGCTGACAACCAGTCTTACCAAGGGGTATCGTATTACCCAGTTACTGGGTTGTGGAGGTCAGATAGGCAGTCGCTCCATGTAAAATACTGGTATTCAGCTGCATCCGGTTAGACTGGAAGCCGACCCCAATATAGTTGGGAAAAAGCTAGGTAGATTGATTGATGTATCAGAAAGGTGTATGGGCAAGTAGCTTCAACTTTCTGACTAACTGACCGACTCTTTGACAATTCAAAAGTGCCTGTAAATGGTTTAATTGAAATAAATGCTTTGAGTTTGAGTTTGAGGTGTGGTCATATTTAAGGGTGTGGTATAGACCATCAAACTGAACTGTCTCCATAGATCGCGAAAAAATTGTAAACTGTTCCATACAAAACTTCAATACCTACTCAACCCAAATGTATGGAACGGCTGATTATTTTTTCACGATTACGATGTTGGTCCCATTGAGAAAGATAATCAGCGGTGTAATTATGTAACACAATTACAGTAGCAATGGCTTTCATTTTGACAGTTCAACAACATTAATTGCGTTGCTGAGCGGACAAATTTTTCGAACATAAAAAGCAATGGTTTAGCAATATCCTTCAAAATCATTCAGATTGTGATTGAAAGTGTGTTACGCAATAGGGATGCAGTTTGATGGTCTTAACCACAGCCTTATTATGACCACACCTTTTATATACATACTGTATAACCAATAAAACAGTAGATATCAACATTGTGTAATGTGGGAAGAAATAGATTAGATATAAAAAAAACTGTAAAATGGACATCTAATTACCTTTTTATTATGCGTTGTGATTGGACATTGTCGAACAGCTGTTTTTATATGTTGCAACACTGGTTTAGTGTGGATGTTTTTTTTAATTCGCAACATTGTGACTGTAATTAATTAATGGGCGGAAAAACATTTTTGCATTTAAAACTGGTCATTGGGAACTTTTTTTTTTCTTGTGATCAAGTTTGGTTGAAGAAATATAAAATATATTAAGTTATATCGTGTGAATGTTATCCGTTATTGGCTAATAGAGAAATAATAATGTATATTTCGTTATTTCAGTTACTGTTGGTATTCAGTCTTACTAGACAGTACGCCAGAATTTTAAGCAAACAAACAGACATTCTGTTTTCTGCCCTACCTTCAGATATTTTAATATATTAAGAAGATTTAGTATAAATCTAGGGCATCCAAAGGATCTACGATCAACTCTCCATGTCCAACAAGAACTAACCTCGGACTTTCGGCACCAATGAACAGATTGATGAGGACGTACACACGGCTACACATCAAGCTATACATTCCCAATATAAGCTGACCTCGCATTGTACGGAAATCCTATAGAATGCGAGATCAGCTTATACTGGAAATGTATAGCTTGATGTGTAGCCGTGTGTACAATGAGCTCCATACACGTTGCAATAGCATTGACATCTTCGCCAGCACGCTATCGCAATTTCGCAAACATTTGTTGCTGACTCACAGTTAATATCTATACCCATCTATATCATTAATATTATTGCTTACTTATATATTATTACTCACTTATTAATTGTTCTCATTATCATTCTTAAGAGCATCTCTCTTCTTTTTTTGATAATTTTTAATTGTGTTTCCACGTAGTTCTGTTTTTTTTTAGATCATTTTTTTATTATAGTTTTTTTTTTTTTTTTTAGTTTGTTTAGCTTATAAGTATCTACTCTGTGTAATAATATAAAACTTGAATCATGTAAGTGCTGTGCACACCTGTAAGTGACAAATTCACTCTAGATTTAAGTTTAATTATCACAGTACCCAAAAAATGTATTAGTGAATAAGTCGTTGGAGTGCCATAATTAAATAAATAAATTAAAAAAACTCGAGGGCAGCTGAAAATCAGCGTCAAGTGTGGTCAGGTGGTGTGTCTAGTGTTGCCATCGAATGTATTCTAAGCTAAGGCCTTTTTGGCATAAGTAAGTAGGTACCTATTTTTTTATATAATTTTTGAATACTTTTATGGTGTTCGTTGTATTAATGCCAATAAACGTATTTTCATTCTTTATTTCTATTAAGATTTATTGTTTCAAATAGGTAATGTTTTTTTTTGCATTACATTTACTGTTCGGTCAAAATCCCTGTTTAAATCACCCTCCCTGAAATCTGGACACATCACGGCCTAGCCTATTCCCAACTATGTTGGGGTTGGCTTCCAGTCTAACCGGATCCAGCTGAATATCAGTATTTACCTTCAGTCTTTATTTAAATACTGGGTAATACGACACCCCTTGGTAAGACTTGTTGTCAGACTTTCGGGCTTCTGACTACCCGTAGCCGACTATCAAAGATCTACAAATGACAGATGGGACAAACGGCTTAACAAGCTAAAAGGCACGGAGGGTTGTCGGTATGTAATGGATGGTAATCCATCCATGAGGCGTCCTCGGCAAGAGTTGCTTAACCTTGAAGATTGACCCGTGCGGCTGTTACCTATAAATTAGCCACTAACGAGCCCGTTGTTGTTGGTAAGTACTCTATTAAATTCTCCGTTTAAAATTCACTCCCTGAAACCCAGCACCCTAATTGCATAAAGCACGATCGGTCAAAATTGAAATCGGTTTGAAACATGAATGAATGATATATTTATTTGCAAGAATATAGGTACCTACATAGGTTCTTAAGTTAAATGGGTTTCACTCAATCAATCAATCTGCCTAGCCTTTTCCCAACTATGTTGGGGTCGGCTTCCAGTCTAACCGGATGCAGCTGAATACCAGTATTTTACATGGAGCGACTGCCTATCTGACCTCCACAACCCAGTAACTGGGTAATACGATACCCCTTGGTTAGACTGGTTGTCAGACTTTCGTGCTTCTGACGACTCGTAACGACTGTCAAAGATCCACAAACGACAGCCGCAGCAGATTAATGAATTAAATGGGTTTCACTATATTTGGCATTTCAGCCGCGCAAATACGTCTTGGTTATACTTAAAGCATGCAGGACACATTCATTTAGTTATTAGCAATAACATAAAAATACTAATAATAATTTATAATTTTTATATAATATCATAATTATAATATAATTTCATAATTTTTTCATATCCATTGCTTAAAAAGTTGGAAAAAAATAATCTGATCAACAACGAACTTATGAAGCAATGGATTAGACATTTGTTTGGAATTGATTCCAAATTCGAATTGATCGTGTATCAACAGAGTCCTGGACACAGTAAATCCATGCAAATCTTATCCACAATATTCCAAACGCCACATAGTATTACCTATAACAACGGCCATGTGTAGCAAAGCAACATAAAACGTTGTTTTTTACTATTTCCATGGATAAATTATTTTCAGACGTATCCCTGTACATCTGTCGATGCGAGTCTTTTATCTTTCGCAAAAAGATAGGTTCCTTTAAAACAAGAGTGCTCCCCTTTGATTTATAAACGTTTTGCGAATACAAGGTGTATAAGTACTTGTAGCTGATAATCTTTATCTTTTTATGGTCATCTTTTATGGGATACATCTGTGTTTCTTAATGTTTTTGACTGTCGGTAAATTACATTACAGGCCTTTTCTTCATGAAATCCACTAGGTCCACTTGCACCAAAAATGTCTAGAAAAGGTGTATCTTTTCATACATGAAATCTCTTAAGGGATCATTGTACTCATCAGTATGAACAATTTTCACTATAGGACAAAACCTGAATTCACGAAAAAAAAATTAGCTGTAGAACAGCTAATTTTTTTTCATCATCATTTTGATGAGTAATGCGAAAGTAAATGTAGGGAAAAGCTGTTTTTTTTTTCGTTGTTTATTATTGTTGTACAGGGTGTTAGGGTAAACACCGTTATCCTTGCAACCAGTGGTTTGGTTTCATTTATAGAACGTAAAATCAATGGAAAATTACAACTTTTTTTTTCTTTTTTTTAAATCTACATTTTACCACAAGAGACGCAAGTTCGTTGTCCTATGCGCTAGGGCAACGAACTTGCGTTTCAACACGGGCGGGGGGTACGGGATGTGACCTGACCGGCCGCGAGCGCGACCCCTCCCTCAGTCAGTCAGCTGTTTTGCTTGAGAGCACGGTGTCGGATAGAAACTTTTTAAAATCTTTTAATGAAAATGACGTTTTTTTTTTGTTGTGGTCGATCATTTATTTTTATATTTAAGTCAACTACCCATGGTTTGAATGACAAGACTGTTTACCCTTACAGCCAGTAGTTTTAAAGTTGTTCATAATTATGAGTACCTACCCTTAAGTGATTTCGTGTATGAAAAGATACACTTTATATACAATTAACGCTACAAGAATTTTAAACCTCTTCCTTCCAATTCAATTTTTCAATTATTTGAATTTCACAGACACAGAATGATGTTTTAAATATGTTAGCGCTAAATATTTAGCGATTTTGAGTGTAAATGAATTTAAAAACGATAGAATAAAATTAAAACCAATGTTCCATTGCGAAAAATAAAATAATACAAACTGTTTCAAAAACCTTCGGTTCCCCGTGCGATAGAGCAACTTCTAAATTAATTGAAAATCGAAACAGAAGCCTAGTTCGATTTTATTCATTATTCTCAACTATATGGATGGAGTACCGAGTAATTCAACGATTTATACCCCGATACCCGTTTTTCTACATCGTCTCTTACGCATATTTGCATTGACTTGACAATTTTACGCATTTTTATTCCAGCAAAAAAAATCGCATAATGAGACATCGATCTATAAAAATACAAATCTACAGGGTGTAAGGGTAAACACCGTTGTCACTCAACCTATGGGTAGTTGACTTAAATATAAAAATAAATGACCGAGTAAGAACAAAAAAAAACGTTATTTTCATTAAAAGATTTTAAAAAGTTTCTTTCCGACGCCGTGCTTGCTAGCGAAACAGCTGAGTAACTGACGCAGGGGTCGCGCTCGCGGCCGGTCAGGTCACGTCTCGCGCCCCCCACCTGTGTTGAGACGCAAGTTCGTTGCCCTAGCTCATAGGTGAAAGGGTGAAATACTCTAGTGGTAAAATGTAATTTAAAAAAAAAGTCGTAATTTTCCATTGATTTTACGTTCTATAAATAAATGACACCCAACCACTGGTTTCAAAGATAACGGTGTTTACCCTAACACCCTGTATAGACTTTACTAAAATAGCCAGTATTCACTACTTACTAAAACTTTTTTTTTTTAGAATATGTATTTTTCTCTAATTGTACTGTCAACGCGAACACACGGAATGAATTTCACAAAGCTATCGTAAAACATCACGGACAGTTGCAATTTGTTTCCTTCGAGATAATAATCTAAATGTCTATAAATGTATGAAAGCACCGAACCACGTTACTGTACAATTATTTTTTAAATAAAAGTAATAGTTTTATAAAAGTGCAGTTTTTTTTTTCAATAAAATTACAACAACAACCAATATGTTTTACTTCCAACTAATAATATATATTTTTTTAATTCCGTCAAATATTAAAATAAAGAAGAAAAACCACAAAATCTAAACTCGATCAAATGCAATTAATAAATTATAAAAATGATATGGCATAAAAATATAGAAGTAAATCCGCAAACCCGTCTATAGCAACTTAGTTTTATTATGACAAATAGAATGTTTAAAAATGTTCTTACTCTGGCAGTACCTAATTAAAAATATCTCCGTCTTTGTTTATGATTTGAAAGTAACACTTTGCACGTCTGTGCCAGATTATAAACTTAATTTGAGAGTAGTTGTGATAATTATACTTTCTAGGTTAATTTTTAACCCAAGAGCAATATTAAACGGTTAGCTGGTCATTCAGTTTAGCGAAACTGTGTGACGCTTATTAATTTTGTGAATCATCTGTGAAGTACTGTCGAAATCATTCTATCAAGAATGAAATAATTTGCGCAAATGCGAATATATCACGTACGTAAAGCCGTGTACTGCGTTACGGGGCGTAATGTACCATTCGTAGCGAGCATGTTACGTTACGCTATGTTCTAAACTTCGTGTGACATAGACGCTCGTTGCTCGCGTGTTCGTGCTCGTTTCCACGTACTGACTGCACTGTACTGAATACTCGCTTTGTAACATGTTACATTACACCCCGTAACACCGGTCAGTAAAGAGTCGAGAAAAAGGACTTGGAAGAGGCCTTTGCCCAGTAGTTAGACAGTACAGGCTAAACAAAAAAAATAGAAGCTGTAAGTAATTTCTTCAAACTTAGATTAAAAATGCTTGAACACGAAATTATTATTGAGCAAGCATTTCGGGTCTAGAGGAGTATCTAACTTTAGAATCTATAGAAAAGATAACGGAAATTTTACCAACGTTGGCTATTTTTCCTTTTTTCAATCAAAAATCTATCTATGTATGTATACCTACCTATCTACATAGTCCGACCACACATTTTTTTACCCGATGTCTAAAAATCCCTATATCTTTCTGCAAGCAATTCCCTTCCCCTAATTGTCATGAAAATTGATTAGATATTTTACTCGTATTGACAACGTATCAAAAAGTATTAGTTACCTTCACATTATAGCGACAGTAGTAAATGTAGAGACTTCTGATTACAACCTACATAACAAAGCTCGCTGCACACCTTTATCCTTTTATTATAAACGAATTACTTCCAAATATCTAAACGATTTGATAATTAAACTTTTTCAAAACGGACGGCCCGAATTTAGGGTTTGTCAATCTACACCTTTAGATCGGCAGGTGATCTCGAGGTACTTTTTAAAGTTTTTTTATTAATTAAACCCATCAGGGCGTCATGTGTCTCGATGGAATCAGTTGACATTAATGTCAACAGACTTCAATATAGAGCAATCTTTGAATAAATCGAAGAACTAATAATTAATGTTTTTAACTCAATCTTTTATGTTAATTCTGTATCTTTTATTTGATCTCTCCGTTCGGTGAAAATTAACATTCTTCAGTTAACATAATTAATTTTATTTTAATGTTTTATCTAAATATCTTTATAATTTTGTGGTAAAATTTAATTGGAATTAATTGTTCTATAATTATAGAAACATTTTATTTAAAACAGTTTATTTATGGTCACCATTATTCCACTTTTCCAAATATAATGGCAGTTTCTCAGAAATTAACATTTACCTAGGTTAATCACCATGTTATAGTAGTTAAATGCTCCACAATAACTGCGCGTACGCACTATCCTGCCAAGATAATCTGGTGCCGATGACATAAAAGTGTCGCTGCACTACTAACCAAGAAAATACAATAGTTCCACTCTTTTCCACACAAACATAACATAACACCACGCCTGTATTTCCTGAAGGGTTAGGCAAAGGTAATCTATAGGTACCTATTATATAGTACACCCACATTTCGCCAGCTATATTTAAAACCCACGTAATAGGCGGCGAGCCTATTGCTATCAACCGAGAACAAATCCAGACTCCGGGTTACTACTGAGTACAAAATTTGAATTATAGGACAATTTTTTGTATCAGAATACTGTAATTAAAAAAAAAAAAAAACTACTGAAGATGTCCACCCGAGTGGTCCTTTTGCCCTGTTATTTTATGATAGGACCAATGTATAACCCGAACATTTTGTCTGCGTCTGCGCCACAGCACAACATATGCAAAACGAAGCACGTGGCAGCGTTCGTCTGGTGGTTTGCATACGACGCATATTTGCAACCTTTTTGTGGTTACCTCATTAACTAATTAATAAAAGTTGAATTTAATACTTTATTAATAAGTGGATGAAATTCATATATTAAGTTTACAGATGCTTTTATGTAAAGAAAAAAGGCTGGCGAACAGTCCGATGGCACACCAGCATAATGCTATGAGTGCTATAAAATCTACATTTAACATTTCCGACCCCGATCATTTGAATCACTCGCCTACCGCAGTCCACTGCTGGACATGGTCCTCTTCCAAGCTGTGCCACAACACCCTGTCCTCCGTCTTCCGCATCCAGTCTGTCCCAGGCACCTTTTAATACCGATATTTATAAAATAATAATAATAATAACCACACATACACACATAACACACACATAATTTTTATAATTAACCTAGTGCTCTAACACATATTATTAATAGCGATGTCAAAGGGACCAGTTGCTCCTTCCAGTTACCATTTAAAATAAAAACTAAAACTACCGTCATATCAAACGATTAATTACTAATCATCTTTACAAATGAATACGCTACAATGTTGCAAGCAGGTTAGATAGAAAACAAAAACAAGCCTTCAAGGGGTGAACAGGAATACTATATTAACACACATTGCTAGTAATCTTATGATAAAATGGACTGAATAATCGGTCGTTCGCGTGAGGACTTCTCAATGAGACAAAAATAAATGTATTACTGCCAGACTCATTACGAAACGGTAGGTATTGTCTTTATTAAAAATATCTCTCTCTCTCTCTCTCTCTCTCTCTCTCTCAGAGATATTTGCTGATCTTTCAGGATCAAGACCACAGGGTCTTGATCCTGAAAGATCAGCATTAACCATCGTCTCATATACAACAAGAAGAAACCTACTGAACTTTTTTTTTTGCAGAATTCTGTCTATATTATATTTACTCTTTTGTCTGACTTGGCAGATACTATTCACTGTCCCCAGTAGGTACCTAATTTCATCCCGTAACCACGAAAGTTGACCACTCATTCAATAGATGAGTTAAAAATTACTTACTAATCATATGACAATCTCCATCAAAGAAAAACACTCAAAACATATTAAAAACAAACAAACAAATAACATGCGCGTGCGCAATAATCAGCCCAATTCACAAGCATCTGGCCAGCAGTTGCAACCACATGATAAATTTCAGCTATTTGTTTATCTATCCAAATGCAACGCAAATAACTTATTTATTCTAATTAAAAACCCATTGAATAATGTCTGGCAATTTATCTTGCAAATTGTGCCTTAATTCTAAACATTGGAATAATTATATGCCTTATGGAATACCAGTGCGGATGGCAATATAATTTTGCAATTTATCAGGTGATGGTGTTTCTGTTTAGTGTTTAATTATTATAATTTTTACTGGTATTTGTGGTGGAGTAATTAAAATAATTATAACATAAATACAGGTACACCTACAGGAGCGCAGGAGAAGGAGGTACAGAAGCTCGTGGCTAAGTAATAACAGCCGCACGGGTCGATCCATCAGTTTAAGCTACGCTTGCTGGGGCTGGTCCGTGGATGGGTGACCATCTTTACATATAGAGACTCCTCCGTGCCTCGGAAAGTTAAGCCGTTGGTCCCGGCTGTCATTTGTGGATCTTTGACAGTCGGTATGGGTCGCCAGAAACCCGAAAGTCTGACAACCAGTCTTGCCAAGGGGTATCGTATTACCCAGTTACTGGGTTGTGGAGGTCAGATAAGCAGTCGCTCCATGTAAAATACTGGTATTCAGCTGCATCCGGTTTGACTGGAAGCCGACCATAGTTGGGACAAGGCTAGGCAGATGATGATGACAGGTACACCTCTGCCTAAACCTTAGGAGAATACAGGAATACATTACATCCGAAAGTTTATCTTCAGCAATTTTCAGCTTCTTCGGTTGGTCTGATCATGACACAGTACTGAGTGTATGCAGAAAGAATTACATTTGTGCTGCATTTCATTGAAAAATTACGCCGACCTTCATTTACATCCCCTAAAATAACAAAAGGGAAGGGACAAATTTTCACTCGATAACAGCTAAGGCCAACCATGGTTGCCCCAACCATACAATTTTGGGGCTGCTATGGTTGCTGCTTCAAACAACGCTCTTACATCCATCCTTCTATAATTCACCCTGACTTAATAAACCAACGCTCTCCATATCAGCTTTTTAACACCATCCATTCCCATATCCACACTCCTCCACCAAGCTTTACAAAGTCCGAACAACGACCAAATAGAAATTAAATCTAACCACACATCTTCTTACAGGGTCAGCGAAATTCCAACACAAACAGGTCAACGATTATGCAAAGACTTCGAGAGACCATCGCTCCTTTCACACACAAGACCCCTATCAACGCCCTAACTAATGGATCGATGTACGCCATACCTTACCGCCGACCATCCAACGTGTGCCAAGATAAGGACTCAGATAAAACCTGAAATAACATGGTTAAATGGCTATCTAAAATTAAAACCTGCCTGCAGAACAGACGTACTAATAAAATCTATTAATAGTTGAGATACAGGACAAACACGCTACGTTACAATTGATAAACAATAATTCGACCTTTAATAGGTTTATTTACATAAAAATGCCTGTTGACATTATAAAAGTACACTAACATGCATATGGTCGCAACGCAATCCAGTAATGGTATAAAGGCCAGGGTACAAATAGACCCGCCAGGCATATAATTGAATTATACTGTAGTTTTTTTCAATTTTAGATTTTCAATGGTGCTAGTTTTAAGCATCTGTGGCTGCGTCAGCTGGTGCCGTGTTATATTTGCATTCTGTACTATTGACCTATTAACTGGTTTTAGACCTTGCGTTCCATTTAAACTTTGTAGTTTACGCGGATCTTAGCAACAGGCGGAGATAGCGCTAGGACCATTGCTAACACTCAAACCACCTGTAAATTTTTATTTTTTATTTTTATTAAGTACAATATTACTGATAAATGGAAACGTTGTAAGGATCGTACAAATACCATCACTAATCGAATAATATAAATTGAATGTAACAACCACCAAATATTGCTTGGACACCAATATAATGTTCATACAAAAATTTATCTTTTCTTGAAAGCCATCTTTAGACAGTGTGACAGTTATTATAATTACGACGTTTATATGCAAGCCCAACTCAGCTCGAATACCTGTCAACACTATTATTACTTCGAACCAAATCCATCAACATTTATCGAGGAAATTAATATTGTCAGTAACTATTATCACCTCACAGAACATAAATTCGAAATTCCCATAAAAATATTTTAATTACAGTTCCAAAAGTTAATTGAATTACAATATTTCGAAGCCCTTCAAACGGTAAGTTAACCCTCATTTGCGCCTGCTCAGGTAACCGTCCAGATGTCAGAATATTATAAATCTCTCGACCCATTGTCTACGGGCCTTTTTTTAGCCATCACTGGACACATGGTTCAAGATTCTGATGGTAATAAGCAGATGGCCGTGAAATATGCTGGTAAGTTGCCGTTTTTGTTACACTGACCACCTTTTCGATAGGGTTTTTTAGTTTTTATTTCTAAGTGTTAAACAATTGGAGGGTTATTTTCATTATTGTATGGGAATGGGGATTCAGTTTTAGTTTCGGGTATGCTGTTACAAATATGGGACAAATGGTACAAATATGTTATAAATATGGGACGATATGTATAAATTCCTACTTCAAATCACGTTCCTTAATTACCACCGTTCTTCCCTTACTTTTTAATAAGCCTTATTAATTAATAGGGTCGAATACTACGACCTGAAATTCACGATTACCTACTACCAAAACTTTGCTAGGACATGAACTATTGCAGAAATATATATTTTTCAAAAACATTTTGCTTATTATTACAACTAAAACATTCTTAATTAGCAATTAGCTAAAACAATAGTCTCAATTAAATTTGAAATTCTTCACACGGCAATCAAACCTCGTACACATGTCCAACAAAACGAACTCAACCATAAAGATAGAACCGAGTTAATAAACAGTATTCGATTGAACAATCTTTTATCTAAAAATCGAATGATTCTTAAATCTGAATCGATTACATATTAAACATGCATGTAATCACATAAAGTATACATTAGCCATTTCAAATTTGAAATAACGGACTTTGAAATAACGACCCTAAACCCAATAGAACAAAGTTCACTTTTCATTGTAACAACAAAAATTTTATGACCTTTTCTTTCATCTTTGTCAATCCAAAACAAACTTTGTCTAATACAGCTTAAAGTTGATAACAGAGTAAATTGCATCCTCTATTTTTACTTCATATACAACCACTCCCACGTGCTCCTTCATATTAACTATAAATAGTTAGTATTTCATCGTAGAGACCGACATACGAGATAATCTTAGTTGGATTATGTTAATTGCATTCCGGATTAAAGCTACAGTTTGTAAACTTAACTAGTTTCTAGTCGGCGACTGTTTGGCTGGTAAAACAATGGCGCACTAACTTAATCGATATAATTGCTTCGATTCTAATGGTCTATTTACTTGAGAAACCAATAAAGATAAACAGGGCCACATAGGATGTTTCTGATCATGCACAAGGTATAAAAATGGATGAAAAGGTTACAAATGTTGATGTAGTAGTCAATAAAAGATGAGCCTACATGTACTACAAGGACCAATTGCATTAATATTTATTCAATTAGCCGATTGTAAGCCTGAGGCGGATTCAAGAGATGTTTTTACAAATGCAACTATACTAGCCAGTATCAGAGGCAATAAACAAATGATTAATGATAGTGAGCCAGCTGGTAACAAGAATATTATTCGCATTAACTTCAATTACATATTAGATGAAGTGCTAACAACATTGGAGATCCATTAAGCAAATACGCTCGGACTGGAAATAACACAAATCGGTAACTTAACATTAGTAAATGGAGCAAGCTTCACACATTTTACATTAAATATATCCAAGTAAATTTTGGTCCTCGATCCGCGAGAACAGAAGACTCCGTTAAATTAGTGTCGTCCTTTAATCCCAGTCCCACAAACAAGAGCTCCCGTTCAAATGCTTCAGCAAATTAAATGCTGAGCATAAAGCACATTCGAATTTGTTACAATTCCCCGGAGCCTTGGACACGACAAATCTAACAGGTAACCAAACGCTCATTACCGACCTTCCAATTGAATCTGACACTGTACGTATAGTCGCCACGATTGAGAATACTATACAGGACAAGAATACAACCAACTACATTTTATGGAGCTGAAGAAACTTTTTGACCGTTCGAGGAATCAATCTATAATCCGTAGTTTCCAATAAGGGCTTGTTAGCTACAAACCTGACCTTGGTTCAACATAAAATTAAATAAGATTTCATATAGGAGAATGACTTCAAAGGATAAAATCATTCATTAGATAAACTTCAATGGCCGAAGAACTGTGACACATTGTCGTACTTGATTAACGATCTTTTCCAGTGACGTTAACTTTTTTTACACAAAAAGAAACAACAGACATAGCTGGAACATCAACCAAAACCCTTACATTCACAAATCCCGCGGCCATTTTACTTAAACGCGACATTTTAAATACCAGGACGATCTCCCAAAATTACTGGCGAGCCTAACAGCGCTGTTTACTAAAACAACACATAAATAAACCGAAAGCCAAAGCTAGGTCAGGTGAAGGTAGTTCTTGCGGAATTCGATCCCCCTCTGCCCCCCAGTAACCATTCACCCCCCTCCTGCCCGCTAACTGTACTCGGGTTGAGATGATCCTTATTTGAAAGTCGCGGCTAAAGGTTTTAGAGAGAGGATGGGTTAAGTATGCTGCAACCTTTATGTTTAGCTTTATCGGGGAATATCTTTTCGTTTTTTAAATCTTCTTAAGTGTTAAAAACCCCAGTTAAAAATTCCTAAGCATAACCATATTAAACGGTTTTGATAATAGAGACATAACTAATTTAGTATAGTGAGCAATATTAACCTTTAAAAACGACTAAACCCAGAGGAATTGCATTCAAATCAGCCTCCGTATTCCAATAATACTATAAACTTCAAATCAACACAATCTCATACCTAAACGGCTTAATTATCACCGACTAATATTACTCTATCAACCTGAATAACTTACAATGCATGCACCAAAATATATCTAACGATTTAAGCGCTTAACAAAATGCTGCGCCGGCGCACGGGAGCGCAGTGCGGCGCGGGAGTGCCGCCGTGACCCGATGTGAGGACCCGATCGGCCTTAAAGGTCGCATTGAATAGTATTGGAATGCTTTTGACTATTTAAGTACCAGAGACAACAGTTTTCAAGTTCTGTTGTGTGGGTATGCAAAGCCATGGAATGAAGGATGGCTTTCAAATTCTTGTGGAATATGCGATTGCACAGGTTTCAAGTTTTGTTTATATTATTAGGTTTAAAGGGCATTGAACTGTCGTGATTTGCCACTGTTTTGTGTGATAGAGATGCTTTGTGCATTGCTTATCTAAAGTATGTTTCCTCTCATTAAACAAATGACTATTTATTTATTTATATTTATATAGTATATTTTATTGTACACCACAAAAATATATAACAAAAGGAAAAAAAAACAAACACACTACAACAACAAATACAAGACTATCAAATGTAATAATAAAAGAAAAAAAGAAAAATATAATGGCAATACTATCAATAAGCATATTGAAAAATATGATAATTATTGCGTCATTTTTACACTGCAATTTAATCAGGATACTGATGATCTCAGGAAAGCAAAAGCTGATGATGTTGATGAAACTATAGCCACCATTTCAAATGCTAGAAGGCTTTGTCATAACATGATCCGTAATTGCAAATTGCTAACCAATTAAAGATAAACATAAATTAATCTACAGTACATGAACTACAAGTATGAAGAGATTGCCCTGATCTGACGCATTCATGACTAATAATATAGGTAAGAAAGTGTTTGGGTGTTTATTACTCAATCACGCACAAACTACATAACTAATAATATCTCTAGGTATTAATAATAAGCGTAATAGGTTACGAATTTAATGTAGTTATTGTGGGCAGAATAACGCTGTTAGTAAATGGTGATCTAGGACAATCGAAAGAGTACAATTTTCTCCACAAATTATTGCAATCGCTCAGTCGCAAAAAAAAAACATAATAATAAAAAACGGAAGCTTTTCCTAAGTAGTGGACCAAGGGACCAAACCCTATTAAATAATTAACTCAAGCCTTTACAGTACATGGACAAAGTTTCCCCAAGAGGTTACTATGAAAATGTGGGCTGAGTACAAATCAACCCGTATTTGACAGAACTTCCAGAAATGAAAGGCTACTTTCGGTACAGTTAAAATTAAAGCATTACGAAAAAGGTTTTTGAAAATATTATTTGACTTTTAAAATACGAAAGCAATTGCGGATGCTAAAGTATTAAATATTCAAACCTAAACAACCGGATAAAAACAGTGCAGCCTATCAGATGATGATGTAAAGGTCACAGCGAGCGTGTAGGGAAGCGAACCCGCTACCGTTGCTATCTACGAATAAACGAGTCGTGTGTCACGAGGGCGTTAACCATCGTGGTTATAACGGAAAGGGGGAAAGATCCTAGGTCTTGGTCCCGTTGGGCCGAAATTATGGGTGAAGATGGGACCAAGTTTAAGCAGAGCCAAAGACTTAGTCATTTGTTTTTCAATGAGGTTAGTGTCGGATATTATTTCAAGCGTTTTGTTTTCGAATAATGAAAGTTTTATCACTAGCCTACTTTTACCGTTCTTTATAAAAACAATAACACCACCATGCCAGCTCTAAGCTAATAACTTCCATATGTCCCAACTCCATTCAAGTATAAACCTGCAAATACCGTCTCAATTCAACAAATTGAACAATAAAAAACATCTGCAAAAATCCCCGGAATACAATAAAACACGTGTATTTCCTTGAAAAAGTTCAAAATTCCATAATTAGTCAGGTAACGCACGTGCGAACTCATTAAAATGGGTAAACAATGGATAAAATGGCTTAACACATCTGGACTGGATGAGCCCTGGACTGGAAACATCTGGGGGCAAATCTTTGTTTAGTCTTCGGCAAGTTAGGACAAGCTTTTAAAATTTTATATGTACTGTTATGTAATTAGCATTTCAGTGCTTGCAGATAAAAAAACGATTATTTGTCTGACTGTCTGGGTGTTCTTTTTAATGATCCTTATGTTCTTAATTGATCAGTGTGGCGTGGCGCTACTCACGTACATTTTAAACATTTTAGGACCATCATCATGGGTTCGGTGCAACATGTCCCTTACTTCCATACTTCTCTATTGTTCGTCATCTCGGTAGTCACCCCCTTTCTAGCCATATCATCCTTCACACAGTCCATCCATCGTTTCTTTGGTCTTCCCCTACTCTTATAGTCATCAACATTCATAATTCATACTCAAAACTTTCCTCACGATATGTTCCTCATTCCTCTGCATCACATACCCTTACCATGAAAACTTGTTAGGACCATAAAAAAAATGCGACTTTTAATAATTTTTCAATTAATTTCTGTCTTTTCCACCCTGAATCTATAAATATTTCAGCTTAATAACCCTTTTTCTGAGAACATATTAAGTGGGATCACGACTGACAACCATAAAACAACAATTGAAGCGGATAGCGTTAGTTAATGAGTATTAATTACCCATAATGATGCAACTTCTATTCAGAATATTTTACAAGATGTGGCTTCCAAGATAAAAATATGACCCGTTGAGCTTTGTTTGCGGAAAAAACATGAGATAGATAGATAGATAGATAGATAAAACATTTATTCGGTACAAACATAGAAGACACAACACAAAAGCATAGTTACATAAATTCAAGTTTTAAGACAAACCAAAAAAAAAATAAGAAAACAAGTAAATACGAACATTAAAAACATAAACCCTTCCTTGCGAGTTGGGTAAAAAGAACATACAAACAAAAAACGCAAAGAAAGTATTGTCTGTGGCAATCTTAAAACTACCTACATCCTTAAAATATTTTAGTTAGGCAAAACCCTTGTGTGGTGCGTGTCTCCCAGTTGCACCGAATGGGAGTCCAGCTCAGCATATGCCAGGCATTAGGTATACCTGACGCTGGTATTCTGCTGGATCCCTGCGGCGGCATACGGACGCCAAGCAGGTGCAGAACAATGGAAATGTGAGAAGATAAAAAGTGAAAAAGTGAATAGTGGTTTTGCAAGATAAATTTGGTGAGTTATTTACATTTGATTTGTTTTTTTTTTTTTGTTTTTTTCAGTAATCCAATACATCTCATTGCCAAGTTAATAATCATGAACATAAGTGCATACTTGCATCAATTGATTCAGCTTTACATCATCAGTACCATCATCATGGTCTAGGATACAATGATTCATTGTGAAGACGTAATATAATGAAGCAGTTGCAGTAATACCCACTCGCATAAACAAATTACCTATAATAATGGCTATTATTTTATAGGTTATATAAAATATAAACTAGAAGTAATTTAGATATTATTGCTTTTGCTCTTCTTGGGTTTATATGTTTTAAGATTTATTTCAATGTGGCTAGGTGTTCTTAACTGTAAATAGGAATTGCTAGTACCGCTTGTAGTGACATCATCAATGTTACTAACAAAACATAAAACTTATTTTTGTACAATTCTTGGTCCTTAGATCCATGGTCTTTAGCGACGGATTACTTTCCTTATAACCTGATTAGGTTTTGTGATCTTACTGATAAAGTCAAAACAGATAAATAGCCGAGTTTAAATTAATCAAATTCAATCATGGTTTTTGGTATTTATATAGTCCAGTCCAGGGACATGAACGAATCTATTATACAAGACTTCAGAGAGATTTAAAATGGTTTTTAAATTTACTTTTGAAAGACATCGAAAGGTCAAAGATTGAAGAATTTCATAACACACCGGAGCTTCTGACATTATTTGAGGTCACATTTTCATCAACGGAAACCTCACCTTCGGAAGAGCTTAAAATAACTTCAAGTTAAAACATCTCGGATGTAGCTTTTTGGGGATCCACAGAACAGTTGGTTAAAATCCGAACCGACGGCATTCTATGCCAAAGAAGAGCTTTGATATGTAAATTTAAAAAAACTAAACAAAAATAGCTTCTTTTCTAAAATTGTTTGATTAAATCCATGGAATGTTTCATATAGCCATATCAACGAATTTAAAATCCATGTTGGAGATTTAAGTAGTTGATATGGTCTTCTATCTACTGCACCATTTACCAATACGGGACAGATATCACGCTGCACAGTTAGACTGGAAGCCGACCCCAATATCGTTGGGCAAAGGTTAGGCAGATGATGATGATCTACTGAACCATACAAACAAGTTCCATACGAACTTTACCATCTTTTACTACTTCATGACCCGAAAAATATTTCACAACAAATTATAATAATGTATCATCTTAAATATTTGCAGGTTCAGTCTGAAGCCATGACTCATCTTCGTTTCCCATGGTTCGTGAGACGGTGATCATGAATCACACTTTGATAAAAATATTAACTATTCAATTGTAAATGTCAGTGGTCATGAGTTTCTTGCGCGGATTTTTTATATCACTTATTGCTTCAAGTTTATCTAGTTAAGCCTCACCGGTAATGATTAGGAAGTACACTTCGATATTTCTGCTAAAAAGATTGATATTAAATAATATTGATGAGATTGGGAGCAGTGGTGGCCGGGCAGTGGGGAGCAGTGGTCCAGTGGTAACGGCCCCCCGACTTACGAGTCGTTGGTCGTGGGTTCTAACCCAGACTGGCGCTTTACTTCATCACCACTGCTCTCAAAACGGTGAAGGAAAACATCGTGAGGAAATCGGCGTGTCTTAGAACCAAAAAATTCGAAGACATGTGACATCTAGCAACCCGCACTGGGCCCGCGTGGTGGATTACGGCCCACTCCCTCTCGAAGACAGGAGGCCAATCTCCAAGCAGTGGGAACATTATAGGCTGATTATGTAATATTAATCAATACGAAAAACTTGGGGTAGGAACTGAAATTCTGCCATGATCCTTAAATAATGAGATCTTTCGCTGAAAAACTGTTCACATTAAAAATATGTTGTTTTGTACTTTTTCTGGGTGACAAATCAATAACTAGACGTGTCTAGTCTATCGTTATAAGGAAAGCAAGCAATGATAAACAGCTTGGAGTTCCTCAAGGTTGCATTTTCGGACCACATCCTATTTCACCATAATGCTTAATAATGAAACAGCTATTATAGCAGTTACTAAGGATGTAAAAAATACCTACGAAAATAAACGAGAAGAATCACATAATGCAAATGATTGTAAACGCGCGAAGGTACGTTACGTTACGAAACAGTATACTATTATTGTAGACATCAAAATCTTGTGTGTCTTGGAGCTCATGAATAAGTTAGAAAAGGACCTTACTCTTTCGAAGTTATGACACTATACAATCAATATTGCAAAACAGGTATTAGCCTTAATCCTATAGAGTAAATTCCGAAGAACTCATCGGTAACTCTAACACGGTGGTTGAACCTGTTTTTAACGCAACACTATTTAAATATCAGTCGGTTTCGTCTATACAAATGTCAACTGAACTGTTAATAGAGTTAACAAGAGTATAGGCTATGTGGTTTGGTAGTCGTACAGTTGCAATACTATTGCGTAGCCATGTTGGTGCTAATTGCGAATCCGCGATTAATACTAGCTTATGCAACCGACTTCAAATGAAAATTTATGATAATTTATTCCAAATTGTCTGGGAGCTTTTATTTTCAAATTATATTAATTGTATCTAGGTAAACCTCCGCATAAACTCTTCGGGGATTACAGGCGTCAAGTTTTGTTTTTTTTTGTAATTAAGTATATCACACTAGCTTCTGCCCGCGGCTTCGCCCGCGTGGTATGTTGATAAAAAGTAGCCTATGTCCTTCCACAGGATGACATCTATCTTCTTGCCTTTTGTCGAAATCCGTTCAGTGGTTTAGGCGTGAAAGGCAACATACAGACAGATAGACAGAGTTACTTTCGAATTTATAATATTGGTATGGATTATTATTGGTGCTTTCTACAGGTGTTTGAAAAATAAAAACAAAATGGCGGATTTTTGGCGCGAAATAGTACTACGTTAATAAAAAAAAATAAACTAACCTAAACAAGCATTATTATTTATAGAATTTTACCGATAACCTGAAATTATGGTGTAACTTATGTTTGTCCCGCCTGCGATACCTACCAAAATTCCATAAAAAAATAACACTTGTTTTTTTTTCTTTTCAATTAGATATGTGTTTTTGCAGTCGGGTTTTTTAGTTTTTCATTTTCCATATCTTTGTTTATTTGCTCAAAATGTCTCTTTACCATACTGCTGACTTTATACTTAGATAGACTACCGAACCTGAGCTGTTAGTTCATCAGTAATAAGTTTAAGGGTTTAACAACTAAAATATGGACATTCCCACACCAAATTGTAAAGTCGGATACTGGATGAATCACTGAGCCTTCCCATGACACCATAAAACGATAATGATTCATCAATGACATAGAATGCCGTGAAAACGTGAACCAACACGTTACCGAATAACTGTTGTTTAAAGACTAGGCAGATTGAAACCTGATTGAGTAGGCACAGGAATGTCTAGATAGCTAGATTGATGCTGTCGTAAATCATGTATCGGTATTTTATTTTTATTTGCTGTTATGTGATATAAATCAATTTTTTAGCAACTGTTTAAGTAGTTACTAGTTTACCAGGGCGGCTGTGTAACGTGGTTGATTCGATTCGATTCTCAAGTCTGATAGTGACTTTATTTATTTCTTTTATTTTATTATTTATGTACACGCAGTAAAATACATAATAGATACGACATAATTAAAATATGAGTACAAAGGTACTGCTTATTTCTTAAGAAATTTCTTCCAGCAGATCTGCGAAAGGAGAAATGAGAAAGAAATGTAGACAATAGTGTGTGAGAACAAGAAGAGAAAAACATGATTATGAGAAGTCTTAACTACAAATAGTACCTACACATATACGCAAGAAAAATAGGTAACATATACTTAAATAAATACATAAAGCTTAAATATATTAACATAAATACACTATAGGTACCTATATACTTGTACCTATAGACTTTGTTACTTTTTAGATTTTTATTGCCACTATGGCTGTGACTGTCGCGCGAGTACGTGATTTTCGCGCTCGATTATATGAATATGACATAGCCGCGCGATCAATCGAGTTGCATATATAAGTCATTATTTAGGTAAATGATCGCGTAATCGAGTTTTCGCGCGACTGTTCCGTTCGGTTAGAATGTATAGCATTTTATCGTGAGGTATTTCATCATTCGCTAAATGATGACGATCTAAGTCCTAATATTGTACCTACCATTTTGGGCACGTTAAAATTTCAATTTTAAAATTAATGCCAATATTACCAATACTAACTTCAATATTCAAGGAAACATTTCTCTATAAGATGTTACAGGTGAAATAGTGTCTGCAAGTTACTAGTAAGAAAGGGCAATACATAAACTACGTAAAGATAACCCCGACAGAAGCGAAACCTATTGCTTAGACATAACATATTAGGTAATTTCACTAGATTAGCCTTAGAATTACCTAATTGTATTTACAATAGAGTTGCTTAGTGACTCCCGTTTGTTGTATACGCCACTCCTTCTTACCCTGTGGATGTCTTCAAAGCAAACATAGGGGTTAAATCCAATTACGGGAAAGTCCGAAAGGGATACCGGGGCCTTTGCAACAGGCAACTGAAGGAACACGGGTGGGTTTTATTCAGTAAAAGTCTGACACGCCTTCCCGCTCCGCCAAGAGTGGGAGAGTCATTTGAAGATATTCCAACCTCAAAAAAAAAGGGTTATATCCAAACTGGGGATCAGCAGTATTATCATCTTCTTCTTCTTTAGTATTCTTAGAGTCTACAGTATTTAATTATATTTCAATACAATTACACTTTCGAGTATTCTTATGAGTGCAAGTAATACTGGTTCTTCCTCTTTCCTCTCCATACAAAACATAAGAATAGGTTTGTTGTGTTGTTGTTTTGTTGTTGTTGCCTTACTTGGCTTCCCTTTTTTCTCTATCTACCTCCATACTACAATCGCGAATTTATCAATCTTCGTGAATGTGGAAATAGTCATCGATAGTCATCTCGAAATCGTGATGATTATTTACGGGACCTAATATAAGTATGTTACCGTTTACTACGAAACTCATATTCAGCTTTATTTTAATGTATAGTAGAATTGTATTTAAATCTATCATAGCCTTAGTTTATTTTTAAATTGACTTCTTTCAATCATCCCTCTTAACCTCCCAAACAGTAAAACCAAAAACAGACACTACACAAACTACGAATGCATCAAACATCAAAGTAACTAAAACTAAAAGCATTCAAACATACAGACACACTTTTATAATAATAGAGATTGGAATTTTATCATCTAAATCTGGCATTTTATTACTACGGCCATTATGTCTGGTAGTATTGAAGCTATAATCCTAAATACTCGCTATAAGGCATATTAATTCACGTTTTCAACATATAAATTGTATGTGACGTCTACATTTGGCACACGGGCACCTGTGCCGTCGGCTTAGCATGCGATTATGAGCTAGGGTTGGCACTTAGCCCTGTTCAACATTAAGTGTGAAAAAGAAAAGTTTATGGGTGTCGGATTATGTTAGAAGTAGGGTTGCACAGACGTAGGTAAGTTTTTTTTTTTAATTCATTATTTTCTGACTATTTTTTTTAATCTGTTTTAAAATCCTCCTTTATTCTTGCTTTACATGGACATTTGATTTTTTTATAAATTAGCTATATTAGGATTATGACATTTGCCATTTGTATACATTGTCATTATTTCACTACGTAGGTAACCTTTTAAACTAAATCCTTGTATAAGTTAAACAACACGTTAAATGTTGAGGCAGATAGTGTTTTTTTTATTTATTTATGAAAACTGGTTGAGTAAGCATTATTTATTACTTATTATAAAAATCAACAATAAATCGAAAGGTTACAAAGATAAGAAATCACGTATACATCTAATAATTATTCCATTTGCCGATAAGATAATAAAACACAATTAGGTACTACTAAATTCAATAAAATCCGGTTTAATTAATGCATCACTAAAAACTATGAATAATTAAGCGTCAATAAAATTAACTTACACAATTAGTACGACAACAAAAGCATCGTACTAATTAAGTATTTATCGCCAAAAAATCGCCAATCACGGCCATAAAGGAATAAATTACTTAATTATTTTAAGACTAGATACCCAGTTAACCTGTAACTGAACCTGAATCAATCACAAATAATTAATAAAAAGACCGAATCATGGGATACTTATTAATTTCTGGTTTGGGTCTGGTTAGTGCACGAAGATTGCCCCGTGTAACATGGGACTTAAATATATACTGACAAAATTTGGGTGTACCCTAGACCCCTACCTACCTTAGTAACCTATTCCGCTTGACTATTCTTCAAGAGTCATATAGATCTTCAACGCTCGGTGTGGTAACACGTCGCGTTCTGGTTTGCAATTGATCAATCGTCATCTTGAGGATGCCTCGCTGAGAGGTGAAACACGTGTCGATTTCTTACAGGGTTTTTTATTAATCTTGTAGAATAGTCAAGCGGAATAGGTTACTAAATATATCTACGTCTATTGTATTTTATTATGGATTTCCGCAAAGTCACATGAATGTCAAAAAACTACTTATTTCAAAGTTCAAACTCACAATAATTTCACAAGTTTAACTCGTGGCAGCCCTACGTGTTCTCCACAATATATCTTGGGCACACTTTCCAATGAAGATGGGTTACTACTTTCTGTGAGGCGTACCATACATTCCATACCCGTACCCTATTCGGCACGGGCTGGTGTATGATATACGAAGATGCTAATGGTATTCTTGAAACAATTTTCCTTTGTGCGATATTATAAATTAAGAAATAGTGGTATTTAGCAATTAGGACTATCTGAAGAAAGAATTTCAGAAAGAAAGAAAGAAAGAAAGAAAAATAGGTTTATTTGTCACAGAAACACGTGCATACAAAAAGATAACATTAACCTGCTTAAACTACTTACAGAAGAAGAAACTTACAGAAGTCTTTGATCGCCTGTAATTACGAAGAGATTTCCCAACATCTCCTCATCTTATCTCCTCATTTCATGTCCTCATCTCATCTCATCTCCTCATCTGATCTCCTCATCACCACATCTCATCTCCTAATCTCATCTCCGCATCTCATCTCATCTCCGCATCTCATCTCATCTCCTCATCTCATCTCCTCATCTCATCTCCTCATCTCATCTCATCTCCTCTTCTCATCTCCTCATCTCATCGCCTCATCTCATCTCCTCATCTCATCTCATCTCCTCATCTCATCTCCTCATCTCATCTCCTCATCTCATCTCCTCATCTCATCTCCTCATCTCATCTCCTCATCTCATCTCCTCATCTCATCTCCTCAACTCATCGACTCATCTCATCGCCTCTCAAGTAATGTTTGACAAGGTTGTTTCATACACTAAACCTAATATGTGCCTGTAATTTCGCCGGTAAATTGATACCTTTAACGTTCAAACTATACTAGAATAATATAGTTTAATAGATAATACTGCATGGCGGCAACTGAAAAAGGACTCTTAGGATACGTCCTATAAAGTCCTTTTTGCACTACCGCCGCAGCGCCGCCGCTACTTGACACTGGTTCGTACCATCAAAGCTCTTTCCTCGCGTGGAGCAGTGAGGTACACATACAGCTAAATAACTAATAGGTAGTATAGGTACTGCATAAAATCATTTTACATACTCCAAAGACTAAATTTTTTTCCAACGATTTTGCCTGTCTGATTGCCCAAAACAACCTTGCTGACTCACACGTCAATTACCCATCTTCAAACCAACCTTGGCGCAAGCGCAACATACCGTATCCACTCCTGCGCAACTCAGCATGTAAGTGAATAGCTATCCCCGTACCCGAGGCCACTGGGTCGCGGCTAGAGGTCGCACAGACAGACAGACACACAGCTTAATGCCACCAGGATGTGCTTAATAAGATTCTACAGTGTATTTTTCATGTGTGTCCTATTTAGTAAACAAATACTACGTAAATCATAAATTAATCAATTACTTTTAGTAAGATAAGGTCTTGATCCACGGTATGAACTTCAAGAAAAGCTACTTCGAATGATAGTTTTAAGCTCATTCATTTTCTCAAAATCGAAATGTCAGTACGCCATGTTTGTTTACTAAATCGGACAAGTAAACTTATGTATACTCTACCAATATTTTTTCCTTTGCAATATATTTGCTGGTATTTACAGTGATTGATGGCTACAAGGATTTATTTGATTTGAGTTTAATTTAGCTTTTTCGGTTTTGGGAGGATGAGTGTAATTTACATGTAAACTATTAAATATTGCCTTAAATGTGACGTTTCGATGTATTTATTCTGTAATTTATGATGTTGTCTGAAAACAGCCTTGGAACTCAAACAGAAAAATTTAAATGACGCGTTTTAAAACGAATGATTTAAAAATCACTTTGGCAAAAACATCTTGAGAAAACCGTAAGCTTTGAAATAGGAAAGTTCGCAGTCTGTAAAACTGGTGAAAAGCGTGGGAAATAAATGATATTTCCTTCTCTATATGAAAAAGGTAAGAAAAGCCTTTGCCCCGCCATCGCCAGTCAGAAAGTTACAGTTCAGAGGGCCTAGACAAGTGACAATCGCTTCCAAAGCGTTTCGTATTTCTACAACGACATTCAACAGGATTGACATAAGCTTTTCGATAGCTTTTCTCAGTCCTATACATTTTTACCTTTTCCATCATCGTTATCCCTGATAGAATGTCACTTTGTCTAGGGCCTCTGTTCCCCCAGGTTTTCCTTGACTAACAAAATAATAGATTCCTAAATGACAACCATTTTTTTTTTCAACCACAACGATCATACTCTTGGTCTTCATCTCACCTGAGGGTAAGTGATGATCAGGCCGAAGGTGGAAGCGAACATAACCCGGAATCCTCAACCACAGAGGAACTGGCTATCTCACCTCTTACTCTCGCAACGCAACAATGCTGTTATCATTGTTGTCATGGCGACAGACTAAGATGATGATAGCTATATAGATGGTGGTAGCTAGGAGGACAAAACAAGCCTTACCATCAACCAAACCGATCAGAAAATGTTGCCACGGCTGGGTATCGAACCCAGGACCTCTGGGTCTGAGACAGGTGGTCTTACCACTAGACCACAGAGGCGGATAATATGTTTAAACAAACTTATTTGAGTAATGATGAACTAGTGACTAGTCTAAACAGTATTTACTAAATTAACCATGTGCGAACTTCAAACCGCATAGTTTTTGTTGAATCCATCGAGATATAAGTACTAACGTACTAGAGAAGACACCGTAAATTCCTACTTTGTCTCGTTCAACTGCGGCGATCGCGCCGCAGTTTGTCGAAGAAAACGCGTAAGTGCCGTGATTTACATGGCGCTTAAGACCTTTTTGCCGAGAATAAATACACTTCCGCAGCAAATCTAGCACTGTGTTAAATTAGGTACGGTTTAGACGAATTGTTATTATTTTAGCGCTGCAGCGAACTAAAGATTCAATACGAAGAATAGGACAATTCAGTTATTTGACGTAGCTTCTCTAGTACGTTAGTACTTATATCTCGATGGTTGAATCATATCTTGTGGCTAGTTAGAAGATTGTAAGTGAGAGAAAAAATGTGCATCGTCATTTTAATATTAGCATGTAGGTTTATGAAAGTTATGAACAAAAGTTAGGCAATAAAAAAGTAAATTAAAAGCTGGCCTTTGTGTTTTTTTACTGTGGATTTTTAACAATTCAGTTAATATTAATTATAATAATTATTTCGATTTAATATAATTAATAATCTGAAGCTAAAGCTTTTTTTTCTACTCGTAACTTAGCCAATCCTCTTTAAAATTGAAAGCGTTTTCACCTGATAATGCTTCTAAAAGCTAAAATTATTTTTATTTAAGACAACAATCGCCAACACCAAAAATACGATAATATTCTATGGACAAAAATAACAAAATGACGATCGCAAAATTATAATAAGACTAAAATTAACAGCCTTTTAAACTCACAAGATCACTTTACAAGATCTTTAAGAAGTTTTATCTATGATAAATCTAGATTAAAGTGGTTTTAAACAGTATAAATATATTTATTAAAATAAATTAAATATATGAATAAGATTTGGCCAACCTTCTGCTTTTGATGTTGAAATTCAAATCAATATTTTATAGCTGCCTGTTATGATTGTTTTACTATAAAATATTCTAACTAATAAAATAGTTGATGATTGGCGTATCACGCTTGGACCATTAAACCTATTGAGGTCTTACCATTATCGGAGCCTTAAGTTCTAGGTTTTACTCCAAAGCATTATAGGATTTTTCTGCAAGGTTACACAGTAAAACACAGAATGTGATACATAAATATGGTCATGGAACCTGCTCATCCTTACTTAATATTATAAATGCGAAAGTGGGTTTGTTTGTTACGCTTTCACGCTAAAACGGCTGAACGGATTTCGATGAAATTTGACACAGGGGTAGACCTTGACCTGGAATAGGACATAGGATACTTTTTTAACCCGATATTCCCACGGGATGGAGACTTACGTGGGTGAAACCACGGGGCGCAGCAAAAATACGACTTACTTCCACCCGCGGCTTCGCCCGCGTGGTATGTCGATAAAAAGTAGCCTATGTCCTTCCCCGGGATGCCATCTATCTCCTTGCCTATCGAAATCCGTTCAGTGGTTTAGGCGTCAAAAGGTATCATTCGTACATCCATCCAGACAGACAGACAGTTACTTTCGAATTTATAAAAAATATTAATATGGACTTTATAATAATAGTATGGATGGCAGTGACTGAACCCAGTGAATCGGAATTTCGGACCCAGTCATTGAGTTCACATATATGAGATCGGCAAGTAAGTCCTGCGGAGGAAGCTACTGGGCCCGCAAGTAGACTGACTAGTGGGTGCGAAATCAGCACTGGACTGGGTTGAAACTATAGTGTCTCCTCGATCCCAGTTGCAAGTCAGCTCTGGACTGACTTACTATACTATCACATTACTGGACTCGTAAAAACCTGGCTTAACGATATAGTGTGACCAGTGTCTTTGATTATAACAAAATACTTTAGGTTCATTTTGTGATCCATATGGCGCAAGATTATTGATACATCCCCATATTCACCTTGTATCAATTGTATACAATTAAATAAATAATAAGAACAATAACAAATTAAAACACAATTTTAACCGGCAGATTCAAAGTCAAAGCTGTGCATCTGACCCACATCAAATTAATGGCATCTCGCTAAAATTAACATCATTAATTGGTTACGGATCGAGTCGAGAATAATCGTTATCAATATAAACCGAAGACCACACGTTTAGCCACTTATTAAATTAACTTTGTTATGTTGATTTTGTGTATTTTTGGTAATAAGAAGGAATGTTTACTTTATATATAACACTAGCTTCCACCCGCGGCTTCGCCCGCGCGGTATGTCGATGAAAAGTAGCCTATGTCCTTCCCCAGGATGCCATCTTACTCCTTGCCAATCCGTTCAGTGGTTTAGGCGTGAAAAGGTAATAGACAGACAGACAGATAGATAGACGGACAGAGTTACTTTCGAATTTATAATATTAGTATGGATTTAACATAACATTACGCCTGTATTTCCCGAAGGGTTCGCAGAGGTTTACCTTTAAAGTACATCTACATTTCGCCATTTATGTTTAAGTGAGGGGGCGAGCCGATTGCCATCATCCGAGAAATAATCCAGACACCGAGTTGCTAATGAGAAAAAAAAAAAACCAATAACACTTTCCTGGACCTGGGAATCGAACCCCTAGAACCGCATGCTTAGCAGTAGCGCTTGAGGCCACTAAACCAACGCTGTCTGTTTAACAAATTCCATGTTATTATTGACCCCTAACATGTAATAACATATGTTATTATTGAACACTCGTGTTCGTTTCGGGATTGTCCGACTAGGTACGAACGCGAACGGTGTATACACGCGTCAAAGTCGCGGAACTAAAGGCTCAGCAAACAGACGCGACGCGACTTTAACAAAACAATTTCTGGAAATCTTCACGGTAGAAAAATAACCCGTGTCGCGCGACATGTCACGCTAGTCTACACGAGCCTTAACACATACCTATATAAATTGGTAGACATTTGTAAACCAAGAGATCACACATGAATATAAAATATAAATATGATTTATTCTTCGTTTATCCTACTGAGTTTATTCCTACATAAAAAATCCTGAGTCGTCCTAAAACCTTCCTCGAGAACCACTCTATCCATTGGTGAAAACAGCATGAAAATCGGTGTAGTAGTTTTTGAGCAATATGCTCCATTCGTCCCAAAATATAATTTTAATTAAGATAATTCCCGCTCCGTCCTCGTGGCTAAGTAATAACAGCCGCACGGGACGATCCATCAGGTTACGGTTGCCGGGGTTGGTCCGTGGATGGGTGAGGTCGTCAGAAGCCCGAAAGTCTGACAACCAGTGTTACCAAGGGGTATCGTATTACCCAGTTACTGGGTTGTGGAAGTCAGAAAGGCAGTCGCTCCATGTAAAATACTGGTATTCAGCTCCATCCGGTTAGACTGGAGGCCGACCCCAGCATAGTTGTTAATGGGCAGATTGATTCCCGCTTCGTCTTATTTTATATTCCTTCAACAGCCCATATTTTTTTTCCGAACTTAAGTACTTGAATATATGTAAGCTATGAATATGTCTTCGCTAATGCCTACAATGTAGATTTATTATGCTTTAAAAAGAAAACAGAAATACTATGCATGGGAAATTATAACTTGCATTCATATTATCACCTCTGTCCTAATAGATAATATTATGGCGTTTATCTACGTATAGCGACGCAACAATATTGAACAATGGCGGCTAATATGGTGATTCGATGACCAAAGGCAAGGCCACCGCTTTAATTTGATTGGATAGCGTAACAAATGTCAAATGTGACATTTTTTTATTTTGTCAATCCATAAACAATGTCATAATTTTATAAATCAACGTTTAAAAAAATATATTTCTGAGCTGCGATGCACAGAAAAGCTTAAAGTTATTAATTCTATTGTGAACGTTTTATCAATAAAATCGAAAAAACCGGTTTGGTGTCAACCTCTTACTAACAAACAATATTATCGTCTCTATTAGCATGATTACACATTGTGTTTTTTATGATGATGCACAATGACAAGTCTTATACAGCCTAACTTTCATTTTTTTATGTCATTTATTAAAAATAACTTTGAAGCGCGGGCGATAAAATGTACAGGATATCTTGCAATGTATTCTTGTCAATACTACAGATGTAACACTTAGATAATTTCTAGATTCAACTCACAATGCTCAAATACTTTAGAGTACTGTTACATTCAATTTAACCATTCAGCCACAAAACCAAGGACATATGAAAATGCATTCCGAAATTCCAATCACTGCTGCATTCACATAAATACTCGATTACATACACTTGTAATCTTTCACATAGGTAAATATACCATCTGTCAAACGAAAAGTACGATTTTGACGTTTATTCCCATAACTAAAAGGTCTAAATTGATTTAAAAGTGGATTGTTTTACATAGCGCAATATGTCGACCGCTGATTTGGATCCTGTAGCTAATATATTAGCGGTCACAAAATCACCTGTTGCCACTACACACCTGTTCAATACAATCACATCTGACTCTACTTAGCAAGCCAAAATAAACCTTAAAACTAAGAGTGTAAGTTCGAAGATAAATTCAGAACTTTAAATATTTTTCCCCATCGATATCTGGCCGAAATTACGAAAAAAGTCTCGTTAAAAAACATCTTTGGACAGTTTTGAGATTGATAAAAAATATGTTTCTGATCGCGTTCAAAAAAATCGAGAATATCAGCGGCGCGCGGCGCATTGACATTGGCATATTGCAAGTGCCTTTGCCATTAAAAAGTTATCGAAGTTTTTGGCGGGACATATTTTTCGCGGCAACATGGCGGCAACATTGATGGTAAAAATATGCAATGTGTCTTTCACGTCATTTATTTCAGGTTTTTATGAATTTAATGCTGTTTCAAAGATAAGTTTATCTTGCAATACGCACCTTGTTGAAACATTAGCTTAATTTATTTTAAAATTCCTGCAGAAAAAGCTAATAATTTGATATACTTAACTTACGAAGGAAAAATTAAATTGTCAATTTATAAGTAAACACAGCAACATTAAATATAATTTTTCCGACATCTTCATTTCCAAACAGGACACATTATACCACTCTATACATAAAACAACAAGACTAAGACTATCATTATCTCTGCCTGTACTATCGACGGTAATTATACAAGCACTTTTCCCGTATCCGTCCGGGGCTCATCCTTATTTCTGAGCACTCCCATATAGGCACAGCTTTCACTTTAGCCATACAGCATTGGAATCTCTCTACAATTTCTATTTTAGAATGTACCTAGTACGTATCTACATACATCAAACCAGTTAGAACATTGCTTAGTATAGAAAATAAAATGTCAAAGGTATTGGCAGCTAAGTGAAGATCAGACTTTATAAGTAAAACTTGAATTTCGATTTTAGAATCATGATTTCTTTTTTTTTAACATTGTGTTAATTTGTGTGTTTAACATTTTAATAAAAATAAAAAAAAGGATTTTCACTAAAAACGATCTGTATCATTCATGTAACTACCTACATAATATTATACGCTAACAGACTTTAATATTATTGTAAGTACGTGTAAATTTATAAAAAAGGAGAGGAAAGAATCATACAACAATCAACAATTGTTTTCAATTAGTACTATTATTGTGGACTTTGTTATTCTATTTCATCTTTTGTGGTGTAAAAAGCGGTATGTGCATAAGTAACATTATACATTCTTTTGTTTCATACAAGCACGATTTTATAGCTCGGCTAGTAAAAGGTTGTCATAAAACAAGGACTTTATAGCTCTGTAACTGATTTCGTAACTTGTCTTATTGTTAATTAATTCTTATAACTGTTTGGTGCCTTTGAGAGGACTTTATAGGCACCGACTGACTCAAGTCGTGTTTAAGGACCTTTTAAGTGAATGATTGCTTATTCCATCTTCGTTAATGGTCGCATAATATCAGCCATTTTCAACCATTTCCATCTCCTTTCTCAAAACTATAATATAAATAAAAATTAAATGCTGTTCGTTGGTCACTTGAGAACGACCGGTAGTCGGTAGCAAAAAACTAAAATACAATCCGAAGACACAGACTTCCGAAATTAAAGTTATTTTTCACTTTGTAGTGTTTTTTTTTAAGTAGATTGCTTTTTTTGTTAAAAAGTTTTTTTTGTTTTAAAAAGTTCGTAATACTTAGTCCGAATTAGTTTTGTATGGAAAGAAAAATTGAAAAAGTTTTCCGAATTTGTAAATTATTCGGAAAACTTTTTCAATTTTTCTTTATCATCCTTGTTTTCTATGGGATTTTTGTATGAATTATTATTTTGTCATTACAACGTCTGATAGGTCAGCTAGATGCCTATAATTGTGTCTTTACTACACCCTTGTCAAAGACATTTAAGTCATTTTATTATTAATTCATATTTAGACCTAATTTAATATTACATTCCGTGCTATAGACATTTTCTAGTAACATGGTTCGGCAACAACTATTATCTAAACTCGAGTCCAAAAGGATTCCTAATTAATTGTCCAGCAGATTAGCTTGAAGTTGAGAAATGAGACGTGTTTGTAAATTGAAGTATATTTTTTTAAATCACTTGTTACGTCACCACCACTTCTCATATCATTCTCCTTCTTCGTCGTGTCGATGGCACGACAATGAATAAAGCTACAATTCCGTAGCCGCAGGCATCAGCTGCATTTCTCTGACTTCATTCATCTGACATCTGACTTCATAGAAATTAGATTCGATTTCATGGAAGTACCAAGATTTAGTAGAAACCCAGAGTGTCGCGGTGACACTTGACTTGTACCTTTAGGAGTCTGGGTTCGGAAGAATTCCCGTTTGAGCACCTATGCATTGAGTACCAAAGGTCTTTCAAAGGAATACTCAATGCTTAGGTGCTCAAACGGGAATACTTCTGGATTTGTGCCCGGTTGAAGGCAATAGGCTCGCCGCCTATTAAATGGGACTCAAAACCATAACTGGCGAAATATGGTATACTATAGGTACTGTAACGTCTTACGGACGTTACCTAGATGTGTGGGGGTGTGTGAGGAGGGAATTCCAAAGAGGAGTAGGTTTTCCAAGGGTTTATTACTTATACGACACGTTTATACATATTGAGGGTCCGGGCTGCTCTGCCCCTCACAACATAAGAAAACACACCTGTCAATATTTAAATACCGACTGCTGGAGCGTTCGCAAGTTTAAGGCTGCGCTTAAGTCAGCCAGCCCAACGTGAGGTTGCATATCGCATAAAACCTCTACATCAGCTACGCCCCTTAATTGAATAGATGGATTGGCGCAGACAAACAAACAAGACTTCTATTCAAAACGCCCCAACAGTCAGTCCCTACCTACCTAAGCCTATAAGAGAGATTACCTAACGCCAGGGAATATACATGGTGAGGTCTTTCTTTTGCAGAAGAAGGCTTAAGTCAGGACGGACGAAAGTCATGTGACAGTTAAGGTAGGTTTAGCATGTGCCATATTGCACCCATATCAGCACAACGCCTCGTCCTGCTTAAACCTCGTCATACCAAAACTGGCGAAAAAGATATGACAAAGCCTCCTAGGAGAAAACACAATGTGACAAGTTCACATCTGCCCGGATGGGGCTTAGAACCACTAGACCACAACATCCAAAACTTTCTAGCCGAATAGACGCCACTGAGTCCACGGGTACCAAATTTCTGGATATATGCGCCCACCAAATGAAAACAACATCATGCTCGCACTCCAGAGGGACAAAATATAAAAATAATCCTACACTCATATTAACTGTGGGCCCTCAATCAAAAATGTACCATAGGCGTCTATCAGACGCCCCTCACAAGGCCAGGCCCGTAAGTGAGGTTGGCATCACCTCTGACTGAGTGGGCACCACCAATCTGTGGAACTGCACTCATAGATTGGACTAATTGTGTTAATCTAACACACTTTGCAAGGCTATGCCCCGTTCGCAAAGTCGGCCTCAACTGAAGTTGAGTGCCTCCATCCCCCTTTTGTAAGCGGGACCATAGTTGGTTTTCCTCCTAAATCCTCTGGGGCACATTCATGCTACGCTAGCTCAAAGAAAATTCTATTAGGCGCAGGGTCCCCATGACTCCGTGGCGAAGTGGGAAGTATCACCACACACACGCTCCAACGCGCTGTGCAGGTGACGCCCCACTCGCACCCGGCCGGCGGCCGCGTCTGATGTTTTATTCTCCGCAATATGAAACGCACATAAATAAAATGTATTAATATTACATATTCATCACACTTTAAACATTGCGAAGTTTTTGTTTACATCAATGTGACGTTGACATTTCGATTAAAATAAATGACGTTTAAAAAAAAGCAAATAATTACATCCTACCAAGAAAAGGTTGTAATAAAAAAAACATGTATAAAATCCCTGAATCACCTATTATTTAATTTCGAAAAATTTATATTTTAGAAATGAATACTTTTTTATAAAACATTTGGACCTTCTTTTACATTTGTACCTCTTCGGCCCAATGTTTTTAAATTTAGTCTTTTTTATATATGAGACCTTTTCTTTTATTGGTGCTCTTTTACAATTATTTACAGCACGCTTTTGTCGTAAAGAGAAATTAACACAATAGTATATAAAAGATAAAAATGAAATTAGAAAATGTAATCTTATGGGGAACGTATTCAAATTATAGGTCGCATTAACACAAACATCTGTAGCTTCTATAGCTTGAAGATTGTTCACATATTCTTCCAACACAACTTCCATTTTAAAGTCAATCTCTCGGTCTTCGACCACATATGACTCCAGATCCTTACCAACCAAAATATCATCAGACCTCATCACATCTTCACTTTCATCTAAAGCTATTTTATCTTCGTCTATGTCTAAAACGACTTTTGTCTCAGTGAGTTCAACTAGAGACAAAGATAACTGGTCAACCTCCTTTATTTCGGTTGTTGACAAGGAATGGTCATTCTCCTTTGTTTCGGAAAAATATTGACCAAAATCGTTTTCACTAATTTGATCTACGATGATGTTATTATTATTAATTTGTTCATCGTGATCATCATTTTCCTCTAATAAGGACACTATTTGAGGGTCTGAAACACAACTGAAAGAAATAATAAATGGACTGGACTGACCCGATTCATCCAATTCTTCCTCGTGTTCATTCACGAACACATCCATCAGCTTGTCCTCATCATGCGCAAGACTGCGCTCGTCATCAACATTGTTTCTGCCTTCCTGGCAGCTTTGTTCTACTTCTAGCGGGTCATCTTGTCTTTCGCTAGAAAATAAATCAGCATGAATATCTAAATTCACAACGGCTTCCTGCCCGCCTTCATCAGACAGTACTTGTGCAATCTCCTCTTGCACCCTATATAAATATCTGTGACACTTGCATGGGAATTCTGCCCAAAGTGCGTCACACATCGCCTTAAAACTCATACCCTCGTGGTATGTATAATTAAAAAAGATTCTCGCAGGACCCATAAGGTATGCGCCTATAATCAGCGCCCAATCGCTGTCTCGCCATTCATTGTCGATGGCCACACTCTCGAATTCCTTTATGAATTCCTCCAAGCAAACGCCATTGTACCCAGAGAAGAACTGGATTTGCGAGGCCATCTCGCTTTTTTATAAAATGTTAGAAAAAAACCACTTAGCTTTTATAATCCGTCAATGCGTCGTCTTCCTCCTTTATCTTGCACACTTTGCTGTGCTATTTACCCCCACAAAATTTTAAACTTTAAAACTTCATAGCCGTACTCGGCATATTATAATAACTGTGGCCGTACCCGGCGCCTCCACCATATGTAACGTCTTACGGACGTTACCTAGATGTGTGGGGGTGTGTGAGGAGGGAATTCCAAAGAGGAGTAGGTTTTCCAAGGGTTTATTACTTATACGACACGTTTATACATATTGAGGGTCCGGGCTGCTCTGCCCCTCACAACATAAGAAAACACACCTGTCAATATTTAAATACCGACTGCTGGAGCGTTCGCAAGTTTAAGGCTGCGCTTAAGTCAGCCAGCCCAACGTGAGGTTGCATATCGCATAAAACCTCTACAGTACTATCGAAGAAACAAATATCGACACACCGTAAGGACTATTTTTGCTTGCAGCGTTCGGCCGCTATAGAAATCTCATAAACCAGGGTTAGGCAGAGTGTGTACCTTGTACACCTCTGCCTAACCCTTCGGGGATTACAAACGTGATGTTATATGTGTTACGATAAAACATAAAATATTACTCAAAATAAACCTCCATTAGAACATTAATGAAAAATAGCACAGCACCATTTTAATTACGTTATCGTCTAAAATGGAGACATTTTATCACTGCTATAAAACAAAGTAAAGCTATAAATTCAATCTGGTATTAAGTATCAATCGGACACAATCTAGTTTTTTGGTTGGCGAAGACAAACAGTTGCAATAACTTACGTTTTATTAGTACAATATAGAGCTTTTATAGTGCCAACGAATAAAGTTGTATGTGAACTAATCTCGGTTTGTATAAAAGAGACTAGGTAATAAACATGACGCTGTAAAAACTTAAATTCAATGTCCCTCAGCGAGTTGAAAGAAAGAAAAATATTTTATTTGTGACGCGCACAAGAAAAAACAAGCAGTAATAAAAAGTAAGTACTAAACTAAAATAAAAGAACAATTAAAACTAACAAAACAGTTATGTAACGAGTGAGTGTACGGGTGTGTGTGTAGTGTGAGTTATGGAACGGGCTATGCTTGGAATCTCTCTGATGGATAGAATCCGGAACGAGGTGACCCGGCAAAGAACCAAAATTGTCGACATAGCCCCCAGAATAAGCAAGCTGAAGTAGCGATGGGCCGGCCATATTAGCCGTAGAACCGATGACCGTTGGGGTAGACGTGTTCTTGAGTGGAGACCGCGAATTGGCAAAGGTAAGGTAGGACTCCCTCAGGCTAGGTGGAGCGACGACCTTTTTAGAGACGCTGGTAGCAGCTAGATGAGAGTTGCTGAGAATCAAGCTGAAGGAGAAGCCTATGACCAGCAGTAGACTGCTGTAGGCTGACGTTGATCATGTTAAAAGTACTCTTAGTTTAGAAATGGTACCCTCAAAATGTAAGAGAAACGTAAGCCCTTGTGATATAAGGGTTTTAATCAAAGATCTTGTTAGCAGAAGTAAGTGCCCATAAAATCCGGTGATTAACATTTAAATTCTGTGAAATTCACAGCCTGTTGCCTATATTTGTTGACTCTTGCCCATGTTTGTAATTTGTACACAGCCCGACTCTACACAAATCTCAACCATTTATGACTAAATATACTCTGTCTAAATCAAATAAATCAATATTATACGCTAATAAAAGATAATCAATACAGATCAAATCATTGCCCAAATATCTGTCAAACGCAACCATTCTACTATCAATTATTATAATTATTAATTTTATAGACTTGGTCTCACCCACGCATCGGCACGATTTCGCTTTTAATGCAATTAGTGACATGTCATAATATTTAGAAAAAATATTGGTCTTATCTTATTAAACACCTATGCATTAATCGTTTGCCCAGATTTGGTTTTTTGAATGAAAAAATACAAATTTCTTTTGCGCGAGATTTTAGTTGGTTCGTTGAATAATGGCGTAAGTTAAGATATTTTTGTTTACACATAATATATAACTTTTTATTGGCTGGACTGGACTGGCTACTGTGTGTAAGGGTCATTACTGTTAGTTTTTAATGACATTAACTTTCTATTACTGGCCTCAAGTTTTAACTTTTATTAGATGTAATGATAATAAAGGTATGTTAAGTAAGTCGCTTCAAAGGGCGATGCAACTTAATGCCTCCAAATGTTTTGACGATATCTGTCCATCTCTTTGATGGTTACTTTACCATCCATATAATTTTACTTAATCATATAACTATCATTTTTTACAATTTAATTTAATTATTCTCTAGGATTTATATAAAACTATGCAATCTCATAAATATATCAACTAGAAAATTTGTTTCTTAATTATTTTTTTTTTAATCATTTCATGTCTATTCAGTAGATTACCTACTGGACATGGAAACTCGTTCCTTCAGTATATGATTTTTTTTACTTGCCCTACAGCACACGGTCTATGTATGATTATCTGATTGTGTTACACGCAGTCAGTAACTCATCTAGCTTCTCCTAAAAGTCCATCAGCCGAAAGACGTCCATTTCTGGACAGAATCCTCCTCCAAGCATTGCCACAATCTATGGCTACATTTCTTTTGTCAGTTGCCAATATCTTCCGTTCCTACTACACTGCGTACGCGCAACAGTCGGCTAGAACAAAGATGTGCCTAATTAGTGATATCGTTGCCAAACATTAATCTGTCGACCTCGACTCTTTCACTGTACCAATTTTTTTTTAATTTTTGCTCAATTGTTTGATTAGGTCAAACGACGCCTAATTAATTATAGTAATAAATTATTTCACTTTCATATTTTTCGTTGATAATATTTTTATCATACTAAATTAATTAATTACAATCTAGCCTTTAAGACTAATAAGCTATTTTATTCTATCTTATTTTTTTACGTGATAATTATTTGAATTAATGTTATTTTACTTAGAATAACTTCCATTACGGTGCACAAATCCAAGCTGCTATTAAGAAAATTAGTATTGGAAAAACCCAATAACAGTTTGCCTGACCTGGGAATACGAAACGCTTGAAATCACTTTACAGGATTTTTTTGCCCAATAGCGGCAAAGATCGTCACTCACTGGACGCCTGAAGGAGGACATCATCGTCGAGGTAGACCGCAGCGAAGGTGGTGTGACGATCTAATCATTTTGCGGGGCCAACATGGCCAGAAATCGCAGAAAACAGAGAGATTTAGAAGGAAAAAGAGGAGACCTTTGTCCAGCACTGGGACACAATATAGGCTATAAAAAAAACCTACCTATGATACAAGCTGGATGAGAGTTGCCGAAAATCGAGCTAAATGTCGTGCAATAGGAGAGGTCTATATCCAGCAGTGGACTGCTGTAGTCAGATGATGTTGATGATGAGTGCCTACGATAAGATATACATAATTAATTAATGTAATAAATTATTTCACTTTCATATTATTAGTTAATAATTTGTCACTACAAAATTCGCATTATTAATCTAACTTAAGCATGCAAGACGGTAATCCACAGACAGGCCGACGGTGAAAGTATTTTCTAAGCTGTGTTTAATGTTATTGCTAATGGTATTTTCCTGTTATCCGTTGATATTGACGAATATAACTAAGTACCTATTTTATGAATATTAAACATTAGTATTAAAATATGAAATAGGTGTAATTCACTCAATGCTGTTGCAGGTGCAAATATAACGGCCTTATTGGGAGGTATATGTTTGAGCCGTTTGGGGTTGAGACACGAGTTAAAGGGATCCGAGTGCTCATCGAGTATTTCGGGACATCGCCAAACGATTAGCCGACTCTTCACGTGACCAGAGGGCTGGCCTATTTTTAGGCCAAAGAACCAGCATTTCCATCCAACCTGGCAATGCTGCCAGCTTTTTGGGCACTTCTCTCATTGACAGCGATGCGGACGAATAAGATGCCCAATAAACTCTGTCCCCCTTTTTTATATGTAAAGTTGTGCATAATATAGATACATAGTATCGTATACCACTCTCAAAACGGTGAAGGAAAACATCGTGAGGAAACCGGCATGTCCTAGAACCAAAAATTCGACAAGTGACAACAAGACATGTGACATCTACCAACCCGCACTGGGACCGCGTGGTAGATTTCAGCCTACAGCCCTATCAAAGAGAGGAGCCCTGTGTTCCAGCAGTGGGAACATTATACGCTGATTATGCTATGTATATTGTATTTAAGATGACACGCCACTGATTGAAGTAAACTTCTAATTCCTCAATAAATCATTCAGTAACTAAGTGTATACTAACTAGTTATGATTTTATCGATGACGTAACTTTATCCTACCTTGTCGGGACTTAAGCTTTGTATGACTTAACTTAAATCACCTATATTTAACAATGCTATGCCTCGTAACAAATAATTAACCTTTACACCATATCTCCTCCACTCATAGCCAAAAAACTAGCCTAATTTATACCAAATTAACCGGCTCTAAAGTTGAGAATGCGTAGAATTAAATAAATTAAGTTGTGTCAGAGTTGTCAGTCATAAACGCAATAACGATACAATTATAAACAATCTCACGAAAGTCGGGCCGGCCCAATAAAAATAACAACGGTTATCAATTACATATCGACCGGCTAATAAATACCTTTTTCAGGGACCTCTGTTTTGGAGGAAAAACCCTAGGTGTTAGGGAATGAGAAATAGAAAACCATAGCTACTCTAATCTTATAAAATTATTAGATTTTTTCCAAATCAGCAGAAGATTTGGTTACCACAATAGACAACCCAACGTTTGGAAAGAAAAAAATACTATGGTACAAAAAAAACAAAAAGAGAGAAATCTCGTATGTGTCCAGAGGAGCAATTCCCATAATTTTAAGAATGTTCACATTTGCATCTCATTCGCAATCTGTCAAAAAAACCATCCATACCAACACTTTTGACAAGTTTGACAGATCGCGACTTGAATGTAAACGTTTTTTAAGTAAGAGAATTTGCCCTAAGGCTGAAACTTGTTGCTCCTTTAAATTAAGAATAGGAGATCGTTTGAAACTTTCTCAGATTGGACAATTGTCTTTAGTTTTCAGAAAACGTACCAGATCATGTTGTGCAGTTGCACAGATTAAATTACGTGGTGCTTTAAATAAAAGGCAACATTATGACCCTGTAGTGATGCCGGGCACAGCTTACATCTTTGTCACCACACTGTTTTATTTCTGCGGAATCTATCCCCCATATCCCAACCTAAGCTTGCCCCGGACCGGTTCCTCAATGGTAACAATAAAGTGGTCAGTTACACTGGCCGATTATTATATGTACGCCGCACGTTCCAATTAGAGGTTTATTATTAATAGTTAAAATGCGTGTCTTTACGATCTGTCTGTCTGTGAGTCTGTAGCACGCGAACATATCGGCTCATATACGGAATTACGCCGTGACGATGGGTTGGTAGACACACGGGGGGATTTTTGGTGTGTATATAGGGATTTATTCTGGTAAGTCTTCAAATCGTGGTATAGTTCTATTCCTGGTACAAAGTTTTTTGTGTGTGTGACCAGAAAGAACAGAGACAGCAGTCTGTAGGTCAAAAACCAGGTACTAAGTGTTGACTGTTTCTTCAATGCAGTGACTATTTTACAGATAAAGTCTAACTATGCATACAAAAATTTATACTACAGCTCTAGAAGAAAGCATGCAGATTCCAGAAAATAGCAGGAAATGAGCTGGAAACGAACATGTCGATGTCCAAGATTTAATTTCCAAGCGGAGCAGTGAAACTTTTTTTTCTGTTAGGAAACTTTGGTCCTTTTTGATATAACATATTTCTAAAAAAATAACGCAGATTGATTGACACTTATGGCGCAAATAATCACCCCGTGAGCACCACACCAACCAAAGTCACAGATCTTACGCCATCGAACCGTAGCGATCGCTAACAACCGCCGATTCGTCTCAACGTGTAAAATATATGCCATATAACAACAAGACACGATCAAATCCATTACATTATGTGTTAACATTCAGGTAATAACATAATATCACGCTTGTATTTCCCGACGAGGTAGACAGACTGCAGAGACGCGTCTGTGTGCACGTGTAGGCGTGGTGGTGGTTGACATAACTGGCGAAATGTGGGTGATATACATAGTACACCCAAATTTCGCCAGTTATATCAAGTCCCATTCCCATGTAGTTGATGGCGAGGTTATTACCATCAAAGGGGCAAAAATCCATACTCCGGGCTGCTACTCACAAATTCCCAATGGAAAAGTACAATAACACTTCACTAGAGATCAGACCCAGAAACCCATCTCTAACCCAGCTCTACTGTCACATTGCGACCAGAAGACTAACATGAATGGGTTAGCTCTCTATTTTGGTAGACTATTACCTACCTATATGAGGCTTTAACCCGTGAAATCTTTATAGATATCAGTCTATAATCTTTGCCGACAAATTCTTCGATACGCCAGTTCAGATGAGTATTAAACTTTTTCTAAGAACGAAGGAAGTCGTTGGCATTTTATATTGGAATCGCTTGATTTTTATTTGGTGTTAATTTTATTTATAATCTGTAGATAACGATAGATGGATTTAAGATAAGAAAAGATGTGAAGGTAAAACGAAATTCGTATTTGCATACATGTTTTTATCTCTAATGTATTTGAAATTAAGATCGAGGTAATCGGAATATTACGCAGTTTTTTAGGTCTATTTAAATCGGCTTCGATCCGACTTGTGCCATTATTGGAGCTTACAAAGTAGATCGACACGTGCCAGGAAGAAAATAGACTAATAGACGATTTGGTTTCTGGTTGAACATGAATATGGACAGTCACATCCTCCTTAACAGCACCATACTTAGATCACCAACTTCTTTTCCAAGTGTAGTGTTTACCGCAATAGTCTCTTGAGTGACTTCAGAAGAAACTATTGTTTTTCTAACTAGTCTATTATACTATCTGATAGTTATTATTGTAGATTGTTGAAGACAGTTGGATAATTTTCTGAGACATAGGAGAGTTTCACATCACGTTTTTTGGCCACTAGTGTAGACATTGGCTTACATGAGTTGCAATGGTTCGGAATGGGAAAATTGTGGTGGACATTCAACATACAAAAAATGATGATAACGATTGCTTGTTACAGTACTTTTCAAAGAAGGAGGCCTAGTTTTACCAGGAAACTTCTTCTTTTCGAATCGTAAATATATGTTTATTTTGGGGCCAGTACGTGGCTACGTCGATGCGGACGCATTAGTGGGTTTAGGTCCTCAGAAGTGCAGGTTTATGGACACATTGGACACTCCAAGATATGGGACATGGTAACCAGTAAACTGAAAGGATGGAACACAAATCCACTTAACAAAAATAATATCTTGAAAGGTTATGATGACAAATGTAAAGTAATAAATAGAGACAATGTTTTTCTCAGGATCGTTAGTAAGTCAGTTAGCCCTATGTGTCGTGGCTGTCATTTACTAAAACTACTGAATATTAACACAGTGAGACTGGAATGTTAGATCTTACAAAACACTGTAAGTTGTACCATAAGTAATGAACCGAGCCCAGTAGTGAATTAACTTACTCTGCTTAGAACATTTGTACCTTCCAATTTGTCTAAGGTATAATAGTTCCTAAAGCTGTAATTCCGTTTACTGCTAAATATGGGCCAATCCCAAAAAACTGTCACATGATAAATGCTGTAAGTGCCTAACCACCACTAGACTTGACAGTTCGATTGATGAACGTAGAAGACTTAAATTAAAGAAGCTGCTACACCTCTAACGATTTAGACTGGCAATTTAAAATCTATCGAGTTAGAATACAATTTAGATCGAAAACAAAACACCGAACACTCTACTAAAAACTAGAAACCTAAAGAAGAGACTACAATCTTTAAAAATAACACAACTTAATCCGACATCAATAAACTCGAAACACTATTACTTTCCCTTGATATTTGCAGCGGTATAAACAGCTTCTCGAATAGAAATGATCATTCGACCCGTAGTCAACAAGTCTGGCCGGGCCCAAGAATGCTTCGAGCTATTTACAAACCGAACTATCAAATTATGTTAATAACACACTATACATCAAACAATTGCATAACAAAACCATCTAACAAGAAGGTCATTAATTAAAATGTACAACTATCAAAAGTTAAGTAGAAATCCGAGCCGAGCCGCTACTTTTAAATTATCAGAAAATCGACGTCACAGCAAATTGGATTCTGAGACATTTATCAGAAAAATCTGTAATAACATCTCTTGATAAATTAACGAATCGACTGTTTACATTTCAACGTAAGTCCAGACAATCACCCAAAGAAAAACGAACTCTAACTTTGAACTATAAAATTGAAACCTTGTTGTACATCTTTTGAAAATTCTAAAGGTGATCGCCGGTTGCCGTATAGATCAGCTATATGGAGAGATATGTAGAATTATGAAACGTTTAGATGTTTAATGACATTTTAATTAACGGGAATGTTGGGATTTTCATTTTTTGTAAAAACCTTGTGATTACTGTCAAATGATGTATCTGTATACATGTTAACATTTTTATCGTGTGATTGTGGGGTACGAAGGATTGGAAGGTGAATTTCTAATAAAAATAAGCATCAAAACTTTGTGTTTGACCTAATTAACAACAAATATACTTAAATTAGAATACCAACCCCATTATATGGAAATGATTAAAAAACTTTGTTAGAGCACTTAAAACACACATACTTCAAGAACATTTTTCAACAAAACAGTTACCAAATCTCGTCCAAATTACTACCTTCTAAACGATTGAAATCTAAATCCAATTACACTTCACCATCTCTCGTCCAAACCCGAGTTCGTCCAATAAACGGAGGGCTCTATCTCCCAACCATATCTAAATAATTTCAATGCCTTGCCATCCAACCGGGATGACCTTAGGGTCGAACTTTCTACAGCCTCCGACGCAGCGTCATGCGACGCGTCAAGCCGTAATTAATGGGCAAGGGAGCCCTAAGAAAGCTGTATGGCCGGATTTAGGCTAGGGACAAATCTGAGCGGGCAAACGATGCGTTAAGCGCGTAATTTTTGGTTCGTTGTGGCAAGTTCATATAGATTGGAGCATGTGGCAAGACAAGGGGTAAGCGTGAATTAAGGTGGCTATATGAAAACAAACAGACCAAAGAAAATGGACATTGTTAAAGTTGAAACGGCTGGGAAAGAAGATAACTCTGTGTGGGCTAATAGAGTTGCTATTGGGAGAAACTCACTGTGCCAACGTCCAATAAACTGGGAAAAGGGCAGGAGGCGATGATGGTGTACTAAGCCAATTAAAATCTTCCGAAAGTGCTATAATCTGAGCTAATATGCATCTGCGACATTGACACTATAAGCGGAATTTCACCGCGTTTTTCCGCTTAGATTTGCACATAGCCATAAGCCGCGTCCCCACTAGGGCCGCGCGGTTCTGTGAGGCAAAGCCGTGCGGCCGAACCTCATGAGTTTATAAACGTACACGCTCACGAATCTCGGACTCGTGGCTTGGCCTCGCGAAACCGCACGGCCCTAGTGAGGACGCGGCTTTAGGGATCAGATACTACCTATTCTGTGGTACAGGTCTCAAATCGCGCGGTTCAATTATGATAATTTGACAGATAGCGAGTTCACAAATTAAATACAACATTGCAACTTGTTATGTGTGTGATGTAATTAATGTATTCTTTGTTTTTTTATGCCATGAACTGGTGGGGGGTGTTGATGTATGAATAGTCAAGGTTTTTTTCGTTTGAAAGTTATTTATTAACGATTTTGAGCAGGTTTGAAATGGTAACCAGATTCTTTATGTGTGCAACTTTTTTTCGATTTGTAGTACTTACCTAATGATTGTCCTCTTTTTGCGAAGGTATAGAAAGGTATAGGAAGGTACTGTAGACAGCCTAAGATACAAGAAATCTTGTTTTGTAGGTATTTCATCCTCGTGTAGGTGTATATGTAATCTCTTTCTCTAGGGAATCTGCGAATGGTCAAGTTGATTGCAAGCAACTTGACCATGCGCTCAGTCGAATGCTAGACATGCTCATCCTAATTGCACCACATTATTCGGAGCTCTGTATTCCACATCTAGGCCAACCTAAGGTTGTTGATTTCGATAACCTGAAACAGAATACAATTCCTGTAGGTTTATTTCGTGCCAATCATCCATCTATAATTTAGAATCACCCGGTTTAAAATCAAAACTGGCAAATTCCTTTCTCACTATGACCAACGTTGTGAAAATAAAATCAACACAATGTTATTGTAACAGCTCAATTCCGTCCATTTATGCTAAGTAATTGTCAATGTCCTTACGACTTAACTTATCAAAAGGAACAGTTGAAAAGTAATGTTTTATCCTATAATCGTCGCCATTAGGCTGAATGCCTAGGCATTTAACTAATAATAGGCGCTTATCTTGTCCAGATGCGCGCCATCTTAGCGTCGCCCCGCCATTTTTAGTGTCAAAATGATTCGTTTTAAATAAAACACCTGTTTCACGGTGGGAAGTTTTATCGGGACCAGCGATACCAGCTAATGGATATAAAACCTTATTTATTTACCTGTGAATATAATTTGTATACTTAAACAATATTTCGTAAAGGTTATGTAAAGGGAATAAGAAGTTCGTGTTTTCAATTAGCTGGGCTACATATTCGGTATCTTGTAGATAATACGCTCAACTATATCTTTTTCATTTCAATTAGTATTGTTCTGTTAATTTAACGATTGACAAGCTTCTCTTTTATAACGTTTTTCATTTTTATTTTACCCAAAGGAACTTCGAAATTTTTCTTTTCTGCAAATTGCAACTTTTCCAAACTCCGGGCTGTTACTAAGAAATTTCTAATGAAAAAACCTAATAACACTTTGCCCGACCCGGCAATTGAACCCAGGACCCCACGCTCAGCAGGTGCCCACGAGACCAACCGGGCTGTGGGTAAAACTAGCAGTAGCAAGAAGAACTCACTCCTTTCACCTTCGAACAAGATATAAACCATTTCACCATTTTTTATACCACAACTGAGAAGCTGTTGGCCTTGACCTCACCTGAGGGTAAGTGATGATCAGGCCGAAGATGGAAGCGAACATAACCCGGAATCGTCAACACAGAGGAACTGGCTATCTTACCTACAGCTGAAACACAACAATGCTGTTAACATTGTTGTTATGGTGGCAGACTTAGATAAGACGGTGGTAGCTAGCCAGGCGTGCTTAGAACAAGACCTTCCACCAGTTGGTTGGTGGAAGGGCTTGTTCTAAGAACGCCGAACAGAATATTTGCCCCCGCTGGGATTCGAACCTGGTACCTCTGGGGCCGAGACAGCTGGTCTTACCACTAGACCACAGAGGCGGTTAAAGTTTGCAAGATATTAACCATTTAACCAGTTTGTTATCACATGACGATTTAAAACAGTTGCATGCTTCAGTATAACATCGTAGCGTAGTTCACATGGAGACAATACTGACTCATATAATGATGAAAGAAAATGTTAATCAGACCATCAGTTCCTGTATCAATATACTTCGATAAACATACCGATTTCACGTTATGAAGAAACCTGTAATGATCTTACATTATTCAAAACTAGCTTCCGCCCGCGGCTTTGCCCGCGTGGTATGACGATAAAAAGCCTATGTCCTTTCTCAGGCTCTAGACTATCTGTGTACCAAATTTCATTTAAATCGGCTCAGCAGTTTTGGCGTGAAAGCGCGACAGACAGACAGACAGAGTTACTTTCACATTTATAATATTAGTAAGGAAGTAAGGATTGTGTTTTAAAATTATAACATGTAATTGGAATTATTAACATAATGTTTTTTGAATGGTTTTTGATAAAAAATCAATCTGCCTAGCCTTTTCCCGGAGCGACTGCCTATCTGACCTCCACAACCCAGTAACTGGGTAATACGATACCCCTTGGTAAGACTGGTTGTCAGACTTTCGGGCTTTTGACGACCAGTAACGACTGTCAAAGATCCTCGAATGACAGCGGGGACCAACGGCTTAACGTGCTTTCCGAAGCACCGATGAGTCTTGATATGTAAAAATGGTCACCCATCCACGGACCAACCCCGGCAAGCGTAGCTTAACCTGATGGATCGACCTGTGCGGCTGTTATTACTAAGCCACGAGCTCCTCGGACATAGGGTTTTCATATAGGAAAAAAAACAACAGAAAAAAAAGTAGTCATAGATTTCTACATGCATACAGTTCGAGATATTTCCATGTATTAATCAAGCCTCAACGACAACCATCAGATCAATGAACATGTCATTTATTTTAAATATGGATTGAAAAGTTAAGGTAAACACGATTCAATCGACTGCTTTAAAATAGCATTATTGGTCGGCAAAAATAATATTATTATGGTCACATAAACCATGTATTATGTAATGCTTGTTTCTTGTACATTATACATATTTTATAACCGATGCCAGACATACAATGTTCATTGATGAATTACTAACTACTTCGACTGACTGTAACTCGTATTGATCAAAGAACGTGTATGGGGTATCTTAAAAGGCGAGAGAGTATGGTCCATTAGGAATCACAGATTTTTCTTAGGCATATGATACGAGGAACAAGGTGGAAAGTTCCTCATCCTCTATAGAAAAGGTAGGATCCTCCGGGCTATTGCCCGATGGTTGTTGTCCGGCTGCTATCTCGCGGAAAATTTTACTTGCGCGATGTTGATTTGTGCGTGACGTCATCGGGGCAATTCCTTAGATCGTTCACATTCACATCGCATTCGCATCGCATCGCATCTGTCAAAAAACCATCATTTTACCAACATTTTTGACAAGTTTGACGGATTGCGACTTGAATGTGAAGGTTTTTTAAGTAAGAGAATTGGCCCACAGGTTTAATGCGTAGTTTTTATGTGGCGATACAGACGCCTCCACACGTGTCGGGTTATTGACATGCCGATAAAAGTCTGACTCTCTGGTTGTGGCATATTAGGATAAAAGTCAACCTTTCATTTCTAGGGTGGTTTCGCCAGGGGTCATCAGCCGTGGAGTCGTTTTAATTCACTCCAAAAACGGCTCCATTCCATCAAAAGGATAATGTCAAAAGTTAAAGATTACTTCGTTTTAGTGTTTTGCTTGACTACAGCTCTGTTCAAAATTGGAGCATTCTATAATACTTTGGCAGTTTCAATTTTTTTTTGCATAGTGGATTTGCACTCTGGCAACCCTATTAAAATATGACGACCTCTGCCCTGTCGCGTCGTAAACGCATCTTTACTGTAATGAAACGCTATCAAGTCTAGTGTTGCCACTCTTAAGTAGCCACACCTAACGCGTTAGACCGCTTACACACCAGTGGCGTAACTTAGATTTTGTATCTTATATGAATACGCAACCATTTACAATTAATAAAGGTACTAGTTGGCTTTGCTAAAACTATTTCCCCATTGGTTAAACTCTGAATGAAGCGTAATTATTTTCAAAACATTTCGAACCTACCTAGTACAGTAGGTCGCACGTAAGTGGAACACTTTATACTTTAGCTGGCCTAGGGTAGTACTTTAGGGGTATGAGGAATCCTGCCAGGGTTGCGGGTTAGTCCGAAAGGGATACCGGGACCTTGGCAACAGGCAACTGAAGGTACACGGGTGGGTTTTAGTCAGTAGAAGTCTGACACGCCCTTCCGCTCCACCCAGAGCGGGAGAAGTCATTGGATGATTTCCCACCCAAAAAAAAAAAAAAAAAAAAAAAAGGGGTATGAGGAACAGGGTGTAAAGTTCACTCATCCTTAGAATAGGAAGAATCTTCTGACCAGACGGGTGTTGTGTCTGGCGGGCAACTGCCCAACGATTGATGTGAATCTTGTATATATGTCCATCGCGCGGTAAACTCTAATTGCGCGATGCAGGATTTATGTGACGTTACGATTTTTGTGTGACGTCAGGTCTTTGATGCACAGTTCTCATGTGGCGATGTAGATGTCACAGTAACAAATTTCGGTAGAATAAGAAGCCAAGGACAACCGTAACTATAGATTCCAAAGATTTCGGTTAACGACTAAACAAATCTCCTTTATTAAGTCACAGTACGAAATATATCAAGATGATTGATTCCATAATCAGCCTGTTTAATTAGACGTGATATTGACAAAGATACCCAAGAAAACAAAAAAGAGTCAAAACTCAGCTAGTGACAACCTATACACAAACATACACAAAAATCTAAATATGTAAAAGGATCGACCATAACTGAAGACGAATAAAAACGAGAAGATGAACCACACATTCCTAACACAGCGTCTAAAAAAGAAAGCTAAGGACATTTACTGAAGGCTTTCATCGCCAAAGCTATAACGCATTAGCTCAAATGATTAAAATCTGCGTAGTCAATAAAAGATTCATGCATCTATAAAGATCTTTTGATGTTCCTAGTCGTAACATTTATTAAGCATTCACTATACGGTTTCTATAAATTTTGTATCATGTGAATGCAAGCAGATTTTGGCGTGGAATGCCGACAAATCTATACTATGTATTTTTACGCTGAAGAGTTTTTTGAACGTAATCTCTGTCGGATTTGAAAAAAATCATTTTGCATTTGATAGCCCAATTCTTGAGGAAGGCTATAGGCTATTTGTCATCACGCTAGAAGGACGCTTAGGAGCCGGGCAAAAAGAAAAAAATGTCAGTAAGAACTCTAAGCGAAAACGAAGTAATAGCGAGAGCAGGCAATGCAATGCGTCGGAGTGGATCGGGGGGACTTTGCAAAAGCTAGTTTAAAGATAAAATCTCTAGTCTGTAGGATCCTTATCCGGTACATAAATGAAAACGTTACCTTCTAATAACTAAGATGACATTTCGAAAGAACTGCAAGATAGGTTTTGATAGCTGGTTAGTTACAAAGACTCTCATGACGCTGGATTCCTGCGATTTTTAATTTGCCATTTACGTCATCAAAGTCTTCTTGTGGCTACGTGTTGTGAGAATGGGTTATTACGTCAATCGAAATGGTGTTTCGCAGATTTTATTGCTGTTCTTTTTTTTTTTTTATATCGAGACTTTTTGGATTTTTGAGGATGTTAAGAGTTTGGTCTATGGTTTGTCGTTGTCGAGGTAGGTTCTTGATGCAGTAGATTGAGTGTATGATAGTTATGTAGGTACCTAGTTTTCCAATCTCTCTCCTATTGAGAAATTGGTTTAATAATATTTATGATGTACGTATGTAATGGCCGGTGTACACCCCAGGTTTAAAAATAAGGCCATCAGGCTTACACAAGCGGGAAAATGATTTTGTTGACACTTGTTTCCTTGGCATTTAGAAAGTACCAACCCTGGAGGTCACATTAAACGAACAGGTCCTTCTAAATGACCCCAAGATGCGCCGGCGCCGTTCAAATCCACATAATTTTCAAATTACCGGATCGAATACACGTTCATATTTCGAAGCTGTAATTATCCAATATAGTAACATTTAACACTACCTGTAAGTTAAGCAATGGTGAACGCCTTATACAAATTCACTAATTACTCGCGGCAGACGAACAGAAATCTATGTTAACTAAGTACTTATGCAGGGATACAATTGGAACGCTCTTTCAGGACAATACATATTGAATAGGAAAAAAAATATTGATAACTGAAATTTCTCATCAGCATTGATTTTCTTATGTATTTCCTCAAGTCTTTTATCACTATGATTGACAGGAAAAAATATATTTTTATATAAAGTTCGTTTTTTAATCCCAGACTGTACCTATTTTGTCATTTCAAATATTTGTTGTGTTTTTTCAATTTGGAGTTTGACATTGTACCTGTCAAATCACTTTATGGGACTATAAAACCAACTTTAGATTTCTCAATACTTCCATTAAAATCGCATCGCGAAGAAAGGAAATTCCTTCATTTTCTTCATAGGCTAAAAAGCCTTACCAAGCAATCTAAGTAACACTTAAAAAAACCTAAGACATGGCTTCGAATTTTATTACACAAACACTTTCAATCGACAGTTTATCGAAATTATAGTGTTTTACGATCGAATGACATGAAAACACGAGTAATCATTAGCTTGTCTATGGTATGGCGCGGTTGGCGGGAAAACATCTGACGGCGGCCATGATGAGTTCCAAATGATATTTTATGCGATAATCAAATGAGTTTATTAAGTATTAACATAAATAGTACCGCAGTTTATGCAAGTGAATGCTTGTTGTGTAACACTGCATTCTTGAGCCAGACTATGCGTAAGCGCTGAAACCGAGGTAATCGCGTACTTTCGCGGCGAATCGTAAACTTGAATCGATTTCGTGATATTTGTAGCATCGATATTGTGTTTATCGATTTTATTTACATGTTTTGGTGATTTTTTTGGGATTTTCCCACAATTTGTGTTGTGGCCAAGACCTAGGTGTTGGTTGTTATTTTTATCGCTAAAAGGCTTGCGTAAACAGTTTGCGAAACATTGCAAAATCCTGAATATTTCAAAATTACAGTACCATCGCTCTGGGTGTTAGGCTATTATGATTTCATGATCACATTGTACTAATATCAACATGTTATAGAAACCATATGATAGTTCCTAGGCATTTTACGGTAAGATACGGATCTTTTTGTGGTAAGCAGCAAATACAACATCAACTAATTAAGAACATCTGAACGACTCGTAATTCAGCAAAGAAATTTATTAAGGACATATTTATTCGACTCATGCACATAGATAAAATCGAAGTTATTTTGAACAAAAACTTCTTGATCTCAATTAGTTAATTAGGAGTTGCTAATTAGCGATACTTCATTGTTTATTCTAAGATAGTATCTAGAGTTTGTTACAGAAAATAATTACAAAATGTGCAAAAAAATATCATACGTACCTACGTATGATATTTTTTTGCACATTTTGTAAACAATTCGCGAATTCCTACAATCAATTTTATTTGTCATGGGAACACTTTCGACTAACATTACCACGCTTACGATTTAATATCGATAATTTTAAATTACTGTTTTCACTCCGAACGTATCCGTCATAAAAATCACTCGTCAACTTCGTCGAATCAATTCATACGTCAGGTAAAAACCAACTTAATTACTCAAAAAAAAATAGAAATGCACCTTATCGTCTAAGAAATAGAGTCTAAGTGAAGTTACTATGTAAGTTTGTAAGAATGCAAGAATAGTGATGTGACGTATAGAAATGTCAAAGGCACAATGAAGCAATGAAATTGTCCACGCACGGACATTCTTCTCATAGTGTCAATATTGCTGTCTATTGTTCGATGTCAATTAGGTAATTGAATTGAAACATGCTATTTAAGTTTCAATGTAACTTGCTACGGCTTTGATAAACATGTTGTGGTCTTATGGATGTATGCTGCGAATCTGTGGTTTTAGACAGTTTTTTTCTGTTTCCTATAACTAAAATACTGGTTTTATGTTAACTCTATGAACACAGTTCAAGTTACTTTTGACAGAAAGTATGAAAGAGGTAAGATAGGAAGATATTTGGATCATCCACTTTTTATAATAAGAATCTTTTATTACTGCGTAAGAAATAAGTACTTAAGAATAAAATTTTTGCGAGCATAATTTTATTATAGTTTATACAGGACATTAAGGCATTTTGAAAGTTGGCAAATAGCTGTCGAATAGGTAACTGTTTTTCATTTCATAGTTAATAATTTAGAGCAATAAAGCACTAACGAGCAATATTTTCTATTTCCATAAAGTAATAAACAAATCAATATAAACAGGTAAAAATTTGACAGGTATGCGGCGTTGGCAACTTTTAGACCGCACGCTCATAATATCAGTACCAAATAACCGACAAATAGGAACTTTTAAAAATCAACCCAGGAATTAATTAAAAATTAAGGCCAAAATTACAATAGAAAACTTAATAACCGCTACGAAAAAAAACAACTAACTCTTAATTTTATCAGATTATAGATAAACCCAATCTAGGAAGTTCTTTCAATTAAAAATCCTTCAGTCAATCAGCAGTACAAACATTACTCACGAATTATGTACACCGCCTATGTATAATTGTGCTGCCTACTTTGCATCGATATCAGATGCCTTGACCTACAGTTGTCGGTTACTTTGATCCGTTATCAATTAAGAACAATGATTCTAATTTAGGTTGCAGAAAAAAAAATGGTAGGTTGTTCCGTATGCTTAGATTTCATAGAAAAAAAAGTTAGGGATTTTTTTTTTTGGAAAGCAAGAATTGCTCGTGTCTTGGAAGAGAAACAGTAAGCGACCGCACTGTTCTGTAAAAATCTCACCGGAAAAACTTGGATGAAGTGAACTGTCAATAGTGTCAATTCCTAGCATCAGCTAATTGCGTAACGTATTTTAGTACGATAATGACTAATTTGTTTAATTTTGACAGTTCAACAACAATCGTTCCGTTATTTACGTTGTTGAGCAGATTTTTTTTTTCGAACTTATGAAGCAATGGATTAGACATTTGTTCCAAACTGATACAGATTCTGATTGATCGATTACGCAATTAGGGTGCAGGTGAAATAACGCATAACTGAAAAGTGGTATCGAGTGTAGAGTTTGCTAAGCAATGCCAGTATATAATACACATACTAGGTACCAGGAAAACTATGTTTTTATAGTACACTGCAACAAGAATGAACAAATCAAAGTAAACTATGCAAGATATTGAAGGATTTTATTTTTCAATTTTCAGGAAAGCGCTCGTTCAATGTCTACTGAATTTTATAATTGAAATGGTAATTTGTTGTTTCCATATAAAAGTATATTGAGGTGCTAAATCTATACTTAAAGTCAATGAGCAACGCCAGCTCATGCTTACTTAGGGTGAATTTCACCAAAGAAACTAAACGTGTTCACCAAATCTGGACCGCGTTCAAGAGCTGACAGTGTCAAAATTGTTATGAAATATTGACACTGCCAGCTCTTGAACGCGGTCTAAAAGCTGAACACGTTTAGTTTCGCATTGGTGAAATTCGCACTTAGATCTTTGGGTAAGTTACCGACAGTGACGAAACTGTCAAATTCAGCAAATTTTTGCGTGATTTGACTAAACGAAGTGTTAGTTTAGGAACGCTAGGTTTCGTCTCTATTTATTATCCTTAGATTTCTTAGATGGAATACGTTCTTCCACAAAAAATATCAAGTTAGGAAAGTTGTAAAACTCACATGAAATATAGGTGTATGAAACAAAGGACTGTTTCTGAAAAATTCGTAAGTAAGTAGACTCTATTTCCCGCGCTTTTAAATGTCATTGTCGTTAGTTGATCAGAGAAAAATTTTAACCGGCAAAGGTAACAAAATAGGTCAGCCAAGCAACCAAAAAGTTTACAAATATTCCTACATAACTCAAAAACTCTTTTCTATGTCAGGGTCTGAAGCGAGCGTGTTGGGCGTGGTTAAACGTAGGTGTGGTGCGTCGGTGATTCTTTGTTTAAGCACCTCTAATGTAATTGTTCTAAAACACGCCATATTATTGACAATAAGCTTTATTCAAATAGGTGATAATCAATGGGAGGGTTAATTAATTCCGATTGCAGTATCTTTTTGACATTCAATCTTTGTTTTTCGAGTTTGACATTTGACATAAAAGTAGTTCGACAAACTCAAATCATTGAAATTAAAATCTCGTAATGCAAATTTTATGAGACGAAGGAAACGGTTTATAGGTAACCAAGAGATTAGTATCGTTAACTATATTTTTTTTTTTTTCTAGATGGTATTGCTGATAAAATGATAATTATTGTTTTGATCTATATTTCCGATCGCAGTTAAAGTTTATTGAATAATATTCAATGAGCAACTCGTTTATGATGGAACTGGTCAAGCACAGTTAAGTGAGTGATGAAAATAGATTTGCAGTGGTCCGTGAAGACGGTGGTCCATCAACTTGCGAACTTCAAGGATCGAATTTTAAAAGTTTTCAAGGATTGGATGTCGAAACAAAGGAAACAAAGGAAACTGAAAGTGTTCATAAAATAACAATGCTATAAAACACGTCAGAATCTTGAAAGAACGACGTACTTAAATGGATTGATCATAAAATAGAATCCCACGTCCCGATAGGCTTAGGATGCCTACGCGCACCACTTAGGTTTCAGCGAAAATATCTAACAATTAGTTAGCTGATGAGTCATTGATCATCATTATACAATTTTATTAGAAACTAGCGAGCACCCCTTTTTTTTTTTTTTTTTTTGATGGTGGGAAATCATCCAATGACTTCTCCCGCTCTGGGTGGAGCGGAAGGGCGTGTCAGTCTTTTACTGACTAAAACCCACCCGTGTTCCTTCAGTTGCCTGTTGCCAAGGTCCCGGTATCCCTTTCGGACTAACCCGCAACCCTGGCAGGCATCGGTCCTAGCGGACCCCGCCAATTGTGCTGACATCTCTTTGAGGCGCGCGTGGAACACGACGCGCCATCGACCCGGGCCTGGTCCTGATCGGACGGCGAGCTACCCATTGCTCGCCGTCCGCAAGCCCGCGCCTATGGTGGCCGGGAATCCTAGCGAGCACCCCTGCTTCTTTATTTGTAATTAATTAAGTATTAATGTGAATGGCTATAAGAGTAGGGGAAGACCAAAGAAACGATGGAAGGACTTTGTGAAAGATAATCCAGCTAGAAAGGGGGTGACTACCGAGATGAAGGCTAATAGAGAAGTATGGAAGAAAGGGACATGTTGCGCCGACCACAAATAAATTGGGATAATGATAATAATGAAGTACTTATATTTGTCTAATATGAATGTATTAATTAAACACAATTTACCTTTCGGAATAAATTTTCTAAATGATGGTGAAACCCACATCAAAATCTTTTGCGAAGTTTAATAAATAATAATATAAATAATAATCCATTTATTTTCAGGCTACTCAGGCCCATAGATAAATACCTTAACCTAAACATACATATTTTTATTATTATAAGTTTAGAATAATATCGCACAGGCAGACACGAAAACCGACGTTATTTGAATATGTTGTTATAGATATAAACAAATCAGGTAGTTTCCAAAGTTTACGATTGTCCCACGCTCTTTTTAAAGTCAGAAAAAAATAGTATAGCTGCTTAATTAGCTATAAGTGCATAGGTACACAGTAGGTAAGTATACCTATTTGGGTACTGATATTCGGGCTTGCCCTGTTCCAGGTAATGGGTGAGTCTAGACTTTAATTAGGCTTATGACTAATTAGGACAATCCCCCTTGAGAATGCCTTCATGTGTTTGTAGTTGACCCTAGTCTTTCAACACGTGTAAAAGTTGATAGCATTCAAAATAAAATAATCTAATAATATACCTTGTAACAGCGAATCAATTTTCACGCCTCCCATTGTTATTCGGATAGCTAATGATGGTACGGTGCCATCATTAGCTATCTTAAGAGGTGCCATTGGCACATCTTTAGGGGCAGAATATGAATATTTAAAAAAAAAGTCGCGGCTATTCTGGTATAATACCAACGTTTTTCCTATACATATAACAGCCTATAGGTACTGGTTTTTAAATGTGATAAAAACAACCTCAACCTATAGCTATTTTTAGTAATAACTAGTTGATGCCCGCGGCTTCGCCGCGTGTATATTGGTTATTATATACAAGGAAGAAAGGAAATCGGCTGCCAAGTCATTCTGCGTCTCGTACCTTTGAAACCCTCGCTACGCTCAGGATTCTATATTAGAATCCCCCCGCTTGCTGAGGTTTCAATACAAGTACTAGAGCCAAAAAACAACTTTCAGCCTTGCATAAAAAAAATCCACTCTATCCATTAGTGAAAACAGCATGTAAATCGATGCAGCAGTTTTTGAGTTTATCGCGAACAGACAGACAGACGCGGCGGAGGACTTTGTTTTATAATATGTAGGTAGTGATATAACTCTCTAGTGAACCTCTGTTTATTGAACCTAAAAACTCCAGCTTTCTCCTTGTTCAGATTAATCCGTTAAAAAACCACAAAGAGCTACACTGTCCAATTAATACCCATAGACAATGTAACACGCACAATAGCGCGCTAAAACCTGCGGCTCTACACATAGACAAAATTACACATGCTTTACGACATGTTGTGCACGAGATAAGCCGCTAATTATTCCTTTCTCAGGTCTATTAAGACTTTTAATTAATATAATTGACTAATGCAGACGATGAGTACTGTAAAACGTACTAATTGTTAGATTTAATCTGCCAGCTAGACTACCATCGTGATAAATCCGGAACTGGAGCTAGTTTTAGTAAATTTAAATTGACTAAAAAGGAGCAAAAAATTACAGGACTGAGCCTTTTTGAATACTATTATATTTTAGGATAAACTCCTGAATAATAATAGTTATTTGTTATGCAAGGCTGAAAGTTGTTTTGTTGGCTCGAGTACTTGTATTGAAACCTGAGCAAGCGGGGATTCTAATATAGAATCCTGAGCGTAGCGAGGGTTTCAAAGGTACGAGACGCAGAATGACTTTGCAGCCGATTTCTAATTATTATCTCCATAAAGTCCATCAAAAGTCAATCTTGCTTAAAAGTCATCAGCAGAAAAAGTCTTCCGGAATAAATTATAAGTTCTAGATCATGGATAAAATAATCGTATATGTTATTACAATATTATAGTCTACTTGAAAAAGAAAAACAAAAAAAATCAACAAAACCTTGTCGCCAAGGTAAACAGCTATAGAAATATTCATCCCATTCCCAGATGATCATGTTAGAATAATTATATTAGTAATTACAATTAGAGTAATTGACTATAATGGCCGTTTGGCCATGCGGAGTGAACTAAATAAAATAAGGCTATAGACGCGGTAGGTAAAGGCGTGGCCTCAACGACCAATAAAACTGGGTTATTAGTTCTACAAAGTGCGATTAACAAATTAGTGGTTACCTACTTTTGCGTGACTTTTTGGTGTAGGATGTATAAGTAGATTTCCGTTTTATACAAAAAAAAAAAACGCTTTTTTGTAGATCTCGGTTACTTAGGTTACTCCAGCATTGTTGGCCACAAAATGAGTTACCTACGTCTACGGCTACTGAGAGCCGTGGTGGCCTGGTGGTAACGGCTGCGACATATTTTGTGTAAATTATTTCGTCACCACTGCTCTCAAAACGGTGAAGGAAAATTCGAAGACACACACATCCTCCAACCTGCACTGAGGCCGCGTGGTGGATTATGGCCTAATCTCTTTCAGAGAGAGGAGGCCTGTGTTCTAGCAGTGGGACACAGCTCTCTGTGAGATAGGCATATGCTGATTATGCTATGCTTACGCTTATGAAGGTCACTTCTAGTTTTCTTTTTCACAGGTTGGGTTCACGTCGTTGCGGAAAAGAAAACAACAATCTTTTTTATCTTATTGATATAGGATTTAATTGAGCAGGTTCTATTAATGGACCCATAATCATTTATAGGTACTTAATGCATTTATTTGTAGATAAATCAACTTTTAATTAAGGCTGCACACCGTGTGAATCTATCCTAATTGATCAATCAAAAAACTCTATGATTCTCACAGATAAAACTAGTCAGTTAAAATAAAATTTAAAAAAATATTGACATAAGAACTATCAATTCAGTTTATCAAAAAATTGGACTCGTAAAAAGCTAACGAGACAAATTAAAATAATGACTTCACTCGTTCATTGCTACCGGCGTTTATCACTCTACTCTGGGGAACGATTGAACGAATGGTTTTTAATACTTTTTAAAATATAAATCATTCATTCAGCCCTTGGGCTTCATGAATAATTATCTTTATTATTCTCTTATCGGTTGATGCAGCTTGCCAATAATTGTGGAGATTTACAAAAATTTGCATCCGTAAAACAACACGCCATTCGCTTTGCGCCTGATCTTTTTTTAATCTGTTTGCAAATACACTGTCTTTATTTGAAAGATGTTTACTCTTACTACCGTATAAGTTTTTTTTTTTTATAAATAAAACTGATAAATGAGTACGTACACTCATTATGTATATTTTAATCAAATTATGATAGCCTCTAATATTTTTCAGCAACTGGCAATTCAATAGAGCGTTCGTCCGTCCTGTTCCAGGGTAGGACGAAAAAAAGTGTTTTTCACTGCCAGCCCGAAGTTTGAGATATTTTTGGAGTAATAGACTTGCCCCTATAGACTTCAAGAAGTTCTCCTCAAGTTATTACCTCTGTACAGCTGTTCTGTACTTACAAAAATGTAAGTAGGTATCTTGCTTTCAGACAGTAGAGGGATGTGCAATAATTATGAAAGTCTTCGCGTTCTCGTTGCTTTTTCAGTGTGCAAGTGTGCAAGTGTTTTTATTAAATACAATGCCTACTGAATACGTAGTATACCTATTCTATATTTATGTAGCGCCCAACGCATTTTGCGCATGTGGATAAACATTGTAATTTAGTACCCCTATTCAGTGCCTGCTCACGTCTATTCATTTAGCGTATCCCAAGGTTCCTTCCAGCGTTGGGTCTTTTGGACCTAGCTCAGAATCTAACGAAGCTTGAAAAAAAAATCAAAACATCTTGCATATAGGCTACACCATTCATCTACGTACTTCTAAATAAAACCTTAATATTTTTGGTAAGTAGGTACCTATTTAACATAGCATAAAAGTAAATTTAATTTCTTTTTGCTCTAATTAATTAAAAAATGCAGTGGTGGCCCAGTGGTAACGGCCGCGACTTACGAGTTGTAGGTCGTAGGTTCGAACCCCGATAGGCGCTTTACTTTGTGTAAATAATTTCATCACCACTGCTCTTAAAACGGTGAAGGAAAACATCGTGAGGAAACCGGCATGTCTTAGAACCAAAAATTCGAAGACATGTGACATCTACCAACCCGCACTGGGCCCGCGTGGTGGATTACGGCCCACTCCCTCTCATAGAGAGGAGGCCTGTGTCCCAGCAGTGGGAACATTATAGGCTGATTATGATTATGATGATGAATTAAAAAATAACAAAACCATATAGCTATAGACCGGTACTCGAACAAATTGTTTTGACGAGACGTGTCGTCTTTAAACAATAATTATAAAAAAAAGAAACTGCATAGCAGTCTATTCATCTTCGAAGTTTTTACACAGGGGCACGTGTTCGCATACAGTACATGGGCTGTTTTCCGTGTATTTTCTGGTCGGGTGCGCGGCGGCGAGCGCGGGCGGTGCGCGGGGCGCGCGGGGCAGGCTGCCGGCAGATGCGCCGCGCAGCGCCATCTCTCGGCGCCCGGCGCGCCACGCGCCAGGTGCGCGCTGCCCGCACCGCGGCCGCCACCCGCCCTTCAGTCCGCTGTCACGCGCCGCCGCGACAACACGTTATTAAGGCTCTGTACGCCACTACACGCGACGCGCGCGTTTCGAACGTAGTGAACGATCCCGCGACCGGTTCGCCGTAGCCCATGAGCGACCAGTGACATCTCGATTCTTGTGCTGTGTGACTTGCAGTGAAACGCTCAGTGCATACATGTGCAAGTGATGGATTACTGCGGATCTACCTTCGAGTGCTGACGACCGGGTACGGTCCCGACGTATGCCCCGGCGCCGCTAGCCCGGACGCGCCAGCATGCGCGCCCCCGCGGTGCTCATCGCCCTGCTAGGGTTTCTACCCCAGGTACTGATATCGACACCGAAAACCGCGAATCCCCATTTGTTTACGTTTCGCATCGGCGTAATCCCATCGAAAACTCGTGGTTCACATCGCTTCTAATAAACAAGGCACCGATGCAAACCGGCGGGTGTAGGTGCGACCGCTGTGCACTAGGCAATAGTTTCCCACGAGCGTGGCCGAGGGCCGGCCTAGCAGATCGTCCTGGATAGTGCTCGGGAGCGAGGGTGTAGTGTAGGTTAGCCTCGCAGTCGTGACCGGCCGCGGCTCGCTCGCCGACTCCTCCGCGCCTGTGTGTGTCCGATACGTTTACCGAGCAAACATAGGTACATAGTTATAAAGAAAGTTCAGGTTTTAATACGACCGGCGCGCGGGGTCAGCTAGGTCGCGAGCCTCTTCGTTTTAAAATTAGATGCATTCCGAGGCTTTGCGGTGGATTCGAGACTTCGAGTCGAGACAAGACGTATTCGCGACGATCTGTATGCACCAACGACAGGAATAACTCTTCCAGACGACTCTCAAGGCGCGCGATATTTCGGGCAGGGTTAGTAGTTCGGTCTAGTTTACACGACAGAACCCTTTGCTTGTTTATTGACCGTCGCTAATCGCCGGTAAATAGGCGCCGAAAGCTGTAAAACTGGACATACATAAACAATGCGCTCTAGATGAAAGTTCTGAGAAAATTGACACAAGGTGGCAGACGGTAAATATGTGGAGTAATATGAGGTCATCGCCCTATGAACCGGTCAAGGTTACTTGTCCTACCAAGGGTTGCCGTGAGTGCCCAGCACGGTGACGTGTGAACTTCACAGTTCATGAAACTTTCATACTTTTTATCGCATCGCTTTTTATTCGATATTAAGTAGACTGGTTTATCTAAACTTAATTAGCTTCGTTATTTGCCTCATTAACGTCTAAAGGAAACGTATCAATCAATCGAGTGTAGCCTTTCAGTCCAATGGGCGGAGATACTCGATGTTTATTTATGTACGGAGAACATCTACGAGATACATCTTGAACAAGCTCAAGAAAAGCTCATCGCATGATTCACCTCAAACATTGGTACACGCCCGACTCGATACTTTTCTTAATCGATATGTAGATCTCGATCTCCGCCTTGCCTTTTCCCGACATGTAAGTGGTGCGCCTAGTAAAAGCCCGTTTACAAGCGCTACCGAAGTACCGAAATGTCAACAACAGCCCGATAATAATAAAAAAAATCGATACTTGTCTCGGCTGACTTTTTGTTCTCCCGCATCGTTTACCGGTCTCAGAGGGTAATTTACTACGAGGGAACTATTCCCCAATGCGTGCGTGTGCGCACTGTGAACGAATAGTTATTAATGTGTTCGCAAAATGTACCGTTAATATCACAAACACATGCACTTTGTTACATGCGAATATTAATAAAACTCGGCCGCGGACAACCGGTGTGTCGGGAATTGATCCCCAACTCCGGCTGATCCGTGAGATTTTTGTGCACTTTTTCTCGTCAATTGCTGTTTTAATTGTTTTTCTGCTCGGCCAATCAGGTTTAATTAAATAGTGTGGGTCCGCTTCACACCAGCATACATGGTGTAGCTATCTATTTATTTATAGTCATGTGCGTGTGTGTGCGTGCGAGTGAGTTTTCAAGGCGCTATAATACATTATGAATGAAGTCGCGTTGTTTCATAAAAAAACGGTATTTTGCGCACCACCGCTCAGGACTGGTTTGTCTTGCCCCTGGTCCCGTCTACGTGACGACGATCGTGCATTGATGTAATTGTCCCACAGATCAGTCAACTCGATTCTTTATGCTCGATACATCCGTAGGAGAATCGATGTCCGGATTTTTCTTTTTTTACCCCACGTGCAAGACAGTAGCTAATTCAGCTGCATTATTCTTTCTTTGATCGCGTTCGAAACTCGAATCGCGTGATCATTCCACCGCCTTTTTGATCGGAAGCGGCATCGGAAACACGTCTGCCCGAAAACCGCAACGTAATAATTTCAAATAAGTAAATAATTCACTGAAGGTTGCTCGGTTCGATTCGTGATCGCGTTTATCCCTGAGAAATTATTCAGAGGATAGGCTGTTTATTAAACGGTCGTATCCTTATTTTCCATGTATGGGTATAAATGAGTAAGTAGACATTTTTAATGCAATATAGATATACGACATTGTTGCAGGTTGCATTCTATAACATATTCTTGATTACGCTCGGCGTCTACCTGTCGCAAATCTAGGGCATAGCATGTCATAGCTCGCATGGAACGTTACTAAACTCTTGTGCGTGTATGATTGCGTTACAATTTGTGATATAATCGACATATATTTCAATTTTAGGTGTGTATCTGTCTGTGTGGAGTTTAGCACTTGTCTATGCTTAGGGTTGCCAAGTGTGCATTCTAAAAAGTTACTTGAAGTTGTAAAAGTGTCACTTACTTAAAAGTAACTTAACACGAACATTAATGAAATCTCATTTGTTAATTATAATTATAAAGGAAGTTATGAGTTTGAAACTGGTAACCCCGGTAATATTACACGAGCAGGTGCAGTCATTAATGGCAACTCTTAAACACTAACATCTGCTTTTTTCACAATCCACTCAACTCGGGCACACGAATTCTAATTGCCGGCCTGACATGTTGATTGAAAGTTCAATTCCGACTCGTGAGGCGGTTATCAGAGTAAACCAGACATTTTAATGGTAATTTTTACTGCTCTAACGTCATATTAAACTAGACAGTACTGTTATGTGGCTACTTAAAAAGTTACTAAGCTTGATACATTTTCACCTAAATTCGTTAGAAGGAAATGTTACAGAATTTAATTCCATTAGACACTTATTAAATGGCTAGCTGGATAAAAACAGGCAGGCAGTTGAACTATTTCTAATAAAAATCGTTAGACCGTAATTTCAATACATCTAGGTATTCCTATAGCGTAAAGTTTACTTCATAATGTTAAGCAAGCAGTGTTAATTTTATGTGCAGAAACAATTTAGTTAACAAATACTCGCTACTTACATAGTTTTCACTGCGATTTCCCAACAATTTTGTAAGTAAATGCCTTTTGATAAAAACCACCTGCTGCTGTAGACTCTCATTTACGAAAAAATCACACAGAATTGTAACAAAAGCAAAAAAAACAAATTAATCGTCATATGTCATGTTAGTAGCAATAACTATATAAGTATGTGAAACGTCTTAACGGTAGGTTTTTAACCCTGTTATAATTTCGTCCATTGTCCAAAACGGTTTTTGTTCTATGTGAACCGACTCAATTATATGAGACTTTATACGAAATCGTATAATCGCCGGTTTTTAACAGCTTAACTATGTGAATTTTTAAGTTTTCGTCTCATTGTGATGAGCATGTAATGACCGATTGTGCGGCGCGTGCGTCACTCGATTGATTCTAAAAGATATCCTGTTCAAAAGCTTTTGTATGACAAAACTGTCCAAATACATACTAAAAATTAATTATGCCATAACATAATTGGCGTCTGTCCAACAGCCGCTCATTACAGGCTAAAGGGCTATCAAAATTTATAAGTTTTTGTGTTTAAATCCTGACCGGACGTCTAATTGATTCCCAGTGACATTCGTTAAAAAACTAACTGCCAGGGCTGCCGGACAGGACCATTGATCAGATTACGCAATGTAACCAAACTGGATGCTCGGGGAAGTCAATATTATGTATTATTTATAAACAGACGCAATGCTTAGCTTTCTTGTGTGAAATTATCCAAGGATACTGCTGAATGATGTGCTCCGCGATAAACCATTACCATAAATGTATTTGTAAATAAGTAAATAATTCAACCCTATTTCGGAATGAGTGCGCAACGTCTGTAGTAGGGCGCTCGTTCGTTTTCAAATTTCGAAATTTATCGGATGCCGCGTAATTCAGCCAGTAACCTTCTAATTTAAGGTTCTATTGTTTAGTGTTGCCAGTGCAAATTATTTAACTCCGAATTGGGTAAATGTGTCAGCGATGCCGCCTGCCGGTAACATGATGTAGGTTGCACAAGCACAATGCTTTAGGCATAGCGAAGTGATGAGTCGGTCTTCTATTACACGTGGGTTGAAAGTTAAGGCCATAAGTTGACAGTTATGAATACTCACTTACATTTAAAGCTGCGAATAAGTTATTACTTGCTGTGTGGGCGTCAATTAAGAAATAATTAAACGCGTAATGAGAATAAGATTACATGCTCGTTATTTCGTAACTGCATCTGAATCTTCTTGTGTACTTAAAGTGGTAACCAAACGGAACTGTGGTCGACTGTATTATACCGTTTCATAACGTTGCAGCGAATTACGATGTGCAATGGATGATCGCAGTTACATTGAAAATAATTCCATGCCTTCCTCTACGCATCGTATCTATGAGTATCAACTTTTATCTCAGATTGATACCCATTTGACAATTTAATAAAATTGCTGCTACCTTAAAAGTTTTAACTTTACACGAGTTGTTTTAAACTGATTCACGTCTGTCCAAACCACCATGTCAGTAATTATTTCGGTAGTCGAACAAAAAAGTTTAAACCCGAAAGAATTTTAATAAGTTCCGTATTCAATCTCCACAGTGAGAGGTTCACACGTATAATCCCAATAACAATTCAAGCAAGAAGATCTGGTTTACGATATAAGAGAGTACACGACTCCGATCATAGCGCTCCGTACACCAACGCACGAAATCTCAATTCGCTTGTGCAACACGCTTAAATAACCGCAAAATACCTTATTATGCGCTTTCCATATACGTTCCAGGCAATCTACGGGGCCTATTACGTTCCACGCTCATGATTCTCCGTTAATTTCAAATTCCAGACTTAGATCGTAAGTTTCTTTTGTGTCGGTACAGCTGCCAGCAAATCGACACAAAGGAGATGGCAACATTTGTCGCGCGGCTAAATATCGGGACGTTTTATAAAAGACGCCGTTTATTTTCTTCTAAAGACGTTCCTTGAAACGGAACGCCCTTTGTGAGGCAACCCAGCGCGTCCCCCTCAACACAATACCAACATTGAATCCAAGGTCTGTGAAAAGTCAGGTCAGAAAACCAATTAGTAACAGCGTTCATTCATCAGCTGCTAGAGGACAAATATAATAGTTTTTTCCATGTGCAATTAATTCGATCTCGCGCCCGCCGTTCTATTTAAGGACTGAACATCTTTATGGCATGTGTAGAAAACGTACGCTAAAAAACTTAAATGAAAAAATAAATCATACTCGATGATTCCAAATTTAAATTTGAATTGCGAATTGATGCACTGGCCACATCGTCGCGCTATTAAAAGACTCTGTTTTGGTGTTTATTTTAACACATTTCGCGTGTGTATAACGGGAGAGATGAAAAACATTCCCCTGTGTTTCATTATTTGTGTTATTTTTAGACTACGTTCAACCTGCTTGAACGAGTGTTTACTCTGTTGCCTTACTTACATACAATAGCGTTCACATTATTACTCATTATCTCTCCCCATAAGTGACTTTATAAAATCCGTTTCGACTCGAAACCGAAACGTAAGCAAGTCGCATCCACTTATGTGTGTGTGTTCAATAAATCATTTTGACATAGTAATTTTGTTTGGAAAATATGTCTAGATCGTGATTCTGGCGCAATTAAAATAAGAAAGAATTAATGAAACCTGAAATGTTATTTCGTATCAACGTTTAGTATTCAAATCAATTTGGCTGGTCTGCTTGATGGTTCGCTCAGCGCAATTAATGTTAGTACGACCCGTATAATTTCCTTTCAACATGGTAAAAACATATTTGATGTCGTCGAATGCATTAACTTGTATTGGTTTGTTAAATGAATTAGAGGTTCGTGTAATTGATTACTAACATACATACAATTTTCAGTTCGTACAATGAGTTTCTCCATCGATTGTACAAGTTGCTATCATCTCTACTTGGCAACTTTTATTTAGAATAGAACGTGTTAAGGCTCCCGCAGACAGGCGCGACGCGACACCGGTAGAACAATTTTCGTGAAATTTTCATAGGAATTGTTCCACCAGAGTCGCGTCTCGCCTGTCTGCGGGAGCTTCCAAGTCTTGTGGCTAAGTAATAACAATAACAGCCTCACGGGTCGATCGATCAGGTTAAATTACGCTTGCCGCGGTTGATCCGTGGATGGGTGATCATTACTGATCATTCTTACATACCAAGACCCCTCCGTGTCTCGGAAAGCACGTTAAGCCGTTAGTCCCGGCTGTCATTCGTGGATCTTTGACAGTCGTTACTGGTCGTCAGAAGACCGAAAGTCTGACAACCAGTCTTACCAATGGGTTTCATATTACCCAGTTAGTTATTAGGTTGTGGAGATAGGCAGTCGCTCCAAGTAAAATACTGGTATTCAGCTGCATCCGGTTAGACTGGAAGCCGACCTTAACATAGTTGGTAAAAGGCTAGGCAGATGATGATGAGAACGTGATAAGAACAACTACAGAACAAAATCGGATATACTTTTTACAACAAAGCTTTAGCGCCTTTTAAAATATGCTCTAAACAACATCAATCAGGCAGTCAGCGCGTCAAATCCGCCCGAAGATATAATAAAACATAAGTTATTCGGTAGTCCGGTAAGTATTATTTAATTGTTGGTTTGTTGCCAGCCCCGGGCGAGCCGACGACCGCTCGCTTCCCGCTCGGTTTTTAACACACTTTTTTATTTACCGTAATTCACTAACTTATTGACATGAACAACTTATCATAATTTATCTTTAATGCGTTTTGTGAAAACAACGTTAAAACAGTAAGCCACAATTTATCAAATTCTCTGCTACTATAACTCGTTTATAAACAATTGATCGACAAAAAAGGGGATGTTTAGAGTGGTGCGTATCTTTTTTTACGCGTTTTTTTGGTTCCGCTCCTACCTGACAACCACGTGGATGTGTGGCTTGAGTGGCTTCCCGTCCTCTTCACTCCTAGGTTAAAAGAAAGAGAGAGCGATACGTTTCGCGTGGTCGGATACACATAGATGATTTTAACCCCTGTCGCAGACGCAGGAAGTTGGTTGAAATCTGGTGTATTTTTTATCGCAGTATTGTTTAAACGGGGGCTGATTTTTGACATGGTTAGACACACCGTCTGTGCAAGATAAGGCTCCACTGAATGGATCATTGTTCTGTCTGTCGCTTGTTGTAATCTTTTGACAATGCGTACTGAAGGTCATATTCGTGGGAAGCTAATTAGGAAAGCTGACTTTAGTCATAATCCATTTGCTATGCAAAACGTTCTTTATGTTACTGGGCCTGAATCTGACTAATTCCTACCTATAAATGTTTCAGCTTTAATTCAACATTTATATTACCTTATAATATAAATTTATAATTATGATGTCAGGGGTCGGGGCGATTAATAATGAGATGAAGGCAAAATATTTATCTAATAGCCAAGACGAAAAATATCTAAGTTTCTATGAGCATTCTGTGTCATTAACAAGTCTATTTAATGATTCAAAACACGTCATGATTTAACGAGAGCCATACTAAAGTTTTATGAACGTAATTTATTAATGTAGTATAGTCAACTAAATAAATAATCAATTAGAACGAAAGCACCGGAAATGATTCTCTTTTTAAAACCTTTTTTATTTCATAAAGTTTATACTGCGCGCGCGCAACAAAGTATTAGTCGCCGGTAATGATTTGCCAAGACATGGCCGCCATAACTTAATACGAACCACTTCCTTCCGATGCCATATAAAACAGGATAGGCTTTTTGACTTAACATTTATACGCTGAGCGTATTTATAACAATAATATTCATATTCGACTCTTTAATCAGATTTTTCAAGTAAAAAAGCATTGGTCTATGGTAAAATTATCCTAAAAATAAGATGTGAATATAACTGTGTACCAGCACTAGCACATAATTGTTTTATTCGATGTAAAAGTATGCAGTTGTGCTTTGCTAACATTACGCTCGCTCCCTAATGCAGTCTTAAAACTTGTTGACCCTACATGCACTGCAAATGCGACCAACTGCATTCTTTCATTAATATAAGGGTTGTGCACCCTGGAGGGCAACAAAAACCAGTTATTATTATTCATACAGTACAAAAAACCCAGGGGAATTCAAGTCGCCTCGTTGAGGACTACTTATCTATCATCGCACATTAAAATATCCAAGTTTTTCATCAAAATCGGTAGTCTTAAACTATGATCGTTTAAAACAATGCGGGGGGCGCCATTATTTGACAGTTCGATTAACAAAAAATGTATTGTTACGTCACTAACGTTCGAAATTCGATTTCATAGGGGTGTCACCGTGTTCACCCCACACGCGTTGTTACATGCAACCCCAGTTTTGAGCGACCTACATAAACTGTGTCCAGTAAAACCGTTAATGTCTCGACGGGATCGATCGCGCGGACAGTTGTGCAAATAGATTGTTTGAGGATTACATCTTTGGGGCGATGATAGCTGTATGGCCAGTCTGTTTGTGTTGTCACACTGAATCTGATACTATTGACTCGCTTAATCTTTACTTTTACCTTCGTTTCTGACACAAGTAACTACAATGTTTGTTTTCTCTTTCCAGGTGCTGACGTCTGGTTCCTTCGAACTTAGGATAAAAAGTTTTACGAACTCATTGGGTAGGTTAAGTAGTGGGCAGTGCTGTGATGGTTCCTCAAATAGTGACGCGCCGTGTTTGGCGCCGTGCAGGACTAAATTCCGAGTGTGCCTCAAGATATATCAAGCTAACATAGACACGACGTCACCGTGTACCTTCGGTGACATCACAACGCCTGTGTTGGGCGGCAACTCATTGGATGTGCCCAACCTCCACGTGGAAGGATTTAGCAATCCCATCGTGTTCCCCTTCGACTTCACATGGCCGGTGAGTGTCTTAAAATAAGTCTTTAGTACTCGTAGTTCGGATTGACGTTTCGTAAACAACACCTCATTAATTTTGTAGGCAACAGTAAAATCAATACGTCGTAAAAGAAGCATTAAGTAGCAGCCCTACATCAATAAATCAACGCGGTGGATGTTACCAACGTTCAAATTCCAATAATCCACGCGGAGACCGCGGGCCATCTCATTCGCCGTAAATAATAGTAAAAAAGAAATTAAGGGATTCTATATTCAAATTTGACAGAAGCGATGACGATAAGAATACTTGATGGTTTAACGAGCACCCGCGTGGGAGGATCACAGCGTTCAATGGTTCATTTTTAATTAATTATGAAGTCGTTCTCTGTACGGGGCAGTCGTATGTTATTAGACGTAGTCGGTTAGCCTTCGTCGTGGCTGCGTTCTCATCTTCACCGGCGATTAGAGCGCAGAGGCCGGCCGGGATCGTGATTCGATATTGTAATTACATGTTATTTATTTACAGATCGCGCTTAGATCTATCTCGATTCCAAGGATAACGGACGACTTAATTGGACCTTAGTTACGGTTATTTCGCTCGGCGTCAATTGTCTACGGTTTACACAGGCCGCGTGTGGACCTAGAGGTTTCGAGTGCTATTTGTATTTTATTTAGCGGCCCGCTTCAAATGTCGTACCGTCTCGTAATGTTTGAGCAAACAATCGGACCTAAGCTCGGCCGCTTGCACAAGCTCGGACCATCTGGAGAAAACGTGACATTTGGTAACTAAACGAAACTGCAGGTAGAGCCATCTGAGCATAGACGAAATTTAAAACTTTTTTCGGATAGTGGATGTGCGTCCGGTAACTGCCGCTATCATTCCGAATGAATTGGCGCTAAATTGAAACTTCCTGTTTAAATTCACATAGAGCTCTCTATTGCGAGGCATGTGTTGACATGCGATCAATTGAGCGAAAGCGACCCGCAGAATGGTTTAATCTATCAAATTTCAAAAGTGACAGGCTAAGCTAGCCGTTGACGTTGTCGATTCCACGCCATATGCAGTTTATCTTACTCCAGTCGGACATTGAGAAGTCACCCATATGCTGCGATTCCATATGTCGCTGAAATGGTTAAATCCTGTGCCCTGAGGATATGCGCCATACGCCTCGCTGCTTACCGATACGGTTCCAGTTGGATGCGTCTCATTTAAATAATACAATCTGCCCCTAGCATTATTAGTTGAAGCTGACTTGGATTTTTTCTCACAATGAGGTCATCGTCGGCCAGAGAAGCGCCTGTTTTACGAGGCATATCGCGCGCACGAATAAATATGTACCGCATAATGTGTTAGTATATGGTACGTTCCGCACGCTGGCTTCGTGACCGGCCCGGCAGGTGAACGGGCACGCCGAGAAGTTTGCAGACGCTCGATTTTCGAATTTGACATTTAATTTAATCATCGAATTCTCGATGGCCAGCATCACAATATTTTGAAACTTGAACCAGCCATTGCGCGGTCACTAACGGGCCTGCTGTAATACAACCCCGCCGAAGTAATATTAAACGCAACTGCATCCGAACTTTATCTGATCCCTTGTGAAATAAATCGGTACTAGACCCGTAAGGAGATTTGACCCGCACGATAATAGGTCATGAGCATATTAATATTACTGACAACATCGAAGTTCGAACAGTGAAATTACAAGTAAACCGGCGCGCGCGTTAACGACGCAACGCATAGAAACGATTTATCATGCAGCGTTTAGAGAAAGAGATGGCTCACTCCGAAAAGAAATCTCATTTGTATGCAGTCGCTCTGCTTGCGGCTCGGGCGGGTTTTCATTTATTTCACTCTCAAACAATTTGTGTTTGTAAATCACAAGTTTTATATTGTAATGCGCTCTTCGAGGCCCGTTAGGCAGTCCGGATGTCAAAGAGGTGAGGACCGGATTATGAGCGAGTCTTCGCACGTACGAGAGCGGGCTAATGCCTCGCTTACACCGCGGATAGGAGGAAAGGTCAACGATACTTGCCCTTAATGCCAGGGGTGTACACCCCACGGCATGAACGGGCCCATTCACCAGCGCACCGTACAACCGTTATCCGCTGCCGTTTTAATGCGAAAAAATGTTGAGCTTATGCAATTGTGCATTTTACACCTGCTTAGCGGAGAGAGCGCAAAATGTCAAAGTGTACTTCCGCGCATGCGCGGCGCCCGGCGCGCGCGCACAGCATTACGCTGTGCTGGCCGTGAACTATACTTTTTATGGATCCAAGATCCGTGTTGCGTGATGTTACTCATAGACGGCATTGTGTTTTATCTTAATAAATTTGTCCATCATCTATTGTTACGCAGTTCAATAAATTCGATAGTTAATCTCTATTGTTGTCTAACAGCTGCTAATATTAACGTTTGTTTGTAGAGGCTATAGGAAGTGCAGTGTGAAATATTTATTCGCTGTCATTTGATCATAATTCACAAAATATATCTCGCAACTTGCAAGTCACCTTCCCACGGGGCAGGGATCGTATGTATGGACTTGGAACCCCTACTATTTGCAATCTTGCAGAAACTTAAGTCAACTGAACGGTTAAATAAAATATTAATTCCAGAATTACTAAAAAAATCAACCTGTATCAGGCGGCCATCCTAAAAATAGCGCATTTAATTTATTTTAATAGAACCTTTGCATGCAAAACGGTTACAAATAGCGACGAATATCTAAAATTAAAATACTTATTTGAAGGCTAAAAAATTAACCCTTTAATGCTGCGAGGCCTCGGCCCTGCATTCTTTAATTAGCTAAGTTATCTATTCCGTTACACCTTGAATAAAAATAACGAGTTTCTTTTAGTTTCGTGATAAGGAATGTTAGTAACTAGTTACAGGTAAGCTGTAAGCGAAGGAAATAATAAATTAGAATTGTTTTTAGGACATAGGTGCTGAATATTTAGCGATCATTTGCGTTTAGTTAATTTGTTTGCGAGTCGATCATTTTCATTGAAACATGCTGTAGGTAGTTTTGTATTTTTTTTCTTTGGTGTGTTCTGGAATATTCTGGATTGATATTTTACTCTTTTCAACATTGCTTCAATCATGATGCTATCAAGTTTCCGATCGAAAACTTTTTGCAAATTCAATTTCCCTTTTAAGTATTCAAAAAGGTCCATTTCATAAGCTTAAAGAGGAATATGACAATTACAATCTAAAGAGGAACTAATTAATAACTAATAATGATGATATTTTGACGGTCATTGATAAAACACTAATAACAGGCCATGTGTGTCTCATGTTACGGAAGTCATTTCCACCATATGTAGCACAGAAATGATAGGCCAGTGTATTTGTTACCGTGAGAGTTGACTCACTGATTTTTACTTAATTAAGGTTAATTAAAACACCAACTTAAATGGCCATATTCATGTTTTTATACAAACTTTTCATAACTCAACAGAGCGAAAAGTTCCCTCTGTGAGGTCTCTTGTAAATGAACTTAAGTCATTAACTTAAGTAGAATTTAACTAAACAAATACTCCACGTAACTTTGTCTGAACTATTCAAAAGACGTTAAAGCTCCTGATTAATGTATTTGTGTCGTTAAGTGAAGAAACACGCGTCTTTATTGTGGAACAAGTAGACTAAGCAACAGCGTAACTAATTCTAGAGATTGTTACTTATTTTGCATGTTTCGTAAAATAGTTTCACGCTCCAAATAACACAGTTTAAATGAAAGTATGAAAATTCTTCTGTTAAGTACCTACCTACATGGTCACAATTCATGCGTGTAGGTACAATTTTTTTTCAACAGCGAGTTAGGGTTATGTTTTTTTTACAAAATATACAGGTGTGCCATTCTCAGAAATTAACGTTTTAGTGACGTCACGTTCGGTTCGAATTTCAAAACAATAGTACGGTAACGCACGCGGTGCGGCGTCGGACGAATGCCGTTCTTAATCCATTGTCGCGTGTGAACTCAGCCGCTTTTTTCGCTTGATAGCGGCGTACACATTAGAAAGTAATTAACGATCCACAGCGCGTCGCGTAAAAACTCACACCTCGACCAAACTTGTGCCTCAAATCGTCTGTAATTACGTTAGAATCGTAATCGGTTACGCGCCCCGCATGATTATTCGCCCGACGACCGCCGCTTATATAAGTTTCCACTTCGAAAAACGTAAAACCTTCGCACGCATCATCGACTTATTACTACATAATGTAACGCGATATGAGCGTCAGACGCTTTATAAACCCATAGTTGGAGTAACTTCCGTCTACCGAGTTTTTTATCGTGGAGAGAGCTCTTAATAATTTCCTTTATTCCAATCCGCTCGCGTCGGGATCCTCTTAAAATACTTACCCCTACATCCGCTTCTTTTAATAAAGTCTACCGAAGCTATGGAATGCCTCATTGGATGTTGTTCCCTCTTCGACAGCGTCTTTTATCTCTCTCCTTTCCGACGAGCGGCAATTAAAGTTAAACAAAAAAGCATCGCGAAAGAAATTCCACGTAAAAGTAGTGTGCGCGCGTTACTGCGAGCAATATGTGCGGCAGTGCCATTACAATACAACTTGTAACGCGATTTCATAAGTTTCAAATTTAAACAATCGGAGCGTGGATAATTAGTCAGGTTGCATTGTTCGCAGCCAGTGCACAGGTATTCAGCAACCTATCAATTAACCGGTCTCGGCTTTTCTAGCTGATCCGCCTAAATAAACTGAACACACTCGTCTTTCCGCCCCGAACGTCACTATTATTTCCAGTGCTAAAATAACAATGCGCCCCAACAAGATTCGAAAACTAGCTAGTAAATAATGATTAGTCATAGGAGAGTTAAGGAATAAGCTCATCAGAGTGAATAGACAATAAAATTTAACCGGCCTTGTTATTACAACGCCTCTCGGAGCGAGCGCTAAGAAAACACTCCTTTTTCAAATGGACGCTCGTTTACGGTCAAATTCTGACATTTTAACTGCGTCTCTACATTTACGGCTACTAATAAAATTGTTCAAAGCGCCCGATTTATTATGGTAGCCAAAAAGTAATTTGCGTGCTGGTATTTTTTCTTAATAACGACGAATATGTACGCCGCGGATTAAATAGCTGATTGAGCGATGTCAATCAAAATTCAAATCATTTAAAAATAGCGTAGTCTGCGGCGCGTTCCAAAATAAATCCGCGTCCGTTTTAGGTTTTAGGCATCGGCCGCGTTCCATTTTTATTGGCTACTGGCGGCGAGTGTGGGTGAGTTCTCACGTACTGTTAGGGCGAGAAGCCCTCAAATCTGCAATGATGAAATTCCTCGCGTTCCTGACTTTATTCATCACACGCGCGCAGTTTCTAGGAATTGTGAGTCGCAGTGCGAGCGGCTCACATGCTCCACTCGTATCCGCAACCTCGCGAATAAATCGTCGCCATTATTTAGTATGGGAGGAGCGCCGGTACTTACGTACCTACGTACATACTTCAACGAATTTATGGACGTGTCAAAGGCCGATCATAGGCTGGGAACCACCGCGAGCGAAACTTGCAAATTAGAATGACCGAATGTTTTGAATTTGTCAGAAATCTGCACTAGACCCCGATTACATCTCCTCTATTGAAGATTCAACGTGGAAGTTTTCTCAGAACGCGCCACGATTCGTCAACGTTCACACGGTTGCGGATCGATCACTTTTGGCACTTGTAATACTTTATTTCCATACGATTACCGTGTTTAGAATATAAACTTTTATATTATAGGTAATATTACTCATCGTGGTCGTCTAGTTTAACTGCTCGCGTATGCAAAGTGGATTAGGGAAAAAAATGAGATGATATCAATATACTGATCATGTCGAAACTTGTATAAGGAGGCTGTGCGCGTCATTCTCGGATAAAATCCGGATGAACCGATCAGGAGATTGTTTGTTTTTAGTGCGGTTTCGGTTTCAACGCCGTACCCTTCTCAGGGCCTTATCAGATCACCGTAGAGAGCGGGGCCGAGCGTGGATGTCTCACAAAATTTGTTAACTTGATTCTTTATTTTTTAATTCTTATGCTTCATTCAAATCGTTCCGTTGTTTATGGCCGACATTTTCATTTTTGGAATTCTTCAGCGGCGGGCCCAGTCCCGCCTGTCGCCGAATGCCAGTAATGCCATGTGAAAATTAAGGGTACCCTTTTTCACTTCGGCCCCGATTCAAAGTCCCGAATTCCTCCTGCGAGTGTCTTTTTTCGCGATGATTGTAATTGAGGGCAATAAATTGTTAATGTCTGACTTATTTCGTGTGTCGTATATGGACTGGACCGGTCGTTAGCGGTAAAAAAGTAGTTACGTCTAATGTTTCCTAGCTGCGTTTCGTAAAATAATCGTCACAGATATAAAGTATAACATTTCGTTTGAGTTACGACTGGCTTTTCAACTTTTTAATGTTTCCCGGTAAAGCGGGCTCGAGTAATTAATCCTTCCATAATGTAGGTAGGTACTAAACAGTCGGTTAATTTTTCGAGTGTGGTCACATCAGTGTTTACTTTCTCGGTTTTAGTGGGCAACACTGGAACTTTATTATAGCATCAATTTAATGGTTATTATTTATGATTGGCGTGTGAAAATGTTTAACGCTTTTAATTGGTTGAACATTTTATGTCGTACCTGGACATAAAAGATTAGTTAATTGACGCGTCGCGAAGGAAATGAAAATAATCTCGTGAACTTTTTGCAGTTTGCATCGAGGATAATATGTTCCGTGTGATCTTTTCTCGTTACTTTTTTGTTTCTTTGTAAAACTTGTAAACGAGGAATATTTAGCGACCAGCGTGTGTGGTTTGAATAAAAAAGTGGCAGTGCGTTATTATAATAAAAAATATGAATGTCCCGAGACATAATTTCAACTGTTAAAACACTAAAATGTTTATGAATTCACACGTTAAGCATAAAGTCATAAATCTTGCGTTTAGTTTGTTGGAACTGTTCCAAAACTCTTTAACATTAGAATCATATTGCTTTTATAAAAAAAAGAACTACATAGTACATATACTGAATGCCTATACCTATTCGGGTTTTTTTTTTCTTTTAATTTTTAAGTATACCATTTTCGAATACAAACAAAGGATTTCTCTCGTTAAACAATTTATTTGGAACTTGGTAGGTTCACATGAGCCACGAGGTCGCAGTTGCTTTGAGAACGTCTCGCTTTTGTCTATATGCGCTTGCGCAGACGTGCTCGTACACCAACAAGGATTAACCGGCAATGTTCGAAAGTATTTCTAACCGTTAAGATAGTTCCACAGAGGTGACCACGCCATTCTACAGCGCTACAGAGAGCCTCGGTACATTGCTCAGTTACTTGACTTTAACACGAAACTGCTTAACATTCTAACAGAATGCATGTGTATGTACTCCATGTCGCCAATAAACTGTCGACCTGAATTTTTTGTTAGAGAATATTGTACAGGAAGCGTCCCGTTCACACGGTGTATATTGCATTTATTACACAATCCTAACAACACTTGCAAACATTTTTATTATACAAGAAAACCTCCTAATTCGGTATTATTATGATTCATCAGGTCAACGCACCTCGCATTCGTCGCTGCCAAAATAGAAGGAGATAAACTTAATTAAAGCATTAATAAATAAATGCGCTCGAAACTCTTTTAATAATAAAACAAGTTACGCGTTCCATATTTATCGGACAGACTTGAATTTGCATATCTTTTTTAATTTGACGTATTGTACGGGCAACTCTTCGGGTCTGTCTACATATCAACTCGACCACACTCGATTTACGAATCGATTCAGTCAATTATCGAATACGAAACCTTATTGCGGCGCGTTAACAATCGATTCTGAGACGCTGACTGAACCACAACTTTGTCGGGGTATAAGTGAAAAAAAAACCTGTCCAAAGCGATCTTACCACACTGGTAAAGTGTGAAATATGAAATCACGACTCTTCCACTTGCCTGGGTGTTTGTGTTCCAAATATTTTCTCGTGTCGAAACGATACTCGAAAGCGAACTACGGTAATGTCTTTTTGTAATGTTTTATAAAAATACTTCCGATATTGTACACTATTGACCGAAACCAATGGTAGGGTGACCTTGTTCCATTTTATTGAAGCGGTACCACGCACAGTTTACGCTGAGAACGCCGATGAGAAACCCGTAGTTTCTTTCAAACGTTTTTGTTAATCGTTAAGCTTAATAATAAGCTGTAACCAAAACCAACAAACAAGAGAAACATCTGTTGCCATTTTGAAACGGCTTAATTTCACTTAAACAATAAACAGAACAATAGTGGCCCAAACACGTGGCGTGCTCCAAACAGAGGTCCTTTTCTCTGGACACCTGATTATACCTTTTGTTCTTCAAAAATCCCAAACACATGGCGCTAACAAATAAGAAGCACAAAAGTTTAGCTCCGTTCCCACGTATCCTTTCGATGGATTCTTTAATTAATAACGAAATAACGTCGAAACGAGCTCCGATATGGAAGTAGCCTCTTTAGGCACCCTCATAAAACGATTATCAAATAATTCCCCAGCATTCATACGACGGTATCAGTCTATTCGTCCGTTGCTAGTCCGTAATACAATTTAACGCATCGCTTTGGAGGGATAAAATTAATGTGTCTCGATACGCTGCGATCTCGGCCCGATATTATGTTTTTATTAGTAAAAACTAAAAGGAACACGTTCCAATTCGGAACGGTGATAATTAACGCCTCGATGATGGCCAGTGTTACTTCAATATTTCAGAATTGGAACTTTGGAACGCAAACTGCATGGAATTGTGACGACTGATCAAATTAGCATTTTACAAATAAGGCGGGCTTTACACGGACTAATACGTTTCTTTAATTGCCGACAGAGTCTAGGCAACGAGTCTCAACAACTTGTTGTATAAGTATACGGTATCGCCAGCTCGACACGTTTATAAAGGCTACCTGCACACGTACGCTTACGTCGGCCGCTTTTTATGGGCTGGCTCGAGAGTCACTGTCGTGGGAACCGGCATATACTTACGACCGGCCACAGCTGACCGAAATGCGTTCTCCATACTCGATTAACAAATCAATACGGCGTATACTACGACTTGCCATATTTGATCGGGTGCACGCAACACAAATCATAATAAAGTATTTTGACAAGCGTCTTTCGCTCCTTATATTGATACACCGTTTACGATAAATCGACTTTTCAAACACTGATAATGGTGATTTTGTGTCATTTAAGGCTCAAATTCGTTCAGTCGGTGGGCCCGGCTGTTTAGTATTCAGAGAGACGCGATAACACGTCCGCTTGTATTGTCTAAGTATTTAACGTAACTTATTATAAATTCGTCAAAACCGTGGACGTAACGAAAGTTTAATTGAGATCTCTTCGTTTAAAAAGTGTTGGAAAAAGCGCTCGCTTTTTGTGACGCGTCGTCGTGCGTTGTGAAACGTCAGATTTCTCGTATTGATTTCCATCAGCCGACAATAATCATTGTTCGTTAGAGTCGTGGTATCAGTTCCTATGCAAATAGAGACTATTGTTCTTGCATGCAAATAGTGTTTTCATTCATAGAGCTTAATTGAAGACGGGCGACATCTGTCAGGAAAAACTGAATCACTCGTTAAAGTAGGTGGTGGTGATCAAATGAGGTATTAGTTAAGCGGTGACCCTTCGTATCCGGCGCGCGCGCAGCTGCGCCTGCGACCCGTCACATGCTTATTGTAATTATAATCCAGCTTCAGAGATTCCCCCGCGTCCGTCTTCTTCTTTAATCGTCGTTTATAGTTTAGCTTCCATCGCCTACAGTTTTTGAAGCAATTATGCTTTTTATTTGCAGCTTCCTGTCCTGCTCTAGATTATTTAAAAGCATATTGAATTAATAAACTGATATTAATCTATAAATAATCATATTATAGTTACAACATGAACTGTACAAATACTCCGCTACAAAGTTGTAGCACCGATACATTTACTCCGTTCAAAACGTTTTGAATTCGATCTGTGTACACTGTGTATGTCATAGTAGTGGGTCGCGTTTCCACTCGCCTTCAACGTTTCAACTTTTATTCTCACAGCTCGTGTTTTATTTGTATACGTTTCTTGTTAAAAGGCGAATTACTCTGCAATACAACACTGATTTTCGTTTAATCGAAAATTGTTCATTGTTGATAACTCACATCCGTAGTGTAATTAAAGAGCGATTAGAGAACTAAGGTCGGGAACACAAGTCGGTGAGCTGGTGAGCCGGCCGGCCAGTATCGACGAGATCGAGTGTTTTATGACCGGCGACCGGTTCCGACCGCGGTGGGAGAAATTTCATGAACCGAGAGTCGTGTACATTTTTGCATGAACGGAACTTACAAAAAACCCATTGATAAAATCCGTCGCAGGCGCCTTAAAGCTGTTGACACGCACCGTTATCAAGTTTTTAATCGATTTTCGACTGCCGTTTCGCCTCCTTATGTAAACATGGACTAATGTCAACAGCTCGATATCAGATACGCACTCGTTCCTATTTTTTATAAGTGGACTTTTACTACGGGATACGGGATCATTCGATGTAGCCGATGTAGCCGGTGTACTAGCAGGCACTCGTTAGCGGAGCGAGCCAGCGTCATTGCCTTATTGCGTTCGTATTATTTTTAGCATGATATTGAAACAATTTCGCTGCCATCTGCTCCCGGGTTCACCTGTCTATCATGTTGTTAATTTACACTCGTCGGCTATTAACATTGTCGTAAAGTAAAGGAAATATTTGAAATTCTCAACTGCCGCGCCCATGTTTAAAGGTCTCTCGTGGTTTAAGATGATGTACATTGATTATTTTGGTATGTTTTACGGATGAGGCGTGAGTACTAAGTGAAACGATTGTACGTTACACAATACTTAGTAACGAATGTGTGAATATGTGAAGTAATTGAATGAGTTGAACGTGAAAGTTAATTTTTAAAGACAGGTGGAATAAAGTTAACACCGGCCGTAACATGAGACCGGCGGCTAAAAAGTTGTACAATTGGAGTTTCACTTCCTTTATCGACAAGTTGTAGATTATTTTGATGCTTATCTTGTCCCCATGTTTGTAGTGCAATAATGTGACACGCTCGTTTTATGTTACAGGGTACCTTCACGCTCATTGTGGAAGCGTGGCACGACACCAACGAGACGTCGAGATCTGATGGTAAGTTGATTGTTCTCCTTATAATACGATTATGATAAAGAGGGTCATGAAAATCTTCGTCCGCCTTGTAAAATTCAAATCACGTCGGTCACGACTCACTCACATTCAGGTTTCACTGTAATTCTGGGTGTTTATCGTGCATTTAACGGACAGTATGTATATTTGAATGCTCATATTATCATATCGTGGAAGACAAAAATGTTCCCATGGTGTGGACGATTGGTGTTCAAAGCACGCGGCGATGCGCGTGATTCGCTTCGCAATGCGCGCGCTATTCTAATAAACTCAGCCTTCTGTAGGACGAAAATTTAGTAGAAATGTTCTAATGTATTCCGATGGCCGTTGACCGGCACCTAGACGTCGCGCTATGAAAATTACTTACGGAATATAGGCAAATTGGTTACCTACTTTGTTTAAACAGCCTTTTGTTAGAAAACATTCGGTTTTGACACGCCATCCTAGCCACAAAATCGCATTTAAAGCCTGCCATGTGCTCGAATATAATTTTAGATCGTTATCATTTATAATAATCGATTGGATAAGTTTTGCTCGTTCCGTTTGATATCACGAGAAGCCTAAACGCCCAATAAAGAATCGACAGTTTATGTCTTACATGCGACGTGGCGTGACCGAAAAAACGATTCAGAATGAATTGTAACCGTCCGGGTCGTAAATACATCATCGTGATAATACGCCGCGTGCATCGCTACACAACTCTGCTACACCGCTACACGACAAAACAAAGCACTCCACTGACTGAACCGGACGGATCTAAAACGAACGCGCCCAATTCGATTTTCAAAATTATTAAAATGGCGGACGCGAAAACTGACCAGCGACGCCCATTTCTTAATTAGATTTTCATACCGCTGCACTCTGACCGACATAATTACTACTCCTGACCGACTAACAAAAAAACTCCGGTGATTTACTTAGGAGATTTAGAGATACGGCGAGGTGTGTCTACGGGCCGGTTTACCGAAAATCATTAGCGTCCGAAGTGGATAGCTTAGAGGACGGGTATATTTTTAATACGGCTCGGGAGCGATGGGCGGCGCCGCCTCACTACCGAGAAATGTTACCAACAGAAATCTAATCAACCATAATAACAGGTTACACGCACGCCGTTTGTGTTCACTCACTATCGACTCACCGGGTTAATGCTTAATTAAATCACATTCGGTTTTTTATCTAATACCCAAATTGAACAGCTGCATTGGCTTAGAAAGCGGCCCTTGCACGTAACTAATTCATTGTCGCAAGTCTTGGGCGCATTTACGAGTCATTTTTATGCACAAGACATTGAAGAATGGCGGCGACACACGACTCCAAGAATCCAATATATCATAGATAAACACGCGGCGCATTGAGAATCGCTCACTCACAGCGTCGAATAAAGAGATTCTTGTGCTAAACAAATAAGTATACAACAATGGTCGCTGGCAATCCTGATGTTGTCGCTCGGCTCCTTCACCGAAATCTTTTGTGTAGCGCCCGAGGCAGGCCGGGCCGCACCTGGTCCACACTAACGGGCCGCCGCATTGTTTACTTACTGGATGCTAAAAAATACACCTCTGAGGGAAGTCAGGGAATTTTTTAGTTTACACTTCATCTTTCGTCGTCGTAGGGCTTGAACATGATAAAAAATATCAGGAAGACGCTCCGGAAGGTTCGATTTATGATGTAACAGGCGCGGTGGCTCTCAGGAAGCGCTGTCGACAGATGCTCGGCACATGCTCTCGGATAATAGGTGGGCACACTCCTAATGTCTCGTCCTGTGCTCTTGTTTACATTACCGCCGGTGTCGGCCACACCGTTTACGATTATTGCACTACTTCGTTTTACTAGCCCATATAGGCGAAATCAGGAAAAAGAGCGTGTGAAAACTATCGATAAGAGATTCGTAGAGGCAATTACTGGCGCGGGCCGGTGCGCCGCCCCGGGCCCGGCTACCGCTCGCCGGCTGACATTACACGACCGAGATGCGATTATCGATACAGTTATGTTGTGACGGCTGCTTATCTCGCTATCCGGCCGTGCATTATTAGTCAATTCATTATTCTAGCAGAGTCTAGCGGGTGGCACGGCCCGTGCGCGGTTCCCAGGACTCTCGCGTCTCGAGTATGATTACTCGCCTCGTTAATTGGCTTTCACGAAGGTTAAGCACCACGTCAGCCGTCTGGAAATGTTACGACTACATTGCGCAATCCTTCGCATTCATCGAATCCTTCGCCCGGAACGAAAACGTCCATGTTTTCTCACTGAACAATGGAAAATTTAAAACGCGGACCGTCCTTCGTGTCTTACGCGAAATCTCTTAAATTAACATTGAGAAATCTTTAATTTGGCTCCTCGAGACCCTCAAAGCTCGAGTGGATGAGTTATTTATTGAGTGCAAGAGGCGACGTCGCCGAGCCGCACTTCTCGTATCGAAAAATATTCGTTGAGTGCTAGAAGTGGACAGTTTTATAAACAAAAGTGGCGCGTCGTTTGTGTAGACAAGCCCATTGATGAGATGTAGTTTCCCACAGAGCGGCGCGCGGCCGTACGACCGGCGAGGCAGGTGTCCGAATCGAGACGAGTGGAAATCGACACATCGCTTAATGATGTGGGCCTCACCTGCGGAAAACGGTCGTCGAACCTTCGCGCGTCAACGATGCTCGACGTCGCGGTTTCGATTTCGTTCGAAACCTCCCACCGTTCACTAATTAAATCGCGCGCGATCCAGTCGCACTAGGCGCTATCAGGCTATGGCGATGTGTATAATGAACGAGGAGCCAGGCTCAATATCCGGTGGCCTCATTATCGATCCATCGATCATATCGGCGGAAGCGTCGCGTGATCACGCATCCCCCGCGCTTCCCCAAAATCGCGTTTTGAAATCCCAAATCGGCTGCGTCCGCCTCCGATATAGCGTAGCCGGCTCAAATTATCGGTTATTTCGCTTTCTTTTGTTTTTGTTTATTGGCGTTTGCCGTTCGGATATATTTTCGTTTTATTTGTAGTGACCTCTGGGTCCGTAATTACACGTTATCTGGCGCACCGGCGGCGGCCGGGCACGTACCGATGTGCCTCGTCCTTCTTTAAATGTGTTATTTATTTTTGAATTGGAATTACATTAATAGATGCGATAGTAGGGTACACCTTCATTTAATATCGTTACGCCGTTGAATTAGGATGATGTCTGTAATTTGTCCGTTTCTGTAGAACCGAACTTTGGGCTCGGACGAGTCGGATAGAAGACAAAAACGTTGTACGAACGCAATTTTCCTACAAATTGCTTGCCGAGTCGAATGTTGTAGGGTTGGTAAGGGGACCTAATTATGCTCATAATAAGTAGCCAATTTGTTCGAAGTGCTGCAATAGTTTTGTGCTTTTGTTTTGGTGGAGTCGGCCCTTTTTATTATTCATCGCCGCGGCTCGGGCGAGATATTGTTGTAATGGTATGTCAGTTTTGCGGACAGCCCTGGTGCACCGGAGGCTGGGTGCACGGTTGCCATAATTCTCCTGCGCACATTGGAACTAAATTGCAAGCGGTCGGCGCTCAGTTCCCACACATCATTTTTCTAATTCCCTCCGAACTGCACACTTCGCTTCATAATTTCTTTGTCCATTTAAGCCTTGAACACACCGTAGTTATCGTTAAAATTAAATTTTTACTCACGCTCTCCACGTATAGAATTCAAAACGATAAAATTGATGAGTGTTGAGTAGAATAAACTTCGTAATATTTAATCGGAATGAAAGGCCCGATCGAAATAAATTGATAGCTTTCGTCTGATTGTATTTTCGTTAGGTACACAACCGGCGTAGCATACGCGTTTTATCTTCTAGATTTATTGTACAGATACGATCTTTGTAAGCCTACACGAGACCGGTAAATCGTGTGCGCTATGCTTTATACCAGCAATGTCGACGCAATAATCGTTTCCATGATATTTATATGAAAATTGAATTTGTATTCTTTGCGCCATATTCGCCAAATGTCGTGACAACGTCCAATGTCATTTTGCTAGTTGAGAGTTAGTAGAAAAGTTTATTTTCGATTTGTTTATACAACAGTACTGGATATTATGCGGGTCCGTTTATTTATTAGTTTTAGGTCGGTGAGTCGTAGTGGCGAAATTATATCGGGATGTGTTCCAATGTCAACACGCTGTTAGTTAGATGTTATTTGGAGCATTTCATTCCGTATTGCTGCATTCAATATTTCTAAAAACAATTCACATACCGCAGCGTTCACATGCAGCATCCGCGTTGTTCAAACCAAGGACTGCACACAAGGATGTGTCAGTGACCTGTGACCTGTTTTCCTATATTAATACTCCGTGCACTCGACCACTCTAAACGAAACTCTAAATCCATGCCTCATCGTAGATCTCAGATACCAGCCATCTCGTTCTCATTACCGTCGCTCTTAGCACTGACACACAAAACAAAAGGAACATTTCTACGCCATACGCCACAAAATTAGTCGGGATCGAACGTTTTTATATACCTTTTAATTTTATTTCGCGTCTGGTTTAATTTTATCTGCTGTCGGGATTACCGGCTTAGGAATGTACCCATCGAAGCAACAAGACTAAAAAGTGGGCATACACGACGAGAAATAAATAAAGGTAGAAACTGGTCGACGCTGAGATTTCTTAGGTAGGGCTGCCGCGTTTACAGTCCAAACTAGGACGGGCCACCGACAAAAAATGTTTTCTCACCACGATGACTTGTGTTTATTCCTTGTATAGAACTTTAATTTGATAGTCCCAAATTGTTTCGGAGTCTGTGTTTGAACGTTTTGTATTTTTTCTCACCTATTTTGGAGCTACCAAATCAAATTAGTTTCTGGATTCTGTATTTGCAGAGTTTATTGTTTTGTTTATGTTATGTTTGCGGTAATGCCAGCCCTACAGTGTAGTCCGCACTTACGCGGTTTGATGAATGGAGTGGCAGTTTTTCAAATCAATGCAGCGGGTAGTTTTCACAGACCACTTTTTGCGCGTCACTTATGTAATGTAAGCCTGGCTCGCTCGAAGCCGTCCAGCTACTTTTTCTTATTTAAACGTTGTACTTACGTGTGGTTTACAAGTAATATGTAACATAAAGAATGTAGTTAAAACTATTAATCAATCACACCGGCGCCGGCGACGAATCAAAACAGTGAATCACGCTTGGGAACAATGAAATCTCACGGTCGAATGCGGGCTTCAAACGCTCAACGTTAACAGGTCAATTTACTTCTGTAACCCTTTCCCACGGTGATAAACAAATATTTGTCGCGTTACCCGTATTTAAATTTTTTATTAATTAAAAATATCCCGTTAATTTTTTGGGGCAGATGTGGCGAATTCGCATTTTGGAAACACGTTTCTTTTGCACCTGCGCTTGCGACATACGAGTCCCGAAAAACAGTGTCCAATATTCCGCACCTGTATTTTTTTAACCATAGACTAAACTGTCAAGGAGGTAATTCCTCGCATAGTGAAGCGCGCTCGTTTGTTTCAATTATTCATAAAGAGGTCTAATAGGCAGGCTCACCTGATGCCATGGTATTAACGAGTGTGTGCAACTGCTGGTTTTTTGCTACTCTATGTGATGTGACGTCATTATGGCAGTCGTTAGCCATGTTAGATCGTGTTAGGTGCATGTAAAGTGGTAACTTACGTTAAAGTTCAATGTTACCATCAAACTGGCGATGATTTTCAAGACTTTTTTAAACGTAGAGAAACCACCACATTTTTTTCTAGTATTTAATCATTCGTTTTGGTCTTTCTAGATACCCTTGTCGCGCGCATGACGAAACAGAGTGTTGCCGATGTGGGAGGCCCTTGGATTGAAGAAGAACAGCGGTGGGGTGGACCTGGTTCTGCTCATCTAAGACTGTCGTACAGGGTGACCTGTGCAGCACACTACTATGGAGCTGGCTGCGAAGTTCTCTGCAGGCCGAGGGATGATGCCTTCGGGCATTACACCTGTTCACCTGCTGGGGAGATCGTGTGCAAAGCTGGCTGGACCGGAGACTATTGCTCGAAACGTAAGTGTATAAAACCTCTTTTTTATTTCATCTTTGTTGAAGCTCCTCATCATCTGCCTTGCCTTTTTACACAACCCAGTTACTGGGTAACACGATACCCCTTGGTAAGACTGGTTGTCAGACTTTCGGGCTTCTGACGACCCGTAACGACTGTCAAAGATCTACAAATGACAGCCGGGACCAACGGGTTAACGTGCTTTCCGAGGCACGGAGGAGTCTCGGTATGTAAAGATGGTCACCCATCCACAGACCAACCCCGGCAAGCGTAGCTTAACCTGAAGGAGAAATATGTTGTTTTAGGAGCATTGCAAGATTCTGCTGACCATTTCGACCTATTGAAAGTCGAATTGTGTTCATTGACAAAGAAAAGAATTTAAAGTGTGTGCGTGCCTTTGTGTGCGAATTTTACCTGACATGACAGTCTCCCGATCGCACTACTTTCCTGAGTAAACATTCACAGTAACATAAAAAAAAGTTACCGAAAAATAAACTTTAAATACCCACTAGTTGATACCACGATAAAAATAGTCGAAAACAAAATAGTTTACTGTAGGCCTAATTCTGTTCCAACCTGAATTTCAAGCGAATCAGGCTGATTCACCTCTTCAAAATAAATAAAAGGCCTTGATTTTTCGAATTAAAGATAAAATTGAGTACGCCGTCATACATGGTGTCCTAAATTTCCAATAGGTATCCCAGTTTGTTATATAGAGCGTCCCACAATTCACTCTTCCTCATTAAAGCGACGACAATTTTTAGCCTGACATCCTCTCATAAACATTATAATTGTGCCCGCCATAGAAACATTATAATGATGTAATATTAATTTGTGACACACCCTGTTTTGTAATAAAAATTGTACAAGACATCGCCAAGTTGGTATAAAAATGCGAACAGCATCTGTTGGGAAAACCATTATTTATATCATTTGTGGAAAATCTGTACTTTTGCAAGAATATGTTAGTGCTGTGCACACTAACTGCAATTTAGTTTACACATACAAATAAATAAAATTGAAGTGTCTGTTACTAATTTCAAAAGATCAGCTTTTTGCATATATGCGGCACTTATAAAAAAAAAAACCGTTTTAAAAATTTTGTCTGTTTATTCCGGTTAATCTCCGAAATGACCGATTTTGACGGGACTTTCACTGGCAGATAGCTGATGTAATAAGGAGTAACTTCGGCTACTTTTATTTTAGAAAAGGAATTAGGGTCCACGCGGGCAAAACCGCGGGCAGCAGCCAGTAAAAACTAAAACACATTTATAAAAGTTCAAATTATATCCTTTATTTCAAAATAACATGACCAAAAGTCGTAAAATTATTCTTATTTGTTTAGTAATTAACGCTTTCAAATAAATATAGACTAAAAACTATTAAATTCTCAATAAGGCGGGATATGTTAGCCTTTTCTAATGTCAGTTTTGACAGCTGTAAGCGACCTCCTTGTAAAGTTGATTTTTTTATTTCTAATACCGCGATGCGAATAGTAATGGCACTAATTATCTCATAGCTCCGAAGTCGTAAATCGTATTTTTAATTAGTCCTATATCACTATTAGTGTATTCACATTATTTATAAGGTTATTCTCAACTTCCCGTGGCATCGGCCGGCCTCCAAGCAAACGACTCATAATTTTAATCACTTTTTTTTTGTATCAAGTCTCGACGCTATATAAAATGATATAAAGTATAGTTTCATAGTAATTACAGCTGAATATTTAATGTTGAAAATTTCTACGTACCTACCTACACCATTCATAATAAGTATATATTTTTATGTGTACAATTGTTGAGATATTTTCCTGACGCTTGGGTTTTAATTAATTTTCTTGGTAATGGCACATTAAATTTCGTTACCGCGCAGCTAATTAACGTTTTGATTTGATTTTTTATAAGTTTCTGACATTATCACAATAGACTCTTTAAATCAAATGTAACTACCCATTCATGGGATGTCAAGAACCTCGCTCAAAAGCTTAGGATTCATTGTTTTTTTTATAAATCTAATTCACATTGATAAAAACTAACAATTCATAATACCTATCTAATTATACTCTGATCTTAAATTCCAAACATCAAAAAGATTCATTACTGAGATGAAGTTTATCTACGTTTACATCAAAATAATTGCTACTTGGGCAGTAAATGTCAAACTAGCCTACCGCTTAACGACGCTATAATTTTCTAATTGATTAAAATGACATCATAACTTATTTTTCCAAATATCATTTGAATACAGTTGTAGATGGTAGAGACGACAATATTAATATAATGTAGTGTCCGTCATAGTTTATTGCTAGCGTGTGACCGTGCGTCCGCGCCGATGTTTGCGTTCCACAGCGCATGATGCGTTTGTAAACAAAAGCAGCGGACGCACCGCTCACTCGAGTCGCCATCATCAATGTCCGCTCGCTTTTACCTATCGATCTTGTGCATTTCTAATAAAATACTAAGATCACGTCATTACGACGTCCTGGCGTATGTTAAGCACATCGCGTCTCGTATTGTGAAACAAAGCTGTGCGTCTCGGCGAGATGCATTGTGGCCGGGCGGCGGGCGGATGTCGCGTCGCAATCTCGGCAGCCCCACCTGCCGCCGCGTTCCCACACTCCGGCGCCGCAAAAAACGCGCCAGACAGAGACAGCAGACTCCGCTCTCTGTAGCGCGCCGTCCCGCTCCCCCGCCAGGGCTGTGCCCGCCCGACACAGCCTCCACGCGACTTCATAACCACGAAATCACAATTTTCTGGAAAAAGTAAACAAACGACTTCTCAACACGATCGATATCAAAAACATTCCAAAAACGCACCAACAAAAACTGAATAAAATATTTTTTGTAAATCGAACGTGTGAAAGGAACAATATCGCGAACGTAAACGATCGTATGTTACACAAATGCATTGCAATAAAAGTCGGCAACCCTATCAGCGGAGTTTGTATCGGCGATTACGAAAATGTAAAAGCGAGAGAAGCGGCCATAATGTAATGAAAACAACGCAGTAGGTTCGCGCACGCACACACCCGCTCGCGGGCCGCTACACAGATGCCACGAACCGGGTCAAAAACACCTTTAAACGAGAACTGAACACCAATCGAAATAAACTCTGTACTTGACCGTGTCACGAAAGCTGGCTCACATCTGCCGAACGGTATCTCGCCTTCTGGGAAAGCTTAACAATCCCGAAAACTTATTTGCATGTCCCGGCGGCATTATCCTCCGTCCAGCTCTCCTGCTTAATGATAGGGTAAACATCGCGAGAGGAGCCTTTATGGCCGCTTAATTTCGCCTAATTGTTAACGAGAGTAAAGTTCTCACGAATATTACTTCTGTGTTGTATCGCGAATCCCACGCGCACCTAATTTCCGTTTGGGATAGAGCAGATGTAGGGAAACAGTTAAATATTTGCTGAACACGTGTGGGAAGTCTCAGGGACGTCGTTTTTGTCTTGCTACCTGTCCTCGGCGGAGGCCGGGGCTTCGGCGGAGACCTTGGTCGCAGTGCGGCGCACGCTAGCCTTTCATTACAAATCGATATAGTTCATGTCCATTGATAATAATTAATAGGTCTGCAAGAGCGCCATAACATCCTCCCCGCGGCGTCTTCGTGCCCACTTACGACCTAAATTGGTTTTGGAGTGTAATTTTTACTACCGTTTTACCTCAGTTCGAGGGTCAAGATAAGTTCGAGTGGTACTGGAGTGGCAGCACGGTACACATACACCGGCACTCGAGCTCTTTGATCTGCCTCGCCTGGCGCGGCGGAGCGAGCGGCGCCTCACTTACTTTTTCTTCGTCTCTTATGTTCCTCATAAAGTTTTATTAATAATTCATTGTAATGGCCCGCCGGAGGTCATGAGAAGCGATTGTTTTAAAACATTTTATTTTATTCGCGAAAGTATGAAACGTACGTGAAAGCGGATTATATTTTCAATTTTCGCAACAGTAAAAAAACAGCAGCCATTATGATAGAAGTTACCGCGTGAGTGAGCTAACCAATTCGCCGGAGTGAGGCTTAAGCCGATTTGCGCGCACTCCGAGCAAGTTTGGGGGCTTTATGCTCGCTCGGCTGTGTATAAACCTATAATAGAGTCTAGGGAGTGCGGCGGGAAGGCTAATCTCTTTTATGCAGCTCCCGGCGTCTCTTAAGCTTACAAAATAGCTCTCCGACTCCGCGGTATAGTCGGAGCTTCGTTGAAATTGCTTCCTCGTCCAATTTAGAACCGGAATAAGCCAGTTTACATTTGCATTTGGATAGGGAATGAAAGTTATGATCAAGATGGCGTCTAGTATTTTTCTAGCGAGTTAGGGGAATAGTAACGGTCGAGCGACGGTTAGGCTCCCCGCGCTATCTGCCCCCCTTTGTATTCGCTCCGATAACTTGCCCATGCGCACCCGACCGATACGACTCGCACCGCACTTCTTATTTTAAAACTATTTTTCTTAACATCGACCATACATTACCGCTTAACTTTTTACAAAACTATTTTGTAACATGTCTGCGCCGCAATGAACTTCGACTGCTTCTAATAAACAAATACTTGAAATACTCCTCGCGAGGTGGGAGCAGGGTAAAGTTCGATACATAAATACAAAGTTAACGATGCGCACATATAGACATGTAACATTGTAGAACTTTCTGGTACAACAAGCTCGAAATATAATTAGAAATCCCTGAAGACACGACCTACAAAGAGTAAAGTAAACTTCCACGCGAAATTAAAGTGAAAATTTTAATTTAATGCAGGTTATAAAGTTCAGAGAGGATTTCGTTGTAGTAACGAGTTGGTGCGAGCGAAGATAAATAGTGTGTGCGCGCGACCTCGCCCCCGGCCGGGACGCGCAAACCTCTCTCTTTGTTGCTCTGGCGTGTCCTTTACTGCGAACTGCACAAGATTCCAAAGCAAATGCGAGATAGCGCGCGGGAATCGAATATCATCCCGATGATTAAACGCTCTGCTTCCTCTACAATTAAGGAAATCCATTAGTGCGCTGCTCGCTCCATTGTGCGCGCTTTGTCTTTGTGACGCTAACGAATGTATTCTTTTTGTTACAGCGCGGTGCTTGCCCGGCTGCGATTCGGAGCACGGCCACTGCCTCAAGCCCGACGAATGCATGTGAGTGTCCACTTCACACCTTTGTGCTAAACGCTTCACGTTACCTCCCTCCGTGTCTACATCATTCAACCTCCTCATTGTTCCCTTAGAGAAGAAAGACATGCTTTTGTCGCTTGTTATCACGTCCTATTGTGTACTAACGAATGTTGTCGTTTAATTCCAGTTGTCATTCGGGCTGGGTGGGCGAGCTGTGCGACCAGTGCGAGCGGCACCCGGGCTGCGTGCACGGCACGTGCTCGCGGCCCTGGGACTGCATCTGCGAGGAGGGCTGGGGCGGTCTGTTCTGCAACCAGGACCTCAACTACTGCACCAACCACCGCCCGTGTCGCAACGGCGGCACGTGCCACAACACCGGCCAGGGCAGCTACACGTGCATGTGCCCACCCGAGTACACCGGGCCGGACTGCGAGAAGTCGCTGCACTCGTGCGCCGTGCGGCCGTGCCTGAACGGCGGCGCGTGCGTGCCGGACGAGGGCGGCGAGCTGGCTTGCGCCTGCCCGCAGGGCTACGAGGGCGCGCGCTGCGAGACGCGCCGCCTCACGTGTCGCGACCAGCCGTGCCGGCACGGCGGAGTGTGCGAGCCGCGCGGCGCCGGCTACGTGTGCGTGTGTCCCGTGGGTTACGCTGGACCGGACTGTGCACTCGAGGCCGACCCCTGCGCCGCCAGTCCGTGCCGCAACGCCGCCACCTGCATGCGAGCCGGCGACGGCTTCAAGTGCACCTGCAGACCTGGCTTCAGAGGAAACCGATGCGAAATCGACATTGACGACTGCGCCGGCATCATGTGCGAGCACGGCGGCACCTGCGTCGATCTCGTCAACGGACAGCGCTGCCAGTGCGCACCCGGCTTCGTGGGCTCGAGATGCGAGACCAGAGTAGACCTATGCCTTGCAAAACCCTGCGCGAACGGCGGCGAATGTTTGATCCTCGACAACGACTACGAGTGCCGGTGTCGGCCCGGGTTCGCCGGCAAAGACTGCAGCATCGACATCGACGAGTGTTCGTCCGCGCCGTGCCGGAACGGAGGGTCGTGTCGAGACCGGGTCGACGGGTATCATTGCTCGTGTTTACCGGGTTGGGGGGGCAAATCGTGTACGGTGTCTTTGGCAGAACTAGAACTATCGAAGCAAGCGGGGGGTCACCTAAGAAGAGTGGGGGATGAGATGTCAGAGGAGTCACTATCGGGGCAGCAGGTGGCGTGGATCGCGAGCGTGACGGCCGTGGTCCCGCTGGTGGCGCTGGCGGCCGTCGTGGGCATCGTGTGCGTGCGCCGGCGCCGCTCGCGCGCGCAACACGCGGCCGACGCGGAGGCGCGCGCGCAGAACGCGGCCAACGCGGGCGGACACGTCATCCGCAACACGTGGGGCAAGTGCGAGGCGCCCGTGGCCGAGTGCCAGAACGCGCACAACGCGGCGGCCGAGGAGTGCAAGCGCAAGACGCTCAACACGGAGAGCGCGCGCCTGCTCGCCGCGCTCGACCCGCGGCTCTCGCGGCTCTCGGCAGACTCCGCCTACTGCGCTAATAGGTCAGTATTTATGACTATTTCACTTGAGTACAGTAATCAAAAGTTTTGATTTCTCCACCAAAAAGTTAAATTCTTAGTCAAATAAACGCTTTTGGAGTTGATTGGTGATCGCAATCATTCTCAGTGATAATTCTCATACAATACCTTGTTCAAAATAATCATCACGAGACCTCATACTTAACACCTTCATCTTCCCGTCAACAATATAATCTAACATGACATTTTCTATTGTTACAGCGATACATCGCTAGTAAAGCGAGCGCTAGAAGGCGGAGGGGTGTACGTGTTAGACGACCATTGCTTGCCGCCTACGTACGCGACACAAGTGTAGTGATACTAAAGCGTCAATGGACAACACTAACTTATTTATTCACAACGGACGCTCGTGCGAAACAGGCTGTGCGCCGCGTGTAAATATAGCGTAAAGTGTAAAGTGACCCTGTATAAACGGCTAGTTATAAGCGTTCCGAAGTATTTATTTAAGAGAGCGATCTGTACACGCCCCTGTAAATAGTATTGGCGGGACGGATCGCGTTTTTTCCGCCCCTGATCGGTGAGCGTCGTGGCGACAGTGGCGCCGCCATGCGTCGAGTGGCCGCCGCGAGGACCGCGCGAGCCGAGGGGCCGGTGGACTCGTCCACGTCGCGATCTCTGTACACTTGCGGCTACGGACACTTTGTGAGGAATGTAACGAACAATCAAAAATTCTAAATTCGAATTTTCTCCAAAACTATTTTTTTGTATAAACTTTTTTCTAAGTACCGGTTAGTCTCTCGACCTCTATGGTATTTGAACTCCTTTTGGATACCAGTTTACATCGTTCACAAAATGTTCTAGCCTCAAGTATAGGTAACGTGTGCTGCGTCCCGTAGCTCGGTCCGCTGCGCGACGCCGCATCATGACGCGGCACTGCACCACTCACGCTTGACCACTCTCGACTTGACCAAACTTTACGCTGACAAAAACAAAGATCTTTCTATGCTAGTAACTGGACCGTTGAGAGGCGAGTGTGCGAGTGCAGTGGCGCCTCATGAACACAAAACACCACTAACACTATCCCTTTAGACTCGCACCAGTATAGAAGCCAAATCGTGCGTAAAATAAGATTAGACTAATTTATAAAAAAAAAATAATAAACGCGAATGATGCGTTCATCAGTTTTACATTGATTTATATTTTGTGATTGACTAATTGTTGTCATTTGTTCCTATGATTATGATAGTGAATTGCTACCCACGAAGAATCTTGTTCAGGTTTTCTTGAAAATCGACGTAGATTTTTTCTCTTTTTCTCCTAACTTCCGTACTCGGGATGTAGATCAGTTAGCACGATAATTTAACGTTCCTGAGACTGTGAACGCCATTTCTACAACCTGTATGCGCGTGCGCACGCAGGTCGTACAAGTCGCGCTCGCGCCACACAAATATTCACGCACGTAATTAGTCCATAGGTTAAAATTAACTTCAGTACTTATAGAAACAAATTGTCGAAACCTAAGTCATTGTGTATAAAAACATAAGTTTTAGTGTTGTAAGTATATTCTCCATTACTTATAAGAGTACTGAGACAATATAAAGTGTGTCATTAGGCAACATAGGACACGATAACTCTGCTTGTTTTAACTTATTTATTTTAATAGGTACAGTTCTCGAGATATGTTTGTTTATAGATTCGCAACTTGACTCGCCACACAATATGTCTACACATTGTGTGGAGCGTCGACCACGAATCGCCTTTATGAAATAATTTATGTTAAATTACATTTTTATAAAGTCCGTGTAGATATTACGCGGTAAGTGATAGGTATATCACCTCTTATGTTGCCTTTTGTACTCGAACGTAGATTAAAAAGGTTAAATCGACAAAATTGTAAAAATATGAATAGACTGATGATCAATAATAATTCTCTTGTATTTAATTTTTTAAGATGACAAATAAGTTTAAATTATGAGGAAATAAAGAACATCCAAATGTACTAAAAATAGAATCATAATTTTTGTACTTAATTGATCACAGTGAACCTTTCATTTTTCTTTTTGAGAATTTCGTAATGATATGTCAAAATTGTGATTTCCATTCCGAACAATAAAATGACAGTATTTTTAATTTATTTATTACAACCGTATCATTATAATTATTGTGAATTTCTTTAATTTTTATTAACAAAATCATTGTTTAATTATTTTTTGAGCTTAAGTTTACAATTGACTGATGTAAATTGACTTATTGATATTTTGGACACATTTTTATTAAATCATGAATGTATTTGTGCCTGTATGTGTGAGTATACTGAAAGATAAAATTTCAAATCATTCCATTTCTTAGCTATGTAGCCTTTATCTTTAAATCTTATGTTTAATTTCGCTATTTTCTTATAATTGTTTATTTTGCATGTGAAGCCAGTGATTGTCTTAATTGTTCTGCATTTCGTCCTTATGGACAAAGTACAATTATCTGTTATCTATCTTAGTATAATATTGTTACCTTTTGGTATATTCACATAGGTTTATGTTTCAAAAGAAAAATGAAAGTAATCTTCATGTGAAGGAGCTGTAACCGATAATTCCATAAATAGGTCCTAACAGAATAAAAGTCATATTGTATTGCTAATGCGGTGATAAATTTGCCAGCGAGTGTTTGTGACGAAGTGTAATTATTGCAGTGGATGCAAACGAGAAATAAAATGTTAATAATAAACAATTGTTTACAAAATATTAAAAATGAAATTTTATTTTTATCATCAACCCTAAGCATTCAGTGGAATGCGCACCAAGAACACAATGAATGCAGATGATTATGCTCCAGTATTTGTAATAGAAAACTATTTTAATAACTAGATCAATTCACACAAATAAAAGCATGACCCATGGTTTTCATGAGTCACAAAATTATACAACTATTACCTCGTTTGTCGAGGGCTCGCAAGCGCTACTGCTAAACATGAGGTCCTGAGTTCGATCCCCAGGTCGGGTAGTGTTAAGGCCTACGCAGACCAGGACGGCATGGCAAGAGATTTAAATTTTTACCAATGGACATTCAAACGTCTCGATATAGAAATACGACATATATTGCTATGCTTTAAAATGATGCCATGCCAATGATCATCGAAAGGGATTTCGTTGCGCGGCATTGAAACACGTGGCACGGGCTCCTGCGGCGGGATGCCGTGGCGTACTGCAGTAGGCAACGGCATGCCGAGGACGCCGGCGCTGGTTGTGACATACCGCGGGGCGCGAACGCCGTGGCAAGGCGCTGGAATGCCGCGCTATCTAAGCGGCTAGTGTGCGCTGACTGACGGCAAATTCCTTTGCCATCCCGTCCTGGTCTGCGTTGGCCTTTATTGGGTATTTCCATTAAGACTTAGTAACAGCCCGTAGTCTGCGTAACAACTGGTGTGTATGTACACACGGCTACACATCAAGCTATACATTTCCAGTAGATGCTGATTTCCATACATGCGAGGTCAGATTATACTGGAAATGTATAGCTTGATGTGTAGCCGTGTGTACATGTAGTACTGAACGAACAATTTTAGTTGGCTTTAACTCATTTTCGAACACCCAAACTCGTGACTGGTTTTTTGTTTCGGGTTCGTACGCGTATATCCAGGATTCGTCACCTGATACAATGTTGTATACAGCATTTGAGGATCCTGCCTGGAATCTTTCGAGAGTTCTGACGCACCAAGTAACGCGAGCCGCTTTTTGCTCTTCACAGAGCGAATGCGGTATCCATCGGGAAAACAACTTTTTTACACCTAATTGTTCATGCAAGATTATTTGTATTTGACTCATGCCAATGTCTAAAGTTGCCTGAATTTCGCGGTATGTCACATGTCGATCTTCCTCAATCAGCTTACGCACAGCATCAACGTTTTCTTGGGTGACTGCAGTTTTTGGACGACCTTGACGGGGATCATCACTGAGCTTGACACGTCCACGTTGAAATTCAGCAAACCAGCGATAAATTGTGGTTTTGGATGGGGCTTCATCACCAAATGCAGCAATCATCCGGTCAACACACTGTTTTTATGTTAAACCACTTCGAAAGTCATAATAAATCATCGCTCTTGAATTTTCTCGAGTCAATTCCATTTTCTCAACGTTTAAACAAGTTTGACAAAACCTTGTGACAAGACCGAGAATCTTTTTTTAAATAAATAAATGGTATTCGATTTTTAAAACCAAGGAGTTTTCAATTAAAAAGATTTTAATATGACAGGAACAGTGGAAATATTCCATTCCCGATACTTTTAGTGCAGCCCTCGTATCACTGTTTTCACTTGAGGTAGGGTAATTTTCATCCTCCGAAACATTATTGCCGTCGTTATGATACACAGAGCCACTCGTCTCTCTGGACGAAATTTAGAGCTAAAATCGCACGCTGTTTTACATAACCTCTAATCGTTGACCCGCCGTTATCCGTCGTTTGTGCAATTCTGCGTGTTAAAGTTCAGTAATTACTAATTATGAAAAAACCGCTAAACGTCGTTCAGCTGTTTTACATAACGGCACTGTTTTGTAAAACAGCAGATTCGACAATCCACCAGCGACATTAGGTATATTATGTATTAAAAATAAATAAAAGCGAAGCGAAGCAACCTACATAGGATTTTAGTTTTACTGATGTTGACTAGAACTGAGCAGCCCAGTAGTAGGAAGCTGCTCAGATTCCAAACATTACATGTGACTCAAGTACTTACTGATAGATGTTTACGGTTAAATAGTTACGTGAAAATATTATTCATGTACCCACCTAAACTGCTGACGGAAAATAGTAACTAAGACTCTTGCAACACCCAAGCGACTTTCGGTGCGTTTATGATTATAGAAACAAAGTTACCTAGAGCCAAGCGTAATGTTTAACAAAATCCTTTTTTCCAATTGCAATTTTTTTTTTTTTTAATATCAACTTTATAGTTGTGTGAAATTAATCTGACGTCGGACATACAGGAAGAGGCACCCTGGTGCATGCTGTTTGCCGATGACATTGTTCTTGTCGGTGAAGATGAACCTGAGATCCAGAGCAGATTGGAGAAATGGCAACAGAAGCTGGAGAATGTTGGCTTGAAAATCAGCAGAACCAAAACTGAGCATATGTTCTGCGATTTCGGCGGTCTCTCCAGTTCTGGAGCCATAACGCTTGATGGCGCACTTCTCCCAGTCTGCTCCGACTTTCGGTATCTCGGTTCACTCGTGGAAAGCGACGGCGAAGTAGATCGGGCGGTTAAGCACAGAATTAACACTGGATGGATGAAATGGCGGCAGGTCACGGGAACAATCTGCGACTCCCGCATTCCCCTTAAACTTAAGGGAAGGCAGTCTTGTATGGATCAGAATGTTGGGCCACAAAAGGGACGAATGAAAGGCAATTGCATGCAGCTGATATGAGAATGTTATGAGGGATGTGTGGTGTTACACGAATGGATAGAATAAGAAATGAGTACATAAGAGGAAGTCTGAAAGTGGCACCGGTGACTGAAAAATTGTGCGGAAATCGGTTGTCATGGTATGGGCACGTGATGCGAAGGAATGAGGAAGACCAAAGAAACGATGGATGGACTGTGTGAAAGATGATATGGCTAGAAAGGGGGTGACTATCGAGATGACGGCTAATAGAGAAGTATGGAAGAAAGGGACATGTTGCGCCGACCCCAAATAAATTGGGATAAGGGCAGGAGAATGATGAGTTGTGTGAAATTAAGTTGATTTCAGAATTATTATTCTTATTATTTTAAGTTGTAGCTGAAACTGAACTTAATGGGTCGATTTAGTGTTTTTTTTCCAAAAACATATTTGTTTACATGTTTGGAAACTAAATCGCGAATGCAGTAAGTATACATTATTTGCTTTGCTTAGTGATAGCTAGTGTTGTTATAGCGCATCATTAGCAGCAGGTATTTCTTTTGTGTTTCTTAGGGTGAATTTCATTCATTTTAAAATGATGTGCTGGACCGCGTTCAGTTTCATTGGTGAAATTCACCCTTTTATTGTGTGGTGTGTTCTGTGTTTCTAACGATGGTTTTTCAATACAATAAAAGAAAAAAATACGGTACAGCCTTATTTATTATTTGGTTATTAGTAACAAATATACTATTTACAAAATACATAATTAGCCTACCAAGTAGAATTGTCTTAAAGATGTATGAATTAAATCTTATGTTGTTACATCTTTCATACCTAAAAATAGGTAATTAACAATTTCGTCAATATTGTTACTTTCACTTAAAGTATGGGCAAATACATAGAACACTCAAGTTTTTAATTTAAAAAATGCATCGAGTGACTGAATTGTCTCATATGAAATAAAAATTATACATCGTTTTTAACACAATTAATCATAATAAATTAAATTCAATTTGCAGTCACGTTTTCGGTAGAATTTTCTACTTACATATAAATAAGTATCTATTTGCCCACTAGCCCATAAAGCGATCCTAATTAACACTATAGAATAGACAATGACATCTATCATCTATCTATCACACGTGTGAGACCAAAACATATCAACACGGTGTGCATTAAAAATCTTATATTACACCATCGTGACTTCAACAAAGCGTGAGCTAGAACCTAAGAGCCTAAATCAAGAGTAGAAAATTGTACTTTTCTGAATATTTCTAGTTAAATGTCAATTAAAGTCGTATACATTAATTTTCTACTATGTGGACATAAGCCAATGCACATCGGATTTACAACAGGGAAAATTTCTAGATGGAAAGCTACAGGTAGTAAAATCTAGCTCGCATTGAATATTGATCCTAATGGCGAAAAGATACAAAGAAATAGTCACTATCATTGAGGTCACGAACTCGTTTAAAATATAGACAAATAAACCTATGTAACTTAGAACTAAACTAGTTGTTCTAGTCGCCACTGCGCGGCGAGCGGTCCCGGTCTGTACTCGCGCGGTCTTGCGCATCGCCATTCTGTCGGGGCGAGGCGGAGCGGGACCGGGAGCCGGAGCGGTCGCGCGAAGCGGAGCGATCGCGGGAACCGGACCGAGAGCGTGAGCGGGAGCGGGAACGAGACTTGGTCGGACGACGTTCTTCCTCACGCTTCGGTGACGCTTCCTTGCTGCGAGATCGAGACCTTTCCCTGTTAATTTAAGATTGTTGTTAGAATTTTATTTTATTATGGCAGTAAATTACAACTGGAGTATTTTTAATTCGAAAAGTAGGTAGTATTTTTTTAATTTGTAAAGGTTTATTAGTGCAATAAATGACAATATTTTTTTAATTAGTATAAATAAAACCTAAATTAGTAAGTAATATTATTTACAGTGAATATTAGATTTTTTAAAGAGCTACACTATTTAAATTTATATTATAAAATTAAATAATATATACGCTAAAATAATAATAATATGTACATGTATATAAAATGGGAAGAGGGCGTGAGTTTATGTATATATGTATACTATACAAATAATAAAAAAGGCGGGGCAAGAATCATGGAATTTTAAATATTTCAAAAATACAAAATGATGATGAATTTTTGATAGCTTGTTAGTTACAGCATGAATTATTAAATAATAAATAACAATGAATGGTTACCAAACCTGCGGCGATCGGAAAAATGAAACATAAAATGATTAATAGCAAATAGCTAAATTGAGTGTTAGTAAACATCAAATGCTCACCTTGGAACGGCTTCTCTTCGTGATGCGGGAAAACATGGATCGAGTTAATAATGTATTTGTAATGTGCAATCAATATTAATAACATTTGATGAATTTTGTTAATATGTGATGCCAATGGGTTTAGTTTGTGGACAGAATCTGACAATAATGCTTCTTTTTATTTTGTGTGAGATTATATTTCGAACAGATAACAGTTACTAAAAATTGTGAAAGGTAAAATTATTAAAATAACCAGCACAGCATATCAACGTGCCCTATGCAAATCACGACAGCTGCATTTTGTAAGCTATGATAATAAGATGGTTTTTACTGTAAAATTTACGAAACACTTGATCTTCATAGAGCACATCGACAAAGAAAAATAACCTCACACACTTCGCACAACCGTCAGACTTAACGATTGAGAGCACACAGTGGGACTTACTTGGAGATAGCTTTCGGCGATCGGGATTTAGACCTGGAGGCCGACTTGTCCCCATTCCTCTCAGCTGACTTGCGCGGTGAGCCCGAGCGGCGTTCCGAGCGGCGCTCAGATCTACGCGAGGCCGAGGGACGGTCGGATCTACGGGACGCCGAGCGAGACCGCGACTTCGAATGACTGCGATCCCTAATCGACGCCGATTTCGAACGCCAAAAATGGTAGTAATAGCGAGTTTAGTTAACGTCGACTACTAAATGGTCGGTTTCAGAATATTGTATCTGCCAAAACGCTACTCACAAGCAAGTTTCCTACTGCTTTGTAATTGCTTAAATGTTTGTTGGTTTGACCTTCTTTTGTGCAACAACGGAGCAACAGATCGATGTGATATTCCGTAAAAAGAGGGTTTATGGGCAGGAGAGTGACCTAAGCTACTTTCTTTTCGACAAAGTCGCGGGCAAAAGCTAGCTTCGTGGTAAGGTTTTGGCATAAGACAATTATTTTTTAAAACTGACTGAGAATACACACATTAACGTGACGCAAGTACAAATAAGTATCTTGCTTGCATCACGTCTACGATTAAAAAGTACAACTCTGTTAGTTGTACTTACTACAATAATAAGATTACTATTGGCTAAGTACTTACAGTTGTAAATTTTGCTCAGCGCAAGTAATTACACACCTAGCCAAATGAATAACTAGGTTAATTTGTTTTCAGCACCAGGGCGTTAATATGACACATGGAGGCAGGTATGAGGACGACGCTCTTAAAAGTTGAACTATTTGTGAATCTCAATGTGCCATATTTGCGGTCGGGTACTATACATATTCATGCATAATATATTATTTAGATTGCTTTTGTATTTATTGCGGGAGCATTTATTTGTATTTGAGTAAGAAAGTTATGCATGCAAGCTTAATTTTTTGAGATTTAAAGGGGGAATGCAGTCAGTTGTGGAAATCAGCAGATTACTTAGAAATTCAGAATTGAGTGCATGTTTTTGTCCCACATTACAACTCAAAGTGCATTATAGTTTTCTAGATAGTGGAGCTAGGGCGTAGCTAAATTGTCTGCTCTAAACTTGTGATTATGTCAGAACTATTGAAATGATCTATTGAAATTATTTTAATTGGGACTATAAAAATTCATCTAGAAATCTAGTAAGGCTTATGGCCGTAAAATATTCTATCAATTCCGTTTACATTGTTTGGGGATCCTGCTATGTAAAATATTTGAAAAGCAATAGTAAGTACTGACAATTTTTATTTTAACTTCGAAATTTATTAAACTTTTTCTGTGTAAATGATGATGCCTCTAAATATAAACGCTAAAATGTACAGCTAAATCAAAACAGCTTAACTTCTAAAATGGCAAAAATGTGTATGTATAAAAATGGATTGCTATTTTCTAAGCTAACTAAATATGAATATGAACTTTCAAATTATTTACATAGCAGGGTCACAAATTTGGAATTAGGTTAGATACTTACTTGGAACGCGATCTTGAATGGGACTTGACCACTGGGCTCTTGCTCTTTGGCCTGGACTTCGAACGAGACTTGGAACGGCTGCGCGAAGACCGACGAGAGCGAGATCTGCAGAATGAAGTTTATAATGGTGTTATTGATGTTTGTTGGTGTAATTGAAGGGGTAGTGTGTTTTATAGTTCGTCAGTTAGAATTTTATCAGCAAGAGCTTTCAGCCCCGAAAGATGGTAAATAATATAGTATCATCATTAAAATATTAATAAAACATCTGTAGATCGATTATAAACAGTTTGCAGAACTGCACTTTCTAGACCGTCTTGCAGTATCAAAAAAGAATTATTTCCGTCTAAAAATAGCGGAATTTTTGTTAAAAGATTATGGCCATATTTTCATAAAATATAATCTGCGAATTAGTAGAATAAATAATTTCAGAATTATATGCTGCCACACTGATTTTCTTTTTGCTGCTATTACATTTTCCAGCCATTGTGATATTTCTGATGTCCTATCTGCCTACCTGGTGGTGGTGTATTTCAGAAGCCGTACTACGTTACGAGGATGATAATCATTAACAATGTTACCTGGATCGGCTGCGTCTGCGATCCCTGGAGCGAGATCGGCTGCGGCTCGAAGAGGAGCGTGAGCGGCGACGGGAACCACGTCTAGCCTCAATCAGACGGATACGACGGCCGTTCAACTCTGTTCCATCAAGCTTCTCGATGGCCGCACGCATGTCTGAATGTGTAGCGAATTCGACTACACTGTAAGGAAGGATAAAGGAGGTTTTAATCGTGTCTTGGATTGTTGGCGAGTGATATGAGTGAAGGAATCCTCAGTTAGATTTCTATCATCAAGAGCTATCAGCCCCGAAAGATGGTAAATAATATAGTATCATCATGAAAACGTATTTTAAGGGATATATTGTGATAAAAAAAAATTGTGCCGCTGTGTTCAAGGGCTGTCAGAATCAATATTTCACAACAATAAAGCTGAAAGTTCTTGAACGCGGTTCAGATGTGCTGATCGCGTTCAGTTTTATTGATGAAATCAACCCTGAGTCAGACGAGACTACTTCCGGTATTTATGTGGTTTATATTTTCAATGTGAAGCAAATAATAATTACACTGAATGAGTTGTTCTACTTGTCTGTCCATTTGTGTCAATGTTTTCACCTAATTAAACAATTACATAAGCATTGCTAATTGTATTCCACAGACAATACTTTCCATTTTATTGTAAAAATAGAATGACTCGCACATTATTGTTTACCTACATTTATAGCATAACTAGCTGCGCCCCGCGGTTTCACCCGCGTTTGTCTCGATCCCGTGGAACTATCGCGATAAAAAGTATCCTATGTCCTATTCCAGGTCCCGGTCTACCCATGTGCCAAAATCTAAATCCGTTCAGCCATTTTAGCGTGAAAGCCTAACTAACTAACAAACAAACAAACTCACTTTCGCATTTATAATATTAGTTGGAATTAGGATAAAGGCCACAACTTACCCTTCATTTCTGTGTTGCTTATGTGCGTCAGCGTAGGTGACTTCACCAGCTTGACGCATGTAATCTTTCAAGTCCTGTAAACCAATACATCCTATTAAAAAATCACCCAAATTCCCCTTAGAATAACTCTTGCAAAAGTCATCATCAGAATAATGTCTTGGCATCAAGGTTTTCAGACCCGAAAGATGGTTAAAATACGATCTCATCATGACTATTGCAAAAGCTTATGATTGGAAGCCTATCTTATCGAATGCGATATTGGATATACATTTTGAAACAAGTATCTGAAGTATCCTAACGAAATAAAAAGGTGAAACGATAAGTATTCTTTTCACAGCGTTTTCGTATACGTTTCTCATCGGTTACCATTGTTTACGATACGTGATATTATGTTGTCTCTGGTTGTCTCCGCCATTTTTCGATAATGCTGCGACTTCATCGATTCTGCCAGTTTGTCCAGTCTCTTTGATCTTTAAATCCGAAAGTTTGCTCTCTGCGACAGTTCGTCTCGCTTCTTTGTCCATGGTACATGGCTTTCCTCTCTTTTTGACACTTTGTATATTATGACGTCCATCCTTCAAATTCTGCAATCGGTCTCGACCCTCTCTGTCCCCTCAAAACTGTGGATTTCAGCCATCATTGAGGTGCCTTGATTCCCGCTCTCAGCGCCCGGCCAGGTAAATCCTTTTAACGCAGCCAAGTGATTCATCGTCACGTCCATCTACCACTGGTCATCTTGTCTTGTTCCAACGTCTCTCAAGTCGTCTCAGGTCACCACATCAAATGTTACCAACTTTCCAGCATCAGCTACTTCATCTAGGTCCTAGATGTTTCACTAGAGCAGTGTCTTCGATTCCCACCACCTTTGAATCTTTCACGTAAACAACGATACCGTGCGAATTATCGTATACGAAAAGCTGATCAAGCCATAATAGAAAATAAACTTGACGTACGAACGAAATGATTCCAATGCAAGTTCACGATAGTGAGGCGACAATGTAAGAGTATCAGCTTCACTATTGCGAACGGAGGATGTTAAAAACTTAAAGTTAACAATGAAATAATGAATTTAAAATGGGAGATTGCACATAACGAGAAACGGCTCCTGTTGTCTGTGCCCCCCTATCGACTTTACCTTGTCGGGGGCGACCGGGCGTCCGGCTGGAGGCGGGCGGGGAGGGGCGGCATCTCCGGCGCCGAGACCGATCCTAACATCGCCTCAGACCACATCGCACACAGCGCTACATCGAGGACTCTGGCCACGATACGCCACCTTCTGTTGTTTTTAAAAATATCTATAAAGCTCGTAAGTAAGTTTGGTACAACACTTGTATAAAAAAATACTGTTTTTAGAATAATGAATGTTATGCACAGTGCTAAGTTTGACAGTTTAAGTTGTATGTAGTGTTAAGCTAAGTTAAAGTTATGATGGTTACTATTCGACAAATTATTTTGTATTGTTCATGTTTTTATTAGTAAAGCAAATAGGGTGGTGTGGAGCTCTCGAGGCCGTGAAGGTGGTCCGACGATAGGTCTCCACGCGTCCGTTTCCTTGGCCGGTTCGGGCTTCATTCATCGCGACATCAGTCCAGGCAGTATTCTATATGGGTTTTATCTTTACTTGTCTCATTAAAGTGTCATCTCAAAGCTTCTATTTTCAGTTGTTCTCCAGTTTGCATCCTTCTGTGACTTCGATAAGCGCCTTTGTCCAAATTGCCCGCATGTCGGTTCCGTCCTGTGTTGGTTGGTGTCTATTGGTCTGTCATCCTCACGCTCACGACTATAGGTACCGTCCAGGTGATGAGGCCGCCCAGCCCTCAAGTAAGGTTGAAGATGTCCAGGACCCTGGGTGATAGGTGATGGAATGATGATGGGCCCAATGGCGTCCAGGCTTGATTTCTTACCTGCCAGCTAATGCGGCTAGACAGATTTTCGACGACTAGTCGATACTCGGTGCGCGTCGGCGGTCCGTATCTATAACTGTAGTCACTGCTGAAAATTAGAAACCGAACATTAATTTTACGTTCACAACAAATAACTGTTATGAAAATTAACTGATTTGTGAAAACTTTGGAGAATTTCAGTTTTATTTTAACCAATTATTTCAGAGCAAAGGCATCGGAGTTGGAAAATCATATATTCCTAAAGGAGCTTTTTCATACATTTTTTATGAAAGGGAGATGTAGCTTATTTTTCATTGGCTTTTAAGAAGTCAGAATTATTTTGTAAAATGCCGCAATGTATCAAAGGTTACGTTACAGAAAGATATTTTTATCTACTAACTACTATAAATGACTTGAAAAAAGCGATTGATAAGATAAATCTATAATCTATGTTGTACTTACAACTGGCTGCAATGATAAAAAACAATACAAAATTATATTATAATATGCTGTAAAAACTAATTATGACTCTAAAATATTTTGGAACACCTATTTGTACTTACCGTCACTATTTTCCCTTTAAAGAATTATTAACATTTTATAATTACTTGAAGAGTAATACGTTTGTTTAAAAACAGGACTTTTGAAAATAAAACTAATGGAGACCACAAATGGAGGTTAATCATGGAAACAATGTTTACAGGGAGGAAAGTGTTAGTGGGTTTTCCATCAGGAATTTCTCAGTAGCAGCCCAGTCAGGATTTGTGCCCGTTTGATGGCAATAGTCTCGCCCCATAATACATGGGTCTTTTAAAAACTGGCGAAATGTTGGTGTACCTAATATAGGTACACCTCTGCCTAACCCTTCGGGGAAAGAAGGCGTGATGATATGTGATGTGTTTTTACAGGGAAAAGAAAGCGAGTCCATAAAATATTAGGACTGATAACCTAGTAACGTCATTTATATAGTTGGGCTAATTAGCTTTGCGCTAATCTACTTCTAGAAATGATTTTACAGCATCTAATTCTAGATTATTTTTACTAATATTCAGCAAAAAGAGCTACAGTTGTGTTTAAACTGACAGTGTGATGTGCCTAATGAAGACTGGAATAATAAGCATAACAAAAACACGTCCACAACAAAAATAATGTACAAATTCTTAACCAAATAACACTGGGCCGTTATGCAAAAACAAAACAAGGATGGTCATAAAACAAATATGAGTGTTGAAAAAACTAACAATGAAAAAGTTGTTGTAGAAATGGTGAGTAAAAACTCTAAATAAAAAATATGTGGGAATGGGCTTTCAAGCAAAAGGATTATCAGAGCTGACTAAATGTAGTCTAAAGCATGCATAAATATATTAGGAAGAAAGACGAAATTTCAGAAACTGGTTTGTCTAGAAATTAGGTTCATAATTGACTGAGATAAGAGCAAAGTTGGGATCATCATTTTAAAATATCTGCGCAAGCACAAAACAATCCCTTGATATACCTATGGAGTGGAGTCCACAGGGGGACGAAAGTATGCGAGAGGGGGAATGTTTCATGGGCGCAGCTAGGATTGAATTCAGGATCGAATGGTTTTTCAGCCGCCATCCCGCTTTCCCGGCGTGTCGATATCGGGCATTACCTCTTTCGGTCCTACGTCCAATAATGGAGCGATAGGTCATGGAGGTGTGTTTTTGGTCAAGAGAAGCCTGGCTACGCCCATGTGTGTTGTTGCATATCATGCCCGTGTGCGCAATACAGACGGTTCACGTCTCGGCGGCGGGCGTCTGGGCGGCGGCGGCGGCAGATCCCGGCAGCGCCAGCGGTCCGACCCGCGCGGCATGCCGCGAGCCCTCTCCACCGACACCCTACAACATAGCGACACTCACTCGTATCGCGACCGGCCGCGGTCGCGCTCGTAGTGGCGGTCGCGGCGGTAACGGTCGGCGCTGCGGTCGATGCCCCTGGCCGGCTCCACCACCACCCTGCGGCACACCCACGGTCTACTGTTAGCACTGCCCACCCCATCCTCGCACTCGTACCGTGCACTCCCTCTCCCACTTTAGAGCTTACCAATTGGTAGCCAAAGCACACAAGTAAAACTTATAGGGATTCGAACCCAAGTTGGATAAATTCATTTCAATTCAAGGTTTTGCAACATTGAAATTAGTAACACAATAAGAAATACAATTTAGAATTAAATTTAGATTAAATCAGTAACATTTTGACCTGAAAACACAGCAATTATCCAATTTCAAGTCTGAATTTTGTTTGGCAACATTCCCAGTCTCACCTAGTAAAATTATGCACTTGTAATTTAGAGTAAGGTATAAATTCTGGCTCAATCTAAATGCATAACATACCAATTGGTAAGCAGACATTATAATGGTAAGTAATAATGCAGACCACCAAGTACATCAACATTCATTATTCAACTCATTACCCATATTAATGATTTTAAAAAACTTATGGCTTCACAATGCCAGTTATTAGAGGAAAATTATAAAATATATGAATGCATTCTATTTCATTAATTTCATACAAATCTCTAGCATCCATTCAATTTCAAAATATCAGTTCTCTATGCATTCACAGCGATATGTGGAGCCGGCTGATAAAGAAAATTAGTTATTAAAATTGAAAATAAAAAGAAATAATACTCTACACAAGACTGCTTTACTTTCAAATTTTACTAGAGTAAACATTAGGGGATTTGGTAGTACTAATACATACTTTTGTAAGTAAAATAATACAACATCAATAGCAAGAGACTAGCCTATGAGAAAGGTCTTACCTCTCCCCGAGTAGCTCTTTGCCATTTAATTCATATACTGCGTCATCTGCGTCTCGATAATCTTCAAATTCCTGTATGCAAAAGATAAGAATTTTTAGCAATACTTGTAAATGTATGATGATGATCTGTGTCGGCATTGTTTCAAAGTTATGAAAACGATAAAGTATCAAATGTTTACTAACATATAGGAAAAATTCATAACATAAACCTAATTATTTGCATTATTTCATTTATATGCACTATCAGAAAACATACCAACTATGAATAGGTAATTCTAATTATTATTTTAAATAGGACAACAGATAGTGTGCCCTTTCACTTGATTATTCTAGAAACAAAATTAACTTTGGGGTTATCTTTTTCAAGGAACTAGTTTTTTTTTTATCTGAAAACAAAACCTTTTTGCTCAAACTTACCACAAATCCGTAACCATTCTTGATGAGTATGTCCCTGATTCTGCCGAAGCCTTTGAAGAACTTCTCCAGATCTCTGTCCCTGACGCCGAAAGGCAGCCCGCCAACGTACACACGTGAGCCCACCATGTTATCTGTTAATAAGTAAATAAACAAGTTTACTCCTAAATTTCAAGTATTACGATGCAGAATTACTCCACTTAAGCTACTGAGAGGCTAAAACTGAATCTAGAACGCGAAAATTTGGCAAATGCGCCGATGCGTGGCGGCACATTTCTTCGCCCCCGCGTGGACTCAACAGATTGGATTTGTTTGTGAGGATTCATGAAATTATAATGCAAAATAAATCATTTTCACTTAAAAGTAACGCTGCCTATCGCAATCGAACCGGTTTGTAGTCATTTTATCGATTTTACGTGGACTTTTACGTTATCATAGAAACACAATCGACGCATTTTCAAAACATCGGTCGTATATGAAATAAACTACAGAATTAATATGATTGACATGCATACGAACCGTAAGTACAACTGTTTCAGCTGATGTTTGCTTTATTATATACGAATATTCTTACTTTTAAAAAATAACCACGAGCTCGAGCTTCACCCGCGTCTTGAAACGAAACAATATGGCGGCTTGACCCGGGCAAATTTCATTTTGATTCAAATAGAATAATTACCTGAGATATTGGTTTTTATATCACATCAACTTCTAGAATTCAGTTTCTTCTTTTAGTTTCAATAATATTTTATGTCCATCAATGTATTTTCTAATTCAGATATAAATTCAGCTACACTTCAGACACGTGCACTAATTTTGTTGAAAACGGAAATGAAACTGATAGAGATGTCGTCGATCGATAGTTGATGTTTATCGTTACTTGAACCAATAATTTAACTGAGCGATACCTTGAAGATGATTTATTACTTTACCGACGAAAAAAGGAGGAGTTTCTTTAGTCGAAGCGAATATATATCTTTTTTTTACGTATGACCATGCATAATTTTAATTTTTCTTGTTCTGTTAGTGTCTGACTTTGTCTTGGACATTACCAACATCGATGAAGGAAAAAGATCGTTATCACTTATAGTTATTGCCAACCCGTCTTGAGCAAGGGTGGTGATCACTGGTCACCTGCCTTCTCTGTATGAGAGAAGAGGCTTTTGCCCTGCAATGGGACAATAATAGGCTGATATTATTATTATTTTGTCTACTATTATGAATTGTATAAATTATTTTAAATCTTATCAATTTATGACCATTCCAGTTTTCATTGTCGATACTTTTATTTATATCGAATGCATTATTTTCCACCTCACTATCCGGATATGGCTGCGTCTGGATAATGTTGCCAGAAATAAATTATTTTTCGTTCTTTGTTTAATCGATTGCTAAATATTGGATACATATCATAAACAATCTCCATCCTAATCCAATTTTCACAATTCTCCCAGAATTGTGAAAATCGATTGTTTATGATATGTTTGAAAATCACGTATCGTATTCTAGCTTACATATACCATAATCTTTTTACTTAAAATAACATACTTAGCTAATAAACTAAAAAATAATCCTTATTTCCCTTAGCCATCACGCATGAACGGCTAGACCGATTTCGCTAATTCTTTTTCTGTTGTGTTTCAGGAGAAGGTCAGGAGAAGGTTCAGAAGAAAGAAAAAATTAAGAAAATTAGAAAATTTACAGGACAACGTCTGTCGAGTCAGCTAGTAAATAATAAATGTTTAGTATTATATCTATCTATGTCAAGAATACTAGCTTCGTATACGTCTTGCATTCAAAACAACGGGTCAAACACCCGTTTAGTTTGAAATGTGGTTATGTTGATGAACGGGCGTATAAGTTCATTATGACCTACATCGTCTTCGGGATCCGAAATAAATGGAATAGTTGTAATACAGTAGGTATTGCAATCACTATATTAGTAGTTATGCTGCGCATATCTAGTTGTTCAACAGACCAAGTTTTCAAATCAAGGAAACTGTAGTTTTTTAGAGGTAAATGTTGCCACATAATATAATTTAAACTGAATGCTTCAACCAAGGCTTCAGCCTCACAGTAATTTCATTTCATCTGCCTAGTCTTTTCCCCAACTAAGTTGGGTTCGACTTCCAGTCTAATCGGATGCAGCTGAATATTGTACCAGTATTTCACTGCCGGACCTCCACAACCCAGTTACTGGGTAATACGATAACCCTTGGTAAGACTGGTTGTCCGACTTTCGGGCTTCTGAATATCCCTATAAATAACGACTGTCAAAAATCTACAAATGTCAACCGGGACCAACTGCATACCGTGCTTTCCGAAGCACGATGAATATTCAAATAAAAGTTATCAATATTCTTAATAACTTATCTTATAAATTTTAATGATATGAATGATGATATCAGCGGTTTTGTAGGAATAGACCGCACAGTGCGATTTTTGCGGGAAGGAGGAAAAAGAAACCATTACAAAAATTCAAATTTTTATTTCCATTCCAAAAGCCAACATACCTTAATGCAACCGATTAATTATCCGCTCTCATGTCCTTTCGAAGAAAGAAAAAATTAAATGCATTTCCATAGCATGTCTATTTTCTTCCAATTATCTAGTTAAACACTAAAATATAAAAATTAAAAGAAATATGACACACTACTAGGGGCATTGACTGCCTTATTAGGAAAAATAATAGAATGTTGGAAGTACTTTCGCTGTGGTTTTTTAAATTCCAATTCAATAAAATTCCGAAATTCTACTACTTTGGTAGGATAAAAAAAAATACAAAAGCTCTTTTAAAAGCAAACCACAGGGAGAGTGTACTTAATTACTTATTAATTATACATTCGTTATAAGAATGCGCCACACAAGACAGTCATACTAAGGCATTTTACATTCGTCCTTTATGGACTTTGCTCACACATTGAAAGCCAATATTTATTTATATTCAATAAGCCACAACAAACATGTGGAATTATAATCCTAATAATGAAATAAGTTCTCACAATCAATGTTTTTAATTTTGACAAACTAAAGTTTCGTTTTCAGATCAACTACCTACCTATTTAAAGAGTTTTAGAATTCTTTCAGAAGATACATTTTGAGCAAAGTAATCAAATCCATCGTCTATCTATTAGAGAGGCAGTTGCAATAATATACTACTATAACACACCTTTAATAATCTGTGTAGACTGGTATTGGGGGAAATAATAAGGTGCTGATGTAGTACACAGGCAATTTATTGAGCGACAATAAACGTCGATCGCGTTAGAGCAACTAAATGAGCAATAAAGACCACAGCAAGAGGCAATAGTGTACTTTAATCCTTTGACCTGTTACAGTGTGTTGCTTCAATGCTTCAAGTGGTTGTGACGTCAAAATTGCCAGTGTTGCCATCATTTTAAATCAATGACCCGGAAATACACCTTTTAATTAAGAAAATACTAAAAGAAAGTATTTCTTTGATGATGGCTCATTTTGACTGAAGACAGTCTTCTTGGATTCCGAAAGAAATGTAACATTTAAAGTAATAGAAAGAAGTATGTATACGCACATAAATATAAAAGTACATTAAAAATTAAATTCTAATATTAAAATGTCCTAGAAAATTCATGGCTAAAAGGGGAAACGTAATTGACATTACATAATTCATTACAAATAATTCAACAAATAATTGACAATACAATAAATAGTTACACATATTTAAAACTAAATATTTTAATAAACAGAAAATCAATAACAATGAATAATTATATTTTTTTATTTAATCAGGCACATAATATTTTATTCAATGGTATTCAATTATTTATATTTGGATAGGTAATAAGAGGAAATCAATGAAAAATATTTTTTGAGAATACAAATTAAAAATCATTGCATTTATTTTAATGTAATAATCGTCATTAAAATTATTATCATGGCTTACAAAAAAGCTGTATACATTTTTACTATACTGCGCCGTTGCATGATAATTTTACATGAAAGATGTAATTTTTACTTGTCGTAACATTCAACGGCCGTGCCCGTGAATACTAACGGCAAACTAGTAAGTGTGCGGGCACAACTAGCGACATCTGCATTTAACCATTTTAATCACGATGACAGTTTAGTTACGCAAAGCATAGATTTGCTTGTTAGTGGCAACTAACTTTATACTTTTGCCGCGTATACGGTAAACATAAAGGTTTTAGGTTAATTGATTATTTTCATAAATGACACAAAAAAGGTACTAAGAATTATGGATATGTATTGAATCAAATGTTTATTAAATTGAAGCACTAGTTTATCAGTCTTTAGAATATTTTCATCAGGTAAGGCCACGACTGTAACTCATAAAATGAGAATTGATAGTTATTTCCAGGGGAGAAGAAATAAATCGTTGTATAAATAAATTTTCAGTGGCTTTTTCATGACGTCGCGTACTGACGTAAAGTATTTTTATTTTTGCAGTAGCCATTGAAAGCTTTAGTGCAGTTGCTCTGTAGCAATACTTATTGTATATTATACAATAGCATGCTTTGATTATAAGATATTATATAAATATACACAAGGTATATCATAATATCACTGAGATATAAACCAGAATAACGCACGGAAACTCATGGCTACCGTTTCGTCAACATTCGTCACGAAAAAAGCACTGAAAATGTATTTTTTTTCTAAAACATAAGGTATACTGTAGAATATCTGTCACACAGCGCATTCTCACCTATTTTAAGTAACCTATCAAATAATTGTACTAAAATAGGCATGCTTCTACTCTACGTACAAACTTAAGAAATGTTTGTCAATGTTAGTACATTAATACTAAAATATAGACTAACTATTTTGAACTTCATCTGATACAGATGATTATTATTTTTTTGGAACACTTTTTTTACTATTTGAACTTTTTTTTTGCTGTGAGCAATTAAAGATGTCTAATAATGCGAATGGATCTATAATTAACTTCATCCTGCCTTACAAAGGTTAGTCATTCCAATAGCTTGGTCACATCTAAGTAGTTTTCTTATAAAATCTTCTTGTTATTAACGTAAGTATAAATTGGTTACCTACATCGGTACGTCGTTTGATTGGAATTTTCTCCATTAGTACGTACGTTTCTATGTTAGTAACAACGTCAATCAAAACTTCTACTCATCCCTAATCATCTCGTCTAGTCATCAAAATGTTAGTAAAATTATAAAAATTATTGCTTCACGCAATCCTTGCTCTACCGTCCGATAATCCGTAATTTATCTACCGTCAATAAACGTCGTAGTTCCGGGCCGTTTGAATACTTCAATTGGCAAAAGGTAGCACAATAGAGTGCAGAATACTGAAACCCGTAGGTTTTAGCTAATACTAGCTAGTAATCATCTCGTGTGTATTTGAACACGTTTTGTGGAGTGTTCAGACTGGGGGTGGTCCTCGTACGTAGCGTAGTTGAGGAGTGAGTGTTTGGGCGAGTGAGTTGAGGGCATCGCAGCACCGTGGGCGCTCGACCAGCCAGGCGGCTAGTAGTAATGCAACGAGGCACAGTTGAATGGGCAGCGAGGAGCGGAGGACTCGCCACACCCAGCCCCCGCGGGGACTGTAGTCAGGGTCTCCTGCACCCGTCTTGCTTCCAGCCACGGCGGCGATGCTTTTGTTCCTGCTGGAAAATAAATACATTTAAAATTCTGTTTATTTGGAAAATATAAACAATTTTGGTGCACAATGATAAAACCTATGGTGGGTTTAAGAGGTAACTTGGTAGGCAAAGTAATTGCATTTCTATTTAAGTTGTCTTGGGAAGTGAACAAGTGGTGGATAAACCTGTTATCATTTTCCCCAGATTTGACAGTTGCCGAAAAATCCAATGATTACATACTTTACTATTATAGGTGTATGTACTTTGTTTTGGACTATCCCGCAAAAATAAAGAACCGTGTAAATTACGAATGTTTGGTGATAGAACTTACGTCTCCTCCTCAATCTTCAAATCCGGAATGCTCAGCTCCACTAAAGCGCGACACGATTCTTGTAATGTGCGCACTTCGTTCTCTGTTTGTTCCATACGCTGAAACAAAATAATTGGGATGTTAAAACATTTATAGACGTAAGCATATCGTGCCCTATGCGAAAATAATGTTAAGGCTCTAAAAACAATTGTCAACCTTACTGTTTCTTTCGAAAATGTTGATGTTGGCTTTACGAAATAATAACTAGATAAAAAAATTGCTTATTTAATTATATTCACCTTTGCAATAGCCCTTTGCGCTGGCGAGTTAGGCGCCAAGGCAGCTTGCAGCCGTCTGGCCAGTTCCCGCAAGGCGCTCAGCCGTCGCGCGCGGCGTCCGGCGCCGTCGCTGTCTCCGTCCGATATGCCGGAGTCGGACAGCGAGTCGCATGTTGAACCACCCTGAAAGAAGCATCACGTTCATTTCTATCGTAGAGGTAGTGAAAAAAATCCAAAAGTTTGTGTTCTTCTAGGAGCTAAAATGGTAAAGTAAATTGTGCAAAATACAAATAACGAGAATGATGCATTAGATTCATGATTTTGATAATCTCCAAGATACCAAAGGACATTCCTTTATACGAATTATAATTTATCTTATCAGTTGGTATAAATATCACCTAATTACTTGTCATAGGTAAAGGTAACAAGTAACAGTTCTGACTCATACCTTCTTTTTATCCACAAGTGACGCGGCCAATTGTCTGATCTGATTGGCGACTTCTGTCTGGTCCCCAGTAACAGCACCGCGGTCTCTTAGGGCTTCTAAAGTCAGCAGGTCGCCTCTCAAAGCGCCCTGGAGCTCTCGAAGAGCACTCTCCCATTCTGCCCAAGCGCAGACCGCTTTTTCCAAAGATAGGAGCTCGTTTGAAGTCCTGTAAAGAGATTTTTGTTGTGAATTTTGGCATAGAAACGATAATGTGGAAAATGTTTGTGAATATTGTTTTCGGACATTCATGGGATGAATTCAATTAAAGAACCAAGTAACTACAGTTTCTGCTTTGCACGGTACTGTAGTTCTGAAGCCATTGTAGATAGGAAACATAAATGATCCTAAACTAGCAATGATCAGCATATTTAACTATTTTGCCGTGTGTACTTTTTGTAGAAAAAATGTATCGAACTTATTTTGTAGGTAATAAAAGTTTTGCGTTAGCTTAAAAACGTGGGTATTCAAGACCATTTAGTGTTGCAGACAATACACAAATATTTAAACAGCAGTTGTTCAGCTTTTCAGTTTATTGTTACAACATTTTCAGTCAGCCTTGTCGTATCAGCTTTGAGGCCAACAAAAGGAGACAGACATGGCTACCAGAAATGTCATTGTACTAAGTGACTAACAATACGACGAACGATGATTCATTCGATACTTAGGTTTCGGTTTAACGCTTCAGTAGGCTCTAGATTTTGTTTATCTTCATCTCACGACTTCGTCTGGTTTAGTTATTTGGTTCTCATTGGAATGAATAACGAATGTGCTGTTGTCTATCTTAGGAAGATAAAATCAGCCAATAAGCTTTCCATATCCGCCAGTACCTACGGGTAATTTCAATGAAATGGGCTACAGAACCGAAGCTTCTGCCGCGAAAGCAAAAAAAAAAATTGAGGACGAACCATCGATTGAAAACATAACTCAGTTTGGTCCCACTTAATTACATACAGTTTCACTCAAGAAAGCTTTGACTGCGCTTTTAAATCGAAAATCCGATTCTTTATTGCAATGATAATGTGCTCTTACGAACTTCACTAGCTAGTGTCTATGGTCATCAATACTCACCGCTGATGAGCGTCATCCCACGCAGTTAGCAGTGTTGCCAGATCAGCAGCTAAGCCACCGTCATCATTCTCCATGTCGCCGAGCGCGCGACGCACTGACACCGTCAGTTTTAGCATCGACACCTTGCATTCTAGCAGGCGGGATAGACGCTCCTGAAATAAGGTTTTGAGTTTAGAATCACCTAAGAAACAAATGAAGATGATATCTAATTTGGAATGTGTTTGCAAGTTGTGCCACAACACCCAGTTTCCCGCCTTCTGCACCCTTATTACGTAATACAACATGATCAATCGCAATCTGAAACGTTTTGAAACAGATTGCTAATTATGTTCGAAAAAAATATCTGCTCAACAACGTAAATGACGCAATGAATGTTGTTGAACTGTCAAAATGCAGATTAGTCTTAATCGTTTACGATCCGGTGGTCCGGTCGGTTTTCATGGTAGCTAAGTGAGTGAGTATTTCTCGACGGCATGTGAAGCCAAGTCAAGAGGCCCATGGGCGGCACAAAAACTCTTCGACACCAGCTTAGTCACTAACGACACGAAAAAGAAGATGAAGTATGTGTGGGAAACATAAACTTATGTAATCCAATAATATTATTTTGTAGAACATCGTCATTGGTCCCCAAATGTATGCATGTTGTTAAATTAACCGGAATAGATTACACTAATGTGTTCACCTCGTTAGCAATTAGGCGAATACAAGAAACGGGTATACAAGTGCTTATAGATAGCAGTAGGTGTAGGATTAAGGGTTCCACATCAATGGTTTTACGTAAAACCATAATCGTTGAGCTTAGTTGGATGTAGTACATAATCCAATTAATAGCATTACTCATTTCTATAAATGGTGCATGGTTATTCGACACTCTATAAATCTACATTATGTAAATGTCCAACAGAGATCTATGGACAGCAAAAAAGTTAAACAGATCAGGCGCAGTCCGAGGGAGGGGGTCCTGGGGATCATGACCCCCCCCCCCCCAAAATTATTCAAGCTGTCGAGAGACTGAATGATTTACGTGCTTTACTAACTAAAAACTGTAGGTATTTAGACACAGTGACCCTGAAAAAAAACAAAAAAAACCATTTCCCTAAAAATATTCCTCGGCACCAACGGTGACCCCCAAAATCTTTGGCTGCGACCGCGCCTGAAACTGATTGTTTTTTTGAAAACTCTAGTCGTTCCAAACCATACACCCAATATCTACTACCTTCAATTCCTCTATCCTCCTGTGCAGCTGAGCCCTTGTGTGTGGCTGCGGGGCGCAGTCACCAGGCTCGCATACTTCGTCGAGTGTCGCCCGAAGCGCCGCCATTTCCCGGCGCAGGCGCCGCGCACCACCGCGTCTGGTCGCCGCCGCACGAAGAGCTGACCATCTTGCTGATACCGCTGTGGAAGAAGGGTTTGGGTTAGTTTCGATTGATTTGAGGCTGAATGTGACTTACGTAGTAAGTTCGGGTGCGATTGTGTCCAAAGGATAAGAGACAAAATGTTTGCCAAGGATTTAGATATTATGAAGAGTTTATCGTTTTGGTGCCTTATACATATGCTGCTCATAGATAGAGCTTTTGAAATCTATAGCTGTACGAATGGAGTTAATTATTTTCTTTATTTGTTCACTAATCCGCACTGGGCCCGCGTCGTGGATAAATGGCCCAATACAAACACACACAGGCCTCCTCTCACAGAGAGGAGGCCTGTGCCCCAGCAGTGGAAATGTAGGTTGATTATACTTATGTTTCCTTTATTGGAGAACAAAGAACTCCATGTCTTGTCGACATGAGAGATTTTGTAAATAATCTAAAAGTCAATGATATAATTAAGACGTTTCATGAGAAGATTAAAGAGAGCAAACGCCTCATTCAAAGTGCAAAGGCGCAAATCGGGGCCAATCGGTCAATCAACATACAGGCCTGGAGTACGAATAAAGACACTTGATGATACAGCGATAAAAATGTAAGATCAAACGGAACTCCCGTATAAAAAAAAACATTTGGAAGATGATCCAATATAAAAACGTATCCAGATCATCTCTTCACCTTTCTTGTCTGATAAAATAACTACATATATAGTTGTATATTTTACTCTAATTTTCTAATAACAATAATAAACATCTCAGTTGGCTATACCGTTAAAAATACACGTTGTTTACGTGGATAGGCCATAGGATGCGCACGCGCAAGTGGGTCGGGCTGCGCGTCCGCGTCGTTATATCAGTTAGTGGGTTAATGCGCACCGCAATAGTACTCGTTGAATGCCAGGTGACGTGCTTTTGTATGCTTTATAGCTTTTATTACATTTGTAGAATTTTGGAGTGGCTAGCTAGACGTTATGGCACCTGTTCGCCATTCGTTTTGGTTGAGAGTTTAGATAGGGACAAAACGAAATCATTTGCATGATTTTTTATAGCATTTCGCTGTATCAATGATATAATCCGCTTTGGCATTTACTTGCTGAATAATAGGGAATATTGCTGCCGTTGAATCTGACCAGATTTTGGTTTTTCCTAGGGTCTAGTGTAGAATCAATCATGAATAGGTCGAATACAAGATGAACCAACTTAAAAGACTATCATAAATATTGCCAGCTGTTTGAAATTCGAGTGTTGCCACTACAGATAATTCAAACATCAATAAAACTTGATGAACGTCCTTCCTTTACCGTAGCTTATTTACGATACAAAACTTAACCCAAAAATAAAGTTACAAAAACACTGACTATCTATAACGAAAAGGAAACAGTAAAAGAATTAGGTAAACAAGTTTATAAGTCATTCATTGTGTAAACTTGGACATAACGAAACGAGTCTAATCTATTTGGGGCGAACGAAAATATTGAAACAGTTAAAAATATACTGAGTAGGGTCGAGAGAAATGGAACTCTGTGACATCAGGAGGTAAAATTATAGGTATATTTTCAACTTTGAATGATATACAAGCTTAAATAAGTAATCTAAATGTATTATTACATTCAGAAGTTGAAAAAGATATGAAACTTGATGAAGTTAAACATGTTTATGAAAAAATCATTGATATAGAACCTAAGCTAAACAGACTATCTAAAGAAAATGTCAATAATCTTATACATAGCAGAACACAAGTTCTAAAGGCAAATCAATTGAAGTTTAACGAAACGAAATATATAAAGTAATGCCAATAAAACAGAAAAAGCAACAAGACCAAATCATTTAAAAGTATTGTTCAATGCAGTACACAATAATAAAACAAGTACTAATAGTTACGAGGGAACCAATAAAACAATTCCTTTCACTGTAAGAACGCGTGTACAAAATGGCGATGCAATTCTACTTAATTATAGTGAATTATGCACGTATGGGACCGACTGTATTTATCTCGGTAAAGGCAAAACTTTAATCGGTGTTATTAGGAAATACTACAACTAATATGGAGGATATTTAGAAATAATGATAGACAACGGTAACAGGATTTTAGATGATTAAAGAAGACAATATGAATTTATAGATGACTGTAATAAAACATACTTGTTTAAGAATGATACTAACTGTGCTTGGAATAGAACATAAAATACGATCACAGAATCTAATTGAATAATCTACTTAACAGAATGAATGATTATTGCACAACACAAAACCAGAAATATTACTTTAATATACAGTATGTTTAAGGAACTATAAATTACAATATTACACAACTACCATCAAAGAAGTCTAGTTCTAAAGGAAGGGAAACACATTCATAAGAGCTGATAGCTATCTTGCAACGGAAATTGGCGATGCCTAAGACCTATTTAAAGATATAACTGCAATACCGGCCATACTTGAAACAGGACTAGTTATAGATAATTGAGGATTTAATGTAGGCGAATTATGAATTAGAAAGATTAAACTAATGCTTAGATATAGCAGGTAATTTACTAGTTTAAATTACCCTCTGTATCTAATCAGCATGGCAATTTTATCCGTAATTTGAAATAAAATAATGAGCAGTAACGAGGTAGATCGGTTTCTATAATAGAAATAGACTTTCAATTTTCAAGTATGAGAAATATGATTGATGTTGACAGCAATTTGCTTGAGATATACGATAACGTGGAAAGACCTGAACAAGGTTGGCACAAACAGGGTAAACTGCAAATTGGAGGAGACTGCAGTGGGACAAAAAAGGTTGTGGATGATGGCGATATCAAAGTATCCAAGATTTCTAAAATATTGCATATTCAAACCACATAACTCAAGTAAGATGTTTATGGGGTACCACCATTTGTCTTTACTGCAGTCCGCAATCATATAAATGTCCTCCTCTTGTCAAGGAAGGAGTAAAACGCAAAGGCATGTTTTATCACTGCATTCGTCGTAAACCGACCATAAATCAGGATAGATACGACAAAGCGCAGCCGGCAGCGCTTGCGCAGCCAAAATAGCGCCCTAAATGTCACTGGGTCCCTGAACTTGTGTCTTGCACATAATCTTTGCTAATTTGGTGTCAACGGACTTGGGACATTTCGCAGATGTCTAGACATACGGTTTTTGCTTCGTTGGAGTTTAAATAAATCTGTATCGGGCTAAAAGATTGGGAAACCTTTGTACCTGTTTTTAGTGCGAAAAGTTTAAATAAATAAAAAGTATAGTCCGTGATTGGAGTACCTAGATGTTTTGCCAGTTCTGGTGACACCAATTATTATGACTAATGTTAAAAATATAAGTTGTGAAGCTGTGCTTAAATTTAGCGAGCGGATGCGAAAATCAGTACGTAAATCATTTTGTATAGAAAGCTACTCATCGTTTCTTAATAAATAAGTACCTATTTGAAATATTTTCACATTTAAAATTATCTACATAAATCATACATGACAGTGTATTGTAAAGCATACCTTTTATACCCAAAATATTATTTATTTCCTAAGATAACTTAGCTTAACCAGACAGAAATATATACGTTTTCAAATACATTATTTATCCATGTTGCAATCGCATTGAAAATCAATACAATACCTACCGCATTTGCAAGAACATTGTGAATTTTCATACAATAGGAGCAGATTTGTAACCGATTAATCAATTCGGACATTCGATTATTGGTTGGTCGCAACGCAATCGAGTAGTAAAGCCGTAAAGAAGGGATGTGACGAAATCACGACCGATTCAATTCAAATATGGAGCAAACAATTTTGCGTCCCGTGAAGAACGGAAGGCAATTTGTGAATAGGGATGTTACAAAAGTATCGATATACCAACATGGACCAGCACAGTAAGAAAAGTATTGATCACTACGAATCGATTATCGACGACGTTCCATGAATTTAAATAATCAACCAGTTGCCTATTTGTCTAATACTTATTTAATGATTTTGTCTACTCCCGTAGAATAGCTAAAACATTATTTTGCTTTGAGTACCTATCGAATAAAGTTTCGATATTACTCAAGCGTCCCTTGCGAACTATCGAGTGCAAAATATTATCGATACATTTTCGGATCCCTATTTGGAAGTGAGTCGGTCGTCAGTCAAATTCAACGAGCTATTACCGCTTCCTATGGAGTGCGGGCCGCTTGAGAACTAACAGAACGTTACTCGAGTCATATTTGCATTCTATTTTCATATTTTGGTCGTTATTTTTGAATTCCTATCCAACATGGTGGAAAATCAACTGTCGTAAAGTTACTGGCAGTTAATGGTAATAGTTACTATTCTATTTCAGTTTGAATTTTATCTACGGGATGTTGTGTACTAAATCCATCTGGTGCAATGCCAATATAGCTGCAAAGCTGAGACTGTTTCTCATCAAACTAAAATATGACGCGTGAGCGCAGTCGAAATTGGCAAAAACCGTTTTTGCCGTCAACCGTTATAAAATCAAGGCTAAATCGTGTTGCTTCAGTACAAGTACCTTTCTGTCCAGTGTTTTCATAAAATATAGCACTTACTAAATCATTTAACATATTTTCGCTGAGAGGAAAACATATTTGCGCAAGATATAAAAGGTTGACAACATTATTGTCTGTTCCACGTTAAACGCTTAAATAAATATAAAGTGGAACATACAACAAATCATCTTGTTTTTAGCTCTCCAATTGTTCATGTAAATCATTACATGAAATTGTCAGCATTTCTTACGAAAAATGTATACTTTAAGCCATATGTGGTATTACTGGTTGCAACATGACAATCTCACATCCTCGCTCGGTGAAAGCAAACAAATTGTAAAGTAAGCAATTACCATGCGCCCGCGCACCTAATAAACCTGCTGCGGACGGAATTCGTAATCGGTCATCAATATGTGCTAAAGACACCATTAACACTCGGACGTGAAAAATTATACAATCAGTCGAACATTAATTCAGGAAATCAACATAAATTACGTCAGACAGGCTATCTTTACGGATTAAATTTATCATATTATCGAATACTGATAACGGTTCTGATAAATCATTACAAATCCGATTAAATCTAAGCTATCTTAGATTAAACACAAAAGGGCACTTAAAACCCACTGGCAATGATCATTTTCAAAATGTACAAAAGGATGAGAGTATTTTAAGACACATCACACAATACCTGGGTACTGTACGTAGCAATCCATTAAGAAACTGTCAACTCGATCATGCGCAGGATTCGACGGCAAGGTCGAAGTTGCACGACTGTGCACCGCGACGCTCAGACAAACATTGAGAACAGCCTGGCGAAAACCAAGCCACGTCTCTATTGCAAGGCACTAACGATGACTAACTTGCAAACCGAACAATCAACTATTTCACTAAATGCAAATTCAACTTTGTCTTTTTGTCATAAGCGTATGAATACAAATCCAAAATGCACCTATTGTGGAACACAATAAGGTGTCACTTGCAATGTCCGAATGCTATACACTTGCAAATAAGGTGTGATTGACGGAAAACTAACGGTAGACGAAAACAAAGTTATAGCTGTAAATGGGTCACAGGAAAAAGTGCCTTGAGGCTAAGATATTCATATTTGTTCAACTGCAGAAACAACGTTGCACAATATAAGTACAGTGTAACGAATGCAAGGTGACCCCGGCGGAGATATTGAGTTTCTTCATAGATCTTAGAGATACTGTATTCAATATGAATAGAAAATTATGTATCTAGATAGGCAAACTTGTTGCAAGGTGAGCTCCTGGGAAAACTTTATGATATTCATCCGCAGTGCTTAAAAGATTCAATTTATGGTGGTTTCATTCGATTTCTAATTGCAGGAAAGTTGGAAAACAGAGGATCAATTTAAAGATTATAATATATAATGTAATGTTGAAGCTACAAATAACGAAGAAACCGTTTCGATTACGAGTCAAACTGAATTAACACTTGATACTAAATTGGATCATGATCTAACACCACACTACATGAAGACATCACTCACAAAACTGCTCAATATCACTGAGCGAAACTACCACTAGATGGATTAACAAGCATGCTGAATTCGATACCATAGGTTATCAAGCCAAGGAGCCGAGGTCTTGACCGCAATGAAACAAATGAAGTCGTAATAGAAACTCAGAAGCTAAAGCGATACGGCCTTGTATAGATACGATAAGAAAATAAACAAGACAAGATAATGGAATAATGGAGCAATGTTTCAATATAAATAAAAAAAACTGTGGCCTCGAATTTTAATTTAGCTTTCATTGATGTACTAGAACCAGTTTGGAATCCAGCACAGAAGCAACCCGAAAATTGTTGAAAAAATTAAAAAGACAAATCCAAAAAATCTAGAATCGAGGTTCGCCAGACTAATTACTTTATTCGTTACGGGACAGTTAAGTTAATTAAAAACTGCCAGCGTATAACTGGAAAAAGATTTATGACCAAAACAGGTATCTTATGCGGGCCTTAGACGTTCAAGTAAGATCAAACATAAAATTGGCATGAATGTGTGTAGGAAAATTTTATCAAAATTTGTTGTCAAATGGCATGAAGACCTAGGAATTTTCGTATTTCTATTTGACCAAACTGTTTGATCAAATTAGTTGAACGTCTATGGCTCGCATTAGAGGCAGTTAAAACTTGCCGGACATTGAATGATCTTGCAGGATCATGGTGTAATCACTATGTTTGACAAGTTGATTTTGGATGTAGACGTTATCGGAATTCAAGTGGATACACAGAAAATGCCGAAAAATCAAAAGATATATCATAAACCGACAACTTAGTTGCCTTGGCGATAGGAATAGACAGCGCTCTATTTTTAATCAGTATTAGAAATCTCAATCTTACCGAAAACAAAACCTCGCAGATGCTTGCGAGGTTTTGTTGTGTCTAAAGATAATAAGACAATATTATGATGCTCTAATAATAGCTAATGCACTTTCAAAGAAAGTAAATTACAAGCCGCTGTTTCTAAAGAAGCACGCGGTAAAATCTCTCATGATTTACGCATTACACTTCCTAAAGTAGAAAATAGCTAATTAAATCATCTCACTCCATATGTTTGGCATCATTTAATCACGCAACGCTTTTACATACCAATTTGTGGACGATGGCAGCATATTAAAGCCATCGTAACCTAAAATAATCAAGCCGGAACTTATTGCGTGAATCAAAACATTAATAATTGTATAATAACACTGAGTCACGTTATAAGAATGAATAAAATGGAAAATGTTATTGGTAGTGCACTGTGCTGCTATTTCGTTATGTAAGAATTAATTATTGTAAGTATATTGTTTGATAGCCTTAGAGTAGGACAATAAAAAAGTGAAATTGATACTTTTATTACTGCTTACAATTTCAATTGTGGCCGATTTCCTCAATCATATATTTCGCCAATGTCGAATGCATTATGCTCACATTAAAATTTAACGTCAATTGTGCCGTGCTCGCGCTGCCAATATACGTTGTCCTTGCCAGTTATATTGGCATAACAAGTGCCAGTTTTTGCCAGCAGTTGCGTAATGGATGCAGTTGCAACATAAGAAAATGTTGTGGAGAAAACGAACGTTAAAAATGTAACCGTCACTGTTGGAGTGACCTACTCACGAATTTGACTGCACTGCTAATTTTAGACATAATTCTCTTTTGTTTATAGTTACTGAGGCAAAGTTTGAAAGATGATGCAGTCGCTAGTCTTGCAACCTGTATCTTGAACTAATCTGACAACTTTATTTCGGAGTTTCTGTATTTAGTTCATTGTCTATGGTATGTTTAGGTAGACTTATCTCATGGGGAGTAATTTGTCGGGTACGGTGAGACGTTGCACAACGGCTGGCATTGTTACATTATAAAATAAATTACTTTTATAATTAACTAAGACATTCTGAATAGATGATTTATCCTTATCATCTACTGTCTGAATAATTATGTTGAATTTGTGGAGATTTTCTTAAACATCTGCTAACAAACCCTTTGTTAGGGTCCACCTACGCTCCTGATTCATAATTTAGCCAACTTTCATATTCCTATAGCCAACCACGGTGCCGCAAATTATCCTCTTGAGTAGGCGTAAGACCACAAAGGTTATATTACGGAAGATGCGAAGTATTAGGACAAGATTAGATAGCAACAAGAGACTGAGCGTAACACAATCTAAATTGCCATCAGTGCCATCATCGTCTTTATCAGAATTTTGTCGGATTCTGGTTCGTCTTTTATTTAAGTATTAGTTTGTTTCGGCTTTTTAATTATTAGCCTTGTTTACAGACGTTTTTTTTTTTGTGTTTGTATCTTGTGTTGAATCTGACAGTTGTTTGGGTTCCTGTGCCCTAATCGGGTTTGATCTCTGTAGGATAGTTACTCTGTGGTTTTAGTACTTACAGAGAAAATGGCGGATTGCGAGGATGGTGTGGAGCTGTTGACAAGCGTAGGCAGGGTGTAGGCGATCAAGTCCTATCGGGTCAAGTACATTATACCACACCACTGTGTGTACTTAAAGGTACTCTAGGTACTAAGTAAATACATGAATTTTAATGTTTAAAATTCTGTGTTTTGCATTGAAGGCAAACCGGTTCTAAATGTTACCAAGTATGAATATTCTGTTCAAGATATTTTTGAGTTTTTTGACTTATCGCGTGCAGTGCAGTCTTGATATGTGTTTACCAAATTGAAGTATACGGTATGTTATACTTATATGGCATGCACAGGTGCACTAATAGAATTTTTGCATGTTTCAATATTTTTGTGTGTTAAAATTCAGTGACACGCGAAATATTAAAAGTAATAAGTAAGTATACGAAAATAAATAAAATAATGTAAATATTTATTTGTAAGCAGTATAAATAAATATTTTTACAACAGTTTCTAATTATGACTAAGTGAAGCGTGATATAAACGTTAATTATTTTTGACGACAATTTGTTTGAATGTTTCTCGCAAAGTAATTTATAACGGCTCATTCATGCAACCCCTATAATCAAACCCTACATACAATTACGATAAAATCTAATCGATTCCCATTTGAAAATCGAAGGGAAAGCTTTTCACAACTGTCAATAAAAATAAAGCTAACCATTCACTACGCTACTGAAATAAAAAATATATTGTCTATGATTTAGCAATAACTTACCGACTTCCTCATTGTTAGCGGTAGCTGTAGATGTCGCAGATAAGTTCATTTTGGCAAGAGTATCACTGTGATATAATGAACACTGTTCCGTCAATACATCACTTTCACACCGTACGTAATGAGAAGCTGTTAGATAAAAATGTTAAGTCACTGATTTGGTCACTGGCAACACTGTGCTAGGGTTGGAGAACTGATTGTCGGTACTGGCGAAGTTATTTTGTTTTTCAAGTCAAGTTGATCGTTTGTTGTAACAGATTATGAAGCAGTTAGATCCAACAGACGAACAGGATATGAGGTTATCTTAGGCTATACGTGTGTTTCACCTGATCTCTTCATGGTTATGGCAAATCACAGAAAACCATTAGTAAAACCGTAGATTTGATTAAATCTAAAATTGGGCAAGTGAGCTATATTCAACTCTAGAATTTGGCAGCGCTAACTATTGAACTAAACTGAACCAAAATATAAATCAGTGCCAACAACTAGTTCTTCCACCCAAATACACAAAGCATTGGGCTTCATCAGATATAGTTTTAAAACAATGATGCAACGCCACGAATTATTTCGATGGTTATCAATTCGAGGAGGCCTTAATTGAAATAATGTCAGTTATTTAACAACTGAATCTGATTTAGTGAATGCGCATGAGTTTCAGTTTTGAGTTACGGTTACATCATAAAAAGATACTACTTTCGCTTCAAAGTTAACAGTATTGTGCGGTTTCTTTGTTTCTGGTGTTGCAATAAGAACGAGGTCTTAATTCATACTGGCTGGCTATAATAGAAACAATTTTAAATTAAGAAAAAAAATACGCCTCAATAATAAATAATATGACTAAAACTACCTATTTGGTAACTGCTAACCTACTTTCTTTTGTTTTTTTTTGTAATTTAAAATATCCACCAATTCACATCAATTCGTAATTCAAAATCTATGCACTGTTTACCACAAAGATGTCGTTCAAACTGGCACCATTTTGTTCTTGTTTACATCGAAAACAAAACAACAAATAATTTATAAATACACACGAAATACAAACGAATCAATCACTTCGAACAATTGTAGCAGGCCGGCAATACATCAGAGAATTCAATGCTAGCGGTACTCGAGAAGTCGAGACGAACTAGAATGTCCGTTCGTACCGTTAGCCTGACAAATGTAATTAACGGATGCCTAATCTTTAAGCAACAATAGAATGTCGGTTAATGTTCCGTACCTAGTAATTAAAACCAGGCATTTTCTTGGTTTGTCAATAAATTAGAACTTGGGTGTTTACGTTTTCGTATTCGAAAAGGAAATTTTAATGGAGCATGAATTGAATATCTCTTTGGATGTTAGAATCGATATGAATAAAGACAATAATCAGAAATGTTATGAAAGTTCACTAAATATAGTAGCAAAACGACACAACAAAAAAAAATTATGAACTTTTTGGACTAAAACTAAAGTTAATTATACAAATTTGAAAAATATAGACAGGAAGTAACTTAATTCAAACCCGTTTGAGTAGGTACTTCTGGTATGTCATGGTGATTAGCAGTACATCAGTGTGTGGAAGTGAAACTGTCGTATGTTACCGACATGTATGATAGAACGAGTCGCAGAGCCACTTTCCTTAACACGACACACGGATTCCTGTGATCAATTCTCAACTACAAAATAATTTAGAAACTAACTGTACAAGCTTTTAATTAAATTAAAATCAATAAATCAGTTTAGATGCGCAGATAAAAATAATAAAACTATAGACTAAATTGGATGACTTAGAAAAAAAGTAGGACCCGAACATAAATAAATGAGGAGCTGGCCATAAAAATAACGGATTCTTTTTTCGAACGCAAAATATTATTTGGGATATAGCGACGCGTGTAGAGAATTAAGTGTACAAAACCACAGTCATCATAAAATTATAATTCGTTGATATTATACTCAACACAAGTGAGACATTGAACTTTGTGAACGTAAACTTTAGCTTAAAAATATAATTTACGACTCGTAATAGCAACAGAAAAAAAACGTGACTAATAGGTGTTGAGTCTATAATTTAAATGTTCCCGATTTAAATTAGTTATTCAATCCAGTTTTTAAGTGGCCAGTTACAACAGAAACGAACATCATAATAAAATTATAGACCACAAAAAGTATCGATTTATCACCTAATGAGTATCGATTTGAATTTAATTGCAGTCAATTGTCACAAGGTGATCAATGCTGACCTAAAGGAATTAGATCAATGTCGCGTGGAAATGAATAGGTACCTACTTAGTAGGGTCACCATAAAAGGAACTTCGACAAGTAAGGAGTGGCTCTGATCTCATAAGATGACTGATGTCTAACGCAGGAGTATTGAACTTGGATTCTTTTGAAAAGCCAGTCTGTTCAAGGATAACATGCTTGAAATATTAAGTATGTGTACCTACATGATAATTAAAAAAAATATTGAAGATTGAAGTTTGTGAGATGATTTTGCACTCATATGACTTTATGCGGAAATTCTACTTAACTGCAAAATGAATAAAGTTCGCCTCTTAAGACATAAAACCTGATCGTAAAACCATAATTAAGTACCTTGCAACCTTTTCTTTCATATTTTTTACACGTTTACTGGTTTTTTTGGCATATAATTTACTCTAAACTCACGGCTGCATAAATTACCCTGAAAAACGAAACAGATAATGTCCGACCGCAAGAACATAAAAAAAAACTTTCACGATGTACAGAGAAATCTCCGTCATTTGATATAATAATATAGGTAACTTATGCAAAAAGTTTGCGAAAATATATATTTGCGACATACGACCTTTCCGCTCATAACTCTTTGTTCAAAATGTTTGCAGAAAAATTATTGCATGCGAGGTGAGCATTTTTGGCTTGGTTATGCAAATGTCAGGTAGGTACCGAAAGAGACGCTGCCCAGCCAATGTGAAGATGTTTACAATGAATTATGTTTGAATAACGCCTCCACTGGCTGGCAAGAACAAATGTTTTAAAGATCAAAATGTATGCGTAACAACAATGTTCTTTATTTTACCACAACGGGGAACCTCTTTGCCTGCATCTCACCTGATGGTTAGTGATGATCAGGGAGCCAAGTGTACTTATTTACAAACTTATCAGTGGTCTAAAAATGATGAGTTTTTGACAGATTTTGTATGGCATATCTGTCAAAAACTGATCATTGTGAGACCACTGACACGTTTGTAAATTAGTAGACTTGGCCCCCAGGCCGAAAGTGGAAGCGTCCTTCACCCGGAACCCGGAATCCTCCACCAGAGAGGAAAGACCAATTGGCTATCTTACCTCTAACTGCCGAAACACAACTCATATAAAATGGTGGTAGCTAGCCAAGCCCTAGCACCAAACAAACCGAGCAGAAAATGAAAATGGATTCTGTAAAGGTTATTTTTCAAATCATCTGTACAGTTAATCTGATTTCGTAAATAAGTACAGGATAAGGTCTTGAATGACACAATCTATCTTAAAACTTGGTAAAACATTTCCTGTAGATACTTAGGACTTTAAGCACGGTAACCCCACAGACAATGTTATCAATTCTCGGCCATTACGCTTAACGAAATCAGAGCATTAGACAATATCTTGTCTACAAATGCACTTACAGTGGCACGAAATATCCTAAGCTTGTTTTACAAAGAGAAACTGGTTATACAATCTTTGGACATTACACAATGGCTTTAGAAAAATTAGTCACAATTATTATGGGTCAGGCTGATGGAGCTGTTATTGATGTAATTTGGTTAAATGACGTGTTAAATGTAATTGAGGCACTTTATTATGATGTGCTTGCGCTGACACACATAAGAATGAAGAAAATAACAGACTACGGCAAATCAAAAATCGAATCGCTCTGCGAAAATTGCATACTACGGAATAGCAATTTTTCAGTTTCACGTGAATTTGTGCTGAGCCATTATGTCTTGTTTCAGTATATTTTTTGCCCTTTTTCGGCTGGATAAATGCGTGGGCAGCAAGTTTATAAAAACAGCCGAATTAACCCTAATATTGAATTGGTTATCTTCCTAAAAGCATAACCGTTTGAAATCTGTAGATATTTCTATAAAACAAAACAACAGTTCCATCAATAAAACTTTCTACGGTTGTTATAAGTTTTCCCTTTTCATCAATTTACAATAACAATAAAACCATCACAAATTGTTTCCATCTATAAATTGGTTGCGAATAAAAACGTTATAGTTGATAGATTCGATATCAGAGAAGAGTACAATAAATGTAAAGTTTGTCCTCGATTCAAAGGCGTAAAGCAAGTTCGTAATGTGTTCGAAAAACAAGTTTTGTGTCAACATTAAGTAAAAAACAGTGAAAGTGATTATCTAATTCTAAAGGTTATAAAGGTAGTGGAAATACGTAAACATTTACATGGGTTTATAAAAAACATGAGTGGAAAGTCTGACAAGAGTAGGCATTGTAAGACTGAATAGACTTAAATTAGACTTCCAAAAGATGAAACTACCTAGTTGTTTGAAAAACAGAATGAATAAGCAGAACAATTTATTCGTTGCTAATCATACTTTGAATATAATAGAGGTACAAATGGCGTCTTGTGAAGAATCATTATAAAAAGTACTCTTGAACCCTTGACCTTAAATGACGGTAAAGGTGAAGACATTAAAGACAGAAATGGAATTGATGTAATATTTAAAGTAGTAGAGGCGATTGGATATCTTGAAGATGATATAACAATAAAAGTGCTTCAAAGGATTAGTCAAACAGTTAAAATTCTCGAATATACGATTACGTAACAAAATTGCATTGCACCAATCTTGAACACCGAATGCATAATCAAATAGTTCGCCCACACTTTGAATATAATACGATCGAACCAATAACTAAGAATTAAAATCACAAGGAAACAATTTCTGAATTGTGTTCTCAGCTGGCAATTTATAAACACTTCAGACGTTATTCGCCAAGGTCGATTTAAGAACGCAGTAAACATATGAAACATTTCCACTAAGACTATGTTTTTCATTACAAACGTAAATGCAATTTATGCTAAATTAGGACACCGTTGCAACCATAACACACTGCCAGAAGCGAAAGTCAAATAACCACTCATGCGCATCCAGTTTCACTAAAATGAGACGAAATGCAAACGCAATAAAAATGACAAATTAATTACGATGTAAACGGTTATATAAAAATCCAATCAAATTTCATGTTTACGAGGAGATTGGCACTGTTTTGAAACTTGGTGTACGGACGCGAATCGGAAATGTAAACACGTCAACTCGCGGACAAAGCGACGACCGACGTGCGTCGCTTCCACGACCAGCTGATACACTGCTCTGTACCTTTGAACAGGAAAATACCTTCCAACCGCTTCAAGCGACCGATTACCAACTCCATCTATTAATACAACATTAATCATAAGCCGCTTGCAGCGCTGTATGATCAAGCTCTATTTATCGAGTGATATCACCTTGGTTCTACACATAAAAGTATCGGGTACAAAATTAATGAAGTTAAAAAGATCAGTTAATCCATTGTTTTGTGACAAAACAAAGCGAAGGTCATTTTTTAGATCCGTTCTTCAAGAAAGACAATTATGATCAACCTACTTATAGTAATGAAAAGTTGTGCGCAAATCATCGCTTTAATTAAAATACAGAAGCAGGCGCAGATTTATAAGAGCAACAAAGAGAAAATTATATAAAACGATCAACAAAACTTGGAAACGCGAAATGAAGACAATGGCAGCAATTTGTCCCACAGTTTTGCGAAACAGAATCGTAAGACTATTTGTGTGCACACATGTGGGGTTAAAATTAAACAATAGAAAGTAAATGATCACACATGTCAATATACGTAACAGAATCATTTGCTCACTATGCAGTACAGAAACTTAACTTACCATCTACATACTCGAAACTACTACTGTTTCATATGCGTGTAACGATTATTTGTCGTGTCCAAAAGCAATATAATAAAATTTCCAACAAGTAGCGGGCCTACCGTTTATATTAACAACAAGAAAGCACGCTAGCATAAACACAACAAAAACAAAGAGGATAGAAATGTGCCTATAACGTCCTAATCGAACAATTTGTATGAATCGGCTCACAGTCCATCGGAGGAACATTATGTGTCCATCATAGCAATTGGATTGCCTTTTCTGTTCGTACGGCTATCGTAACTGCATTCCTAATGATTATCCCTTTTCTGTAAAGCATTACGGCCTGTCTCCTGGCAATTAGTAGGTACTTAAGTAATTAGATTGTCAGTCTTTTTGTTGGTTTCGAGAATAAACGGGCTTATGTTGTTCTCTGAAAGGATTGAGTTGTAGTGTGTGTAAAACCGAACATGGCGAACGGAATTATGTGTCTCCGGGGATGTAAAATGGTAAGTTTATGGGAGGCTATCGCTTTGTGCAGTTACTCGTGGTTTCCAACAAATAATGCTGCTTTCGGTGCATCATCATGAAAATCTACAGTCTGAATCTAAACCTTGACAATAGACTCCTCTTTTACGTATTCATGCTACTACCTTCGTGTGTTGTTAAAGATCTATATAGGTCCAGAATGCAGGATTCCTTCGTCCTTACGCAACTCAATAGTCATCTTCGCATTGTAGCATTGTTATTCTGCCAGTAGAAACTGGAGCAAGCCATCGTCAAAAATATAATTGTTCATTTTATTATTCAAGGAATTGTTCAATAGGTCACTAATGAGGTCGCTAATGACCGTAGTATTATAATATCTGTTCTAATGATGCAAAAAATATTTCTTACAGTTCTTCAAATTCTTTTGTATTTCGGGGGCTCTTAGGAATTTTAGCACGGTTTAGGAAACACTTTAAGGTCCATTTATCAATTTATCACAAAAATTTTGCATGTCAACGTAAATTCTCATAGAAAACCTATCAGTCCTACTAGGGAATACTTCTAATTCTTTAAGTCCTAAACATTTCAACGATAACGAAAGACTAACCAATTAGCTACCTGTTATCTTTATTGGTTTTAGATAGCAATGTTATTTCTTGTAATACGTCACCTGCACCCACGTTTCTTCGACCTTGGCAAGATTGACATTACCAGTGCAAATATCATACCTATCTATTAACTAGGCTGACAATTGTTGGCTCCATTGCCAAAGAATGCATTATCCGCCATTTTGAATGACGTCACATACATGTTTAACGAGTTAACCTTGTGACGTCGATATAATTATGTTGGAGTTGAAGTTGAGACGAATTGCAAAATTTTGAAGCAAATAATATGTAAGTAAAGTATCTATATATACTCATTTGTAACATCAAGCGTTTCTGGATTTTTTTCATCGCTTTGTCTATCAAATAGATACAAAACAAGCCTTTTATCAGCTTATTGCATAAGTGGATGACATCATACTGCATGAATTATCATACAAAGATTACTCTTTGATCTCTACCTATATTTTTAGCGAAGGAAGTCAAACCTATTATTAGTAGGTCATTTAATTTTTGGTCCATTTCCCTATTAAGTAATAATGTCGTTTTATTTCCACGTGCGTGAAGTTGTCATAACATCAAAGTGTTAAATGTTTCCGACACGCTCTGTTAGTTCGAAGATCTGAGCCACTGTAACATAAGGCATGACGGACGATTTAATGAACCATTGATCCGAATCACATAAAGACATTGTCGTAGATAGATTTAGTCATTATGTTGCATTGTACTTATGAGATTAATAAAAATAAGGGAAGCCAAATAAAATATATCCTGCACATATTTTTTACCCTGTCTAATTCCCCAAAAAAAAAGGAAAAAAAGAAAACTCACTTTTCCGAGGCGCTGTCTGTTTTCTAAACTCCTGAACGATAACCAATAATTTTGTGCAAACAACCATTTTTAACCACTTACTGAACAAGTTAATCCGATTAAAAACAAAATGCTACTGACAAGCTTAGCATTCTAGGTACAGCATCAGAATGGTTATTTATCCATTTATTGACATGTAAATGATGTCATCAATGGTGATGTTATGTTTACTTAGCCAGGAAAAAATCTATGTTGATAGTTTTCATTAAATTCTGTTTTTCATCACACCTACTTTGTAATGTATTTGGTAATTTGATATCATAGTGATTCAGCAATAAAGGCAAGGTAATTTTTAATTCAAACGGAATTATTTATTGTCTAGTTAAAATAGTTATCGATCGTCATGTTCGGTTTTTGAAATAAATAATACTTTTTTTATGGACTATCTGTCAAATATCTATGCTTTGTTCACAGAGAGTGACGTAATAATTGAAAATGGTGCAATTATTATGTTCACCTCTGATTGAGTTTCTTTAAATGCATATTATATTCTAATAAGTTGCCATATTACTTTGTTTACAACCTTACGTAAACAGCTTTGCTTATGCTAATAACTGCATTATCTATTGTACATACATTATAGTCTGAAGACTGCAAGGTTTGCATATATGTGTCGCAATGTAGATTTTGGGGTTACACATGATATAAACCGTTCTTGCAATTTTGATTAACCAGTCAAAGACATAAGGTCTGTATTCCTCTGTCAGTTGAAGTCAGTTCTATGTAGTGGACTAAAATAATATTTATTTTGGGACATACATTTGTTAAAAAGAAAACAAAATGAACGCAGGGGTAACTCGTTCTTGTTGTATTTTTAGATAATATTATTATACGCATTTATAAAGTGTTTACTTAAGATTTTATCTACAAATAGAGCTTTTTAAATGGTGGTTTAATTTAAACTAAGTGCACATTGAGTTTTTTTAAGTGTTTTATTTTAAGACACCCTTCGCTTTCTTGAATTAAACGAGGTTGTTTCATAATTTTCATACATTTTGCGGATCAATAAACATGAATAAATCACGTAAAAATTGACAGTTGCATTTGACGTTTCGGGGACTATTTATAAAAAATCAGAAAACTCGAATAGAGGACAAAGTTTTTGTTTTATAAAGTTCCTGTACACCTATACCTATTTAGATGATAAAAAATACTTACAACAATACGTTTTTATTTGTCCGTACTAACACAATTAATTTATTAGTGATAGGTACAATAAACTATTGTGTAATTAATAATGCATTCCTTTGAAGATATGTGCAGTGCAGCACCTAAGTAGGTAAGTACTTGAACAGTCTTTGTTGTTCAAGTTCAATGAGGGATTCTCTCCTCTTCAATAGCTCTTTGTTAGAAGTGTATCTATAGCACTTAAGATATCAGATGGAATCTTTTGTTGATATAACCCTGGTCGATTTGATCCTGCATTGTTTAATAAACTATCGACGACTTAGCTCTTATTAAGAGTAGGTGTAGTGTATCTAATAATAGATATTTAAACACTATTCTATTACATTATATTTTTAATAAATGGCAAGCAAAGCCGATGTCGACTATTCTGCCAATGTCTAAAATGTGAGTTAGAAAAACGAGTGTAATGTAAACACTATCCGGGTCCACGGGACATCACCTATCTCATGTACATCAGAGTGAGGTGACAGCTGTCACTAATGTCAACTGTCAGTTCACCACGAATGGCGGGAGACAGTTAAAGGTGCCTGCACGACAGGCATTGGTGTGGTGATGAGCTAGTGTAGTGATATAATCAGACTTAAATACAGAATCAACAGGATTCTATATTAAGCATAACAATAATGCTTATTACTGAATTCAGTAATGGTATCAGTCACGCATTTGTTTCAGGATTGCCTGAAAAAAATGCGTAACTTTCCTTTATTTTCATCAAATTATCACGGTGGGTTTGACTTGTGACTTTCACGTAACTAGAACCATAACCTAATAGTAAATATGAGTTTGGTTTTCGATAGTAACGATAAAGAAAATATAAATAATAAATATAAATACTCAGAATGTCGTTAAAGCAGTTTAACGTGAATAATGAATCGATGATAAATAGTTAGTTGATGCTCATTATGTACAATCACCTTCTTTTAAGACCCAACCCGCAAATATAATCTAACACTAAAGCTAACATACGGTCTCGCAAAAAAAAAAACGCAACAGTGTCCACACTTTCGTAGTTGGCGAGACGGTTCCGCTTTCGTAGGCAGAAATAGATGGAGACGAACGAATGGGCGTGTGATCGCCCGGCGTGTCGCCGTTTCCGGGGTCCAGGGTTGCCACCATAGACAAATAACAAACATAGAGGGAGTCATAAAATGATAGTCACTACAATAAACACAGATCAGATTTTATATCGCTTGCGTTAGGCGGTGAAAGATGATCATGGCTCATCTAGTAAAAATGGTTTTTACTTGTGAGTACTTTCATCTCCTGAAATATTGACAATGAATTCTACGTTACCCTGTATACGTCTTTCCTCCCTAAGATTTTACGAAACATCCTATGAGTTAGAAGGAGAACCTCCTCACCTGTAGCTTCCATTCTTGTCATAAATCTGTCATAATTTTAGACGGTCTCAGTACTAAAGTACTGTGAGCGGGTAACCAACATTTTGACATTAAAATAGACGGTGTCTATGGTCTATGAAAGTTATTACTCCAATTACAGTTTTACAGAGCGTTCATTATATTAACTTTACCCGTGGCGCGATAGGTAGCACTGAATTTTGTAGTCTTAGTATCACTACTAATAGAGTTCAAAATGGCGACGGACAGAACATGAGTGCAAAATTCAGTGCTGCCAATCGAGACACGGGTCAAGTTATAATGAACGCACTGGACACTTCGTAACACTTCATATTTGTAACTATTTTGCGTAAGCTTGCACTTCAAAGGACGAAGCTATTTAAGTAAATTGTGGTTATTTAGTATAGTGTGAATGCTGTTTGGTGTGGATTGTAGCGCTTTGTTTACGTATGTTAACTACTCAGACTAGTGTCATGTGAGTGTAACTTTTACCTCGTGTCCAATTTAAAAGCGATTGTCGCGCAAATAAACGATCGTTCGAACTTTTTGATCGGTGAACCTGAACGCGTGGTCGCGCCGTCACCGCCCGCCATCGCGCCTTCCGGTTTTTTAAACAAAAAGTGACATATGCACGCTACCGATAGCATATTCGCGCGACGATCGCTTTTAAATAGGACGCGGCCTTAGACTGACAAAAGGCTGTAATTAATTATGGGGGACTAATCGATAACATATGAATATTTTAGCAGAACGGTGGATTATCAATACTGAAGTCACAGAACAACACTACGATTTTTAATTAGAATTAGTTAAATATGTACTCATATTGTATTTCCTGGATGTACTGACACACCGCACGGCAAAGACCGTCACGCTAAGTAGTTCCTTCTTCACATACTTTTATTTGTTGGTGTGTTTTCGGTAGGTGTCAAATTCTCTCTTACCTTTTTGCCCCAGACTATCGCCTTTTGTTCAATGGGCCATGCAAGCAAAATTATAATATGGCAACCCTAAATTGACCAAACAAGGATGATAACGGTTTGCAACTCGTACAGGCCCTGAACAACCGAAATAAAATGACATCAAAAGATAAGCTCTTAAACCGACGTCTCGATTTACATGTGTGATATCAAGGTACAAGTATTTTTTGGACTAAAATTAATTGGCGTTGAAGATAGTGACAATTCCCAAAAAGAAGAAACAGTAAAGGTACCTGACGGAACCTAATAAATGCATTTTATTAGCTACTTAAAGACACTTCAGAAAATCCCAATTTTCGGATTCGATAGACGGACACCACTTAAAACCATGTTTCCGATCTTTCACAATTCTGCGACTCAACAATCAAATGGTTCCAATATCCGTTTTCCGATCGTACCCAATGTGGTGGAATATGATATGTCCTATAATATCTTCAAGATGTAGAACTATAAGAATTGAGAGCAGATATAGGTAGACCTCTATGTAGTGCAACATGTGTTATGAAGATTAGGACATCTCAGACAGGTTAGTTTCCGGCACATAGCCTTAATGATGATATAAAACATATGACATAACGTGAAAGTATATTAACTCCAAACTTGATTACTTTTACATAACATAGATTCCCTTACAAAACGGTCTTATGTACGACATGTAATTTGCAAACAAGAAAACCAGCTTTTGGTATAACTTAACGTCCCTCCACTTACATGCGAATAAAAAAATAAATCTAAAAGAGCAAAAGCGTCGTCTGAAAGTCCAAATAAGGCCGTCAGCCTTGAGCGCGACCGAGATTGGACAATAATCGCGAGTTTCGTTCGGAAACCGGTCGGAACATGAGTAACCGCGGTTCACGACCACCAACCGTCCGGAGTTTTGCATGAAACAAGATATTCATGCTTACAGTTGCGTTCATAATGCAATTGCATTGTCTTGTCATGTTCTTTTTTTGAATAATGTTTTTTTGTTGCGGTTGTTGAGCTGTCAATTTGAGGTTGACATGAGTGACTTTTGCGGTCGTTTGACACTGTTTGCTGATTAGGGATGAAAGAAGTGTAAAAAAGTATCGATATATATCGTATCGATATTTAAAAAAAATATCAATATCGATTTCGATATATTGAAAAAAAAATATCGATATATCGGTGAAATTTTCAAAAAAAAATGTTACTTAACTAAAGTTCAAGTTTTATAATCATTTAAATACCAATTTAGGAAAAAAAGTACTAATAATTTTTACGGCTCTGAATTCCAGCGGTTTTAGTCAGCGGCGATAACTGTGTTGCTATTGAAAATATATCGCTTGAGATACATTTTCGATACTTGATATTTTATATCGATACATCGATATATCGAAATAATAAATATCGCCTGAAAATATCGATATATCGAACAAAAAATATCGATATTTCGATATTTTTTCTGCAAGCCTATTGCTGATCACATTAGAGTAAATTAACCCTCAACCGTCTTGTCTTTCCTAACTTTAAGTTTATTTCTGCTAATATTTGCTGGCTTTTCTCAGTCAGTAATTTCCGTTACATTTAACAGGTATATGTCCAGTTATTTATGAAGTGTACTAACCTCTAACGTCTCGTTGCAAAGTGGTAGAAAGCGAGCCGCCTGCCAAGGCTGCATCTAATAGGTTGATATTTTCCCGGCATCGAGTGACGATCTCCGTCTGTGCAACGAAAAAATAACGTTTGCAAAAAAGAAAAATAACTCAAAACAAAACATTTAAGTAATATATTTAACTGTTAACATGTTTTATATTCTTAATAATAATTACGACTAACTCACTTTATTATCCATCACATCTTCCGTCTTTGACAACACCATTCAATAAATTATTTTTTACAATGTGTGTATGAGAACAAACATGCAGCATTCGTCTGTATTTCTCCAGAGGTTTATATTTCAATGTGTATGCGAACATAATACCCAAGCTATCAAGAACTAAACGCCAAACATATATTAGAAAGCAGAAAAAGGTCACTGCAACGGTAGGGAAAGAGAATTTTGGATAATCGAAATCTGCGTTCTGATTTACGTCAGAACAGTAAATGTACTGTCTTATTTTAAATGTACTGTCTTTTGTGTAGTATTTAGAGTAGGGTGTTAATTGACTGAAACTCCATATTTAATTTTTAAATTTTGCATTTATTTTTCAACCATTTATACAAAGATCACTTGGTTCTTTAACATTTTGTAAAAAAATAAGATCAATTAACAACCTATCCCTAATCAACATAATATTAATACATGTACAACTATACTGTGAGATGTAGGAGTTCAGTCAAATCACATATTACAAGGAAAAGTAATTAATATTATGCGAAGTTTAACGTAGCTAATAATGATACAAAAATACAACCAAAGATTAAGTAGACTATAGACAAAATATTACTAATGTTAAGTACGTAAAATGATATCACTCATTGACAAGAATTCACGTTATTCAATAACGATGTACCAAGTCTAGTAAATAAATATTTTGAGCGATTGAAAATTATTATTCCCTGTTTCCGAACTGACTCGAAAAGGTCAAATATGACACCTGTCAATTTGACATTTCAAGTTTTCAGTCGTTAAAAAAAAAGATTCCTGCAAACGATTTTAAACCCAAGCGTTCAGTACCACAGCACCTAACTTAAAACTAAATAATTAATAAAAATTTAACGCTTCCCTTTAATTTTGACTTGACCTAGCACCATGTTATCGCCACCAAAAAGATGAGGATGATTAAAAAAAGAAAAATCAGGCAGTTAGTAAAAAAAAAACTACACAAATCACAATCACACAACAAACGATCAATGTTAGTAGAAAGAAAAAAATCGAACATTTAAATGAAATAGAAAATGAATTAATTTAGTTGTGATTCCAATCATGATAGTTTCACTCGTGCACTAAAGCCAAAAATACTGATTGTTATCTAGTATAATAATCATCTGAGCAAAAAACAAGAAAATGATTACATTATTGTGAAACTGTCACAATTTTGATGAAATAAATTAATAAGTTAGTAATTTATCCATATTAAAACTGCGATAGTCAGACTTACGTATTCACTAGCATTTATAGATTATAAACTATAAATGCTTGAGTTTGTACATATATAAGTATTAATTTTTAATTACAACTATTCACACTATAAGTACTCATGTCATATATTGGAATGTCTATTGGAGATCGTATTTACTTCTAGCTACCTATGCATATCTGCTTACATTTTTACATGCATTTGTAAAATGCAGCTAAAACAAGCTGACAATTGACTATCAGAACAAACGTAACATTTCCTATAATTTACTATAAAAATGAGTTCGTTGTCAATGCGTATATATAGGCACGTATACGTTTTTAACGCGTCTGACGATCGCAGCGAACCTAATGCGAATACTTACATAAATAAGGATAAATATCACACAAGCCCAAGCCATATGTCATTGGAGATGTATGTAAACTATAACTAGGACGGAGAAGGCGGCGACGGCGAGGCAGAGGCGCGCGCGCAAGCATGCGGGGCGCCGCGTCACGCACGACATGGCGTCGTCGCTGTCAGAGTAGCTACTACTGAAATCTGTATCGAATTGAGTCCTTACGTAGTCGAACGCGCGCAGCAGGTCGGGCGAGGCGTCGTGGCGCGCCAGCTGCGCCTCGGCCGCGTCCAGCGCCGTGCTGGAGCGCCTCACCAGCGAGCGCACCTCCTCGGCCTCCGAGTCCGAGTCGCCGTCCCAGTTGCGGCGGCTGTGCTTCTTTGGACTCGAAGACTCACCCTCGGAGTCCGCGCTCTCTGTTGATCTTCGTCGCAGTTCCGACAGCACGATCTTTTGCAGCTCTGACTCCCCATCCTTGTCTGTCCTCCTCCGTCTGTTCAGCGAGTCTAGTATGTCTGGGCGGTTGTTGACCTCGGTGTACTCTAGTGAGCTGTTGATTTCATCACTGGTCAAGTTCGAGCTGTGTCGTCTGCGGCTTAGAGCCTGCACGTTGAGTAGATCAAACTCGGGCGACCGCTTGCTGTTCTTGCGTTCGCTCTCCGAGGGTTTGCGGCGACGAACGCCTTCACTGCTTTCGATGCTAGTGTTGTTTCTAGATCGTTCGAGACTGTCGAGGAGTGACTTTTTGCGTTCAGCGCTGGACATGGACTTTTTGGGTTTTCTGGAGGGCGTTTCTATGGGTGAGTTTCTGGTGGGTCGCTTGTATCGTGGGAGGCTTCTTTCGCGCGACACGTCGGAGGGGGGGCGGCGCCGGCGCGTGCCGCTGGGGCTGGCGTCGTGCTCGGGCTGCGCCGACAGGCTGGAGCAGCAGTCCGACTGCGAGTCGAGGAAGGCTCGGTAGTCGTCGCCGAACTCCAGCAGACGACGCGCGGCGTCCGAATCGGGAGCTTCCGAATATGGTTCTGAGTTGTATTTTTCCTGTTGAAAGAAGTATCACTGATTAGAATATTCTATCATCATAAGTTTATATAGGTTTACTTTACTTTATTTGTGAGTACGTTTCACTTTTTAGAAGTGTAAGAAATATCCATGAGCGTTTGTAATTTTTAATAACTGATGTTTATGATTTTAGGCACATAGTAACAGAAGCATCAACCAACCTGATAGAAATCCCACGCCTGCTCCGAAAACGAGCTGTGCTCCTCCGTCCCAGCAGTGACACTCTTATCAACATCAGAGTCTTTGTCTATAGACAAGTCCCACAACCGACTGGGGTCCCCTAAACTTAGGGCTATAAAGTTCCTCTCCCTCTCTAGACTCCTGGCTAGTCGAGGCCTTACGGGGCCTCCAGCTGGCCCTAACTTAAAGCTCGGAGCCACAGGCTCGGCCTCATTTTGTTCTGGAATGGCACTGTCGGGTTCCCGGGTCGATATGTGGGTCTTTTCGATGCTCTTGCGCAAGTGGGCGATAGTTGCGAGTTGTTGCTTTATAAGTTCCTCGTCGCTGTCGTTGCCTGATGTTGATGTTGTGTCGAACCTGTTGGGGAAGCATATAGTCAGTAAGCTACGTTGATTTCATGGGTTTTGCAAACTATATCGCTTAGATTCAAGTTTGGAAAAAATATTTTATGTTTGTCGTATGTAAGTACCTTATATCAAAATTTTAGCAAACGAAGATGTTGATCAGTTTCACTAAGTTATTTGTTTCGGTTCAAAGAAATCAAACTAATGATTAAGAAGTCATTTACAAAAGTATTTTTTTTCTACGTACTCCAAGGACAAAAAAAATTAGGTCAAGGCCATCGTATTGCTAAATACTTAGCTACACTGCTACAAAGATCTTTTGGCGCTAGTATGACGTTAATAGGGGGGCGCTGTTGGTAAACATTTGTGCAATTGTTTTGAGAAATGTATTGTAAATCCAAGATGGCGTCGTTAGTTCCGATTTTGGCCACACGCCAAAATATCTTTACATGGCTTTATTAGTTATGGATGTCTGGTGACATTTTCGGAAAGTGCTAATAAGGACTTTTACATATTTCCAAGGTGCTCTAATAACACACACCTGCTCTTCCTACTAGTAGCCGGATCACTAGCAGCACTCCTCTCATGCTTATCCTCAATCTCAGGGCTCAGTCTCCCGCAGAAAGAGAGAGACTTCACCAGTCTCTCTCCTCTTCTCACGGCCGTGTTGTTGCGGCGTAATTTCAGTCTCTTGCGCCGCAGCCAGCCATGTTTGTCGCCTGCTTCCACGCAAGATGTGCACGCTTCTGTCATTGTATTGGTGCTTGATACGTGGCCCTGGTTGGGATAAAAGGTATAAGTGTGAGGTGCTGTTCAAAATTATGATTAATAGGAACGTAAAATAGTTGTTAGATAAACGTCACACGTTCTCATTGCAATGCTTTACTTTAAGTTGAGTTGGTGTTGAATTGTTACAGTATGCGACGGGCATTTATATTGGTCAAATGAATAGATTGCCAGTTAGACCACGCTGTTGAGTCGATTCAAGACGAGATCAGATAAAACAGATGTTTGCTAGAGATGTATAAATAAGCACATAAAGACAGTTAAATTAATCACAAATAATGAGATTTGAAAGCAAGAAATACACGATGTTCCCATAAAAGGCATATTTTTGACCAAATTTTCCGGAAAACTCATTAATAAGCAACAATACCTGTACAGTAGTAGAACTTCCACGAAGTTTTGAGTTCGAGTTTGATGGAGTCACTCTTTGTGGAGACGCGAGGGTGTTCAAAGCAGATTCAGATATTGACATGTTGTGCGACATAGCGGCAACGTCACCAGCTGTGGGCGTGGCTACCAGGGATGCGCCTGCGCCGCTCAGCTGTGACAGGCAGGAGACTGACCACGGCCGTGCGCTGTTGCCAGCTCGCTTCTTGCGCAGTGTTACCTAAAGCGAGAGTTTTCCTCAACCATTTGTTATGTACAATGTGCTTGAAGTTAGTCAAAATCAGTGTGACAATGTGATTTGAAGATTATCACTGAAGAATAAGATCTAATTCGTAAAAGTTTTTAGGTATTCCCTAACCGCCTTACTAATAAACGTTTATTAGTAAGGCGGTTATACTATAACTAAGTTTATAAGTAATGTTTATCAGAGATCTGAAGAAACCAACTATTCTTTATAAACATAAGCAGAAAATTAGAACTGCTACCATGAAGTTAAATCAATTAGTAACAAGTTGACACACAAAGCGAACGATATTAGTCGTTACTGCACGTTAATAAAGTCTGTGTTACCTTGGCATGGTGCGTGGGAGTTACGGTGCAGGTTGAAGTGCTCATATCCATAGATGAATGAATGTTTCGTTCTTCGGATGTCAGAGATGTGTCTACTTCACTTTCTGTTGTGTATTCTCCTGATGCGTCATAGCTTTCCGTGCCCTGGAAAAAGAATATACCAATAAGTTCATAATTCTACACACCTAGAGCCTTGAAAGAGATACTCAACTGTCAATGGGGGAACAAAATACTCAACAGCATTTGGAGGTTGTTTGTCTATTCTAGTTATTGGAAATCAAAGTGTAAGAAGAGATAAGATATTTTAATTTGAATATTGAATATTGAATAAAACAGCAAATAAAACAGTTTAAAAACTAACCTTAATACCACAAAACCGTGTTTATCAGTTGTTTAGCCTAAACACCCTTTTTTTTTTTTTTTTGAGTGTGGGAAATCATCCAATGACTTCTCCCGCTCTGGGCGTGAGCGGAAGGGCGTGTCAGACTTTTACTGACTAAAACCCACCCGTGTTCCTTCAGTTGCCTGTTGCCAAGGTCCCGGTATCCCTTTCGGACTAACCCGCAACCCTGGCAGGCATCGGTCCTAGCGGACCCCGCCAATTGTGCTGACATCTCTATGAGGCGCGCGTGGAACACGACGCGCCATCGACCCGGGCCTGGTCCTAATCGGACGGCGAGCTACCCATTGCTCGCCGTCCGCAAGCCCGCGCCTATGGTGGCCGGGAATCCGCCTGGGATTCCCGTCGCCCAGGGCGTCTCCAACGGCGGCGGTTAGGGGCGTGAGGGCGCAAACTTTGTCTCTCCCTCACGCGTTCCGCCTCCTCCTTCGCGAGCATTACTGCTTCGCAGAAGGAGGTGACTGCAAGCCTAAACACCCTCACCCCCATTTCTGTATGAAGTTTGACATAAAACTGTCAGTAGACACTGGTTCAACGCGTGTCTAATGTCAGTTTTATGTCAAACTTCATAATGAAATGTCGTGTTTATAAGATGTTTAGGCTAAACAACTGATAAACACAGTTTTGTGGTAATAAGACAACAGTCGAATTTGTAAATTGGATTCAATTGACCTTCGAACTAAATGAGGTCTTATGTATCAATTTTATCACCAATTCCAACTAATAAAAAAATCTATATTGCTTTAAAAGAATCAAAGAAACTAACCTGATTATTATCACTTTTGCCTTCCGAGCTCTGATTCAACCACTCCTTGATTCTCGACATTTTGTTTCTACTGACATTCTTTCCTTCTTCCTCAAACGATAGCGGTTTAAAACTCCTTGGTCCTTTCTTCTTCGACAGCGCCTGTTTCTGTACCAACTCCTCAGCCTGATTCACTAATCTCTCTATATCCTTACATCTTTCTACTCTAAGCAAATCAGGGGTTGATGACTCTAGTTTAGGTTTAGGCGATGGAGGTTTCTCTTTCTTTTCATCTACGGGTAATTCACACTGGATTTCAACCGATGACGTCATTATATCAGTCGAGTCTTCATTCCCAATTTTAGCACCACCAACGTATGTCCATTCTTCCTCTGAGGATTCTTCTTGTGACTTTTCTGTCTCTATCATTTGTCTGTCTGAATCCGTGTCGTGGTGTCTGAAGTAGAATGTTGCTAGATGTTTTGATTTTCGGTCTGTTTGATTGAATTTTGATGTGTCTACTGGCTTTTTCCTTTTAATAACAGTAGGAGGAGTTTTCAATTTTTCTTCTATACCCACGTTGTGCACTTCTAAGCCTGCAAAAGAAACTACCGCTGTACGATCGAATGCAAATATGCAGTCTTTATTTGTTTGTTTGTAAAACAGTGGATTTTTAAGACAATAAGCACAATGCTATTGTTTTTAAATTTAAATCAGTAGAGAGTTGAGTGTGTTTATGTGAAGATGGAAAGCAGCGTTGTTCATTAATAGTTTATGATATTCCTGTGAGATTCTATACGCCATTGTTTATATGGCAAGAAGGGAAGTTTGACCTATTTAGAACTGAGCAAGGAGATATATTAATATTAATGCATGTTCTATTTTAGACGGTGCTGTTTACGGATGAACCTTTTAACAATCGGTTTGCAAGCCGCGTGCCAAGTACGGGTTTATGGGAATGTTGGGATGGTGCACCATAACATGCCTTTCATGCTCAGCTCGCGACATTCAGATATAAGCACGCAGGTAAGTTTAACGCCGCACGAGAGCAGAGAGGAGGATTTTGGTTCCACGAGCACCGCATGCTCACCAAAATCCTGATGCTTAACGTTTTACAATTTTGAACTTTATGACATTGATAATAAAATGTGTTATTTAATGTCATCAGAAAAGCCTTTGCTCGTCCCTGCTTCCGTTCAGCGCTACGCCTGATTTTGAGCATAGCTATTGGTGCCTTATAGAAGTCCGAGTATTCTCTTACCATCCACATGGTCAGTAGCGGGCACGGTCTGGTCCGTGGCCCTGGCAGTGACGTCGCATGCGCCTGGCACACGTCGTTCGTCCGCCATGTTTGTATAGCGCGCTCGCTCCAGTTCCGACTCACAGTCTGACCCGAAGCCGCGCCACGTGTACGTTAGCACATATTCTTGTTCCTCCTGTAACAATTAGAAATGGTTAGTTTAAGCAAGTAAGTGACGAAAGTTGGGGAAACGGTAAGTACAATATATGAGGTCTAGCTTATGTTTGGGTGGCATCAAGTCAAGTACAGAAGGAGATGCCACAACACCAGTGATTTGGACCTGAGGATCAAATGGGAAGTGAACAATTGCCACACCGATATCAGTGCTTTTGGTGCGCCTTCAGGCTTTCTGTGCTACTAACGAGACCGGATAGTTTGATTAGCTTTTGAAATATAATATTTTAAATAAAAGATTTTCAAAACTCTCAGCGGATGTAAGGGCTGGTATTCACCAAAGCTGAGTGAAGAGAAGACGTCTTAAACTACCCAATAGGTTTGCGGTATTTTGACATATTTTACTTAGCCAACTATTTTAGATATCAACTAATTAAGCGGTTATCTCCGTTCCACTTTCATGGATGTCTGCTCTTACAAGTTTGTATTTTTACGAACGAAATTGCCTTAGCCTTGCCTATAGTTTAAGAAAAGGTAATAAAATAGGCAGTCTAGTACTCTCAAGCTGTCAAGCGAGCTGTTTCTACGGCTTATATTGACCGGAGTCAGTTGTCTGCGTGGCGACCCTCGTCTACCGAGCTGTGGCTGCTTTAGAACTGGCGCTTGTCGTTAGTTTTAGAAGAACAAAAGACAGTCTATTCCTCTCACCTCAGACGCAGACTGCCTGCTGTCAAGCGAACTGTCTCTACGCCTCGCATTGACTGGGGTCCGTTGTCTGCGCGGCGACCCTCGTCTACTGAGTCGTGGCTGCTTTAGAGCTGGTTCGTCGTCACTGTCACTTGCAGCCTCTACTGAGAGACAACCCTGGAATAAGGGAAATTAAGGAATAAGTCATGGTAGTTAGTTGAAAAAATATCAGTAATGGAAAAATAAGCCATATTGAAAGACAACAAAAACTCGTTTGCTTATGCTTATGAATGTTATCACGCCGGTAGCACACCTCCGCTGCGAAATCATACATTCACGTCATGTTCCGCTATTCGAATCCGATTCGAGTAGCGGAACATGACGCGAGTCAGTACAATTGAACTACTGCGGTTTCGCTGCTACCTATTGTTTCGCGGCGGAGGTGTGCTACCGGCGTTAATTCTCTCATCCATTTCCTAAAAGATGCTTACGACAATTTTACACAACCTGTCAAAAAAGATTGTGGGTACGAAATGCCTCAACAGATTATATCGACGACTGGATACATCTTCTATTACGTCAGGTACTCATATGAATAAAATACAAAGTGTAACTTCATTTAATGAGGTCATCAAATCCAGAATTACATCACACACTTGGGTTTATAGTCCAACAACTTATTCCCAAGAGTTCCGAGCATTCAAGCGTACTCTGATCACACGCTTATAAACCAACGTAGTCAAACCGCCATAAAATCCTCCGATATTTACTGCTTCCATTCATACGATATTCAACCAAATCCATTTAAAAATTAATTTACGACCAATAAAAGTCATTTTAAGATCCCGCAGATATTTATAGGGAACCACAAAACGGTTTATATTAACCCTCAAATAGCCGTAATGGCCTGAACTATCCCTATGCGAACTATGAAATGGGTCAACGGTAACCTAGCAACGAGGAATCATAACATGGCGTCTGAGTTAAATTATTTATTTAGTATGAGATAGGTCACGTGACTAACCCTTTAATGTTCGTGTGGTCTGAAATGTTATTGTTTCGAAAACAAAATAATGTTTTTGTGGCACTCATAGAATATTCGTCCTTGGTCGGTTGAAATGTAGATTTAGATTTCAAATCGTTTATGGTCAAGAAAATAATGTTATTTTATATGGTGTTTTATTTTTATACTGGCTATTGTACCTTTTCGGCTACGCCTTTAAAATAACCATAAAAATGGTGTTTCAAAAAAATTGATGTTCGCTTTATCGTATAGGTACTTAGTTTCAACGTGATACAAAGATGTACACCAAATTATTGACACCTGTGTAAGCTTTCTCAAAATAACAATAATAAAAACTAGTAGCATTCGTAAATAAGTCCTTAAACCCAGTGATCAATCAGAGGCTATTAAGATAAATATACGGGATTATCGTCTTATCAAAAAATATTACCAAAACATCAATGGACTTCAAAAATAAAACTCCAAACTATTAGATATTATACAGGGTATTAGAGTAGACAAATTACAAGGATCTTTAGGCGTCTGAATGACAAGGAAGCGTTCCGTGTTGTTGGTGAACATTTCTGAAATTATCACAGAAATTGTATTGAAAAAACAATCGTTAGTTCCGATTTTGGTCACGCGCCAAAAGAACTTTGTTTTGTACATTCCATTTTTTCAAACACCAAAGCTATGTTTAAGATAAAAAAAAAAAACAAATGAAAGTCATAATCGTCCCCCTATCGCCATTTCACTCAATTACCTCCAATAGAAAGGGATGATTTAATTCTCTACGCCGCTTGGGGTCTAGTCGTGTTTGCAAACAGCACCGGGTGGTTGATTAGTCTATTGTGTCTGTGAGAAATTGTGCAAACCAGTATGGAGTTGCATGCGCTTTTTAGGAGAAAGGGGGAAACGTAATGCATTTCTATGGGTCCCTGATCATGCATGACTATTCGTGATGGTAGTTTATGAAAGAGACGTTAACGGGGGGAGAGAATATCTATTCCAGTGTTAAAGTTATGTTCTCTGTAATAACCGGTAACCGAAATGATTTAGGTTAAGTCTAAAACGTCTTTCTAATTAACCGGTAAATCGATGAACGATATTATAATGTTGTAATGTTGGGCCACGTCAGTTTTAGTTTTTAAAAGTTTTACTAACATTATATGGATTGTGTGTACCTGTATATGTAGTCCGAAATAAAGCATAATTTATATTATTATTATAACGGTTTTATGAACAATATTAACCGGTATTTCAAAACCGGTTCCAAGCCCTGGATTGGATATGGGGAAGTTAGGAACAGCTAAGTCTTAAATTCAACATTGATGAGTTGTTTGGGTTTGAATCTAAACGTAGTCAAGATGAAGAAGACCTGTCAAGGGTTAAGTGATCCAGGATAAATGCTAACTTTCAGAAACATTTTATAATAAAAGGTTATGATCCTGTTTAAAGATGGACTAAGCCGTTCTTCATCTTTTAAAGAGTTTTTAGGATGAGAGGGACCTGGAACTGTAATAATTTTCAAGAAGCACATACCTGATTATCAATTCTTGCGAGACACGCTTCCAGATGGCACTGCCACTCAATCGCCCGCAGGTACAGCAGATGCCAGCGTCGTTCAAGCGCACGCGCAGCGTCACCGCCGCCGCACAGGCGCACCACCGAGCTCACGATCCGACCGTGGCATTCCACGTCGCGTTGCAATACCTGGGGAAGAAGGAAATAGAAGATGTTATTGGTGAATTCAAACTAGACACTTCCAAGTTTCAAGGTATCGATTTCATCAGTCCATACTTGGAATCTTTGGCGACGACCTGAAGGACGACCCAAATAGAATATCGAATATCGACGTCTCAGAACAGATACGTCTGGCAAATAATTAGGAGGAGAGTCTATCCTTATTCTAATTGGATAAGGCTACGTAGCCGGAGACTGACTGACTGAATCTATGGTCAAAACACGTACGCCGTTGAAACAAATTGATATTAGCATTTAAAAAAATTGATGTGGCAGTAACAGGGTTGGTTAATTTGGTAACATAACAGTCATAATTTGTTGCTGCTATTTCATTGTCTCTAATTTTGAAAGAGAGATCACTATTCCGATATAAAGCATGGTTAGGTGAACAAATTGACAAAACATAAAAACCTTTTAACAAACACAATGCTTTTATCGATAGTTATCAAAACAAGAATGCGGATCTCATAATAAACAAGATCATAGTTTCCGATACGAAAATACGTTGCGTAACACAGAACCAATACTTTAAAAAAGAAGCCGGCCCTAGCCTTTACAAAGAAAAAATAACCTCAAAGTTTACACAATAAAAGATGGCGGTACCGAAGACCGACCAATCAAAATTAACAATAGCCGTTGACACAATAAGTCAGAGTCGTTTAGTCGGAAAAAAATAAAACTGAAAATCGAACAAAGGGCGGAACGTGCTGTGGTGGTTGCACACGCGCATCTGAGTATTACAGCCGATATTACGGTGTTTATTCAACAATGAAAATAAAAATAAATGTCTATATGAAAGACAGAATTCCTATTTGAAATTATAAAATTTTCCAGTTCAAAAATAGTTTAAAAAAAGTTTAGTGTTCTAAAAATTCCAGTTAAAAAAGTAATTCTAGGTAGAACTTGTTATTGGCTCGTGGTCTTAAATAGCGTGAAATCAAATAGTATACCTGTCACGTCCTGTTCGCATTTTAGTAACTTATATATATATTCAGTGTCCAATAATAGGAAATCTAGTGTCAGCATTATTCAGCAAAAATAAAGACAAAATAAACGACGTTTTGCAAAATAACTGAAAAAGTCGAGTAACAACACTTTAACGCCAAATTAAAACTGAATATTCCGACTATCCAAGAATTTAATCTTAGAGTGTAGGTATAGTATAGTCAGATAACGTCAAACGCGAGTCCCAGCTACTTACATTGGCCTATCTGAAGTAAAAGATGACATACCATGACATGTCGACGGCTGGCAACAGTTTCTCAGTGAGATGAACGACTACAGATCGGATCAGTTCAGTAACAAACTCGCGAAGGGAAGGGGGGAAGGGGGTTTGGCTTTATCTTGAGACAAGGACAGTTTAAGAGGTGTAGGAAATGTTTAGTGTCTGATAGGCTAAGAGATTTGAGTCTAGGAAGCCTGTTTTAGGCTTATTATGAGGTTTTTGATGGTGTAATCTTTGTTAACGATCAACAGGACCTAATGCAGTTGTTTCAGGGGTTATTAATTCGCAAAACAATAATGATTGGACTAGAATCAAATTACCGCCTTTTGTTGCGTTTTAAGTACTTTGAATATTTTTTTCTGAACGGGAAACTAGTTAATAATAATTATTACAAGCTGAGTAGTTTCATCCTAAAATTAAATCTGTTGTAATAATTATAACTTAAAATGCTAATAACACCAGTTCAGGTTTACCAGAGCGCTGTGGCTGCTCTGGCGTTGCATCCATATAAATTACAACCAGATGGATGCAGCGATTACATACCAAATTACGAATTTATCGAGATCGTTGGACGTCGTTTCGATTCCGATTGCATGGGAAAACGATACGGAATAGCAATGAGAAAGTTAACTATTAGAACGGACAGTTGCTTAATTCAAATCAGACATAATTTGTTGAAGATGCTGCTTCCTTGATAGCTCAAGAGTTTACAGAGTTGTAGATTAGAGACTTGTTAAATCAAGGCCCAAGACTAATCTGATTTCCCGTACTGAAACATAGTGTGGAAAGAAAACCGGAAAGATTCATGTTAACGCTTTCACTCTAAAACCGCTGAACGGATTTGGATGAAAGGCACATTGGTAGACCATGACCTGGAGAAGGACTTAAGCTACTTTTTATCGACATACCAGGTGAGTGAAGCCACGGGCGGAAGCTAGTTATACATATATTAAAATGCATCAATGTATAGTTCACCGGTTACATTAATAATCATCATTGGCAATACTTTATCTGTCTCGTATAAACTTGGTTGTATAAAGAAGAAACTTAGTAAGCACAAGTGTGAGAAAATTTTATGGGTAGATGTGTATCGTAGGTAATCATATCTTTACATGAAACTTAATACTATTTTATAACTTTGATTATGTTTTTATAGCTCCAATTCCAATCGAATATAATATCATCGCCCACATGAAGAGATATTTTATTGTAAGTTCATTTCCCATTGATGATAAAATAATATTTATTTTCACACGTTATTTGAACTTAATAAGAAATAACACAGTGGGAGGCTGAGATTTTTCTCACTTATTATAAGAATAACAAGTTTTGTTAATGGATTTCATTGATGCAACGAAAACTTCGAAGTTATTTTAATTACATTTTAAATGGGATGTCTAAATATGACGATAGCTTGTTCTGAGATTCACAAGATATATTCAGGTTTGATGTTAAAATAATATTCCGGGAGAATTAATAATTCTCACGAATTAATTAAAAGATTGTAATTTCTCAGTAGAAACCCAGAGTCTGGATTTGTTTCTAGATGATGGCCATAGAGCCTAACCCTATTACATGGGACTTAAACATAACTGGCGGTATGTGGTTTTACCATAGGTAAACGTCAGCTCCCATCGGGGATTAAAGGCGTAGTGTTATGTAATATTTTCTTCTTCTTCCTAGCCTTTCCCCAACTATGTTGGGGTCGGCTTCCAGTATAACCGGATGCAGCTGAATATCAGTATTTCACATGGAGCGACTGCCTATCAGACCTCCACAACCCAGTAACTGGGTAATACGATACCCCTTGGTAAGACTGTTAGTGATTTAATATCTTATTCTTTCAAAATCAACACATTTGACCTTAGTGTTTTGTCTCTCATACCATCTCATATCTCCAAAGATATAATAAAATTACTTCTAGCAATACTGAGAAATAGAGATAGACTTATACCCATATTAGTACTGCACAATCAAAATCCAATAAGCAATTCAATTCTAAAAGGACAAACGATAAACATTAAACCGCTATCGCAATTACAAATCCTAATTACCATCTTCTCATTGCCTCGACAATTACAAATGAGTATAAATTCGATATAATTATCACCTTAGACGAAGTTTAATACCAAAAGGTCGTAAAAGTCAAGGCGAACGATGTCATTTGGCATTTTCTTCGCGATTCTATTCGTGATATGCCGAGTTATCGAGTTCAGGCACTTGGGTCTATTGAAACGTCATATTGATTAGTAGGTGTTGTTGAATGCATGTTGATGATGTTATTAATGTATTCTTACTAATTGTTTGTTAAGTGCAGCTAGGTGTAAATGGCTCTTAATGTGGAGACAGTGAAGGTTAAGATCAGATTATGATTTTTTACCTACAGTTTAATTAGGTACTAACAATGTTGTGTGGGAAATGAAGCAAAAGAGTTTGTAAGGATCGTATAAGGTGGCTTTCTGTAGTTTCTAAATACCCCCAAGGGAAGAAGGCGTGAATCAAAAACAAGGATCATTTCATTCGTTATCAGAATAACGTTGAATGTGCTTTTCTTAAGCTTCAATTACAAGCAGGTCAAACAGTGCTGCCATAAGTGAAATTTACTTTATAGGTAAAATAATTAGGCATAAAAATGTCAGTTTATTAATGGAAAGGCATGTTGTTCATCAGTTCAGTAATAAAATTTTAGTACACTATTAAAATCTTTAAGCCGCTATAAAGCACCTTTCGCTTATGATTGGAATGCATATTAGAAAACTGGCAAATATGTTCTAAGGAAAAAAAATAAAAATTAAATATTCCTAGGAATAGTCAACAAGTTCTGGAAACAAACTTGTTTATTAATCTGGTCATCATAGAGCGGTAACTAGTCATAATATTATATATCTCTCTTGTCATAAAGATAATGTTCAAAGACTTGCATAAAAAAATCAAGTGACCTAACATTACCATAAGTTAACGGTATTTTTAAGTAGCTATAAGTATGATGTTCTTTTTTTGGGTGACGTAAGTGGTCAAAGCGGATCATGAAAAGAACGAACTACCTAATATGAAAAAGATGACTGAAAGACGCAAAGATTATTAAAGAAGATAGAAAATAAAGAAAGAAGATATTAGAGAAGAAATAGAAACGAATCTATACAAGTCAATATTATTAGCCCATAATTCAATGCAACTGCCAGTATTTCTAATAGCTTCATCATCAACAGAATTGTTCCACCCACGTTTCCATTGTACATTGATTCGAAACAGTATTATATCAAATACCATCTCACTTCAAACTCCATCAAAATATTATACTTTGAAGCAATATTTTCCTTCTATAAATGGTTTCCAATATCAATTTACGTTAAGTGATCAATGACTTGAAGAAGCCATGTTAAATCAGTTCACCATGGCGATAAAGCTATTCAATAGGATTACGCAAGTTGGGAGCCCAAGCTTATCGTTGTGCTTAGCCGAGCCACGATTTTGTTTTTATTGGATTTCGAAGTTGCAACAGCTACCAAGTTATAGTTTGGAAAGAAGTCACTTTTACAAGCAGTACTTGAAACATTAAAAGAAAAAACAGTAAAAGATATTTTTCCAAGTTTAATGTTTGTATGGAATCAGATGATGAGTGGAAATCAAGAAAACTAGAAGATGAAGATGATTTTAAGATAGCTAATGAAGATAACATACAGACACTGAATGCAGAGGCATAAACATAGGATATTTTTGTGTAACTTGGAATAAACCATAATACAGCATATATTGTTATTCATGCGAATGAATTCCTAGATGCGAAACACCCTACATAATAACGTTGGTTTCTACCATTATATTCGGCTTTTATTTCCAAAGACAGTCCACCATTACCTCATAATGATGACATCTCTTCTTATTTACTTTCGATATGACAACAATAGCTAAATCCGTTTCCTATGCATTGTGCTGACAATAATAATTGTCTTCCATGTCATTATTACCGGTTGTGGCACAGACGTCATGTACAATGGTTCGGCTATCATGTTGCAATAACTATTCAGATGTTTGACCCAAAATCAGACGTGTTTTATCATCGTAATTGACAGATGCAGGAGAATGCTTCTTTGTTTTTTTTTACGTATGACAGTTGTACATGATTTGTGAGCTTTTCATTTTGTTTGTAAGATCATACCTAACACTAAAATATTAATCCCAATATGTTCACACATGATTGGGATTAGTATTTTAGTATTAGGTCCCCACCTATGAAATTGGCGTTCTTTTCTCACAAATAAAGAACCTCGTCACTGCTATGATTTAAAACATTCTTCGATTGCTTGGTATTATATCGAATAATGACCATCATAGACAACTACCAATAGTAAAAAAAACCTTCTTACATATAGTTTTCTTAACATAAAAAATACCTTAAAAATTACTCCTCATTTTGTTAGCAGAATTGACCACAATTTTTTTTTAACTTAGCCATAACTTATTTTTGTCGCTTAATATAAGTGGCATATTACGTTATCTTAGTTTAAACATTAGTGCATAAAAGTTTTAAAACATTAGTGTTCATGGTTGTTTTAAAAATTAAGATAATAAAATAAGAAAAAAGTATAAAAAATGCAACTTCTTTAAGATTCCCCATACAAAACGCGGATTTCATAGGTTCACCTAATATCATAGATGATGGCAAAGCAAAATCTTTTGGAGGCTATAAGGCCAAAGTCATGTTTCTGGAACACTTTTACAGGATAGTAAGTAAGCATCTGTTCAACACATGAAATTTGTTTCTCTATGTGTAAAATCAGTTCAATATCTTTTCTAGATTCCGAGTTAAAAATGAGCTGACATTTTGCCCAACCTCTTATTACGTATAACTTCTGTTACGACCATTAATCATAGTCCAATTTGAATTTACAATGACTTTAAAAAGTTCCTTTTTATCTCAAGAGTATGTACACACGGCTACACATCAAGCTATACATTTCCAGTTTATGCTGATCTCGCATTGTATAGAATTTTCGTACAATGCGAGGTCAGCTTATACTGGAAATGTGTAGCTTGATGTGTAGCCGTGTGTACTGGTTAATTTCTTTTTCTAAAGAGATCATAGGCGATATAAAGCAGAAAAAAATTGCGTACATTTTTTTGGACACAAATTATAATTAGTAATTATTGGTTACAGTGGAACACGTGTTAAAGATAATTTTAGAGGGACAAGATAATTGTAGGCTGTCGTCAAGGCATAATAGTTGTAATTACATTAAAGTATTAACAAGGCCGAATATAGAAGTTACTCAAAGACGGATGTAAAAATATCTTGAGGCTATATTGAGCCTATTCTTAATATGGAATGTGAACTCATCTTCTTTGAAAAAATAGCAATGAGTAATTGTGATACTAACATATCATCAATGTAGAAGCTTGTATGTGAAGCTGTGAAGAAAGTTGTCTTTCTTTGAACGGGATGGCAGTTACTAGAAATTCATCAAGCTGCTTTGGATCCTTAACTTTTGGACAGCTTTTCACAATGATTATTTTAAGAACATCCATGTACGAGAAGCTCGTTAAAGAATGTCAGGGCTTGTTCCTATAACCTACCATAGCCTTACATAGCCGTGAGTCGTAACCTTAACTACTAAGCATTTCATTTTCATATTACCCTTTTGTAATAAACAAAATTGCTAATAAGTTCTGTGAATTTATTTGACCCCAGTTTACCATATCTATGCAGTTCGTTTTAATGTATTTCTAATTGTTTCTTAGAAACATCGTACGATTTGCAATGGCCTAAGGACATCGGAGAGCATAAGAATAGAATATACCGTTTTAGTCTTATCTCGGAAAATAATAGACGCAGCCAATAAAAGTCTAAAGGATTTCATGCATGACATCAAAAATCATTTTATTACAGGTGTATATCATTTCCGATCCGCTTATCCCATACGGAAATGATACAAACTTAATTTGCAATTTCATTGTTCTTTATGTCAAGGCAATAAAATTGCAAATTGATTGTTCTAACTGCACGTCAAGTTTACGTCAAGGTCTAAACAGCGCATGCCGGCGGAGTCATCGTCCGCTGCCGACGGTTTTAGCCGAACGGTAGACGGAAATAGCCGAATGTGAAGAAATATGCGCTTGTCCGCGTTTCTGCAAATGTTTAAGGTGAGACGGGGTGTGCACGCGCGGTCAATGGCGGACTAAACCTGTGTATATCTTGATCATAACCATTTTATAAATAAGATTTACAATTACTAGAACTGACGTAATAGTTTAGGATTTTATCGTGTTAACGTGTACAGAAATTAATTGTAAACAAGAAAAACACAAACTAAAAGACATAAAACTAGAATTTGTATGGCGTACAAGTTAGCACATTACTTTTCAAATCGTATCAAAGTGCACAGTGTTCTCGGAATAATGACAGGGGGACATGCACGTACATTTTCTTCACATTCAAGTGCGAAAAGCGCTGTTGACACATGTGACATTTGCAAGCGCCAAAACAATACTTGAAACCGTATGACCTATCACGTTTGACCATAAAGACGATGCTATAAAAGTTGTTAGTCTCACGTTGTAGCATGCGAGTATGAGCATATCAATAAAAGGTATCAAGAAATATAACTGCAAAACAGCGCATAGCGCGTTAGAAATCACTCCGTGTCATCGAACTCAATTGAAGAAGGATCGTTTCCAAGTTCGATATCTTTGTGGTCTCTATAACAGGTAACTTCACCAAGTCCTTAACAAGAATATCTGTATTCTTGTGATATCTGGTATTTCCCAAAACTTGAGGTTGAATGATTATATGGATCGCCAGACATTACGTCATTATCTAGGCATCAAACCTCGTTGAAGATGATTTCAGTATCAGCCTTTTAAATAGACTCTTTTCTAATATGGTGGCCGTGGACTTTCTTGAGTATCGATACAACCTTGACTTATTTACTAATATCGACGAAGTCACCATTGTTCGTTTCTAGTACGTGCACTTTAAAATCAGTGATAGGACAACGGACTGTCATGGCGGTTTTAGCTTCAAGGTCTTTTGCATTCCTAGCTAATTGTCTTTCAGCTATAACGCTGTTCACGACTTAGTCAGTATTGTTTTCGTACTGTTCATAAACCTTGAGACCCTATTGTGTCTTAGATTAAGTATTATTTGTCGTAAGGATATGCTCATTTAAGGATTTAGCTGCTGCTAATTACATTGAACTTTACGAAGTGAAAGGTATTGATAATTGAAAGGGACATTAACTCTGGGTAACTGGTAGCTTATATGCAGATGCAATTAGGTACAAGCCGTGTGTGGATTGATAGTCCGGAGTTCCAGACACGACTGTAAGTTCAAACCACCAGTAAAACATGAGTAGCTGATAGGTTTATCGAGCGTCGGCAATGTGAACAGTGGCAAAAATCCCTAAGTACCTAATTTAGCTAAGATCTAAAACTCCATCCGTTCCAAACCACAGCACGAAGTCCTTGAATCGGCTCGTGCGATATCCGAGACCAATCAGCCGCAATTATGCTGTCGCTATTTATCCAAGTACCCGAGAATTGCCTACTTTGAGGTGCCGCTGTGTAAATCATTGGCAGAGAAATCAATCTAGAAGGTGCCGTTATAATATGGGTTATGTCAACGCAAAAGGGACGGACGGACGTTGGACCGGATTCAGGTACGTAATTTTCCCACTACATACGCCTAGGATATTCTCTATTTACTGTTAATCAGGGCTGGTAGATAGGTAAAAAGGGCAATTGCTGTATAGCCAGTGCAATAAGGTGCTGCAATTTTAAAATAAAAAAATGGATGCAAGGAAAAACTCGTAAGTGCCGTAACTTGAAAAGAGGTAGGGATAATTTGTCAAAAATATATACTATATTTTTGATAGATCTGCAGGTGGGATTAGGAATTCTGTGTATAGAAAAAGCCTTTGGAAAAGTAGTACGATACTTTTGACTGGCCATCAAGAATGAGTGATATCTGTATCAAAAAGTAATTTTCCCTATGGCGGGAGAGTTATTTAAGAAAGCAGTAAACCGTTTACAAAAATAATATATGTTTATTTATAACTTTTTGCAAGCATGGCTTTAAATCATGAACCGCTCATTGTAACGTAGACCTATGTCCCTGATGAAATGGTCTGGATAACAGACTGTTAGGGTTGAGAACCAGTCCTGCCATCCCTGATTTTAATCCGCAAAGACATGAACGTATTAGATCGAACAGACAGATATGTTACACTAATCCTTTGTAGAATAAGCAGTAGCAGTACCGAGTCATTGATAAGCAGCAAATTATATTCTGACAAGCAATGAAGACGGACGACCGAAGTGCAAAGAGTTTTTACTAATAATTGATTATGTATGTTCTCGGATGGGAACACGGATTTTCTCTCGCTTCTAGGAATATGTCGATGCTAAATAATATATTATTCAGAAGGCTATAACCGCAGAAGGAGGGGCATATGATACACCTAACTAGGAAGTGGAAAGACAAGTAACTCCAAAATGAAGATTGCATTAAATGAGGCCACGTCAACACTTTTTCTATTTTGAGGACGAAGTCATTAAGTTGGTGTAACCACAAGAACAATACGATATAAAAGTTTACACAATTAGAATCTTTTTGCACTTATTGTACTCTATTATGTGTTTTCTTAGTGTTCAATATTACTTTTATTCGCAAAAGAACTGAATGGGGTAATACATGTCACTTTTACAGTATTCCGTAAAGAAAAGACTGACAATTTATACATTCTGAAAATCTTTGTGAAAATTATAAGCACAGTCTCTGTGTAAATGAAATGCAATAATGTCTAGCTTACAAAAAGACCATAAAAATACTGAATCGTTCTAAATTGCCAGTTGCCACAACAAAAAAACTAGTCTTTAATTGCTAGATATCTGAACAAAGCCATATTCAAGGTCATAACAAATGAAACAGACTGATGAAGCCACATACAGAAGTTCCGTTACTCATTGTACGAAGTTAACAGTAACCATCTAACATTTGAGTACACCCGCGAACACAGATTGTCAAATAACCGCCATCTTCCCACAGCCTGTATACCCGTGTAATTGGCGCGAATTAGCTCAGATTCACATAATGCCGCCATTACTGGCAGAATGTTGCCAGTGTAATTAAATAAACGTTCTTCGTAAAGGTGTACATAAAACATTAGTTGTGTGCTCTGTGCTCCACAGAATGGGAAGATTGAACTACGATTATAAAGCAATGACAGTCTGTCAGTCGGGCTTCGAGAAAGTAATTAGGTAGCAGGACTGATTGGACCAATAACAAGAATCATTACCTACCTCAGCTGAAACGACGAGGAATTGAAATAGTAGGAAAAAAAAAAAACACTTCACAAAGTCGATCCAAACTTAATACTCTCCAAGTCTCCACATCTTATAAAAAAGGATGATCAGAATGAATATTTAATTAATCTAGAATTAACAAACCTCAATAACTAAAGAGAACATAACATCGTGACATAGGTGTCGCTATTACTGTAATAGATTTATATGACACAAACAAGGAACTCTCAGGCCAATTACGGCCATTCAAAAATTGCCAGCGGGGACGGTATTTCACGTCCACACGGCGGGGTATTGGTAAAGTTTTCAACTAGCAATAATCGCACCTCGGATTAACCTCATTGGTTACGATATTGCCTCTGCGCAAAGTTAAGTCAAAAACGTTTGGGCCCGATCCCAACTTAATCGCGGTAACGAAACCATAGCGAGATCTAACTCGATCCCAACGCCATCTATCGAGCGAGGGGTAAGTTTTTTTCGCAGCCGCTTGTACTGTGAGAGCGAATGTAAAGATAAATAGAGTTTGAGTTGATTATCAAGAATTGAATAATATAAAATAGTATTTTAGAAAGCAGATATTATATTAAAGAACTGTTTTGTGCATCTCTTACTGGGGGAATGAGGACTTAATAAAAAGTAAGGTAACAAATTCGTAACAAAATAAAATCAGGTCGGTATCTGCTAGTCAATTAAGCTTTAATTATTTTTAATTACATGGAAGAACTGATTAACTAACAAACCTCAAAAAAATTGGGGACAATTTCATGCAAGATCGATGCCGTAGAAACAGCGAGAAAAACAAAACTATAACGATGGGAAAGTTTTTACAATAGCAGTAGAAATTAAAACTGAAGTGCTTACTAAAGTTGTGATGTAACAATCGAGCAATTAAAAGAAACTACAAATAAAAATCTTAATTGAATATAACCTATTATTTTACTATTTTAGAGTGCTGCATACTCATTTCTGATATTAAATTAAGCAGCTCACTTGATTTTGATTTGACGACACGGTTGGCGCAGTGGCTGAGCGATGGACTGCTGCGCAACGTGTCGCGGGTTCGATCCCCCCACGGAACAAATATTTGTATGATCTGCAAGTAGTTGTTCCGGGTCTGGGTGTTAGTGTATGTGAGTTCCTATGTTTGTAAACGCACCCACGATACAGGAAGAAGTTCTTAGTGTGGGGCAAATTAAAAAAAAAAAAAAAGTTAGGTACAGTCTTCCAGGTATTTTATAGGTTGAAAGATTTAAACTGACTTTTTAGAACATGAAATATTTTGTTTCTGAGCGAACATCAGACCACGATAAAAACAATACAAACATTATCGTATCCCAATTGCAATAGAATTCGTTACAATTGATATATATAATAGCAACAACAATATTATGAAACACCATCGCACTTCTTACGTAAAAAGTGATAAAGAAAGTTAAAATCATACGCATAGTGAGATAGACAGCCGTTGCGAATTGCAAAACAGTCGTTTCGAAGGAGCAGCAGAACGAATTAAAATGGAACCGCCATTAAGAGGTCATTTTGACGTAATAGTGTAATGCTATCGAGTATCGATAACAAGTGCTGCATTAGGTAAATCAAATGAGCCGTGAACGAATGACGCCGTGAAATTAGCTATCTCAGATTGATGTAATGGGGACGGTGTGATAGGCAGAAATAACAATCTATATGTGCCGATGGTCTAGTAATTAAGTATTGATATTCTTGTTTTATCGGAAATGTGGTGCAATTTCTTGCACCTTTCCGCGGTGTTGCGGATGTAACAGCAGTTGATTTAACTGAACGTGTATAAAAACAAAAGAAAAATTGTGAAAGGCAAAACATGATGAGCCTTATCTGAGAGAGTTCTGAGAAAAGTAACGCTGCAACGTTTAGTCCTTGATGTGATTCATACAATGCTTGAACGTATGAAGGTGATGAAAATGGACTGTATGTATTTGAAATGTTAGTGGTTGAAATGAAACGAAAGCCCAGTGTGGTTAAAAGACTATAATGGAAAAATGATTAAAAATATAGCAGAAAATAGAAACACAAACCAAACCAGACCTTTGATAGATAGAAGAGCAAGCAAGAAAAGAAAATAATAACATTAAAAATATATTAAGTCTTCTAAAAGTTTACCCAACCAAGGAGTATGCAATATCTAACTTCTAACTAATATTATAAACGCGAAAGTTTGTAAGTATGGATGGATGGATGGATGGATGTTTGTTACTCTTTCACGTAAAAACTACTGAATGGATTTGGATGAAATTTGGCAAACATATAGTTTATAACCTGGATAACACATAGGATACTTTTTATCCCGATATTCTCACGGGATCGAGACTTACGCGGGTGAAACCGCGGGGCGCAGCTAGTTCAATATAAATGACAAAACAATAGAAATGAAATCACACGACACTTGAATAAATTACAATTAGGTAATATGGTCATGATACATAATATTGCCCACATAAGAACATCATTTAACGAGAAAATTATAAATGTTTCTATTACGAGAAATATTTCTGTACAATCTGCAAAGGCAGACACATCGGTTGCCGAAATTACGAACAAACCACAGCCTGATGGTGGCTTACGAAATATAATGACTCATCAAAATAATGGAGTTGCGAAACTATGATGCCCTCGAGAAATATCAAGAAGACGGTTGAACACATAATATTTTATAAAGCTATTTCGAAGCGAGACATAAATAAATACTCAAATTCAGCTGAGCTAGAACAGAAGCCAAACTCAATTAAGATGGCAAAAGATTCAACTGATGTTGTTGATAACAGAGACAAATAAAGGGTTCGTTTAGGGCTATACAATACACAAGCAATATATACAAGACAAATTAGATTAGTAAGTACTTTATATTTAGCTTTTCACTGCAATCGTTCGATTTATTCAAGGAAATGCGCTACTCTGGCTACTGTTGCTACATCTCAAAAGTTGTTTGAATTTCGATAAATGGTTCTACATTTCCTAAAAGCCTGACCAGTTTGAAAGTAGTCCAATTCACAAAACGCTAAAACTTAGAACAGAAGGGCATTATTACACTCAAAATCTAGAACACATTCTATAAATCAGCTGATTTGTCAAATTTTTCCTTCATTTCCATAAATAAACAAAGCATTTTCCTTACATCACAAAACGTTGACCCGATCCACACCTCCATAGTATCTATTCATTATAGCCAATGATTACCATATTACACAACATTGCCTTACTCGACTGCTAATATGACAATTTACATATTCAAATTAGCCGTGACTCATTCTTGGATGAATGAAGACATTTTGCGAATCCTTTTGTGGATCGTGTTGCTTGGGTATAAATTGTAGGTTCCTTTGATTATGCATCTCATCGTTGTTTATACTGCCCATCCGGTGTCGGAGCTGGCAATCATAAGATCCGTGCTATTAAAGTAACTTGATGTTAGGTTGAAGTTCAAAAGATGAAGCAATGGTTTTACAAGTTTAAAATGTTATTTGGTTAGAATTGAATGTGTCGGTCTTCATGCAAAATTAGTTTTGCTATATCAGCAGTGTGAATTTGTTAACATTAAGAAGAAGACCGCAAGAACATTTAAGATCTTTATAAGTTTTTGCAACATTTAAGCTTTATTCAGGATCTTACTTGTTATTTGACATGGAACGAATTCGCTTATGGTCCGACGACTGATTGCAAAAAAAAAGGAAAAAACTTACTTTTATCCTGCCATATAAAGCCTTATTCATACGTGTCAATAAACTAATTACGATAAAGCTCCAGCTGTATTTAACATTGCTTTATCACTTGCGATCGCTCATTGCCCAAGCACAACGCACAGCTGCGCGCGCGTCTCGCCGTTTCGACCCATACATCGTACGCACATTTCACAATATGCCATTGGAACAAGCCCAATACCGCTTTGTTTACATATTATGGCTGGAAGTGGTAGGATGTAAACAAAATCGGTAACGGATAAACGTAATGTGTTCGATTCGTGTAAATGATGAAATGTTTATTTACAAAAGAAGCCGATTCCATGAGTGGATGTTTACGTAAATAAAAAATGCTAACGTCTCTAAATGGCATAAATAGTTAAATACATAGAGAAAGGCATACATTATTCATGAGAGAATCAAAAACACTTGCTAATGATATCATTTAATAATAAGGGAATCCAAGAGTGCTAGACTTAAATGAGACTAAAGACGAAGGCAATAATTTAAATCTGAAGTCAGTAAAGACAGCTGATGCAATAGAAAATGTAACAAATCTGACATTCTAACTCCCAAAAGTTACGTCTACTGAATATTTCACCAACATAGATTAAACTGTATACAAAACGACAATTGAGAAACTATAATGACTGCTATATAACAATTCGAAACCTGTGCTGCACCACGATATGGTCCATTACAGAACTGCATGGAGCATATGCGAGTAGTCGATCATTACTATGATTTGCGGCATTGCGCCGTGGTCATTGTGGTCTGATTGCTGACTTTACAAACTTACAGTTTCATTTCACATTCCTTTATATTCTACACTCTCTAATACTTTTTAGTCTGCAGAGAAAGGCTGGGGAATTTTGTCATCGGCAGCTGTATGATTGTCTTGTTCCACTGTCATTATGATATCACTTTCTTGATGAAATCTCTTGATTTGAAAGACAGTTGTGTAAACTATTGGTGTTGGTTTTTTGTTTGTTCGACGTTGGGGAAAAGTTGTGATTTGATCAGGTAAGGCAAATAAGAATACTTTTCAAATGTACTTTTTCGTTACTCTGAGTCATATGGATTTTGGTGATGTAAAAGAGAAATCGGTAAAAAGAATTATTACACACCTGGCTGGCATTAAATAGTTGGTTATTACACACTCTTCAATTAATCCAGATCTCCATCAAAATTTTATTGATTATGAAAATAACGACTTACACATTGCCCTAGAAATCTCTCGATCAAAATTACATCACTTACCCCAATATTCTCAGAACGATAACAAACAAAGCTAATTAAGAAATTATACAAAACGGGACAATACCGCAATTGCAGTGAAACATGAATTACGCACCAGGTGCAACGGCCGGAGCTAATCTGATAACGTTTATACTTTATAACTTCACTGGCTTCAGACATCATAAATTACCCATGGACACTTTTATAAGCCATCGTCTTTGTGCACAGTTTATCTACAAGCACTATCTTTGCAAAGTAGGCGTTCTACTTGTAAGTTACTTTATGTGTGTATATTTTGTTATAGCACCTGTCTAAGGTGCTCTGGAACTCGAATCTTTGATACAATCTTTAAAGTATATATTCAAATATAAAAAATAAAAAACTGCGAGAATAGTGAGTACTGCGAGTATCCACAGTTGATGAAACCTCTCTTAATAAAAGCCAGTTGATGAAGTGATTTTCACGTAACATTAGGTACTTCTACAGATTCAATAATCAATAAGCCTATTCAGTCTGTATTATGTATTCAACTTGCGTAATTACCTTTAATATTTGCAAACCATCATCTTTGTAAAATCAACAAAACTAGTCAAACCTCACTCGTTATATAACGGCAGCTCCCAATATATTTACCTGTAACAAAAGAGTAGGAAACATTAGAATTTCAATACAAATCTGAAGTACATTTTGACCCCTCAAGCCGAGTTCAAGAACCCACGGACACTTGAATACGGTTCAAGTACATTTGTAATTGAATTACAACCAAAGCCGCGGCTGTACTGTTTGTCTCTGACATTAACAACTCCTTTTCGAAATAAAACAGCAATGTATGGGAAGTCTGTGTTAGGGACGGTAAAATGTTGCATAATAACGTCCAGGGGCTTGGAATTTTTCGTTCAAACAATATGGTATGGCACGAACACAAAAGTCTCAATGGCACTGTTGTGTTGAATTGTGTTGTTACTGTTGTTTGATTTATAAGTAAACATCCATAAAGACTTGTGAGATTTTCTTTGTTCAAGTATTTTCCAAACAATCAACTAAACATTTGTTACAAACGTTAAGAATGTTATTTGCTAAAAAAATCTGTCTGTTACATGTAATTACCTATGTTGAATAGTATATCCGACTATTTAATTTATTAAAACATAAGAATTAAATCTCGATATCATAGTTAATCTCTTCCAAGGTAAATCAGTAAAATCATTACAGCGTCCTTGCTTTCAACAAATTATTAAAATGAATCAAAGGCAGTAGCTCCAAATTACTGTAAATTACATATCTACCAGCCACCTATTCTTTTCCGCATAAGACCAAATTGCTATTTACATTAATAAGATCGACACGTAACACGGTACAATCGATCATCTGTCAAATATATTATCACGTATATAATTTATTTGATGAATTAAATGAAAGTCTGTCCGTCATCACACCGCCAATGATAATCAAGTGTAAGTGCTGAAATGTAAAGCATAGTGATCTAACAGCTATGTATATTATACAACTGGCAATTATGCGTTGCGGTTGGCAACATCGGTAAATTGCAAGATTGATGGGGGGAAAAATTACCTACTTGGCTGTAATGGAAGTGAGTAAGGTCGTGTTAACGAGAAAATTAAATACTCCTGTGTTCTAGGATGGTAAACTCGTCTTCAAATATGAAGGTCTAGCAGAACAGACTCGGCCCTAAAATCGGCCACGTGTTTGGGGCGCCATCACTAGCATCCATCAGTTCCTGTAACGTGCAGCTGACAGGACACGCAGGACACGACATCAAGTGTCCCATCGAATGTGGAACATCACCACATTTACATTCCAAGGCGGAGACGTCTTTGAATCTCCATCTGAACTGATTTTCCTTGCTTCGGCCAACCTGGGCCCAATTCATAACAACCTATTGCACCCATATTCATAAATGACCTACAAAAGACTAACTGAAAACATCTAACTAAAATAACCATGGCAACATATTAATAATATTTAAATACTCTACAGATGTAACAACACAGTAAAGATAAAATAACAAGTCAATTTAAATTAGAAACCTTTAACTAGTTCATCATACAAGGTTCAGGAAGTTGCAGTTTATAACTTAAAGATGCATTACATAAATAACGAAGAACCTTCAGAGACTCATAAAAGAGAGGAAACACTTATTTGCGTATATGACGGACATACAGACAAAGCACTTGTAATTGCTTGTACGTAACACCAGTATGAACCAGATAGTTATAATGTAATTGAACATTTGAAGCTTGGACCTTGAAGGTTGCCCAAGAACAAAGGAGTTTTGCTTTACATTGTTAAATTTTGTATAATGCCGTGCAGTTGCACAACAGATAATGTAATTATAGTTATCGAAATCGTATACATTGGAGTCTTATGCGATATTGCAGCATCGAACGTGGGCTTATAAAATGATACTAAGAATATAGCAACACCATTCCAATATCTAATCATTACTATTTCAGCAAAACTAATCGTTGATGAATACACAAATTCAAGTATAGTAAGAAAATGCAGCCCAGAAAGAGACTACAGAACATCTCAATAGGATGAAATGAAAAGATCCTATCATAGACATTGACGTTATACATTTTACTACAATAGTATTATCATAGTATCGCCCACAAACATTCCGTAGTGGTGCCAATAACGGAGCATAGTAACGCTTCATAAATATGACACCAATTGCAGCCAAAAATGACGAGACACATACCTAGACAGGAGTCACAGGTTGTTCAACCCGTATGAAAATAAAGTTACGATCTATCATCATCCACCCACATCATATTACTAATACGTTTACGATCCGAGCGTATAGTGCATCCCACGTGCCATCTCGAGTATTCACTCTTTATGGTAATCTACAAGGATTACAGATATATTATATGGTTATGGCATATTCATTATTTTTGATGTAGGTCACCGGCAGCTGAATCTTTGAAATTTTGCATCTTGATGAAGTGGTTCACGATGATCGATATTTCTTTTGATTAATAATGAAGAAAACAAATATAATTTATCGGTAGTTTTAGTTTATGGCTCTTTGAAAGGTATATATTATAATTAGTATCATGAAGTCATGACGATTCTAGCTTTAACTTTAACTATTATCGCAAGCTGATATATAAGTGTATCAAGCTTACGTTCTTATTAATTAGTATTAATTACTAAATTGTAATTAATTATATACAGTAATTTAATATTAATATGCATAAAGGATATTACGTGTGTGAGGTTTGCGACAAAAATAAACTTAATAACGAAAGTGAGAACATGTCACGTCACATTAAACTCTTTAACTAGCATGGAAACTAGTTCTGCTTATTTTAAATGTAACACTTTTTGTTTATGAATATAAATATAACATTTGTAAAGGAAGTCATCCTAATAAATGCATGGCAAACTAGTTTCTTCGACCATTCGTGTTTAATGGTGCAAAATTTGTTTCAATATGCGTATTTGCATATGCATTTCAATTTGCATATGCGATTATTTTAGAAAGAATAGAGAGAGTGCGGTTTGTAATTTACCTATGATATTGACAATATTTTTAAAAACTGCATAACATGTTATCTGAACACATAGATGACTTGGTGTTGAAGCTAAAAGAGGATAAGAATAATGTAATTTATTGGAGTTGGCTTTCAATAGAGAGAACTGGACAAGGAGGTACAAAGCCGAATTATAAGACAAATAATTAGGTGGAACGAACACATTAAACTATTTATCTGCTCAAGACTAGAAGCTTTGGTAATTAAATTCTAATGACTTCACACACAATTTAGCAGCAAATTTTGTAGACAGTTTCGCAAATTAAGATCCGTTATTAACAGTAAAACATAGTGAGAGGCCGCCAGAGCTACTCGGCTTGAATATGAAGCTTCGGGCGATACCTGATGAGGTCAGGCCATAATTACCAATTGTTCACTAGTTCCTGGTATTAATATGCTAGATTGCAAAGATATATTAACTAAAACGAGCGATGAGCAGGAAATGAGTGAAAAGTTCTGAGAAAATTGGGAGATAATCTATACTGGCTAGTCGTTAGAGCTAAGTGGGTAGTTAACACGGTTAAACCTGTGGGTGAGATCTGGATTAAAAAAGCTAAGAGTAAGTATACTAAGACAAAGCAGTACTTGGTTAAACGTAGCAATCTGCAGATATGAGGACAAAATAAAATTATGAATAATGCTACATTGGGTGCTTGTAATTGAGTTCATCAAGGAGAAATATTTAAGCAATACTCTACTACTTGACATCGATAGCCACCAGACCGATTGAATTATTGGCGAATGATTGATTTAATTCTTGAACAAAATGCAGTGACCGGATGACGATGTCAATTTGTCTGAAGATTTTAATTTATTTATCCAACTGAATGGACAATATGAAATGACTTTCAATTTTAAAATCTATGTTTAATTCACTGATGTAATAAAGACGTTTATTAATCTATAATTTAGATTTTAGGCAAACGATTGAATGGTTTGTTGCTTACGAATTTCGCAATCGACTTCAGGTTTATTCAAATGCTAATTGCAAAGCAATAATGTACCAGAAATATCTAAATTTAGATAAAGTTTCCGAAGGCAACATTGTTGCGCTTTAGGCAAACAATGCACTAAGCAGTTAGGTTGTGAGGCCAACCGTAGCTAACAATCTAACGGCTGCAAACTGAGTGAGATAACCAATTCGACGTGTTTATGAAGCACTAGCTACAGCAACTGAGCCCATAAGTACGATTCATGCCTATAAAATATATGATAGTCCAAGGAATGCACTTATCGACAAATTTTACTCTTAAGAAGTAGTTAAGCAAACAATCTGTCCTCGAAGGTACCGGTATTTGAAGTGTTTAGTATGTTATAATAATGTCACGTAGCAACAGGCCGTCTGCTGGAATTGGGCTGTAAGATTATAAGATGATAAGCTATTGATGAATATAAGATTTTCCACAGTCACAGATACGGATAGATTGTAAGCAAGATAAAACAGTGAAGTACATACAAATCTATTTAGATATGCAAACTATCGTTGTAGGCATATCGTTATCCTCTAAGTAGGTACATAATTTTCCAAGTAGTTCCAGTTCGTGCGGAAATATACAACTCAGTTATTAGGTTAGTCACAACCGTTCATTCTCATGATCTCCTGTGGCAATTCCAGAGATTTACAAGTTCCCTAGCGTAACGCGAGTAGGCGGAGCCCAGATTCTAAATCATGGAGCCACTTACAACGTGGAACAAATTGAGTCATTTTGTCTGTTTCAACATCTCTATCAGCAACCAAATTATCCTGAACCTTAACCGGACACGATACTGAAACATTTGCTTCAACAACGATCAGTTTCTCAGAAGATACAGGTTAAGTTAAATTGGTTATGCAAGCACTCAAAGGGCATTGTCGATTTACGAAGATGGCGCAAGGATAACGGCAAAAAGTTATGATAGCATTATCTATTACCGCTAGAGCCGCAAGATGTTTGTTCAACGACTCGAGTTAGACTGTAAAAGAGATACTTATATACTACGGGTGTTGAGTTACGGAAGTCTGAACAGCTGAATAAGTAGGCACTTGAACTTGTGATTTCTACTCAATTGCTTTTGAGAGCAGTCGTTGATGTGATCAAACATGTCGATTGTATTGCTAAAGATAACATAAGTGTTTTCGATCAAACTGCAGTTGAAGAACATTCCAGTGAAGTAAAAAATCCATAACATGATGTCAGATTCCGAAGAGCATAAAGTATTAGCGTGTTAAAAGGTAATTTGAATCATACAGGAAGGTAAAAACAACGACCTTGTGGTGCCGACAGTTAAATGCGCTTCGAGATTTGTTCAGCTCTCGTGAGATCATCAATAAAACGCTAAATAAATTTAATGATTAAGTTTGCAAACGTTCATATTTTGCACGGTGCACGAAATATTGTCTATCATTAAGGAGTAAAGAAATGCTACCGTGGGTTGATATCAATTTAAAATAAAAATAACTACGGAAAATACAAACCTAAAATCTGATTTAACACTAAAAGTAAAGAAATGAAAATATAGTTTCTGTGATATTAATGATTTTTGGAAGAAATGTGAAAAATACCCAATTTTGGGGAGTCGTTTTAGGAGATACAGAAGATGAATTCCGACAATTATGAAGACCTCTTGAACAATAATCCCAAAATGGAGTTAACAACATGATATTCTTGTACTAGATAGATAGTATTATAAGGAAGTGTTTTTATTGCTTGTTAACAACAGAGTACTAAGAATGAGATCACCGGCATGTGTGAGTCATTTAATCTATTAATTTACTACGAACATAACTTGTTTCTGGTTGTTGAGGCATTGACCTATTTAGAGGTCTAATTTGTTACCCTTTGTCTATTAATTAATTGGGTGTTAGTGTATGTGAGTTTCTATGTTTGTAAACGCACCCACGATACAGGAAGAAATTCTTAGTGTGGGGCAACGTTTTTAAAAAAAAAAAAAAAAAAAAAAAAAAAAAAAAAAAAAAAAAAAAAAAAAAAAAAAAAAAAAAAAAAATTCCTTTGTAAGATATTGTATCTGCTACATGTTTAACTTACGCTTGGCTGTTATATGTATGTAGCCTATGTCTATGAATCTGCCTATGTCTAATGACTATATATAAAGTCACGAATCAACTTGATAATCTTCTTTTTAGCGTGTCGATGGCACTCTAAGTCACCCCAAAATTTGGGTACAAGTTTGTTACCTTCAACAGCGTCCATCAACTCTTGTAGCTTGCAAACAACAGGACAAGCTGGACACGCTATAAGTGCCCCATTGTTTGTGGGACAGCATCACATTTACGCTCAATCAAACTTGTTACTGAAGTTCCATGAATGAAGTCATATACATATACCCAAGTCAACAGTTAAATGGCAAGTGGAAGCTATCTTAAGACATAATTAAAAGGGCCAGTTGAAGTTATCCACTTGGAGAAAGGAAAACTTAGATCCAGAAGACAGATTATCCAACCACGGAAGTTTAACAAATCGTGCTGAGTTTTATCAATAAACATAACTCAATCTATTTAGCTGAAAATTTATCGAGTACAACACGAATAATTTCAAAAGCACTAGAGCGATGTGGTAATTGGGAACAAATCACAGTACGTGCAGACAAATTAACCCACATCTCGCGTGGTTTAGGTTGACGCTTGTGTGATGATGGCAGAAGTGGACGAACCGACAACCGACGTACATAACGGGACGAACACGTGCTCCCGATACTTCGAACATTGCATCCGCCAACATTATTGTTTGCCAACCGGTTCTGCCAGCTTTAATTAGCATTCCTACTAAGCCACTTAATTCAGAAGCTGATTACATTGATTAATGATCAAATAGTGATTGCAGATATGCTTCACTTTATTAAGAAAGCATTAGATGATAATGAAGATGATGTAACGGCTAAATATTTATGAGATTTTATTTTGACTGTTGTAACAGCATTGTGAGCTAATTCACGTTGTCATTAGCTAGTGTGTTGATAACTTCCAATTTGTGACGCCTCATACAATGAAACTGTGACTAATCTTAGCACTGACGAATTTGTAGGCCACATTGTTTTACTAATCAAAAACAATTGGTTGAAACTGTACACGATTTCACGTGAGATCACGTTGGTATTAAATGACTTCCATAAGTTATTCTTAATTAATTTCATGAATACACCTAGACTGCATGGCATTTTTAAGTTAAGACTGATTCATCCGTTTGTAAAACTAGCCTTTTGGTATGTAATGCTCAAACTGCTCTATCAAATTATTTTGCGGTGATGCATATTAACCTTCACGGACTGGTAAGCACAGTTTATGATTTTCTCATTGCAAAAATACTTGTTGCTTCAAACAGAGAGCTGATAATTCATGTTAGCATTGTTAATGATTATGAAAATAAGGGCCTAAATTAGATTAGGACTCATTAATCAATGAAACTACAAAGAAGCAAGAGAAAGTAGATACGACTAACACAGTAGATACAAAGCCTGAACACAACGAAGGATTCAATAGTGTACTCGATTATCCTTTCTGAAAGCCGACGATAAGGCTTGATAATGGTAAGCTGTTACTCAGAGATAAAATATTGATCGGCGATTCAATAAAGCTTCGTTATGAAGTGCGACCTACCGTGGTGTTCGATATATCTGGAACGTGGCGTATTAAGGCCAAGAATGGCGAAGTGCAATGAAATAAAACCAGTTTAGGAGAGCGATTTTGTATGTTTGTTTGTGCGAGTCGCTTTTAAAGAGAATGAGTCTTCTTGGAAGGTTTCGGGCTCGTTTCATGCCTTCGTTAGCGGTGATTGTTTTAATGCTTGAAACGGAAGTGAAGCAGAATATCGTGCTCTGACGTGTTGTAAAAGGTTAATTGGAAAGGTTAAACGTGTAGTAGTTGTAAACATGAATCTTATAGTTGTTATGCATAAATTCAATCAATGTTACTGTCAACTGTATCAAGTGATTTCTAACACATTTCCTTAGTACTTCATCAGGATCATTATTCTCTTTCGTTTACAATTCCATGTTTAAGCGATGAAAAAATATTATGAATATATTTGTTTCTGCACAAAGATTTTTTACATAACATTGTTTTTAGCATATGGACAATCTGATAAAACAAATCCTTTAACAAGATATCATATGACTTTGACATGCAGTACCTATATACGTTAATCAGGGAATGCACTGTTAGTGCTAGATATCATATCGGATCGCGTTGCATGTTTTTCATTTGAATCATTGTTGCTTGTTGGAACAATGACGCGAGTTCTAATTTATAGCGGTAGGTATATTATTTTATTCTATTCTAAAGAGTGGGCTCGATAATCGATTGAGTACACCGATGAAGGGCACATCAGGATGTACATTATGTGTATGTTTATGGGTGGTTTAGGTACAGTATTTCATGTTCAGAAAACACTAACGGCTACTCTAGATAGCTAATCGTTACCCAGCGACAGTAACAAAGAGAGGTTTCCTATGTTTGAATATATATTGTTCAGCTTATGTACGTAAAAACATGATTACAATTTTCTTTAACAAGGTGCTACATTATTTCACCACTCATCTATCAACTCCATCATGACCAGAAATCAAGAGGTTGCCGACACCATGACACAGGCTTCTTCAGAATCGATTCCACCGATTGCACCATCATCGATATCTGAATCGATTAAATCTAAATCGATTCCTCATACAAAGGCTTCTACTTAACGTTGTAAATCCGTTAATGGCATACGTCATTCCGACTGCATTACGGCCCTAGACGCTGCATTAGCTTCAACACTTTCACGTTGTCTATGTCATTGTTCAGTTCCTATATCACATCAAGAACTTACAACACCTTTATTACTTCTTACAGGGTTGTAACGTTTGTAACATATTTTCATACATCGGTTAATTTAATTGTTAATTAATTGAGACAGAGGAAGGCAATAATAAAGTAAAATAAACAAGAAAATATTGAAGATAATATTTTATTGCCTTACTTTCCTAAAGAAAATGTATTAATTTGTGTGATTGCCAACCTTAGTACTCAAGACTAAAGCCATTAGTCACTGCTCAGTCTTAGTATAAAGTTATTGATTACACATCAAAATATTAGCATATTAGATTTGTGATAAATCTCAGCAGGTGAAGGTAATTCTAGAGCTACTAATAAATAGTTTACCGATTGAAATGTACTGCCGGTGAGACATGATGGAGATAGATTTCCTAAGGGGAATGAAAGAGAAACTGAGAATGAAACAGCTGTTGCTTGATTGAGGGAAAAGGAATATTATAGTGATTAACACAATGAACCAGTAATCAAGGTTTACGAGGAAGACAACGTGCAAACTACGTCTCAGATCACTCAGTTCATTAGGGATTAGTAGTTAGAATAGAATGCACTTAAAAGAAATACGATTCCATAAAGATATGAAATTAATGGAACATACTATAAGAAAAGGTGAACGGCCAAATAAATTAGACGCCTTAATTGAGGAGGAAAGCAATGTGATAGGGTCAAAGAAATTTATGGGAGGGCCGTGTATATTTTAATAGATAATTACATGTCCATATTGTAATGAAGTGGTTTAAATGGACAGTGAAAGTGTCATCCAAAATCTATGTAAGACTTTGATTTGTGAATAGTTATGTAATGTTTTAATAATGGAAAATAATTGAGGTGTACAAAAGAAAGTGAACACTTGAAGATTCGGTTTGGTAACGATTTAAGTAAACAGTCAATGGTTAGATAAAAGCTTGAGCTGGTTCTAAGAAACGAAAACACTTAAAAAGCTATGACGAACAAGCATCTTTATAATTTTTCTGTTTCTAAATTTTCGCGTTTTATCTCCTGAGGACATGGCGAGTTAATAAATATTGCAATAACAGTTTTATTGCGCACTGGAACATTATGTTGCACGTGTAAGGCGAAATAATTTTACTTTTATTTAATTTCAAATTGTGTAAGGTTTGAATACATTCAGGTTTACGAAAAAAATGCACTGTTATGTCTCTACACATTTCGAAAATATCATTGTCAGTTGTTATTATCATAACGCCATTTATAAATATTTGCAAAAGCTTTATCTTTTATTTCAATTATGTACTTTATTTGTGTACGTCTTCATAATGATTGAATTAAAGTTAAGTACCAGTTCATGGATCGCATCATAATCTCATGTATTTGCATTTAAAAGACATGCTTTACCTTACCCGGTCTTCGTAAACGCCTTATTTTCTTATTCAATTACCTTCGTATTGGAGTATATAAAGTAGAGACAAATTCTAGGTAATGCTAAACATCTACTTGATTGACAGTACACCTCCGAGTATCAATTACTTTAACGGCCTGACCATGTACGAGCCTGTAGAAGAGAAAGTACAGATTTACGAGAGAAATGCAAAATTTTACTGTATCGTCCCTCGGTAATTGAAAAATATTTCCTATCGGAACGATGCAAATGGATAATTTAAGTAAGTGGCAGCTCAAAGCTGATAACATAAAACATATTGAAAGTGAAGGTTAAAACAAGTAAATCCGGAATGATTTGCAAAGATCCTGAATATCTGGCAATAGATTATGACAATAATACACCTACGATTCCTAATAAAGTACTAAAATACGACAATATACAAAATACACCAAACAAAGCATCATTTGTAACACTTGCTCGACAACAAACAAAAGCCGACAGATATAACACTAGAGCCAAGCACATTATTTAATGCAACAATGTTACATGATTTATCGCTCGAAAGGACAATGTACAATCGATTTTATTGTTACCGCATCGATAAATCCATTCGAGTTATTAGAATTAAGAGTCGAATCGCGAGAATCGATTTATGCATCACGTTGTACGGAAACAATTATTGAAGGACCTGAGTTCTTCGCTGCGACAGCGACGGTGAAATTGTCATGCTCATGAGTATTGCCTAAGAGTACATTTGTCAGTCTAATAGCATCATCATTTACTTTCCTTCCGTCAAGGGTAGGAAGACATTCGACGGAAATTGATTTTGATGTAATTAAGCTAAATGCATCATTGACGAGGTCAACATGTTAAACATAGGGTGAGCTTAATTATGCAGGCTTGTCTACCAGCCAGGGTAATGGGTAATTTTGAAAGTAATTACTGATACATGGCTTAGGAAATTGGTAATATTAAGTCGTTAGGGAAATGGCACAATTTCAATGGAACCTTCTAGGTAAATTATAGTAAATCCGAATTTAAGGTTAGCTTAAAGTGAAAGCTGTCACTGAAGAATTCTTTCTAATCAAAGAAGTAAACAGTCCAGTTGAAATCCTGAGAGACTTTCGCACTTCGCTACATTATCTGCCAGTGATTCTCACAACTCTCTTTCAACTAACATTATTAATCACATTCGTCAACACCTCGCCTAACAAATTCAAATAGAGGAAGCTTCTAAAAAAGAGTCCGTCTTTTCTAAAGAAAGACAAACAGCAGTCGAAATCCAGTCGACAAATGACACGCGTGATTTACGATACCCTTCCTGGTAAACACCGTGAACGTTCCGTTAATTTACGACACTTCAGCATGAGAAGACATCGTTAACTTTGTAGCCTCACAATGGAAGCTTTATACTGTTTTATGAGCGGATAATCACTGGTTTTCTTAGCTGAAGGTAACTTTGCATAATTAGTACTTGTCTATACATATACAAATTGGTAGGTTCAGATATTTCTTAAAACTATCGCAACTACCACTTTTACTACTGTAACTAATTTTATCGTAGGTAGATATCAAATTGCTTCTGAATGCCTACGTTAATTTAATTATTCTAGATCTCAGACTATTAGACAAAGAAAATAATGACCATGATTATGGCTATAAAATAGATGACGATGAATCGATACAACCTTTGTTATTTTAAGTAACCAATAACGTCGTGTTACCAGATTATCATTACAGTAACGAAATGTAATGTTGAGGGAGACAAAAAGGCAGCATTGCGGGGTTCACCAACAGGTGAACTCACAATGATAACATTACTTCCATTTGCGTTCCGTTATCCTCCGTGTGGTCAATGTGGCTATATCGCTATTGTGGCCACAATAAACATTATTAAAGTGCCCCATAAAATCTGCTGCAATCCTCATTGCAACGGTGTTGGCGTTCATAACCTTACATCACTTGGGAGTTGTTATGTTTTGGGCTTAACTCCGAGGATATAATACGAGTATGTTCTGTTACACAAATATAACTAATTATTCTGCAACTGAAATGAAAAAAAGAACATAAACGAAGTGAAAGGAGTTTGTAAGGCTCGTAGCAGGTGGCGTTCTGTAGTTTCTACCTATCCTCATGGGAAGGCGTGAGTTTTACGTAGATAATTGTATGTGAGAAGCAAAACATTTTGTTGACATTACTTTGGTTGTAACTGTAAGATATTGCATTGTTTTCTCAGACAAAAGCTAGCTCTTGTGGGCGTTGATCAAATAGATTTTATCAGTATCCAATAGTATTTTGATAAAATCTGCGATCCACCAGCCACCTAGACCTACCAAGCGAATACTGACAGTATTCTCCACCATTCGTTATAAAGGTCGGTAGGAGGCTCATGTTCAGTGAATGTCTTTGAACTGTTATGAATCTTGGGATGTAACTTACAAGCAATAATTCTACCAGCTACTGACCGTTGCAATTAACCTTTACCGACCTCAAATTGATGAAAACCGCAGATTTCTTTTGAAGATTTAATGTTATCTGAAACTTACGCAACACTTTCTTCCAGCTTCTAATTGAACCGTTATTTAACAAGAACGTTACTCTGAAATACATCTGATAAAGTTTCTAAAATGAGATTAACTTCATTCGCGGCCGGTTTGACGGGATTCTGTGTCACAAGTCGACATTCACATAAACAAGACTGTCTCACTCATTTAGATAAAATTGTGGAAGAATAGATTTACGATTTGTGATACTATCGCTTGATAAACAGTAATGTGCGAATTGTGTGTGTGTTGACCGCCAATTAAGCAGATATATGACTTTAATGGTTTCATCAGAATTCTCCACTGAACTTATCTGTTTAATTCTCACGTTAATTATACGAGTTTGTGTTGAAGAAAATGTCATGAATGATCTTTGTAGTACATTTCTGTCAAGTTAACTGTAATTGCTGGTTTGTTTAGAAAATATACACAAATCGTCATAAAACGCCATCGTAACGACACAAAAACATCATAAAACATAGAAAACGAAGTCCATAAAGTTCAGGGTAATCATCATTATAATCCACGAACGCAATACAAATCCTTCAAAACAAACTAGTGCTTCGTGCGCAAGTCTTCGTTGCAATGATTTACAGAGAGCGCGTTCAGCGCGTGCGCAGCCTCACTCGGCAATCATCGGCGGGCGTCGGGCTGTCTCGGCGGTCACGAAGTTCGTTAGGCCATTGTGTGAAGGAAGCGGAAACTGAAGGAACCTTGAGTGTTACCTCAAATGGTGATATGTATGAATTTGTATTATTGTGCATGGTAATACCTGGGTCTGATGTAAGCTAAAATGTGGAAATTAATGATATAAAATTCAAACGTTTTTACACGTAGACACAGGTTTCGTAGACGTTCCCGTAAAGCTACAATTTGTTACTAGAATAACACCAGCAGGCGTAGCATGAGCACCGTTTTGTCGACGGAAGAGTAGACAAAAATGACGTTTCCTGTAGACAGTAGACAATACGAGACGGCAGCAAAATAGAAAGAGTCAACTGCACTTTTTACGAAATTCACTCTTTTACATAATTCGACTCAGAATTCTTTGTTTTATCATAGGATTAATCGGTTGTCAGTGTGATTTTGACAACTGAACTAAGAAACATTCTGTAAACTACTGAAAAATACCACAAAGCAAAGATGTTCAGAATAAAAACGGCTTATTATACTTAATTTTATGCAAATCCATAAATAAATAATGCAAATCAAATCAATACGCTGCCTCATGCTAATTTGTTGTCAAATGAAATGCGTATGCACCGGACAAATGATCTTTTTAACATTGATTACAAGGTTTCATATTAAGTTACACACACAGTGACATTTAAACCGTGGGAACATTCGCTAGGATTTACAAAAACTGGCTTTGTTTCACAATTAGAATGATATAAGTTATAAAATATCTTTTGTTTAATACAATTAAGCATGGAGAATCTTTGTAGGGTTCCGTTCCAAAAAGTTCCAAAGGGTTAAGGCTCCCCTGACCGTTCGTCGGTCGGTCCACGTCCGTCCGTCTGCCACAGGGCTGTATCTTTTGAACCGTAATAGAAAGACATCTGAAATGTTCTACTATGGCCGCTATAACAACAAATAATAAAAATAAAGGTGGTTTAATAAAATGTTAAACAATGATTACCACTTTATGTACGACGGTACGGAACCCCCCGTGTGCGAGTCCGAGTCGCACTTGCCCGTTGTTTTTTTGCACGATTACGCCATTTTCCGACATTGTGTTTTTATAGAAATACCTCTAAAATTGCTGGAACCATTTTGATGAGATAGTTTAATGCAATCATGATTTGACTAATTTGTATATCTTTTTTATTAAAGGAGTAGTGTCACCGAATAAAAAACGTGTTTAATATATGATTCATCTATTCGCATCGTGTTCGAGTTTTATGTAACTACAAACGCAAATTAATAAGGTTAATTATGCAAAAGTAGTTATTGAGAACGGCAGTTCTATTGATTACTAATTTTCAAAGTTTTAGCAGTTAATTATAATTAAAACGAGTACTAAGGCATAGTTTTGTATCTCTTTAGCCAGCATTCGCATCTGTTTACCTAAAACAGAGTCCTTATTTATAGTTATGTAAAGCTCAATAAATAAATAAAAATACCAATATTAACATCAAACATTTAATAAACTCTTCAATAATTATATTCAAGTCTGTACACATGATTATTGCATTTACTGCATAAATAGAACCTTGGTTAATCTTTTAAGGAGTTGATTAAGTAACTAACAAGTCTAGAGAGATACTTGACATCGTCAGTATGTAAATGTGAATGAATAACATAGTTTTTATGACAATTTAATTAAGTGCATAATCGTGTTTATTTGCTTATTAATCGAACAGATAAGTATAAAATTCAGAATCAACAAACATTTGCATATTTTACTTGTGCCTTCCCACTTATCCTCTAGATTTCACATCTCTGTTTGAGTTAACTTTCCTGGAGAATAGAATTCTTTTAAGAATTTCTGAATTAAAAATCCTAAAATCTGGTCAAAGTTTGAAAAGAAGTTCAGTTTAGAAGATTTTCATACAAATCATTCCTCACATTAACTGCTTGTTTAACAATAATACAATATTTGGACAAAGGAAAGTGTCCATTCTCCTTTCATCGGATTTGGTCTTCTGGTATGTAAATTCTAATAGCAATGCTCTATTGCAGAGCCGATTGCATTCGAGTTGCCTTTTTTGGCCGCACAGCAATTGTTTGAATTGGTTTCGGAATGTGTATCTAATCCTTGAAAGCCTATTAGTGAAGCGAATATGATTGGCTCTGGGTCATTTAGCTGCCATAAAGCCTATGATGTCACAATCGTGTTTATGCTCATGGTTGTTATAACCTAAATCGCCATTCTTGGGAGTATGTTTCGTTTGTTACTCTAGTAGTTTAAATCTGTTCGTTATTCGGAGTTCCTCCTTAGATGCAGGGTTTGGAAGAGCCACGTGGGAAATAACCTTTGAGTTACAAATGAGTTTCATAAATACATAAATTCATGCCTTCTTCTCATGGGGGAAGGAAGAAGCTACAGAACGCCACCTGCTACGATCCTTAGATACACAAAACAGATAAAAGAGGTTTTATCTGTTCTGGTCATACTCCTTTGGGAAAATGAGTTGCAAATCTTGGCTATTATATTTTTCATTTTAGAATAATTAAAACAGTTCACAAAGGCTTTACGGTACAGTTAAAGTATTAAATAAAATATCCGTAACTAAACTAAACTAAAAGATTAAAGCCAACAACACTTCTCCCAGTTCTATTAACTATTAAACCTAATGGCGTAGTTTAGCATTTCATAGGCGTAACTAATTCTACTAAGTTCTGACCGCCCTAGTTCTAACAGGAGTATAAAGAGGTAGTTATGACTTCGCCGTAAGGATATCTTTACTATTAAGATATGTGCCGTTAGTGGAACTGTATGATAAGGTGAAATTTCAAATATGGAAATTTCAATAGTTTTGCAAGTCACTGACAAGGCTTTGTTCTCTTTCTGTTTTGAATCTAGTAACACTGTGAGAGCATTTGGTTGTCCTTTCATGGATGAGCGCTGCGGCTATGTTATCTTCTTGAAAATGATTAAGTAACAATAGCCAGAAATTGATTTAATATCACTGAAGATTTCAAAGTTTTTAAATCCGACTCTAAAGAGCAGAATGTTTTGAAAAACTAACATTTTAAAACTATAAAAGTTACAAGAACCCGACCAGTCATAAACATGAATCCTCGATACAAACCATGACCCATCAATAAAAAAATCTAAGGGTATAAAATAAAATATACAAAAAGTATAATTATCAAACTAACTCTGCTCTCGGCGGAGGGTGGCAGGACCATCCACCCTCTCCAAATAATTGTTTACACAACATGCCACCCCGCATGGGATGCGACGGAAACACGATATTTATGATACGTTGCACAGAGTAGTGCGCGTGATCAGAGAGATTTTTAAATCTGTCTAAAATATAATTGCTCTTATTTTTGTTTGGGTCATTACCATTAAAATGCTCATAAGACTCTAAAATAATTATAATTGTTTCTAAAATAATTTTCATTTTTTCTAAAATAATGTCGTAATGTCTAGAATCAATGCCTTCAAAATGACAACGACGAGTACATAAATGTAGTTTTTACATAACAGTCAAGATTTTAACTTCTGGTTAAAGGATTGGCAAAACTTATTAAATATATAATTTAAAAATTGTCCTGATCACTGTTATGACTACCGATATCGAAAAGTATTAATTTCATAACCTGGCACATATTACACAATTTTTTTAATAATGTATAACCTGACCAATTTCTATTTATAAAAAATGGTCATTAGTCAAGTACCTTCCTATCTTACTAAACAGTTTTCACTTTTTAATTGTAGCCTCTGACCTTGTTACTACTCTATTCAAATTCAATCACCGTCAGATAATAAGGCGTAGACTCATCTGCCCCGACCCCATGTCTAATCAACATCCGAGTGATGAGTGCAAGGCCTTATGTTCCCTTACCCACATTGCTACACCACGCTTTTTATTCATTAGAAAAAGTAACGCATATTACGAGTGCATTATAGACGAGAATCATTTATTTATCTAACACAAGTTTTAAGTAGAGATAAAAATGTACTTAGTTTAGAAAATATAAATAATTTTAAAATAGTTGCCATGCCAGGTCAATGAGCCAAAATATAAATTGTCATCGTCTAAAATTAAGCCAAAAAAGCTGTACACAGCGAATTTATGAATAAACATGACGATATCATGAATGAATGTGTACGAGACGCGAAAATTTGGCAACTTGACAAAACTACAAATCTGTGTATCCGAGAGTAACTAAACAAATTGAGTGAAAAGTTATATAATATGCATTTACTATACTATACATTTACCAACTACTTAATACGAAGATCAATATCAACAATATAAAAGAATAAAGCACATAATTATTTTCTACAATCTCATTGTAAATCAGTAAAAGTGACGCTGTATCTTAAAAGGATCATTATTACCTAATAGGCGATAATATAAATAATGTAACATTACCGGATGCTGACGATTTGAATGACATAACGTGTTTAAGAAATCAACCAACCAAGATTGAGTAATTAAAAAACATAAATATTGCACAAGACATCTTTTTAAGTACAAAATAAATGACCTAGGTTTTTTCAATTACATACTTTAATTAAATTAGTATCTGTTAAAGATAATTTTGATATAAAAACAGACTTGTTAAAATCTGTAAAATTTACTACCTGTGCTAAAGTGAATCTGACGATGTCACAAATGAAAACATCCAGATTATAATATCTTACATCGACAAAACTGGAACACATTTCAGATAAGATAACGTGTGACAAAATGATCGATGTCCCAAATGTCTAGTCAAAATGAAACTACACCGGATGCGGTTTTAGTCAATAGAAGAATATTCGGTAACATATCATCAACTAACGCTGGTTAAACCCTTTCTAAAGCGACGTTTAAAACTGTAACAGGTTTGAATAATCTGACAAAAGAGACAAAGGATGACAGGTTAATGTAAAATGGTTTACATAGAACAATAAACCGACATGACAAATAATCGCGGTCATAGGGTTATTGACTGTGCTTAGTACTAAAACATCTAGGACACTAGGGCAAAGCTAGCATTAAATTAAAATTATCCATAAAATTCTCAACACATGACTTTCAAGAGTATCAAATGACAAAACAAAACCTTCAATTTAAAGGTTGAATTACATAATTTACTACTATTTATGTTGAATGGACATCTGTCAAATGACGTTGATAAGCCCGGGGACAGATGCACGAACAATATTGAAACCGATGAGGGAGAACAAAATGACCCGTAATAAAATGAACGGAAGCACTTTAAACTTCGGAATTATAATAATGATTGCGTATTATTGATTGGTGTAATTGGTAGGGAACGGTTTTAGTTGTAGAACGTAGATAAAGGGTGGATATAAATATCATCATAAGTGTAAGTAACAATTGAGTTCTCTCTTTCAAAAATAATACCGTAAAACGTTCCAACTAAAATACACATGCCATGTCTGTCTTTGCTTCCTCGTCTCTAAACCACACTACGAATTCTAGGAAACGATGTTTTTGTTTTTGAGTAAATAAACAGGGGACGTGCGTGACTAATGTGTTAAATGATCCTTTTCTTAACTTCAGACTAAAGTTCACGAATGAAGTTAAGAACTTTCTTTTCTTAACTTCATTTGTGAACTTTAGTCTGAAGTGATCAGTCAATGAATTTGAAGTTAAAGATGACAAATATTATACATTTAATGAGAATGACAATGTTATTTATGAATTAGAAACAAATAATACAAAGAAACGTAAAGAAATCAAAAGGGTAATACTTCGCGAAAACATTAAGGTTAAAGCAGCAAATCAAGCGACCCGCAATTCCTTAAACAACAATAAGGCGATAGTGAAAGCGGAACTGAAAATCGATTCACAATTAGTAGTAAAAGTTAATCGATAAAGGAATAATCTGATACTAGGCCAAGACTTAGGTCGAGCAATCGGAGCGTGTCATGACCTCGAACGTACTTGGGAAATTTAGAGCATCTGTACGACCTAGGCACACAATATTGTAAAAGATACGGTCATAATAAAGTTATACCATGAATTCTAAGATTTCTGCTGGTAATGGCAGTGAACGGCAATTATGTATTTCATATACTTACTTTTTTTTTTAAGTTAATGTTTTAGCATTTGCTGTGTTGTCGACTGAATCAGTGGCTCTCGCTTGCTGCTTTAAAAAAATAATAATCATTCTATTTGCACGGGTGTTTATCTACTGTATAAATGACTAATGATGATTAGTCACTTTTTATATTTCCATCTAAACTAAACTAATCTCTTTTTTTGTTTTATCCGCCATTATTTTCGCTTCCGTTGCGTTAATTAACTAAACCGTTAGAGCGTGATCTAAACCAAATTCTAATTGTGCATTTGGAACGAAATCCTGTTGAAACTTTCAAAGTATTAATTTCAACTAGCGTTGGTATGCTAAACAATTCATTTAGTGTCGAGTTGTGCATTAGTTGCGAGCGCGCAGCTGGACAAATGCGCGCCAAGGCTGGACAGTTCGTGACAGAGCCACTGTGAGCGAGTAAACAATTCATTCGGTATCAGTTTCAAAAATCGTTTTATTTATGTTGTCCTTTAGGCGCTAGCGCACTTTATAGACGTCGAACTGTTATAAATTCAAGCTGCTAACTTTGTTACGGCAACCGATTATCAAGACTGTCGTAAATATTTGGCAAGAAAATTTCAAGGCGCTTGGTGCAATATTGGTAACAATATTATTTTGACAATCTTGAAGAAATGTTTTTATTAAAACCACAAAAGGGACTATGTTTGTAACCTTCAATTTGAACCGTCTTTCCCCTAATTTCAATAACTATAAAATTGATTATGACAGCGTTTAAACTAGCCAAGTACGCTCCCCTCTTAAAGACATGATTAAAAGGCCTGTACCTCATCTTCTCTCAAACTAGATGAATGTATCAACACTTAAGTAGCAACACTATCTTTTGTCAGTAAGGATTACAGTAAATTACTCTATTATCCTCATTGTAATATAGGGTAATCCGTTATTGAAGAGGAGACGACGGCCGGGGAATAAGGGTAATCCTACATTATGTAGTCAACGTAAGCGTTATCCCTTTGTGTGCTAGTTACGTAATTATTAGTTGTAGACGTATAGTAGGAAAGATGTAACACTTTCTTTATGTTTGAGGATTTATCTTTTACCGTCATATGATTCTATTTTTGATGATCTGCTATAATTGCCACTTCTTAATTTTACATAACATGATAATGGTACTCTTACTTTTTAATTAAATCAAAATTATGACTTTCAAAATGATTAATTATTAGTCCTCCTCTTGCTGAATTTTAAAAACAAATTCTTTGAAAGAAACTTCCAGTCACAACACTATAATTTATAAAGCTTTTGCGATCAATATTTGTTAATACAGGGGGATTTGTAAAAGTTATTAATCATTGCACTCCGCCTCATATAATAATGTTGCTACTAATGATTCGCAACCCATACATCGATACTACTCAATATGGTTGGCTATTAAGGACGAAGCAGACTTAAAACACGCTAAGCCTCGCAGCATCAATGCAGCGTGCTCATTGGCTACACTTCATTTCGTGAAGCCAGGTTTTATCATTTGGCCAATAGGCACGCGTGGGGTGGCTTCGGCTGTACCATGTATGCTGCAGTCTTAACTTTAACTGCTATAGTAATATCAAATGTTATAGTAACAGCTATAATCGATAGAAGTTCGCCAAATATGGGGTCGATGATCTATGGTGTTACAAGTAATGTATATCGATAACACGTGCCTATAAATGAGCTGGTTTCAGCTACGTTCGATAAAGATTGTTTTATTAATGTTAGGACTGGTTTATTGTTGGCTGTTTCAGAGGTGGGAATTAATATTTGAAAAGAAGAATTTAAACTGTAGTTGGTACTGGAAAACACCTTAGAAAACGATGGGACAAAATATCTACTTCATATCGCTCCAATTGATGTACATTCTCGGAAACTTTAACATTCTTGTGTTGAGGATTTTACCTTATATCAAACGTTAGTGCCATCGCAAAATATAGATGATTTACCTGTAACAAATAAAGATATAATAAGTAATGCTGCAATAGATACCAAATAACAACAAATACAAAAGCAGCTTGAAACATAATGACTGTCAATAGCGGCTCTAAGGTCGATAGATCGATGGGTCAGTGGTACACTCTACAGGCTCACAGTTCCAAATAAAACATTGTTTCCGAAGATGATTTGAAGATAACAATAACTGTATTCAAGTTTACATGAAGAAATCCGGATTTCGCTCCAGCAATTTTAAATTCACGCTTTAAGCCAACTAAGAAGAAACTTTAAATTCTAGCTCACAAGGTACTATATCCAATAAAGATAATCTACCAATAGTAGCTCGGTGTAGAAAAGAAGTGCTATAAAAACGATTTAATCATGGTCTCGGTATTAAACTTGCGAATAGTTCGAAACTAGTAACAGATTGCTTGTATTCATCATTGTTCTAAGTAATCGAACAAAAAATATTACAATTGGCAACACCGTCACCAAAAAAGTTTTTGATCCAGATCTACTTTTATTAATTGATACTGTATGAGATATGGATCGTGTTATTATAAATTATGATTAGTATTATGCTAGCAAAAACGAACGAGTTTAATATAATTTATAATGCGATGAGGTTAGATTGCCAGGTGTTCAGCGATGGGAACCATGTTAGAACATAAAATTGTTAAAAAGGTAAATAAGAGTACAAATCTGTAGTTAATTCTCTCACAGAGAGGAGGGCTGTGTCCCAGTAGTGGGAACGTTTTAGGCTGATTATGCAATATTTAGTTAATTTGTGGCGTGCTTGTCTCCAAAGGAGAAAACTGAAGTTACAGTTTCGCAACTTCATAATAAAAAATACGGACGGATATAATAAATCCTAGTAACGATATATACTTATAGCCTAAAGCCTTCGTAATAATATATGTATCATTCGTCAAGGTCCTGCCAACTCAAATGGTCAAAATTAATTACGACTATAAATTCAAGAGGAAAATCTATTTGTGATTCGTAGATTGATTACTGACATAAGTAGAACATTCTAAATGAAGGGAAAAAACCAAACCACCTGTGCTTTGTCAGATAAATATATTGTTATATATTTATAAAATGGTCTGTTTTTTTGGGTGGCAGCACTTGCGGTCATTGACGTGGCCTTGGCCAGTGTTGCAAGGGAAAAAAATTAAGTGGACACGATAAATCGATTACGTCACCGCGTTTGGGTCACTACACTGGAACAGCGAAGTTTTTATGATGGTTTTTGGGCTTTGAGTCGGTGTTAATGTTCACAACTTTATAGTTTAGTTGATTGTTTTGTACACTTCAGTTTAAGATCCTTTTAAGATTTAATAAAACATGTGAATGCAATCATCTTAAAAGCTACATTTGAATAATATTGAGTAAGCAGCGATAAGTGTAAAAAAGTCAAAGCCAATACAGCAAATACAACGAAAAACCTACAAAAAAAACTCCAAAGTTTCGCAAAAAACTAACGTATTGAAATCTCACAGTACCTAGATACCAACAAAATGAGTAATGCTTCAAAAATCGTGTCATATTCTGTTACATGCCCAAGGCAAGTAAACTTAAACTTCAGTAGTCGATATTAAGTTTCTTGCGAACAAAAACATGTTAATTTTTTGCAATAAAGAAACCCGTTCGTACTGTACGTTAAACTTTCTCGATTATCAAGAATATCGATATTTACCCGGTAACAAATTAGGACTCGTTACACGGTTTTTAACTCGACTATTTACAGTAAGGAATTTAATCGGGTCAAAAATGTTTTTTTTTAATATAAAGTTGCCAGTCATTAAAAGGCGTAGACTTAAATTGGTATTTATGATATTATTTGCATACGTGACGTTTAGTTAGTTCTATAATTATTTTACATTTGAATTTATATTTCCACCGTACTCTTGACACCAAGTTAGTCATTGCGATTATAAGTAAAAGGCGTAAACTTAAATTGGTATTTATGATATTATTTGCATACGTGACGTTTAGTTAGTTCTATAATTATTTTACATTTGAATTTATATTTCCACCGTACTCTTGACACCAAGTTAGTCAATAACCACAGGAAGGAGGAAAGAAGATGAGATTTCCACCGTATATTCTCTAGAAAGGCTGCACTCATTTTAAATCATAAAACCACCAAATAACATTATTAAATAAAACTTCCTATACACCATAAACAATAACTCAAGATGTTAATTCATAGAATTCGTTATAAAAACTGGCAACACATCCAGTTCGCATTTTAAAAGCGACACCTTCCCCGAGAGCATTCGATAACTTTCTCTGCAAACGCATTTCCAATCGATTGGGCAGGTATCAAGAATCGATATTGATTATCGATTTTATCTTTTATGCACTTGAGATAAGTGTCAGTTTGTTTAATAAAAGTGTGCGTGAACTAAGATTTTAGTGCGAAACTTGATAATTTCCTTGAAAAAGATTGGTGAGAGCACGCACGAACAATAAAATGTTTGTTCTTCAATTATCTGAAGTTAGTCAAAGAGGTGCTGGTATGTTTTTGTAAAATACGCGTGAGACTTTTTCTTATCCTAGGAACTTAGTTATACTATTAAAAAGCAATCACCACAGTTTCTCCTAATTGACGTCTAGTTGAAATAATATCTTTAGCGATTGTCGCTCTAGGCCCAAAGCGATAATCGCTGCATTAGCCATAATAATAATTTCACATAATTTGTAATATTGTTTTTTGCTAGCCTTTTCTGTGCCACACCTGGGAAAAGCTTTCCCTTAATTTCCAGATTTTTCATCATTTTATTTTCAGGCGTTGAAATAATAACTGCGATAAATTGAATCAAATCAAATCAAAATATTTATATACCAGTTGGTTTATTTACAATTTTAAATAAAATGTGCAATCTAACACTAACATTATGTACAAAGGGAAAAAATAAAATATTAAAGAAGAGCTCATAGGGCATCAAAAAATTCTTCCGCATCGCTGTCAGTGGGAAAAGTGCCCAAAAAGCAGCATTGACACGTTGAATGGCAATGCTGATTTTATGTCCTAGAAATTGGCCAGCCCTCTGGTCACGTGAAGAGTCGACCAACCGCTGGGCGATGTCCCGAAATACTCGATGAGCATTCGGAACCCACGGTCCTAGTGTTTCAGATTTTTTTATGTTAGTTACTATCATCAGTTACTATCTCCGTACCAGTTAAACCTCTACGGAACCAAACATAGCAATGGAAGAGTTTCATTTCTATTTTTACAATTAGACAGGCAGGCGTCATAAGTATCGTACGATCGCCGCAAATTATATATTGTGTAACATATAAAAGGTAACGACAAATTGCCGAACAGAGCTGCCGATGAAAAGCTTTACGTAATATGTGATTGTGAAGCTAATTGTCCAGTAAGTGTTATTTGATTTCAAAGCAAAGTGTGGAAATATATGAAAGATAAGGAAAAAGTTGACGAAGTTTGCGATGATTTAAGAGGGTGCAATCAAAATGTAGTTAGCAACTTTGTAAATAAATATAAGAATGGGAATAAGTTTTTTTTTTGTACATGTATTTATTTTTTGGTGTTAAACAAGCATTTTTCAATTTCTAAATACTTTTTTTTACACCTAGAAAAAAACATCCAGTGTGACGATATATTCATTATTGCAATTCATAATAAATATTTTAGTGTATTACACAGCGTGGCTCGTTGGTACCGGCCGTTATTCTTAGATCTTTGACAGTCGGTACGGTTAGTTAGAAGTCCGAAAGTCTGATAACCAGTTATTGGGTTGTGGAGGGTGGAGTTCAGATAGGCAGTCGCTCCATGGAAAATACATTTATGCATCCGGTTGGACTGGGAGCCGACCCTAACATAGTTGGGGAAAGGTTAGACAAATGATGATATCACTTTGTAATACACTATAACAAAGTGATATTTCATAATTTACATAAATTAATCAAAACAGCGACATATATGACAGCAATTTGTAACGTTTCTAACTTTCTGATGCACAAAGAGAAATGAAAAGCACGAAAGTCAGACAATTTACGCTTCGAATATGGGCATAACTGAATATTTTGATAGTGGTCAGACGCACCTGGATATAATAGAAAAGTCTGAGCATGTCTTAGCCAACAAACCAAAGGCAAAATTAATTTCGCAGTCATATTAAACTTGACGAATTGCCCAACAGTCTACCACTTTCAATTAAACACCTCCTCAACTCTAATTACTTAAGACAAATGAGTAGTCAAACAAACTAGAAGTTCGTTTCACACTTAACCTACTGTTGCACGTCGGCTCTAGTTACGATCTTTGCCGATGATCGCCGAAGCGTGAAGCTTGTCAGTTTCACACCGAAGCAACCGCTATTTGATGTTGACTGGAGTTGTGCTCATAGATTAGGCTATTTTGAGAGATGTGCTACTGCGAATCGTACAGTTGTCAGGTGTAGTGCCTAGATGATTGGTGCGTGCTATGAAATTATGGTCCTGTGCCAGTATAATATTCTGGGACTGTATCCAGGCTTTGATTGTCAAAGTCTCTACAAAAGCTTTGTGGTAATCGAATAAGGATTTAACACTACATGTCCACAGGCTACTCTTAATGTTAGTTGCAAGTATGGAAAACTCATCTAGTCGATCGAGTCAACTTCAGAGAAAATTGTGACCATTTTGCATTCAATTATAACTTAATTCAAACGTAGGACTTTACGAATTTTTCAATAAAACCACTGAAGGCACGTGAAAAACAAATCAAATCGATTTATTTCGGAGCATTAGGAAGCGCAGAGCGAAACAAAAACGACCTTATTTTTTATATGTGCACGCGCAGCATTTAGACTAGCCTTCAGCCATGATGTATTGTATCTAACAAAGGAGTCGCAACACAACTACTTAATGATTTAAAAATAACTGAAGGATCGGTACCACTTAGTTTTAATAGAAAAAGTTACACCTGCCTGTAACTGTTTAAGCTTTAGAAACTTTATGTCAAATTAATTCCGAACTTGGGCAGTCAACAATATTAATATTCAATTTGATTTAAAATAGGATATGTTAGCCATAGCAGCGAGAAAGTGTGGCTGAATATGGCCCTTCCAACACTGGTACAAAAAAATCTAACATGTAGGATATGCCGCGCTTGGTAGCTGTTTGGTAATTGCTATAGGATGTTATAACTTATTAGTTCCTACGGTGAATGCTCTTGTCAGTTCCTCATTAAAATTGCCCTTTATAAGTTCAAAAAAAGTGATATTAAAATAGCAAAGGGTGATAATATCTTTTAATATAGGCAAAAACAGAGACAGGTTTTGCATCTAAACACTTCAATGGTTGCGGCCTGCCAGGGTTGCGGGTTAGTCCGAAAGGGATACCGGGACCTTGGCAACAGGCAACTGAAGGAACACGGGTGGGTTTTAGTCAGTAAAAGTCTGACAAACCCTTCCGCTTCGCCCAGAGCGGGAGAAGTCATTGGATGATTTCCCACCAACAAAAGAAAAAAAAAAGCTGAGACAGGTTTTGCATCTAAACACTTCAATGTATATAATCCTACAACCACGAGAATTAAAACGAGTCGGGACGAAAAGGCTTCAACTCTAGTGGCTGTCTCACTTGATTTACTTCGGCAAGACCAAAGAGGCTTCTCTTTCCCATGCTCAATTGCTCACAGCCTCACAGCTAACATAACACGCCATGACACGTCTGTTTATCGATAATTACTCTCTCTAAATCGTTCACTTTCTACTCAAATTAGCCTTACTTCGCCCGAAGCGGTATCTCTAAGTACATTATGCTAAGTATAACAATTTCATGTGTGGAACATATAATTTGTGTACAAATTGACTCGCATTGTGCAACTGTGGCTGATCAAATGGTTCATGTGCATGATGTTGATTGATTGTGTCTAAAGAAACAATCGAATGTGTTGCTGCAAGCCTGTTTTGTTTATTTCTGTTGTGTTCTGCTTTATTCGAATCTTTATTTGTAGTTCGAAAACAAGTGACTATCGTTAAAAATTACAATAGTGTTTTATGTATGACAAAGGAAAGAATTTCTAAATACAACATTATTTTTGAAATTCCAATTTTTTTTTTTTTAACTTTAATTTAGAGGTTATACATATATAATGTTAATAAGGATTCAAGTGTAAGTCTAAAAATAGAGACAATATAATAAAACAGCTGTTATGTAACCAATACAAATTAATTTTAGAATCATACACATTTCAACACCTCGATTTGCAACATTACATTTGACGATTATTGTGAACAATAGTGTTTCTATGTCAATGGACCAACGTTATTTTACCTCCATTATCTAATTCTGGTTAATACTCAACAACATCGTAAACGTAATTTATTTGGACATGACAATCTGTCACGACTGATAGACACATTAATTGTTGGCCAACACTGGCCACTGGAATGGACTTCATTTGAAATTCATCACAACCTGTATTATTCATCTAAAACTCACGATTAAGTCATTATTCATTCCTCAGTACTCGAATCGAATGAATAAAAACGTCAGCGAAATGATTATTCAGAATAAGTGGCCCTTAAAGATGGAACTGCAGAGCAAATTCTACCGATTGTGATTGGCTGATTTTCAGACAAAAACATACCTTGTTTGAATACCAGAAGGTTGGTTATGGTAGTGATCCGAAGTATGTTACAGAACCTGTGCATCCGCTTGCGCAGGTGTCATCACACCTTGCGCCTGAGTCGGGAAGAAACGAAAAAAAGCGGTCAATCGACAGATGTTACTTTTGTATCTAGATTCAAAAAGGATTTCGCTTAAAAAACGCATTCCTCATTCAATAAAAATATAAGTAGCGTGAATCCGCGCTTCCGAAGTTCAATAAGGTGTTAGTAAATGCTAAGTAATTATCTTTAATTTGAAACATCGGAAATAATAAATCTCGATAATGAACGAATAGTACAGCTAATTGCAATTACAGCACTAGCTGATGACGTCAGAAGTGCGAAAAGCAACACAATAGTAACACTTACAAACACATTTGTAAACAAACCAGTGTTAAATAAGCTGAAGGATTTACAAGGGAAGTAAACATTAATTATTGATTATATTATAGTTCTAGTGTGAGATTTGCAGGTAAGTAAAGACATGAGAAAAAAAATTGAAATTACGAAGAAGAATATGTAATCGAAACAGTAGCAGTATACGATGACAAGCTAATACTAAAAAATTAAAAGCATATTCTGTTCTTAAAGAAATTGTCGTATAACAAGGAGAAAATCTTAAAAACATCTCAATTCTCAAACTCGAGGTGAAAACTGTGCATCAATGGAATATCTCCATTGATGCACAGTTTTCACCTCATATAAAATTCAAAACCGCACATAATATTTCACAACAACCATGTATTCATAAAACATATGCAAATATAATTTTCACATCTTATTGACGTTAATGCTCTCATATAAAAATCATATTTATGACTGCAAGCAATGACTGCGTGGGAGTTGAAAGGTGTCGGCATTAAATCGATTCATAAAAGATCGGTTCTGTCAAGCAATAATATGAACGGTGAAAATGTCAACATAATAATTAACGTCAACAAAAATGAAACTAAAGCAAGAGTAAATGTCGAGGGTGGAAACACTTGGGCCGTGGGGTTCGAGTTTTCATGATATTTTCAATGAAATCTCCGAACGGCTGGTTGACACTTCCCGTGACCAAAGGGCTTGGTTTTGACCTTGTTCAAAGGCTAAGCATTGCCATACAACGCGGCAATGGAGCCAGTCTCTTAGGTACATTTCAAGTCACCAGGGATGCGGAGGAATTTTTCGACGCCATATTTGATATACTGGACTGGTTTTCATTTGCAAAATTTCATTTTCGTCTACATGTTTAAACTCTTGATAGTCATCTCGTTTTATCTTTTCTAATGTATTTAATTTCTATTTTTTCTTGTACTTTTAAACAATCTAAAGTGGTTTTCTAAACAATCACTGCGCTTCAAATCGTCCGTGTGAAAGATCTCGAGCTTGGACATTAAATCAAGGTTGGTGACAATTTTGTTCTGAGAAAGTCGCGAAATGCATCTTGATTATCTTATTGTTCTAAAGATTTAAACTTTTATCTGCCATAAAGTCACTTTTGTCACTTTCTAATCTTTTGTTTACGTTATGAAATATTATATTTTTGTTAGAAAGTTTTATTTGTGGGTTTAGTTCATTATGGTGAAGGTTTTATTTTATTATTATATATTACGAACTTACATATTTCCAATTAGGCAATTACATAAATTGTTATTTTTAATGCATTGTATTTGTGAAGGTTTTTCTAGATTCTTCACTTTATCATTATTTTTAGGATGAAATTCTTCAAGTCTATTAGTCTATTAGTCTTCAAGTGAGAATATAGCCGTAATTTTCTGAAGCTGACCTTAAAAAGAACAGACAAGCTCAATTAAATCTATTATACATTTATTTAACAAGAAAATAACTCAACGTTTTCTGATTTCGCTAGAAACTATTACGAAACAGTTTGATCGATAACAATGAAGCTCTATGTTTGGGCCCTTTACTTTTGAAGTCACGAAGCATATGCAAAAAAGTTGCTTCACTCCGTTTTTTTCGTCCTAGAAAAAACCTAATTGTGAATTTGTGACTCATATACAAAGTAGATACAAGTGAAACGATATTAAACATCCGTAAGTACATTCATATCTATAGATCTGCGTATAAAAACCTCCAATGCTGAACTAGGCTTGATTACAATGCGCGCTTGCGCATTCAAAGAGACCTCTTTGTCCGGTAGGCGCTCTCAAAAAATGGCCTTGATTTTTTTTAACGAGCAGTTTTTCTTTTTTTTCTGTAAATGTTACATTTGTTAGCCTGAGGTTGGTTGGTGTCCGACCTCAAATCTTGTTAATCACTGTTGCTGTCAATCTGTATTATGTTTTGTTTCTTAATGGTTAAGTATCATGAATTCATGACAGTATGAAATTACCAAAATTATCGCGTCACATTTTTCGTCCGTAAAAGGATAGCGATGATTACATCTGATTATTTGATCGCCTGAAGCAGAAATTACATAATTTATTTAATAATTATTTAAATTATTTCAATTAAGTCAATAAACATGTACAAATTAAAGACTCCTGCGGAGATATAATAATAATTACGCATGTTTACGTTATTAATGATGTAATAATTGAGTCGGTGGGCAAATTAATTACCAATAATCGAAATTTTATTACAAATGTGACCACACACCGTGTGTGCATTCGGAAACAAAAATAATCGATACTCGAAAATAATGTAATGGTTCTTGAAATTCCATATTTAAGGAGAAATTGCTTTCTGCAATAAGGATACAATTAATTATGAATGTTAGCGTATGTAATATCACGGATATTACATAACAAGTTTTAAGTTTATTATTTGTGGCGTCATTTAGATTCGAAGCGTCATTTAATGTTAATTTGTACTGAATTGATCAGGAGCCAATACCGAACATATGTTTAGGAGTACGTACTACGTACCTATGGGCTCAATGAGATTGCCGCTATCAATTTTCGTAACTAGTACTTGTAAAGTAAGAGAAGAATACTATTGCAGTATACATTGCTAATTTGCTACCAAGTTAGCGCAGCACAAGTCCGCACAACCATAATGCAATAATTGGCGAAAAGTCAGTTACATCTTATTTACTGTTAGAACCAGACTTAGATTTAATTATAACTATCAAGACCGACCATTACACCAACATAAAACATAAGTGCCCTGATTTACAGAGGATACCTTGGAAATGGACCCAGTAATCAGTAGGCAGGCAGACGAGATTTATTAGTACTAAAATTGTTTGAAATTTCACATTTTATGGATATGGAAACCACTAATGAGACCAGCATAGTAATACGGAGTTATCTTAAATGACTCAACGACAAATGAAATCAAAGACAGTATTCGTAAATCACTAAAGAAAGAGCTTGCAGGTTTTCTAACAGTAGAAAATGCAGAAAAGGCAATCTTTGGAGGAAAGAAAGCAAAGGACTAAGTTATGTCATGTTGTTCTGTAATACTAGACTAGTATAATATTTAGAGAAACGAATTTACTAAACAATAGGTTGACACAAACGAAATGCAATATGCTGAATATAAATATGAAGATTATTGAAATGGAACCTAAAGATACTTTCAACAGTAAAAGTATAACAATTAAATCAAGAATTTATTGTTTGTACCTTTACACAAGAGATACAATTACTGGTTACGAACAAAGCAGAAGAAAGTTAATAAACAAGATAACATGTGTTTTTTGCTCCATAGTGAGAGCACATACGTTTTATAAAAACATGGCGGAGAATCATGGAAAGTTATAAAAGTTACATATTGCTAATGATGTCTAGAAAAGTACGATAGTATCAGGCCATTGGAGCGTGATTTAAAAAGCAATATAATTAAAAATAATTAATTCTGGTATGATATTTTGATTGACTTCTGATGTTTTGGAGAAATCTGTAGTTAGTGAATGGAGTTTCGATTAATCATATACCTCATTAATTTACGGAAATCATTAATTCGTATGTCAACTACAGAATCCTGCCCAACAATGGAAGAGACAGTAGCGATCAAACGTCTTTTCTCTAATTCCGAAATGAATAGAGTTCTTGACGAGAAATTAATTGAAAACAAAATGAACAAGACTGCTACGAGAGAAAAGTATACGAGTTATTTTAAACAGTGACACAAGATAATCAATCTAAGATTAGCAATCAATCAATGACGTGTTTTAACAAATAGTGGTGTACTGAGTGAATTTCCAGAGAAAGTGAACGAACGTTCAAACGGAGATTAATATGATGTCAGAAACGTCAGAACCCTCACTTTTCGACGTTAATGAGGAGGTATTACGATATTTTAATACGCCTGTTAGAATTGAAACGAGAAATGTATAAAACAAATTGTGTAAAATTGATTCTAATGATGGATTGGCATTTGAAGTTCAAGGGTCATTGGGTTGTGTAAGAATCTTTGCTAATCTGATGGCTGATATAACAGATCGGAATGATGTTTAAAAGATTTGCATACTTTGAAGCGGATTGCGTGACAAAGGTTAAAGGAATGATTGCTTTTAATATTGTGTTACAAGCAGCAGTGGAAGCGCACTAGACCCATTACCTAATAATATGGGAATATTTAAATAAAACGACGTGTTTTGTGAGAGCTAATTGACGGATTGCAGTTTATTAAAAAAGCATAGACAAGTCACAATATTCTATAAAGCTATATATACCATAGTTTATTTTATGTTACCATTAAAAATAAACAACATTCTAACAATATTGATGATAATCATTCTCTGTATATCCATACGTCTGAAAATGATAATCTCAATCCATTCTACGTATACAAGTAGAATCATATGGATAAGATAAACCACTATCTCAAATTATTCACGCGCAATGTTTCCCATTTTTACATCATATATTGCTTTCCGAATATGATCGATCACATCGACAACTTCCCTCGTCATGTAGTTGTCGAACTGTCGTTGCATAAGTTAGATAACATTATTGCATGCTCATCAATCATCTTTAAATACTGTTTCCGAATGCTTGGGTCAACTCATGTCAATGTAGAGAAATTATTTGCGAAAGGGTTAGGTGAAATATTTAAATGTTTTGCGCCATAACATGTTGGTGTTACGGTAATAGATTTAGCTTTGACTTCACTTGCTGTCTATTCGTGTGTTATATGTACTGTACGTTTGTATTTTACGTTTTCATTTGGATTTGTTGCTACGAAGAACATTTGTTACTAAATCATGATTCGACACTATCTTCTTTTTCTACCTCCTCTTACTTTGGAGTCGGCGTAAAATTTTTGTCACTTCCATTCATCTGTTATCCCTTCACCATTCACTCCCTATTGAGGCGTGTATACTCCTCCATAACAAAATATCATAATTTCGATTTTCACGGAAGTCATATCGTGAAATTCACAACAATCACGGAAGAAATACACCTAGACAACGTTCTAAAGCATTAGTACCAAAATCTCGCGCATAATAGGGCTATCAAATTCGAATAACATCGTACGCACCGCTTGGTAATGCACCGGGGGCAATTTGCCGATACTTTCACCTACGCACTGGCGGAAATACTCTGTAGGTGCTTTCCAAACTGACGGACGAAAGGATGTTTTACAGAGTCAATCGGTACAATAGCTCTTCAGGCAGTGTTGGGCAATAGTGAGAATTGGTATGTTGAATACGTTGTGAGAGTATAGTAGAAAGGAGTTGTTATAAGGTGGTTGATAATCATTTTTAACAATTTTAATCTCGTCATCAATGATGTCAGCTCTTTGAATTTTGAAGAGCAGCCTGATCATTCCAACCATGCAATCTAGGTATAATACAAAAGTAACGTAGATTTTTTGTCAATTGTCTGGATGTATGTATGTTCTGGATTGGCGCAAAAACGGTTGAATGGATTTGCACGTGGCACAAAGATAGTTTATAACCTGGATTAACACATATGTACTTTTAATCTCGGTAGTAAGTTCCTGTGGGATATTTTCCGACATCCACGCGGGCGAAGCCGCAAGCAAAAGCTACTAATAAATAAAGATGAAATTAATAAGATACATTCTAAAAGAAAAACGAAATCGGACAAGAACAAAACTAGCCCATCAAAAATAGTCGATAACATTTCGTTCTTACTAACCACATTAAATGAATGTAGTCCAATCCACTTTATAAGCCAGCCAAGAACGATCATAAATAAATTAAGCCCTTCAACCACAGTACCAACATCTTCTAAAAAATAAAAAAAGAATCTGGAACATTTCCAGCGACCTTGGGCCTCTTAAGAATGGTCGACTCACGCGCAGCTTTAAATTATAGAATGTCCTACTTTTCTCGTAGAAAATTGCCGATTGTCTGAATAGGATAGTTGGTGTTTTGCAATCTATGATTGATTTATTTATTATGTCATACAATCATATCGTTCGTCGATTTTGTAAGAAATAATGCTTTGAGTACAATCTTTAGTCAAATGTTTATGTCTTTGAGGAAATTACGGTTTTCCCATTACGTCTTTGCTATCATCACAAAGCTCTTCATTTATAATACCTTCCATTTCAACATTAAAAGGTAAGATTTTGTTAGGTTAAGAAATACGTTGATGAAATCTTTCAGCACCCGTTCTGAATGTTTGTTTAACGTCTTGTTGTATCTATTAATTATTCAGCATTGACCTATTTAGACTATGATTCATGTATTTAGGTCTGGCGCCATGCTTTAGTCGTTCTTACATCGTATGTGAAGTAGATTATGACAGTGTCTACGGAAAAACAATTTTGTAAAGGTACCATGAGTGCTACTGCTATATTTTACATACATTGTGAATTTGTTGTAAAACTGGCACTTAGAAATTGCACTCTAATTGGAGCTATGTAGTCCAAGAAATATACCCCAGGCCAACATATTCCAATCAACGTTATAATAAAGTAATCGAACACCACCCATTGGAAAGCGCAAACATAAAGTAATCGGTATAAATTAACAGTAAACTGAACATGCTATAATAAATAAAATCAATTAGATCAAACATAATAATATACAAGTTTCAAATAATGATAATAAGAACAGATGTTCAAAAATTGCAAACTAGGTCGCGTAACTGATCGTGTGAGAGCAAATTAGTCATATCATACAAACATTCATGTTTGAAAATATTAGACCACCCAAGCTACTGGTCAATCGTCAATAAAATATTATTAATAGAGGTTTGATCACGCGCAAGAAGAATGTTGATTAATATCATGACTATTGAACTGTTAAAGAAAACATCGATGCATTGCAGTTTGCGAGTTAGTTAAGTTATATGAGAGCACGAGAGCAGCTGGTAAAAATACAGATGGAAAATGTAAAATGTGATGCATTATATGAGATGGAAAACTAATACTGATGATGTAGAAGAGTTTCAACAATAGCATAAGGCTGAAATCGTTAATTACTTTCTATCAACATTAAGGAAGTTTACAAACTTATGCAATCTAAATTAATGTTAGGTATAATATCCGTATTAGCAAGAGCTATGACTTGATCTATTATGGGATACTCGAAAATCAATCAGTTAAAGCGATTGACAACTAATATTATTGTCTCTGCTAATAAAGATAAGGCAGAATATAATCTTGATTTTATTTCCTTGAGTACCAAAGATGATGAAAAAGAAATCTTAGATCACATCAGACGTCATTTCTAGCGGTGATCTTTGTGGCAGCAGTTAAGCCTTAACAGCGATTAAAGTAGTAAAACTTTCTTTATTAAGTAACTTTGACAGTTAAATGTCGAGACCTGGCCATTTTACGACGCCATATCTCTATATCTTTGATCCAGGATTTAAAATGTCCCATTTTCTAATATTAAAATCTGACAATACATTTAAAACCCATGTGCATTTGTGCAAATGACAGAAAGATCGACTTAGAAATTTTAAGTAAAAAATATGAAATTATAAATGAGTAAATCTGAATAAATATGGTATCTAGTTCAATAACACCATATTAGTCACCTGCCTTCCCAAACCCTAATAATAATGTTAAATTGGAAACTGCTTCTACAACAGCTAACAGTTATCAATAAACAGCAATTAATATCGTTACTACTGTGCTAGAGTAGCTAAAAGTTCCGTAGAACCTCAATCTAAGACAGTCGACAATTTACAATTTCTAATTAAAATGTCCACTAATTTCGATTTACGCCCAATTGCCTATCAAACAATGATTGGCTGTATCTAAGCCAAAGGAAACTGGAAGCTGTAATAGTGTGAGCTTGTTAACAGTTAACGAGGGAAACTAAGATATAGCACCATAATTATTAGCTATTAAAATATTAATATTCTATTCAGGAAGCCATTGAGAAAGTAATGATCGGATAGCTTGTTATCAGTTTGGATATTGATTGAAAATGGCTTTGTGATAATGATACTTGTGGTGAGAACGTGGCTGATCGTGTATTGTGGTTAGCAGAAATTATGCGGCGACATGAAACAGAAGAAATAGCTGCATTAAGTGGGTATGGATATGCAGATGTCGGAATGCATGACCCTATAGAATGAATAGATGAATTCTAGTACTTGAACTGTGCAATTAACGACGAAACACTTAACACGTAAATATTTTGTCGTTATAGAACGTGACTTATGATTTTTTTTTCTTATCTAGTTGATTTTAAAAGTAGAACACAACAGAAGCCTTTGAACTACTTTCTCTAACGACTCTAAATAAAAAATAATAAAAACATCGATTAAGAAACCCCGAACCTTCCCACCCACATTTCGACCACCTGGCTTACGTAGTAACAGTACAAGTCCACAATTAATCACTCCAATCAGAAGAGTTCCCACCAGCGCAGGCGCCGCGCCTCAATCACTGCCTCAAAGAGATTGATAGAGGTGGATAGCGCTATTCATCACTGTGGGCAACTGTGCAACCCACTCGTTGAGTCTATGTTCTATTGGTAGCGACTTGATGTTTGATTCCTGAATAAAGACAACGATTGAGTAGGGTCATTCATTCTGCTTTAAATATCGGTTAATACGACCATAAAGCCGGTCTAGATTTAGAAATTCATGAGATCATAAACTCTTAAAATTCTTGTGTGCACATTTTGTGATACAACAAATAGTGGAAACTATTTGACTATTATAGGACCAATATTATAAAGGTTCGGCAAATGACCCTGATCGTTCAGAATTCATGAATATTCCATGTACTTCTAAAGTATTGTACTAAGGTTATAATACAGACGAAGGCCTACAAAAACTCAGATAACAATAACAATTTGTTCACCAGTGAGGCCTGACATATCGTTTCATTGGTTACTCTGTTTTTTAACTCTATTAAAGTTAGCAGTTGTACAATTAAAATTATAACCACAATGAGATGTCATAACAAAGACAGAAGACATACTGAACAAACGGCGATTAAAAAAACCATAAACTTCGCATATCAAGGACGAAAACAAGAAAGAAGGGCAAGTCGAAAACCATAAAGCAGTGCGACCTTCTTAAAGTCTAGATAGTATCAATAAGTCTGTTAAAAGCATTTACAATGCAGAAGCAGCCATGAGATATAAACAACAACGTCTAAGAAATATGAAAGACGATGACGAAATACTCATAAACTCATCACTAATACCTATAATCCTACCGCTTCTCGCCATCAATAAGGCAGCGGACCATGCGCAAGAGCAACTCGTCTTAAACAGACAGCTATTGTGTAGGCCAAAGCCCTAAAGTGGATCAAGTACGGCTAATTTTGTAAGCGATCGTCAAACTCACAACAAAGAGTGTGAAACCGACAAAATTATGGTTGTAAGATTTTTGTATGATTTACAATGTATTGTGTGAGGCAAACTGGCAAGACGGTTTTCGCAATGCTTGTTAAGATCATGGTGAGGACGATGAGATTAATGAGGAGTACAGAAATCCCAATAGTTCGATGAGATGAGTGATTAATGAGGCGTCTAGGTAATAAGTCACACTGTGTCATGAATTCATCATCGAATCAGAATTGGTTACATATTAATGTTCCGAATTGTGGGGAATAGGAATTGGATCTTAATTTTGGGCACAAATTTTGAAATTAAATTAATGTAGTCATCGAGTAACCAAGTATAAAACGAAAATTAACTCCGTAAAAGTTGCAACAAAACATACTTCGGAATTTCATATTCATCATATTTCCCAAACCACTAAGTCAGCAGATAATAACCACGTTGCTCATTTTTAAAAACGAAACCTAAATTCAAAGAAATTATTGCATATATCCAGTTTGAAACAAAACGTAACATGCTCCGATTACGCACTGATTGCAAGTCAATCAAGGTGATTAACATCTGCATCTGTATTGTATTACTTCAGTTACGTATTATACTTTAATAGAAAATGATAATGCAGCGATATTATCATAGGATATCGATATCAGCATTGATCTAAGAGGAGGAGGAGGAGGAGGAGGAGGAGGAGAAGCTGGAGGAGGAGGAGTAGGGGCAGGTCGGGGAGGAGGAGGAGGAGGAGAAGGAGGAGGAGGAGGAAGAGGAGGAGAAGGAGGAGGAGGAGGAGTTTAATGAATAACGGGTGAAACTAGTATAATATATAACATGCTAAGTGAAGCCGGGAGTCACTTACGTATACTCCTCGTTATTGTGATAATTTTTTTTGTACTGGAATAGTCCAGTATAGAAAACTAATATACTTGATAAACTAAATGGACTTCAATATCTAACCAGAGATACCTGGGGACCATCCCAGGTATGCCTGGGAACCTTTGGGAACCTTCTGGTTATGGAGACATTGAAGGCCAAAGTTACACCGTTTTTAAACTTTGTTTCACAAGTTTTAAATGTTATAACTTAACTTTAAATACACCCTCAATTCATGTACCGTTGCATGCACCAATAAGCACAATGTTTTGCGTGTGTAACATTGCACGCCGCCGCCGCCCCGTAAACAGTGATTTTTGTCGCTAAAAATAAAAGTTATTTCCCAGCAATAATTTTTGCTCAATGTTTCTTAGTTCTCTGTACATGATACGTAGACAACGGTTATGTGGTGGGTCTTGTTACACCTTGAATAAGATGATAATAAAAAATCATAGAAAATAAGCATACTACTTGTTTGTAAAGTCTATGAAGTGTGTTGGTGAGGCAATAATTCCATCATCACGTGACGAAGTAATCATATTGGTGATCTCAGTATTATTGTTAATGACACAGTAAGATGCTGCTAACGGATCTGATAACATCAAACTCTTGACTTTAGTGCTTTTTGGCGTCATCTAAAAGAACAGACTACTTACATATAGTATCTGTTGGATTCGAACCTACCACACAGAATTTTGATTGTGTTTGTTTTTTCTTTCAAAGCAGTGCTAAGGACTGTTTCCTATACATGGCTCGCCTTCGATTCCAACACGCGTAGCATGACCACCGTAGAAACGGGTTTTGTCGACGGAAGAATAGTCGAACTGACAGATTGCGATTGTTTACGCGTGCAGGGCGCAGTAATATAAAAAGTTTCACCTCTGCCAAACCCTTTGAATATGCAATGCAGGCATGACGGATGTCTAAAAAGCACTTAAACATCTGTCTTCATACAATCTTGATCAATAAAAGCATCTTAAAGACAATGGGTATATGTTCGCGTAACCTAGTGAGTGTCAGATGACCCTAAAGATAAGGAGATTTCTTCCGCTCCCATTTGTCGACAGAAATTATAGGCTTGTGAGCAGTGTTACTTTTACAAATCATAATACAATGAATAATAGAACGGATTATTTTGTAATTAATACTGTTGCTAATTATGATTTAATTATGGCGTATCATACAGCTTTTAATCTGTCGTGAGATAGATACTGGAAAGAACTGTCGATTTAAATTGCATGTTAGTTGTGAGACAAATGAAGAACGAATGACACGAATGAAGAATTTCTTTTAATTGTCCGATGGTACTTACATCTAGCTGCAATTGGTTTTTGTCCCAATGTGATTGTAAAGCGTGGTTTAAGAGAAATAGGATAAATATTAAGGGATTAGGGTTTCAAAACTCACATCGAAACACATCTCATTTTTCTTATGTCTACCAATGAACTGTGAGAAGTAGCTGAAGATAAATTAGTAGTTCCCAAAATTGATAAATTAGATAGATTGTGGGTACCACGATGTACAGACGTGTAATTTATTTCGTTACAAGTTGATGTATTGCTACAATTTAAAATAGTCTATCGCATGTCAGAAATGTATCACGCATGCTCGTCTAATATTATAATGCTATAGATCCCATAACTTGACCGTTTAAAATGATGCCCTAAACAAATTCATAATTACTTTGGACCGGTCGAACAGCTTGTCACAAATCAGCTTTACAATCAGCGGTACTTTCACTCTGATATTTTTCAATTACGGCAATTACTTTAATAACATAATCGTAAATCGTTTGAATAAGAGCAATGTATGTTAATTACGATACGACAACAACATTAGAAGCGATGACTTTTACTAAGAGGGATTGGTCAACGACATATTTGTATGATGGTCATAAATTAGAGTTCGTTTGAATAAAGTATTATAATATAAGGAAATATTTAAATTGCGTGATCTAGTAATAGGCTGATTAAACATATTGCTTTATTTTTTTTTTACCATCTTCGATGCAGACTTTATCGTATCACTTTCATCAAGCGTTTTACGTTTTGATTAAAAAAATAACGATTAGTTTTTCAAATAATTTTATTTTAGACTGATAGCTGACCACTTTCCTACAATTTCCAAGTCAATTAGCAAAACTATTACAACTAACTGTCCAGTTAAATGCGACGGTTCATCAATAAACTGTCATACACAATTAAAAATGTCATACACATCCGTTCAAGCAATTTAATGTAACTGTAACACATACAGACAAATTAATAATTGTGAATGATAAGTACCAGGAGAGTATCGCTCAAGGCAGATCTCGATAAGCCTAGGAATAAAACATTCCTGTCGGCTGGCGTTAGAGAAGACGATTTATGTCTAGAGTGGGTGTCACACCGAACAGTAACGCCCCCGCTAAGATTTATTTACTACGACTTAATTGACTGAGAAGGAATAGATTAGATTTAATTCAAACGATTAGCGATAAAATCTACTGTCTATGTGAGAAATGGCTGTGGTGTATTGGTGTAATGTAGTTATGTAAGTTTAAATCGGTTAAGGTTTCTGATCACACGTCACTGATTTGTGTTGTGTCGGAGAAAAGCATAAGTAATCTATAGCTGAAAGTACTCATAGTTCATAAAGTTCAAAAACTCAAACTAATTCCTGTGATTATTTTTACTATCAAAAAATATCGACTTGCAAAAGTTTCCAACTTGCTTTTGAAAACAATTTTCTTCTACTTTATAAGTAAGACTTAAGTGTGTGCCAACCTTCATTACAGTATAGGTAGGTACCTGAGATTTGTAAATTATAAACATAATCAAAAGAAGAATCCACCGACAAACACCAAACTCGAATTACACACTCATCTTACAAATAATTAAATTACGCTTCGGTGTGACACACGCCTCCGTTTCAACACCGGTGACTACAACCAGTCAGCGAACGATTCATTATTATTGTAATTGGACACGAGACGCTAGGATAAATAGCTCGCCTCTGGTTAGTATCTCAGTTAGAACTGGATCCAATGAGAAGTGACCCAAAAAACGTTTATTTAGAGTGCATTTTAGAAAGGCAGAGTCAGATAGTAAAAATTTCTTATTAATCTATCTCCAGTGATAAATATTTTTTAAAAGAGATTAGGACTAATTTGGTGACTTATGTCATTTCTGAACATGTCTCTGTGATACGAGTATACTTTAAATAATTCGTTTTGAAACAAACCTGGCTGGAAAATATGCATCAAATAAACCAATTCTCGTCAGAAGAAGTGGAAGTCTTACCTGTAACAAAAGAAAGTCATACATTAGTAGATTATAAACAAAAGAATTGGGCTTGCAATGAAAGTAATTAAGATTCAACGAATTTAGGTAACGTATCTAATAAAAAATAATAAAATTAGGTAATTGTTGATGGCACTAACTAGACATGCAACACAGCTTAATATTGTTTAAATCAGTGTTCTCGGAGTCCGCAACTTAAAACAATGGGAAGCGTACCTTTCAGAACGGTATAATTAGATTAGATCCAATTTCTGTAACAATGCTTAATCATCATTACACCTTGATGACTAAACAAAAACATTACAAAGAATAATGTAGGTACTTGTGGTTCCCGGAAACCCATCACTGATCTTTGTGCCATTCCAGGGTATAAGACAATAACCATTTTGACCATTCTTAGTCCGTCAGGGAGTGCTATGTTTTGTTTTGGTGCGAGAAGCTGATGGTATTCTTCAACTATTTCTTTTTCTGTGAACAGCATTTGAGAATAAAGGTGTCCTGTCGTGAGTCCACAGACATGTAGCAAACAAAAGAACTTCTTCTACAGAACATTCTGCGAAGACCATAAACACAAAATAATTTTACTCCTCTCTAGGACAATAATAGATTCAGTTCCTAGCTCCAAATGTGCCGTTACGTCCTTACTGCGACCATAGAGTAATAATAGCGAAGTGTGCCAGATGTGGGCCCTCCCACGGTTTAGTGTTGCCACCTCATCAAGATCGATACTGGTAACGAATTCAATTTTAAATGAGTAACGCAAAAGGGGTTTGTTGTTCACGACTGTTTTGGTCTAGTCCGTCTTTATGTAGATTTAGGCAAACTGATGGCTTATTGTTGAAAACCAGATGTTCTGACTTTAATATAATTATGACCCAGACGTTTTCAATTGTCTCTTGTCTGCTTATTTGCAGTGTTACCAGAATCAAACATGTGAATAATTTTATTATATTTCGCTAACAATTCAGCTTACACTATTGCGCTTGCCGTAATACCTTTTTCATTGGCTTCATAATCTTAATGATTTTTTTTATAGCCTATTTATATTTAATGATATAACTTCCCAAGATATTTGCAGCAATTTCTAAGGCCATATAACATTTTCCAAATGATTACTATGTTTATTCAGCTGTCGCATTTGAACCATAAAGTGATTGGCTATTAACATGTTAATAAATATTATGCATCAATAAAACCGGCCAGGCAAACGATACGAATCGAAAGTTGCCATAATAAATAATGCGTTATTTTAGGTGAAATTATGCAGAAAGCAGGTCGATTGTGTTTACGTGTTGCTATCATACTGATAACACGGGAGATAAAGTTGATAACGGTGTAGCAGATTATGAACCCTCTACATAAGTTATAACGGAAATTATCAGTATGCAACCAATATCGGTAAAAAGTATCGGTAGAATAAAGAGCATGTTGAACATGTTAATATTAGATGAAAAGGAGTTCCGAATTCAATCAATGCCCATTGATATCTGCGGTATTTTAATAATGGTCAAGGAAACTAGTGTTAATGATAGCAATAATGCTTTTAGTATGGCCTTAAAACGACATTTACAATGTTTACGCATTTGAAAGGCTTCAGCCTTACGTTAGACATTCTTTTATATAACTCCTAAATCCCTACTAAATTGGCTGCCAGTGAAGCCGCAAGCCAAATTAAAGCAAAGTTTTAAATGGCTTTTAAAATGTGACGTGGTAATCAACCTCTTCAGTCTAAGCTAGAATTAATTCGCAAACTAAAATTAATTTCGCCTTAAGGCAGTATGCCACTATTAGTCAAAACTGACGGATCTAAGTGAATTAATAGCAGGAAGTTGTTCTTAAACAATTGGAGAAAACGAGGTTATTATAACAAACGAAGCGGGGCTTCAAAAGCAATTCATTGACCCGAAAACTTCAGAATATAATAAATACAGAAATAAGGAGTTGAGATTTATTGGACTGACCTTTAAAGTTTATAGAGCATACTGGTTTTGCACATAAAGAAGCACCTGCGTTTAGTATTCATGAGATTCGCATCGAGGCTGATAACGTAATTTATTTTGATGGAAAAAACAGAGCTGTAGAATGATCCTACTTTCGATGAAACAAAATAGTCAACGAAGAAGAAAACAAAATAAGAATCATGCTGCAAGAAACTAATGACAATCAGTTTAGCGTAAAATCAATACAAATATGGGATCATATTTCATCACCTTCGGAGAATAAAAAATACGAACAGACAGTCCTTGATTTAACTCCAAAGAACATGCAACTTCAAGCAAAAAACTCAAGTGCAAAAAACTAACAAAGAACAAATACAAATAGGAGGAACATTACAATGTTTAGATTCGCTATAACGTCATCACTTCGCAACCGAGCATCACCTGCGTAGAGTCACGTAATCATTGGATATATCGTAGACTGCAAATCATCAATAGATTACAAAAATTCCAATATATCCTGTATCTTATTGATTTTATAAATTCAAAACTTGAGTATCTTTGCCAATATTGAAGTGCAGTCTTCATGCTGAGACTGTTCATCTTTAATTGGCGCATGACTAGACATGACTTCTTACTCAGTTTCGGCACCATCATATCTAAAGTGGAAGACTACGACGTCAATCTTTGTAGAATATAAAAACTACGATGCTTCTAAATACATAGGTAAAATTGTAGGTAATGTGAAGTAGGCAGAATTACAAGTACTCCTTCAAGTGTATGATGACGTCAGAACTTTGGATGATGAAGCCTGCATTGTCGTGAGTAAGCCGAACGCTTGCCTTGCAGAAACGTTGGTATCGAGTATCGGTAAGGCATCGAGATTATTCGAGATATATTGCATAACCTTTGGATTAGGGATCCAATAACATATTAGCAGAAATATAACAAGGAATAAACAAGTTCCATGACTGTGTATTAGTAATACATTTTCCTCGTCATTCATGACCATACAAGATTCAAACAATTGTGGGAAATATCAAAAAAATTATACACTACAGAACACAATTTTTACATTTGCATGATCTTGTGATTTCCGAGCATTCAAATTCCATGTACTCTTGGTTGAATCTAAAAAATAAGTTGTTGAAAGTTTTTTGCTATCAAAAGTTAGGTAAAAATACAATAAAAAGGCAGATATTTTAGCCATGCCAAAATTAACCAAGGTATTAAACCAGAATCTGATCACAATGCAGCAGAGATCGAACTGCAAATGCTAAACAATGAGTAAGAAATACTTAAAATAGACATTGCAGAGCGCAGCATCGCAGCAACGGGAAGCGGGTCAGGTTATTATTAACGCGTACAATTAAGAGTTGCTACGGCTGCACTATCACAGACAGGTGTAGGGCAGTAATACAGCTACACGTGTGATCTACATGAGTAATATGGATATTACAATAGACAAGACGAAAATTTATAACAATTTAGATACCGCTACAGTTGTCTACTAAGTGTCGACAGACAAAACTGCTTTCTTACAACTGTGGTTAGTAATTTTAGATACAAGATTTGAACCATAGCCGTGAGAGATATGTGACTTGTATAATATGGAGAACCATCTATTTTTTTGCGATTTCAATAACTCGAGGATGGCAGTGTCATTATTGGGTTTTGATCATTCATGGAACAAAGGTATTGTATGACAGCTTCAAATCATCTATGTAAATATACTCATCTATGTAAATATCTCTGAGTGATACTTCTGGTGTTTGTGATAGCCTTAAGTCCGTTAACAATAACACATGCACGCAATATGGTGCACATTGTACTGAATACGTGAAGTGTATGCGGTACATGTGGGGCAATTCAGCTGTAGTACAAAAGTGCGATAACCTCCTTAACTTGAGAACAATCTTCTACGTGTTATATTTTATTATGGTGTTCATTTTCTAGTTCTAAAATTTACTATAGAATTTGATTTTGGTACTGGTTTTATAGTTATACTCTTATATCTTAATACCAATTGATTCTTCGAATATTCACTCTTCTTCATCTTTCAACGAATACGGCTGTAAATACGTTTAAGCTTCTTTAATTGATAGCATTTCAACAAATCACTCACTTGCCTTATTATCTCTTCGGAAATTGAGACAGTTTTTCTTCATAATCAATATAAAAACTACTTCAAATGACTACGTTTCTTCGTCACATCAGAGTGGGCTAAATTTATATTTCCGCATAATGAAATTTGAGTGATGTGTGTTGACTATTCCCAAAAGGAAACACTAATGGAAGGACAGTTTCCTTTCTGAGAACTACTGTGTTATCGAGGTATTTCGAGAGTATAATGTAAGCTCAGGAGATCTTTGGTCGCTTAGCTACGATATATTGTCAAGTGAATGAATTTAGTTAAAGAGTTGAATCAGTCTGGCACCATTTTTGCTACTGCTGGTAGCTTCATTATAGGTACTTACGCACTTCCACACTTGTTGTATATCCTCAGTATCAATGAACGAAATTAAAACATCAATAAATTCCAATATGAATGTCAGAAATTCAGCAAAAATTTATTCACAATCTAACATTTCTTCGGTGATGTAAGTATTATATACATCTGTATTGAAATGCCAGCACATTGCTGCTATATTCACGTTTATTACATAAATTACAATCGCTACACACTAATTAAGATTTCAATCATACTTTCTTCCATATTTCACTTACAAATACTTTTCTGACAGCGTCATTTGTTTTCTTTACACAACGAAATGCTTCGGCGCACAATTTTTGTAATCTCGACATTTTATCGAATAGCCGTATGGTTGGGGTTTTATCGTAGTATTGTTATCAACAATTTCTATTTATATTGCTAGCGCCTACGACCAGCCACTCACGTGGGACGATATTTTGTTTCTGTGCTATAGCGCATTGGTATTGTTAAAGTATCAGTTTTGACGTAAACTTACATAGATAAACTTGAGCATACGTGAGAGGCTGATAAAAAATTCTGATTAACAAATAAAATGCCTGAAAATGCTAGTGATATGGCAATTTACGCTACCTTTTTTTAGGGTGGGTTATCTTCAAATCACTTCTCCCGCTCTGGGCGGAGTCAGACTTTTACTGACTAAAACCCACCCGTGTTCCTTCAGTTGCCTGTTGCCAAGGGTCTCGGTATACCTTTCGGACTTTCCCGAAACCCAATTCATGCTACCTGGATTGTCATAGCTTTCACAGAAAATCGTCCATAAATGGTCAAATAGAGGAACTTCCATTGGCTCATTGATTTAGGATACTCAGTTATAGTCACAATCAGTACCTACATGACGCATGAGAGAAGTCAGTGAACTGCAATAGTCAGAATAAAGATTTCAATAATAAAGTATCGTAGTAGAACGTTTCAGCACATGTTATCCAACAAATTACTTCAGACAATCCCAACATACACTAAAAGATACACTTCAAAAGTAAGCAAAGCAAATCTAGGTCAAATCCTAGTCTAACAAACGAAACCAAATGAATTAGTCAAAGATAATGATCGCAGAATGACAAACGGTCAACCTGAGTACGTATCTATTAAAACAAAGAAACCCGAGAGCTTTCTAATTGCTTGGAACAGCCACTAATTTAGATTTATGGAGATTTTTAATTCATTTCAACAGTCGAACTACACTCGAAACTAATCTTTATGGAGATAGTTATAAGGGTCACGTAATAAAGGGTTTCCATGACGAATTACTGCGCAAAAGGGCAACGCTGTGATAAATAGTGCGTGTGTAAGAAGCATGTTGCGCAGGAGCCGTTTGTGTTCAATACGAAAGGGGGAGAACCTTAATATGCACTTATGCAGCCCAGGCTTTAGAAATAAGCATACTTACAGTTCAAGATGCATTGTAATAACGTCAATATTATGAGATATGGTGTTGAATGTTGAAAAATGTTTTATTTGTAGCGTAAATTATACAAATGAAATTGCAGCTGAATGCATTACTTACTAGTTTACGTACAAATATTATAATATCCTCTTGAGCAAGGCTGGTGATCAATACCCTTTGTGTATGAGAAGAGGGCTTTGCCCAACAGTGGGGCCCTAATAGTTATTTTACTATCCTAACTACCTTCCGTACCAACTTCTATAAATATTATAAATTAAAGTCGCTTTTTGTATTTGTCCGTATGTCCGTCTTGTTCTTCTAAACCACGCAACAGATTTTGATGAGGTTTTCACCATCGTTTAGAGAATTTATTCCGGAAGGTTTATGTGTATAATACGTTAATATTAAAGTTACTAATGAATAAGAAATCTCGATGTTTTGCCAAGTCCAAACCGTGCGAAACAGGACCGCTCGCTAGTATTTATTAAATGGCAAAAACCACCATCACATTATAGACATTTAAGAAGCTGTTATTAATTTTATTATTTATGTATACACAATAATAGACACAGATACGACATGTAAGTATTGAGTACTGCCTATTTCTTAAGAAATTTCTTCCAGCAGACCTACGAAAGGAGAAAATTAAATGATGAGATGCGGCGCCGGAAAAACTAAAGCTGTAAACTCAAACTCAAAGCATTTATTTCAATTAAACCATTTACAGGCACTTTTGAATTGTCAAAGAATCGGTCGGTTAGTCAGATCATCGGTCAGAAAAATCGTCAGACATAGGTATATACTAAGTTCACAAGTTAGTAGCTACTCCTAACATATGTATAACTTAGCCTTAGTACTTATAAGGGCTAGGAACTACTACTCGCCTGCAACGATTAAATCATTAACTCGTTCAACGACAGTAGTTTCTAAGTACAGCTCAAGTTACAAGGTTAAAAAGGTCAGGGCGAATGACCTCTAGGTTTTTTCAGTTGGCTTTCTCTGTATTTATCTAAGTAAAACACGCGAGTTTGATTTACAGGCTGTGTAGACTAAGTTAAGTAATTATGTGCTTAGATCTTCGTGCTTAGCACTAATAACTTGAGCCGGTTATTATTGCTGTTAGCCAGTCATTATTAGAGGCGCTTGTGCAGTTAATAAGGTTTGAAGTGTAAAAACTTAAGTGGCGAAGTAACCTTTGTGGTTGAGAAAAGTGGTGAGTTGCACTTTTTTGCTATAGTTATTATCGCAGTAATTATAAAGTTAGTGAAAATATATTACATGGATTATGTGTAGCATTACATGAGGGTTTTTATAAGCAGAAAACGCGCGTTTTCAAAGGCGATAAATTCGCATCCACTGTGGATTATGACGTTAGTATCGCACGCGCACGCGTTCTCAGGTTATATTGCTATTAAGGTGTTGCTTAGAGGTCTTCCCGTATTGTAAAATACATGTAACTTGGGTTTTTCGGGTTCCATACGTCCGAATGAAAAAATGGAACCCTTATACTCCTTATAGGATCACTCTTGTGTCTGTCTGGTTGGATGGCTATTTTTTTTTAAAGCGGTATAGTTATATAGAACGTTAGTGCATTATCGTGTTCAAAGTATAGTTCCGTTGTACGATGGGCTAATTTGTGAACAGATAATATCTATAGATTACGGTTTTTGATACTTGCCTTGTTAATTACGACGCAGTAGGGGTGATGTTTATGACTTGAATGTTTCGGTACAAGTGTCAAATGTTTTGAATGTTTATTTTTACCTCAATAACATATATTTTTCATATGGTAAATCAATTTTCTTCTAGGCAGAGATAATAAATTCGTTTTTTTGTAGGTAGGACCTAAGTATTAAATTAAAATAATTAAGAGCGCTTAGGGTAGAGCCACATTACACGGTACTGGAATTTTGCAACCAAAACAATTACCTGACTCTAGTTACGTCACAAAATATAATATTCAATTATCTTACAGTAACTGATATAATACTTATCTAAGTGATTATGACAATTATATCTTTTATCACGTTTTTCGTGGTGTGATGGGTGTTGCGTGCACCAATGAAAATATATCAAATGTAAATGAGGTCACAAATCAAGTAGGTTAATGCCCTAGTGCTGTTCCTTTTCTAAATCAATAAAAGATTCGGTTATTTTTTGTGCCAGCAATAAATTAAATTAAATACGAAGGAATTATTTAGACCTTTTTTGAGTTATAGGGTTTTAGGACTGGCTGCACCAGGTTTCTGACTCTGAGATATTCTGAATTTGATTTTATTTATTCGGTTGTGCTATTGGTTCAATATCTTGACACAGCGTTTCTGAAAACTGTGCGATGTTTTCCTAGGAACGCGGTTCCGTCATATTCTAACGGACTTCATGAACATTTGTCATTTTCAACTGTAGTTGACATTTAGGTGTAAAAAAACGTTCTGTATGAACAGCCAACCGTTATTGTGTGACCGTTCACCGCTTTCATAGGAAACCAATGCGTAATGGAAAAATTTTGCTTCTATAAGTAACTTTGGTAAGAATTTATGTGGGGAGTTGACGAAAAAAGTTCTTCCGCTTAGTTCATGGCTTGTACCATAACTACCTGTTCGGTGGAGTCGCGTGACTATCATAGCAAGGGGACCGCGCCCACGTGGCAGCAATGGTCATAATTATATGATGAATATTGTAATACTTGTTACTAAGGGAACTACCCGAAAAGAGTTGTAGGAAAATAGGAATTACATAATGCTAACATATGTGGGTGATACATTATGACATAATTATACCAACGCACATCGACAAGAAAAAGACAAGTCAAGACAGATATTCGTCAGAAAATACGTACTAAAGTTTGTGTTGCAAAATATCAATTATAGCATTATTTTTGAGTGACGAATTATCGTAATCAGGCTTTATCTGAATTTTTAATATCACGTCAAATCAATAGTGCTTTTTCAGATTATTTGTTGCTACTATTTTATTGGCAGATGGAGAAAACACCCCCTGGTTGACATTTTTCGAAACGCAAGTCTTGCGTGACTTGCATTGATATCGTTGTAGCATCGAAGCCGGCCAATGAGATGCCTTGTAGTTGTCATGTAGCTTTAAGGTGTGTCCCCACCGGCTCCTTTCCTGGCGAATCGATTCAGTAAAAGCGAGTTTATGAAGCCGTTGAATCTATCCACGCCCTATTCTTGGGTATTGAATTGACAGTTAGGTATTGTCATTTTTTTTAAAGTAACCCTTTGTTTTGCCATTTTATTTAAAACTCGCTGATGCCCGCGGCTTTGTCCGCGTAAATGTCGGTCATTATATACTAAAACCTTCCTCGAGAACCACGCTATCCGTTGGTGAAAACAGCATGAAAATCGGTGCAGTAGTTTTTGAGTTTATCGCGAACAGGACGACAGACAGACGCGGCCGAGGACTTTATTTTATAATATGTATGTATATGTAAGGATAAGGATAATAATGTTTGAACTTTGGTCTAACTAAATAAAAGCTCATTGCGTGTATCGTTTCGTCCCACGGGAACCAGTGAACAAACACACGATGTCACGAGTGTCTTTTTTGCGTAAAACCTCCTCAGGAAACGGACCTTTTGTCACCTTCGTGTATATTTTTTTTACATGTGCGACATTATGAATACTAAAAGCATCCGCCCGCACAACTTATTCACACCTTATGCTAAGTGGAGGCAAGGAGTGAAAGATATTCATGAGAATAAACATCATCATCTGCCTAGTTTTTTCCCAACTATGTTAGGGTCGGCTTCCAGTCTAACCCGATCCAGCATTTTACATGGAGCGACTGCCTATCTGACTTCCACAGCCCAGTTACATAGTTAATACTAACAGGATACCTCTGGGCAAGACTGGTTATCAATCAGGCTTTCGGGCTTCTGACTGCACGTAACGACTATCAAAGATCTACGGATGACAGCCCGGACCAATTGCTTAACGTGCTTTCCGAGGTACGGGTGCGTCTTGTTATGTAATGAACCCACTCACGGACCGATCTCGGCAAGCGTTGCTTAACCTTGAAGATCGACCCTTGCGACTGTTATTATTTAGCCAGGAACCCCTTGATTTATGAGACAAAAATCCTGCACAAAAACAATTTCGAATTCTTGCGTTTATGTTTTTTTTGGGGTTTAGAACTTACTTAACACGACTTTTACGATTATTTGGTACCATTTCAACAGCTTTTATGCATGTTCAAATTACTTAACGCAATTAATTGCATGCAATTATCATGCGAGAGCAGTGTTTTTTTCCAAGAACAAACAGTTATCATACTAAATACTATGGTGTTTTATCGTTCATTTTATCAATTTCTGTAATTTTATTTTATCTGATTTCCGCTAAACGTGTCTGGCAACTAAAAGACGAATTGCTCCAACCAAAGAATAATTTATATCGGGGTTTCAAAAACAAATAAAACCAAAGCAATGTCGCTCCCTCTTTCTTCGATAAAAATAAATACGAAAGCAATTTAAAAGAACAATATTATCGCGCCTTGGTTTAGGGGTGGCCCTTATGTGGGGCAGGGCACAGCAGTCATTGAACTCAGTTGACTAATGGAACCTCTAATTATGACCTATTTTCTGACATTACCGTCGTAAATACTTCGCGAGTTTTATTGCCGAGGTGAATGAAACGTACTGGAGTACCTTTACCTCTGGCCGTTGGCTCTTGTGCTTTCTGTAGATAGGTGTGTTAACTCGATCGAGCATCAATGATTGCTTTATTGAGCATCAACGGTCTCATAGAGCCTGCATCGTAACTCATGTGTTCTAAGCTCCATTGAGAGAATTAAGTTTTATTTACTTTCCTATCGCAGGTATGCTGTAAGAGATTTCTTTATAAATAAGCATCAACGTAAGCATTTTAAAGGTATGAGGAACAGGGTGTCAAGCTCACCCATCCTCTATAGAAAAGGGAGGATCTTCCGACCAGACGGGTGTCGTGTCTGGCGGGCAACTGCCCAACGATTGATGTTGGAATCTTGTATAATATTTTGAACGTGCGGTAAACTCTAATTGCGCGATGCAGGTTTTTTGTGTGACGTCAGGTCATCGATGCGTAATTTGCATGTGGCGATGTAGATGCCGCCACAGCATCATCAGTATCACCTTTGTACGTATTTTTGTGTTCTTTTCTTCTTGTCTGTTTATACAGGGTCAAATTAAGTTAGCTAGCAAAACTCCGCAGACTTGATGGGTATCGATATCAAATAAAGACAAAACGAAAAAAAAAAATGGATATGTTTTTTGTTATTGGGGTCATCAACCGCCGGTAGTGTAGTCACTTAAAATATCAAGTTAAAAAACAGTTTTTTTGTGTAAACTTCACAGATGTGATGGGTCTGCATCTCAACACGATAAAATCGATTTTATCAACTCGCACTTTAAGTAACAACATTACCAGCGGTCATTGACCCCAAAAAACTCATCTAATCATTTTTTTTTTGACGTGATTGGATGTAGTATACTCATCACATTTGCAGAGTTTCGCTAGATAGTTTAATTAGACCCTGTATATGTGTGTTCATAAATCGTTAAATAAATAAATAAGTGTTAACACTTTGCTGCTGGTTTCACGAAGGCTTACATTCGAAACATTATCCCCATTGGTTCGTTGTTCAAAAGTAAAACACCGTAACTTACTTTTACAAAGCAACAAGACACTCAGTAGCTCGTAACACTAGAGTCGTCACCATTACTCAGGTTGCCGAGACATTAATACTATTCGATTGACATAAAACCGAATCAATGGCACATATATTATCGGAGCCGCCGCCAGAGGCAATAGTGGTCTCGAACTCTAGATACTCAGATTAACCTGAAAGCGTAGCCATGAATTATTTGCAGAAATTATATTATGGTTACTGGGTTTTCATTTACAATAGCTTTCCTTGTTGTATGGGAATTTATGAGTGCTTACCTAGAATGATCGCTGTGGTATTAAAAATTATGATTCACAACACAATAAATTACCATTTTTATGATCCAATTATTGAAATTACTAGGTAGTTGTGAAGAGTTATTGACGAATTCTAAAGATTTCCAGCAATGATAATATATTTAGATAGTTATTTCTAGTTTATAAAAGAAATGAAACTGCGAAATAAAATAGTTTTTACACAGTCCTGCATAAGCTACATTTTATGTTTTTTACGGCTAATTGTCATTAATTGACTATTACATGCGAACTTGCACTTAATTAGTTCAAGTGCACCGCGCCCCGAATTCACACTGGAAGTTATGGTAGCCTTAAAACCAAATGTGCAGTGTGGCCGCACCTTTACAGCAGTTTATCTGCATTGTATATCAAATGTTAGTAATTTAATTTGAGTGATAAGATAGGTATGTACGAATTGTTATAAAATTGGTTTTTAGACTTCAATACAATTTGCTGTAGTAGGTAAGTACCTAGGTACCTACCAACGAATAGATTATCATAATATCTAAGTACCAAAATCAGTCACATGCAGAAATGTAGCAACAGCAACTCAAGAAAGATTACACGATGTTAGCACCAATCAAACTACCAAACGCGATTTCCGTTCTTACACACTAAATAATAAGGCGGTTTATCTCCTAACACACATAAATAGGGTCCCTCTACGTGATATCAAAGTAATTTGTCGCCAGTAATATGACCACCGTACTACCGCAAGGCCGAAGAATGAAATCGCTACATAAATCAAACTATTCGTCTCCCGCGATCATGATTAACAGAGGTCGATGACCGCGCAATTCAAAATGGCTGACTGTAAATCGCGGTTTTTGAAAATGGAATTTATAGCCAATAGCGATGTGGTTATTGAGGTCGGTTCAATGCAATGGTGGAAAATTTTATTGGTAATTCTTGTGCATAAAGAAAACTTGATGTTATTCCATCAAGATTTTATAACTGCAGTTTTAGTAGAGAGAGAGAATAAAGTTTTATTTTTAAATTACATGCAATATTAGGTCAAAGAGTATTTATATTTTATATCAAAATCGAGCTTGTAGTTTAAATTCACTTTATCCAACCTTTTTAGACAAATTCCCATAATAAACTACATAGAGGCTTGGAGGATATATACAGTTTCGATGACAGTTATCGAAATCCAATTTATTTTCTACAGCTAAAGAATCTATTCTCACGTATTTTGTATTCAAATTAGTGTCGATAACTTAAACAAGATCGTTCAATTCGTTCATGGTATCGTAAAATGACACTGCACGACAAATTGAATGGTGACCTTCGAATATCATGGGGCTGTGACTAATCCATGGCTTTAAATTGTTAAACCCATGACCGTTGTCAGTAGTTCCCTAGTCACCACAGTCGAAACGGGGAAATACTATAATTAGAAATTTATACAAGGAAAAATTGTACTGCATGGTGTTGTTGATATGTTTGCTTACATTTAAATAATACGTAATAGCGAACTGTCTGGAATCCGAAATAAATAGACCTAATATTTTGTCAAGTGCCCTAATGTCAGCTGTTCCATACATTTGTGTATGGAAATAAAAAAATCAGCTGTTCCATACATTTGTGTTCACTTAAATTGACAAAATGTATGGAACAGCAGATTTTTTTTTCGCGATTTCAAGGTTGGTCCCATAGAAAAAGTTGTTCAAAATGTTGAGTACAATGACTCCTTTTCGGGTTTAGCATAAACAAATAAAAACTTGTCTTTGTGTTTTAATTTTCGTTTTTGGCCACCGACTTCCGAAATTAAAGTTGTTTTTCACTTTTTTTGTGTTTTTTTTTAGGTCGGTTGTTTTTTTTTGTAAAAAGTTTTTATTTTTCACTTTTTAGTAGTGGTACCTACCCCACACAAGTTACTACCTGCTATGTAAATAACAGTGAAGGAGTCTGATAAATACAATATCGTCTACTTAGACTGTGGGAAAAATACGTAATATTGAAGCTAGCTCAAAAACTACGCAAGCAAACTTAATAAAATTTATATGGGACCATCTCGGGAGTATACCCTTTTGAACTAAAAAAGAATTTTTAAAATCGGTTCACAAACGGCGGAGTAATCGGCGAACATACATAAAAAAAAAAAAAACAATCATCCGAACCTAGTACCTCCTCCTTTTTTGAAGTCGGTAAAAATAATGTTGTATTGAGTAAACGAGGAAATGCAATGACCTCCTCTTCTAATAATCACTCTAGGTTCAAGGTATCAATTGCTGTAATCAACAATCCATTTCCCATGGTTTTCATCGTAAATTTTCTCACGTAAGACAAACGTTTCTGTTTTCATTTCATGTTCTTAAAAAGTTTATCACACAAAAATATCGGATACGATTAGTAGCATCGTTAAACACAACTCTTCGAACAAACATCGATCGCCAAACATTGGAATACCTCATTTTTTATTTACTTTTCCACAAGCATCGAAGAATAGGTCAAACATAAACAATTCAGTAACAGAAATGTCTCGTACTCACGCGAATGAACCCTTGCCATGCATTCGTGGATTTTGACAATATTTCCTTACAAATACATCAGCTTTCACTGTCAGCACTGCGAAAAAGTTGAGATTTGTTGTTCACTTCAGATAGAAACAAAAAAAGGCAGAAACAAGGATTGATAAAGTCTGTGAAGAAAGTCACAGGCAGGTCAGAAAAGCTTTATAACTTTTGAATGATAAAACGATACCAGTTTACTGTCCAGTTTAATTGTTTCCGTTTCCCTTTTGTCATCATCATCTTATATAGTCAACAGTAGTTATACCAGTCTCGGAGGAGCTCGTGGCTAACTAATAACAGCCGTACGGGTCGATCCGTCAGGTTAAGCTAAGCTTGCCGGGGTTGGATGACCATCTTTACATACCGAGACTCCTCCGTGTCTCGGAACGCACGTTAAGCCGTTGGTCCCAGCCGTCATTTTGTGGATCTTTGACAGTGGTTACAGGTCGTCAGAAGCCCGAAAGTCTGACAACCAAGAAGATACGATACCCCTTGGCAAGAAAGTCATGCCACAGGGTATCGTATTACCCAGTTACTGGATTGTGGAGGTCAGATAGGCAGTCGCTCCATGTAAAATACTGGTATTCAGCTGCATCCGGTTAGACTGGAAGCCGACCCCAACGTAGTTGGGAAAAGACTAGGCATATGATGAGTTACACATTTACACAAGCCTAAAGAAGTTTTCCTGCAGTAAAAGTAACTTCTTTATTCACATTATTCCTAATGTCACTTTCAAATCTACTCCCATTACATACATCGTCTATACTTGGGTGCAAAACTATATCATTAATACATTTATGGTCTACGTGTTTTTAAAATATCCATATATGAGAGCATCGAGATATAAGTACTTAGTACTTATATCTCGATGTATGAGAGCGATAAAAGTTTACAGCAGCTATTACTCAGAGTACATGACAAATCGTTTATTGGTGTTTCCAAATGACAATGCTTCTACTATTTTATTGTCTTTTTCAGGTCATACTCGTAGCTTCTGTTTTACAAAGCCTTTATAAGGAACTGTGTATGTTTGCTTTGTTCTTTTAGTCTTATTATGAAATTATGCATGCTTGTTAACTTTGTTTCCATAATTTATATAGCCTTGTCGCTTTTCGTTGTCTTATGGCTCTTTGTAATTATATCCGTTGCAGATGTTTTAGCTGTATAGTTATAAATGACAGTAATAACAATAAGCTTGTAATTAGAAGTATCTAAGATATTTTCCCTTTTTTTTAAATGTAATCAAAAGAATTCACAGCAGCGTCATTTTGTCAACTGACGACAAAGTATAGGATCCCTAGTCCTTCTGCCAACGTAGGCTATAATAATATCCCCCTTCACAGGTTACTGCAAAGCCCGTGTTACCAGTACCTTATTACAGGCTGACATAATCATATTATGGAATTAATTATTATCAAAAAGCCATATGGAATGTGCAAGAAAACGTCTTATAAATAAATATTAGCCGCAACTAGGCCACATGTCTACATTACATCATTAGTAATGGGATATTACGTGTTTATTCGTTTATAGAGAGGAAATCAACCATTAGACATTTCCGCATTTAATATTAAATTAGGAGAAAGACCGTATTTTTGTTAGTAACTATATTATTTTGAACTCATATTGCTAATCAATAGTTATTAAAAATTGATTGGCTTTTTGACTGATAGTTTGAAAGAGTAACTTTCTTTGGTTCGCATAGGGAATAATACGGATGTACGTAATATTAATAATAGCTCATTAAATGAAGACATAGAAAGCTATCCTTGATAGATCAGCTTCGATCTCAGAAACTATTCGGGGGCCACTCCTGAATAAATTACAGTCAATTTTCTTTTAGTATCCGAACTTTTCATCCATCTGCTGCTTTTCACACGCACAAAAACTAATTAATAAAAATATTCTTGAACTATACCTAAGAACATTATTGATCTTTTGATACTTAATTGATTTTGATTATCACAACCTCCTCAGCGAAGATCAAATGGGATTAAACTAGAAGTTACTTTAAATTTTAAAAGTAAATGAAGGGATAATCCATGTTAACATTATTTAGAAAGTAACTCTTTAGGGGTATGAGGAACAGGGTGTAAAGTTCACTCATCCACCATAGAAAAGGGAGGATCCTCCGACCAGACGGGTGCTGTGTCTGGCGGGCAACTGCCCAATGATTGATATTGGGTTTTTGTATATATGTTCACTGCACGGTAAACTCTAATTGCGCGATGCAGGATTTACGTGACGTCAGGTCTTCGATGCGTAGTTCGCATGTGGCGATGTAGATACCGCCACATCACTCCCCTCCGGAGACCGGAGGTCGATAGTGAGCTGAGTCTTGTATCTTGCGATGCTTGCCAGTGCCAGTTGTGGTTCCAGTGAGTCGGAACCGGGTGCCGCATTGTTCGCGGTGGGTCGGAACTGTTTTTGCGGCGATTGTGGTGATTGCGTTGATTCCCCAGTGGCTCAGAGTGATGATGATGACGTCACGCTGGAGTAGTTGCACGAAGGCTGCGTTGACGTTCATATTCGGGGTCACCAATTTAGGGGTATGAGGAACAGGGTGTAAAGTTCACTCATCCACCATAGAAAAGGGAGGATCCTCCGACCAGACGGGTGCTGTGTCTGGCGGGCAACTGCCCAATGATTGATATTGGGTTTTTGTATATATGTTCACTGCACGGTAAACTCTAATTGCGCGATGCAGGATTTACGTGACGTCAGGTCTTCGATGCGTAGTTCGCATGTGGCGATGTAGATACCGCCACAACTCTACTATGTTACCTTTTCACACCTAAGCCAATGAACGGATTTCGACAAAATTTGGCAAGGAGATAGATGGCACCCTGGGGACGGACATAGGCTACTTTTTATGGACATACCGGGCGAAGCCGCGGGCGGAAGCTAGTATTCAATAATTTGTCGCTTTAAACAAATCTTAAGATTTTCTCCAAACATTCTTGAATTTAAAGTCAACAACTACAGACAAACTTCAACTTCCCCTAACTAAACTATCTTAGTTATAAACACACGGACGGAAGCGTGGAGACACGTGTTCAATTCCGGCCACGCCCCCGTTTCCTCCGAGTCCTCATTAACCAACTAAATGTGGAACATGTCCACATTGTTGTAACGAACATGTTGGAAAAGAAACATGTTGGTGACATGGCTGATTTATTTCAGTTGGTTGAAACAAGTTGTTGTAATGTGGTAATGATGTTGTAACTTGTTATGTGTTTAAGTTAGATTAAGTTGTAAGTTGAGAAAAGAAGTAGCCTGAGGTTAATTTTAGAACTTGACGGATAAAGAAATGAGTATGATATTACAAGGGATGAATATTGGATACTGGAAGATTATGCTGAAAGCACTTTTCAATTTGAAGTTAGGAAAACGCACTTATTATGTAATTTTAAACTCAAATTGGATAAACATATTACTATCAGCCTATGATGTTCCCACTGCTGGGACACAAGCCTCCTTTTTGTGAGAGGGAGTGGACCGTAATACGCGTCTTCGAATATTTGTTTTCAGGGCATGCCGGTTTCCTCAAAATTGTTTTTTCCTTCCTAAATAATTTACAGTGCCGGCTTGGGATCGAACCCAAGACCTACACCTCGAAAGTCACGGCCGTTTCCACTGGGCCACCACAAATCTGATATAATATGATGGAAGGCTATTCAATGAAAATGAGTCAAAATATAATATCCTTAAATAAAATATAAGAAATTAAAAAAAAACGAATTTGAGACGAGAAATCCCACAATATACGAAGCTATCAAATGAATCGATGAAACTATCTTATCAAACATAAATACAATATTTATGGATGAAACCCTAATCTATGGATATCTACTTTCATCAACCCATTCACACATTCTTGGAACGGGTTTCAAGACAATTGCAAGTCAAGTGTCCGATACGACTTTTTAATCGCATGACGTAGCGTTATATCGTACACAAACAATCGCAGCAAGAGATCTCGTTTCTCGCATCCCGAGTTCCCACGCCCCCGTGGGAGAGATGGGACGGGGTGGCACAGAGTAGATAGAGGCAGAAGGTTCATTTTTATAGAAAAATATACTATAAGTAACATACATTATACATAGTCAATCATACACGAAGAAAGCCACATCAGTGCCCCTAGTAGTGCGGGGAAGTCCGAAAGGGTTACCGGGACCTTGGCAACAGGCAACTGAAGGAACACGGGTGGGTTTTAGTAAAAGTCTCAGTAAAAGTCTGACACGATCTTCCGCTCCAACCAGAGCGGGAGAAGTCATTTGATGATTTCCCAAATAAAAAAAAAAAAGTGCCCCTTGTATTTGTTAATAAGTATTCAAGTTGTCATCGGGTTGCCATGGACATTCTTGCTTTTGTAAAACACTACACTGGCATGCATGTATGGGTATAGACGTATGCGCGTATCTATAAAGGATATTAAAGTGACTGGGTGATTGAGGGTGATAATCAGAGCATTGAGCTATGTCTAAGTTTTATGAAAACATTCTCAAGCTGCGAAAACTGCGAAAGCTGCGAAAACCGCTTGCACGATTTTTTATGAAAGCCATAGTCCTACTGCAAAATGTATCTACTCTGTGGTATCTGACTGTATACATAACACACAACTGTTACAAATATTGATAGTAGTGCACATGTCAGGAACTTGTGTGTACTTTTGTTCCCTACAAGGTTGGGCTATTAAACGTTTATGTAATAGAAAAATAGATGCTTTCCTTATTGTAGGTCTGTAACCAGCCTGATCAATATCTCTTACTAGAATTGATCAAGTAGGTAATTGCTTCTGTTAAAAAAGTAATACTGGCCAGTTAACAGAACGAGATTAGTTAAGATGCCCTGAGGTTTTGAAATTCGAACAGACAATATGGTTTGAACAAACATTGGAAAAGGTTCGCTTGTGCCAGACGTGCAATCAAAAATGTAGGCTAAAGTAAAATAATCTCTAAATAGTGAATCTTGTATTTAACCTCATTATGTTTTGGTTCCAGTCAAGAGCTATATTATTACACCATTGTACCAATCTTCACACCTGTCAATTAGCCTCAAATTGAACTGCGTAACGAATGCACAATTTTGCGTTATTTGAATACGATAATGCTCGCTCCACACAATGGGAGCGGCGATGTCAGTTACCGATTAGCCCTAATGTGTGGACGCGGCATGCATGCTATAGCAAGCAGTTTATAGACCGTAAAATTCGTTGTTTATGATAAAACGATGTTGTTGATATTGTAACATGGGAACTGAAATGATTTCTTATGTAAACGCATGTAAAATTATTCTTTAATAAGCCAATCGCAAGTAGGTAAGTAGGTATACATTTTTTTACCGCAGAATGTTTTGTAAATTAACAATATGTACTCACACGAAAATAAATTCATACGTTGACTTTTAATACCGTCTCGTGAAACTTACCTGTAACAAAAATAAGATACATTGAAAATACATTCATATGGATAAGCAAGACAAACAAAATAAATACTTAGGTAAAACAAAATAAACTTGCAAATATTACCGAAACTATATTTCAATTTTTTTTTAAATATTATTTCAGATCAATGCCTATTTACTTAAATACCTACTTAACACAAATATGAGATGTTTATTAATAAAAAAAAAACCTTTTCATAAACAATTTATAAACATCCTTTACATTAAATCTATTTCATTGTAATTCTTCTATTTCTTGTAAGTCTCAGAAACTTTTATAAGTCACATTTATAGATAAATAGGTGAGAGAACAATAATTATTTAAATAACAAAAGAAAATAACTGAATTATATTCCATTTATTAACAAAACAAACAAATGAAAGTATCATCCGTCACTTAAAACACAGTTTAAGCATCACAATAATTAATCAGTAAATTCAGACTGACGTGAACTTCCACCATCTCGCCTCCACATTAAGTTCTTAATAACTAAAGTTAACAAAACTATTATTACTCAGTAACCTTTGGTCTAGTAATTAACTGAACGTTTTAAGGTCATATTACAAAAGAACCATTTTGACTGACGGCTAATTTAAAGAACGCTCTTTTTGTAGCACTTTTGTTAAGTGATAAGCGAGAGCGGATCCCAAGTTTACTGTTGATGAGGTAAAATGTCTAAAGATAATTACGAAATAGAGTTTTTCTTATATGTTTTTTTTCTAGCAGCTGCAGTCTAGAATCTAGCTTTACTGTTTCCAATTGGATTTCAAATGATGGTCTTCAGAATTCAGAAACCGGGTGTTTTGTAAGCAAAACCGGATTCTGGATTGAGAATTTGAAGTTGAGAACTTATCAAACTCTTCTTTAGCATTCAATGTAGCCCGCGAAATTCCATTTTTTTTTGGGTTTTTGCAAGGTTTTGAATCAAAAATATGAAACCGGATGTCAGTGATCACTGATCATTGTTAGTTGCCAATAATAAAATGAATGCGTAATTTTTTTTTGTTTTTGGATTTATGTAGGTATCGCGGTCTTTCGTTTAGACAAGCCATTTCTACAAGAGTGACACAAAATATTCGATCAGTGCAATTTCGGCAATTAATTTACTACGTGTAGGTTTTCATGTTCACTTCAATCAATTCAATTACTACAGAGACGGTAGGTATAAAATCGGTGACGTAACATACACCAGCTGTTAGCGTCATATTTGCGTCAATCAATATCCTATAATAGGAAAATTTAATTACGAACCGGGTGGTTAACTTAGCCGTAATACTGTAGTAGGTGATACTACCTTCTGTAAGAATTCAATATTACCATTACTAACTGCTTATTCATTTCATTTATGGATGAAGTAGGTTTATAATACAAAATACCGAAATTATGATAATTATCATCTTTGTCTTTTAAACGGCCCTTTTATTGATTCTAAGACAGCATTGCAATATTTAGAACAAAACAAAGCTCGGTTCATCATCCACTAACTTTGAATTAGTAAGTTTCCGGTTCTCTCTTTTAACTTAAACCAATCAGTTGACAAAGTGACACTTTACGTCTCGTCCGCGGTGATGCATAGCGAATGTCTTCTACTAAAGCCGTGATGGACCACAGTTGACAAATAGGTCACTAACCCCACATAAAATATCTATTGCGACATTCACACGTCACGAACTTGATAAAGTATCTTTTTAATAAATTCGATACCAAGAAATGGGTGGACAATCTTTTGACAGATTTAAATTATGCATCAATTTTGCCCTTGTTACGTGATAAATTATATGATGTTTTAATTTCAATTGCATTCAAGTGAGCAATAGAATCTTTTTTAATGGAGACTCGAAAAATTATGAACATTGCTCTATCATTATTTATTGTTTTTATCTGATTGACGTACTTATACAGCAAACACTTTAAACTGGCAACATCTTATTATTATGATAATACCCATGGTTTCATCTTATACTGCCAAATGATCTCATTTTTAACTCATTGAATATCTATTATCCCATTGTATTAGAATCATTGTTATAATTTAGATGATGACGGTAAGGGCCCTTTGCATTATGTAATAGGTAACTGTGAAATGAGAAGCTCTTTATAATTCTGTCAATAGACGTTTTTGATAGCGTCAATGATACTGTCATAGTGGATGACTCAACACTATAGTATATGACGGTACATCCTATCACAAATCATGTGATTGAATATATTGAAAATACTAAACAGAACTGAGTGAGACACGGTCAAATATAATATAGAAGGTGGATAGAACACGCATAAAAAAAATCGTACCTAATTCAAAACTTGTTATAGTTACACGATATTGTATTACACAGCTTATACTGACAAAACCTTGCACTTTTTGCTAACACCGTCACAATTAGACCATTCGTCGCCAGTTTTATTTAAAGCAACATTTTGTTTAAACCGATTCGCTTTGCTTCTAAACCGGATACGAAGCCATTTACAAACATCAAAAGAAAATGCTATATTTATCGGCAAAGGCTTGAAATAAATTAGAATAGATTTTCTGTAAACCGGAATCCAAAATCGAAATTGAAATGAATGTACTGGATACGGAAGGTAGAGAAGTCGGAATGTTTCAGATGAACTTAGATGAGACCTTTATCTAGCAGCAGATAAACATTAAATTTTTGATAATTATGAACAATTAAATGAAAACACTGATAAAATTGAAGATAATTTTAAGGTCCAACGAAGGCACAATCATCGGTGACCTACAACTCTTCCATTTAAATGCTTTAACCAACGTATGACTCCATATAATGCAACGGATGATACCTTTGTCAATTAAAATACCATCTGGGTAAACAAGATGGCTCAGTAAGTGAGTAATAAATAACAAATACACACATTAAAGGCTAGGTTAGGGCATCAAACGGTCCGATTGGAAATCTAATCGCATGCACAGCAAGCCATCATTTGAAAGTTACACGGAGTCGCTTTCCAACGTCTTCAACGATTAATTAGCCCGTTAGTCTTTGTACACATGATTACTAGACAAATGTGAGAAACTTACACCTTGAAAGTGAAATTAGTGAACTTAAGTTTAAAGATGTAAAGTTCTTTTGAGTTCGTAATTAAAAATGAATGTTAAAGGAAGATTTTACTAAAAGTTTGACTTAAAATGACACAATAGATTCTATCTAATATAAGCCGTGACAATCTTAGAGTAAAAGTTTATTTAATCAAAGGTGAAAAAGTCTTGTGCCCATAGGTAATACAGCTTAGCTTATCCTAGAGGAAATGATTGATCTCTAGCAGTAATTTAAAAACCCGTGCAGTTAATGCCATGAAAAACAAAACACGATCAATAGTCTTCCAACACATAATCAACACATTTTGTATAGCGGTAAAGTATTAGCTATAAAGTGTAATAGAACCGACTTGTTAGCGAATAGCACGACTATCATTAAGTAACCCACTTCCCACAGACGACGGCACGTCAACCTGCTGATACACTTTTGTTTTCCAACATTGAGGATAGAAATATAAAATTACTTGGGAAAATACTGATAGATACTAAGATGTTTTTTGTTGGAGTTGATGTTAATCCCAAAATCCAATCAAATCAATCATTCCGCAAACAAGTAATTCGCAGAAATGTACAAATACGAGTAGAAAACGTATGAAGAAGTGTCCTAATTACTTAAACGACGGTGTGTAGGTAAACACGAGTTGGAACAAATTAATTGATTAAGATATCGAGAGATTCTCACATTTGAATATTCATAACATGCAATTATAATCAACTACTGAATTCGGAAGCAGATAAATCCTCGAATAACTGCTACAAATTGACCAATAACTTTAAAAACGACACATTAGAAAAGAGAAACGTTACAATCAAGACTTCTTCATTTTACATGAAACCGTAATCAGAGGTCCTAAATCAAGGCACATTGAAATTTGCACAAAGCGCATCAAACAAAGGTACGTCCCACACGGCCATTATAACGATCCATTGAAACCAGCTTCTAATTAGGTATTACATACAACCTGAATGGCCATGTATGAGACTCCATCCCATTCAAACGTTATCCGATAACACTTTAATTAGACTGATGTAGAAACCTTGTGACGTGCATGAGAATTAGCTGTCAAAAGATTAATTAAAATTAACAATATCCGCTGAGGATGAGGGTGTTTCTCTTGCTTATGTAATTTGATCGCGGGTTAAAAAGCTAGACATTTGAGCTTCTTGTTCAGTGAGTCCGTAAACGCTGTCAGGTTCAGAATTTTTTTTCAACGATGCTATTAAGAATAGTATTCAAGCTTTTCCTGAATTCGAAGATTGCAGTATAGTCTAAATTAAGAAAACTTGTCAAGCTAATGTCTGCAGAACTCAATATAACACCATCAATACGATTGAACGGGCTGACAGATACGGCATCGTTATTTATGTAATCAATCCCACAAGCACTGTTTTAAAAGCATTAACCTAAATGATTGGCTATTAACAAAACGAAATCAAATACTGACATTTCCTTTTCAATAGCACGTCTGCAATGACTCAATAATATACTTTGGTTTGCGCAATTTTATTGGTATAATTGCATTGAAATATAGGGAACGATATAAGCCTACACTTTACTTTCAAAATCTTGAGGTGTTGAGGCTTGGTACTACCCACCGACAGCCGTATTAGGTATAAAAGACTATAAATCTAGGAAATCATAATGGTTGATCATCAATGGACAGGTAATAAGACTTTTGAAACATCAACCTTTGGTATCATGAGTAATCGTTTCGCTGTTCAATATATGGCGTTATTGAAAATGAATCCAACGCAATAACTACAAAACTCACTTTTATAATTTACTTCGCGTCTCAGGCAAATTGTTGCAAATCTACCACTTCCTACAGTTTATCTTAAACCAACAGCTTCTCAGCAAATTACATAAAGTAATGAAAGTCCTTCATCATTCCCTGTCAGAATCCCTGCAATCTGCTTATCTCCATCGATTGAGATCATTTCAAGTCGCCGAGAGGGCACTATAACTCCAGATTTAATAAAATCCAGGCTTGGAGAGAGTTAGGTAAAGTGTTAGGGGCTAACGTTTGCACAGTCATTATTTTGTTAGCGATTTCAGTGAAAACACTTGGAAACTGATCAAATTACTAGTTATGGATTTATGAGCAGTCGGATGGATAGTTACGTACGCATTTACTGCACTTATCAATTTTCATCGTTTACATGTTCTGTGGCCAGTAACTTGTATATTCTTACTTGATTCCAAGAATCCGGTAGTAATTCTGATTTAATTTTCTGATACATCGTGTACAATATTTCAAAGTGATGCTTAAACACGGACTGAGTATAGGTAATAGGCATATCAAAGATAGTCGCTACTAGTGGGAGGTATAAATTAATAAGTAATAAACTACTCATAAATAATCACATCAATCTTTAATGTCATGCTACGAGCCTAGTATAGTGAATTTTATGTTTCAGCTTTCAATAGCACTCACATTAATCAACAACGCATATGACATTATAATATAATTGACGTACGACACCTTGACATAGAAAACTGCTACTTAACATAAGATTTTCATTTTCTCTTTCGTTACGACAAGCAACTTGTATTTACTTCAGCAATTTCCTTACTGAAGTGTTGTTCAATTCATTTAACAGGGACATTAAAGCCCTGTGTAGCCCTTATCGGCAGAGTTTCGACACACACCATGCTTTCGTAAGACAAATCGTCTCGCCTATTCCCCTGACACTACAACATGCAATTTCTCCTGATAGTTCAAAGATAACTTCAGTTAGACTGTAAAATATATTTTAGACTATGTTTTGGTTCCGTTTGGGTATTTCAACTATTGCGTCAATGTACACAGTTCTTTGATTTCCATTACCTTCGTCGGTACTTTGTTAGTTTCGTAATAAAAGGTTGTATTGTGAATGTGTTGTGACCGCAATGTGCAACGGATGTCAGAATGAATAGATCACTTAATGCATTAATTTTTACATTGGAGAATAATTGACCACCCAATGAGATTGCATATTCAAATGGTGTTATACAATTGAAAGGCAAGATTTTCTTTAGGCCGTTTTATAACATGTTGGATTAAGTAATTTTGCAAGATAACAAAAGGGATAAGAAAACTAACAGGAACGAGACATAAATCAGCATGTCCTCTGGCATATTAGATGGTATCAAAGGTAAAGAAATTACTTCCAATTACTTACCATATCCACATTTTACGGGAAAACCTCAACAAAATGGTACTATGTCCTAGCAGGAAGCATGGACAGGCCAGTTTAATAGCAGAGGAAGCTATCAAGTTGTCGCTGCTGAACTATTAGCTACTACGTCGATGGATAGATTTATGTAAGCCCATCGCGACGAAAATAGATGGACGAGATTCTGCCTTCGGACGTCCGACGACTTTTAAAGCCGTAAATGGTTGGAATGGTAATTGACGATGATGGTCTAATCTTATTAGCAAATGAAAAAGATATGGGGAAATTGATGATATAAATAATCTTGAAAAAGAATTTAATGTACCTGAATCTTCTGGTTCTGTTTACATTAAATTTGGATGAACTAGTTCATGAAAGATAAGACTTAAGAAAAATCAACAACAAAGTAACTTCATAAAATTACTAACAGAACCAAAACTGCTCATCATCACGAACCAAATCAACGGTCATCACGAAGAGCGATGTCCAAAACAAAGGGAAAGGCAGACGTTGCTTCATAAATGATAGCTTTGTAATCCAAAACAATACACTCCTACGCAGGCTTGCCACATTAATATAAATTTTGAAGCATTTGGAACAAAGGCAAACGATAATAAAATGTTAGCAGGGCTAGAAAGCCCTTTACGTGCTGCAAGCATCGTTGGTAATGAGAATTCTACGTGATTTCGGTGAGGTTTACTCATTAAACAGGCATGTTTACTATCAAATTTTACCGTTGGGGGCATGTAAGCATTTGTAACGGAAAATTCATGTGACATTCAAGATAATTTCTATGGGAATGACTAAGCATTTAGAAGCAAAATAGAGATTTTCTTTAATGATGCAAATTTTTGTGTTCTGTTCCGATAATATTGGGTCAGCATTAATTTTAGACTTGAAATTGTTACACAAAAATATTTATACTTTCCTACCTAGAATTCGTATTCATTCGAGCGCGAACGTGTGAGTCTAACCTAGTAAGAGTTCTAAATCTAGACAACCTATATTGAAACACTGAACAAAATTCTGGTACACTTCCTCAATTCGTTTTAATTCCAACTGAATTAATCTCTAACCATTCACTAGTTTTTACTTACAGTCATTAATCTATCTGCATTTAGTATTACGATTGTAAACGCTGCACAGTGCACAGCAAGCCTTAATTAATGTTAACCGACTTTTAAGTCACGCAATCTATCCAAGGTAATAAAAATAGAAGGCTGTGTGAACTTAACCCTGTTATTTGTGAAAATCTCTGTTCTGAATCACGTAGACATTAGTCAGTTGTTATTCACCAACAGCGAGAAATAGACGGAGGGTAATATACTGGTATAGTTGACGACACAACACGTAATATTAGTGCAGCGGGTAGGATGCGTGAGATCATGCTGGATATTAATAATGTAGATGTAGCAGTTAGTGCAAAAGATCATACTTTTGTATGGTATCACTTATTGAATGCATCAAAATCAATATACGTACATTTCAAGTAAAACATCGAGGTAGACGAAAAATGCAATCGCATGCAATGTTTTATTTGCTAAAATAACAGATCAATTTATCCTTACAAGAGCAAATTGACTTTTCAAACAAATAAGCCATAGAAACAACCTATATTTTTATATCATAAAAATGTTTAGTCTTCCGTTGTTTATCAGATATAGACCGCGACGCCAATATTTGTATATGATAAGGACAGTGTGCTTGGGTCTACTGCTAAATCAAACATTGTGTGTTTGCTCATTACTATCACAACAAATATGGGAAAAAATAGTTGACCGTTGCATGACGAAATTGAAGGTGCCATGTGAAAATGGTATCGACAGAGTCAATAGAGAAAGTGGGATACTAGTACAGTAGGCAATGAAGGTAAATATTGATAAAAATCTGGAAGGGATTGAAGTTTTAGTACACATGGTTTTGATTTTAGCTGAACTAGTAACACGGATTTGTCAAAATGCAAAATAACAGAATTTGATTTTACTAATTTAATACACTTATCACGCACACAAAAAGTCGACTAATTCTATTATCATACTAAAAGATAAGCAATGATGTAGCGACATGTTAGTAAACAATGCCAAATTATCAACATATTCTTACAAACACCCACAATATACAATACGTAGTTTAATACGACACCACTATCAAGTAACCATTCAAGTTGATATATGAAAATCAAAGACTCAGATAAGTAAGTGTTATTCCACGTCTAAGTTACAACTTGAACTAACAATGCCTATGCTAAGTCAAATGAGGTAAATAGGTTACGACAATGCTAGTAGATATCGATCGGCAGGCAATCGTATATTGTTGTAATCTTTGAACCTGCGCCATTGATGCATGGGACTTCAACCGGTAATCATGTATATTGTGAATAAGATGCAGTACAACCATGAGAAGTCAAAATGGCGAGAAGAAATTACCCAATAAAAGGATACCAGAACCAACTTGGGTAACAAGAAATTTCTTTTTACTAATTCAGAGAGATTTTAAGGCACTTACCACAAAAACTTAAGACACTTGTTCAGCGCGTGTTTAATGTCAGTTTTATATCAAAATTCATACAGAAATGTCATGTTTAAAAGGTGTTTAGGCTAAACAACTGATAAACACGGTTTTGTGGTAATATGGAAAGAGTTTAAGTAAAATGAAACAATTATATTAGGAGGACTATATACTTAAGCATGACAAAATGGAAATGATCAATCGTTGTTGGGTCTAAAAGGAAGAAAGAAAACATTCATTCAAACTTGCTAAAAAGTGAAAAGATTTAACTCACCTTGGGTCACTACTATAAGAAGAAAAATTGCTTGAGTGACAGTGTTCTACTTCTACATACAGTAAAGAAAAACCTGAAATGTCATTGCGTCGAGTTGTAAACTCAATATTTTTTCTTCGACAAAGTTGCGATCGAGTACGAGTTGAAAAGTAAAATATAAAAGCATGATGTTCTGTTGGTGAGAGAAAGGAAACAAAAACAAATCTGTAAGTAGCGGATTTTAAATGATGTAGAAAATGTTAATGTTAACTGCACAGACTGGGGTCAGAACGTTGGGTTACTTTGTGACTATGGAGCGTGTTGCAGATGCATCATGCTGCATTGAAGTTTAAATTCACAGCGTAGCGGAATACTGGTGAGGTCTACTTTGCATGTGCAGTACAGTTATACAGTCCATTTTCAACTAGCATTACCCATTCCACCAGCTGGACTAGGTCCAGTAGGACTTCTAGGTACTAGTGCATAGAAGCATACATTACTCAAGGGCTTCCCGGTAATGTTTTAATGAAAACCAGTGTTCCAATATTCCTTGGGGGTTTAATAAATTCCGGAAGGAATAATTCACTAATTTCTGAAGTTAGACAAGTTCGTGGTAACAATAAGTGTATTTCCCGACCGATGAGTTGCGAACACCCCTACCTTTCTACCTGACAAAAAATTTAAATAGGCTTCAAATGAAGTTCAACATTGACGAAAAGTGTGACCATCAAAATGGTCTGAAAGCCATCAGCACATTCGACAAAAACTGACCTAGTCTGGATAACAACTGACTGCAACAGCATAGCGGTACATTCAGATTACATTTAGAGTGATGCCGCTTTCGGCTCGCATTGTTATACGCTTTTTAGTTCGCGGGTAGATCGTAACCGCTGTGTGGGTGACTCAATCGCTTCCACGAATTGTGCGCGGTGAACAGAAATGATGCTGAGTGCTGAGAAAAGCCTTAGTTTGTAACTACTTTGAGATTTCCGACATTTTACACTTGCTGTTGCACTTACATTGTTATTTGTGTTTGTATCTTTAGCAGCCAACCTTTAGTCGTCACCATCTTCTAATGAATAATTAATAAATGGTAATCTACGACATAAATTTTAAAGAATCAGCCTATCGCTGATCAGGATCTCTTTCGGTCACCAAACATGAAACTAGGGTACTCCAATCAATTTTGTAACAGTTAACATTATAATCAATGCATCAATTTTAATCACTGATACGAATATATCGCAAGACCCACATACATATTACCAAAACAGTTATATCACAAACGCACGCATTCATTTCAACCATTTAATTTGAAAGTAACTTGTAATAACCATAACACTCATAACCTATCACTCAGCACTTAAAAGCCCAATTGAACCAACAAGAGGTAAACTAAAAGTAAATAAAAAAAGGAACAAATTGGCGTTTATAATAAAGCAAAACAAACGGCAACGAAACTCGCGGAGAATTGGGGCGTGAAGAGAACGTTGCAACAGCCGGATCCGAACCCAAGCACGCATATATTCACCAATATCTTGGTAATAATATGTGGGAAAATATACTAATTGGCTACAGCACACATACCTTACTTCAGGATGTAAATGTCGAATCTGATTATTGACCTTTCCAAGAGGCAACAGGTCTGAATAAAAATGATCATATGGATGATAAAGTGAGTTAGCAATGTTATATTTCAGTAAGCTGCTGATGTAAATAGAACTGCTACAGTTTTACCAACACATGAAACTAACAAAGACTGTTTTACTGTACAAACAGTTTATAAAGGCAAAACAGCTGATGGTAATTAATAATGAAGCGATGAAGGTTAACTAACTAGATGATTGAACAGATGTCGATGTCGTCAAAGAACAAACACTATCATGTCTAACTACACACGCCACCCTAAACACCCAGTTTAAACTAAATACTTTCTGGTAAAGAAGGCCAAGTTCGAGTGTGCAGGCGGAAAATTAATGAGATTTGATACGCGGCCAAGTTCAGTCTTATTTGCAGTAATTAATGTGTCTGTCTGAACGTTTATTACGACAAAACACTGACTGGGATTCTTTTAAAGGGGTTCTTTATAGATACATTTACTAACACTTATGACATCATCAGTTACGGCTTTTCTATGAGAAGCCTGGTAGTTAATATACAGAAGAGACATTAATGGGTAAAATCTAGATTAAGTATACCAATTATATCTTAAACGCCTGTCTAGGAATTTAATTTAAATCGTCTAGACTACACCCATAAAAAGATGGTTAAAGATAGCGTTATCTCCATAAAATATAGTTCAATCAACAGTTACAACTTTGTGAAAATGATGAGTATTCTATATTGGCGTTTAGAGTAAATTACTTGTAGTATCTTCCTAATAGTTGGCTTGCAGATTTCAAAATAAATAGGGGAAAAATTGTCAATTTTAGAGCATCACAATGTTTCAATAATATAACACCTAAACACTATGTATGTTCAAGTCGGAGCGATTGAAGTATGGTTTGTGTAAATTATATTTCTAAGCTGTTGTATTTTGATTTAGGTGTTCCAAACAATATCTCAACTAGCTTAGTATAAATCACAATAGTTCAATTAGTGAACATAAATCAGAATAAGCAAGGCTAATAGGTCAGTGAGTCAACTGTTTAACTTTGAATCGAGTACGAATCGAATAGCAAAACAACAAGAATCACGGCGTTGTTTATATTTAGTGTAGACTAAAACTAACGATTAACGATGTAAAAGGGCGATTCGAATAATCGTAAAAATTCACTATACAATTGCGATCGTTAATCGGTATTCTGTTTAAAATTGTCTTAATAGTAACATTGCCCCTAATAACTATTATAGGCTTGTTAGTCTATTGGCTTTAGATTTATTACTGGTCAGTAAAAAAACTGTAAATAAAATAGGCGTAGGTACTGTGCTCAATTTTCTGATCATCAACTTCAAATATGAATTCATTTATGGCTTGATCTTACTCTTTACCTGGTAGTTTCTGCGTTCTTCCCTCTTTGTCAACCATATTATTATCTTCTTCATGCTTTCTTTAACCAGTTCCCTCATCAAGTATATCTTGAATTTAGTCAAGTTTAAATAAATTTACAAATATTTAAACAGTTGTGTGAAATCTCATTGGAAAGTTATGAAGAAGATAAACGTCAGCTGTCAATCATGGCTCATCGGCTATCGCTAACAGATGGGCACTCCGTTTTAGGGCAATCATTTCACAAGGCGTGTCAAAGAAAGTACCATAAAAGAGCCACAAATGCACACGCAGAATAAATTACATTTGATGGGTGTTGGCTAATATTGTATGTACTGAGATAGTGAGTTACTATGCACGCAATATTGTGTTTATTGAATTAGAGTTGACTTAAGTGTACTTCTGTTGCTTTTTTCGGTGCTAATTTATTATTGTATCCTAAGAGCAGGCACGTTAGTTTCTTTGGCTCTAACATATAAGTACTATAATATTTCTGTCTGCTTAATCTTCGCTTGAATTGTCCCCAAAATGGATCTCTACAGCCACAAATTTATTAAAATCATGTTTATTATTTCAATTAGGTGCTAACATGATGAGATCCATAAGATATTAGTAATATTTTATAAAACTTACCTAATAGTTTGTATCATCTCACTAAACGCGAAATGCTCGTTCCAGTTTCGTCGTGGTCCCAATGGTGAAGGTAAAGATCCAATGTAAAATCATACGTATCGCTTCCAATTTTAAGTATAAAATACTTCAAAAATATGTTTGTACTTCGTAAATAAGAGCACTTGTTGCAGGTCACTTGGTTATTTCGATTGTTCGTCTAAAATCGGAACGTTAGTAACGAGTGTCCTTTTGGTACAAAAATGTTAAACAAACTAGTTTCTAACATGCAGGCAAACCATTAAATGGTTAGTTTGGATAAAGTTCAATAGATACACTAAACATTCCAATGCCGTAAAACATTTTTATCGAAACTACATTAACGGACATGATCCTTAACGGTCCAAAAAAGGAGAAAAAAGCGGAGATGCGGGCGCCTTCATAAATTCAATTTAAATTGAACCTTATTGTTTCAGTCATAAAGCTTAAGAAAACTTAAAAGAATTAACACAACAAGCCCAGAGCGGTGTCACCTCGGTTACTTTATGAGCAATGTTTTTGAAAGTTAATTTACTAACAATAGAACATATACTTGCCGCATAACGATGGTACAGCTTCTACAAGATCTAAATATTCAAAAATAATACAAAAGAGAAAATATATTAATAAGCTAAAGCAACGTCAGAATAAAAAAGAAACAAGAGAAATGCAGTGCAATGAAATCGAGACTACAGACGAAAAAAACCGCAAACACCTCGTAAAAAGTAGACGTCTACTGGACGTCCCACATAATTTAAAGCTTAAAGTCATAAAGATGGCAATTAAGTCTAGAAATGTCGGTAAAATAAGAAAATACACAATGCTTCTAAGTGAAATAATTGGCTAGTGTCATATCATAACAGTCGAAAGTCAACGATTAGTTAACAAAGCAGAAAATGAAACACATGAAACTGTGGCTTTCAACTCGAGGTGAGTCATCAACGCCAGTTGCCTGCTTAATGATTAATTCAATTTCACTAATAGTTAGCCAGCGATCAAGCGTTTCAGGCACAATTATAGTTATAACAGTATTTCAGTTTAAGACATCAACAAATAATATGTAACTAATGAGCGGCGTTGACAATCAGTCAGGAAGTTCACTGATCCCCAATTTTCGCTTTCTTTCATGGAAGTAATACATTTTCGCGTGACAATTTGGAGACTTGCCATCTTCAGATTGCGTAACTGATGGTACTCGCCAGTTTCGATACATACGCCATGAGTCACAGGAAGTGTCAGATTAGAACCAGCGGAATTGTAATCGAAAATAGACAAAAACCACTCAATTGCTACAGGTGAATTGGGTAATTGGAAACTAGATTGCAAGTTTCTGTTAGATAAGAGAATTCATGCTGACAAGATGCAAAAAATGCAGGCAATGAAGTCACGTATAGAGGAGAAGCGAAGCGTGGAGCGACTGGTGGAAAAATAACAAAACTCAAAGCAATCGCTACGAATACAGTGCAAGTTGACAAACTTGAAGATTTACAGGCAATGGCGACACTGCTAAAACAAAGATATTATTGGTGCATAGATGCAATTAGTAAGCTTCATAGTAAATTAACGGCGCCAACTGAACTGCCCACACATGACAAGATGTTTACATTAGTTATGTGCAGTTAACTACGATTAACTGGTGTTTATAAATGGAAATTGTAATTTACTGTTAACTTTGGACATGATGGGACGGTTTATGCAAGATAAACAATTACTTTGTGAGGTAACGGATTTCCACATGCGAATTGTTTGTGAAGTTGACGCGTGTGAACACTCCAGTGATGAGTAACAATAAAGTCTGTTTGCAACTCAGTTGTTATTAATCAAGTATTAATAACTCTCGCGCAGGTTAGTCACCAAACAGTCTACGCTCAAATGCCAGTTAGTGACCGACTAGATATGTTAATTATCGTAACGAGCAAAGCTTTACAAGGTGCGCTCAGGATTCCAGTAACCTCGAAACAGAAAGTCTGAATCCATCGCCATCGTATTAAACGGTCAAGGTGAATCAGTCTAGTGATTGGACAGATTAGCCAAAGATGTAAGCCATTAATGATATCAAATTAGATTATGATAAACAAAAGTAACACGACTGATAACAATTTTTTACAGATAAGTAACACCATTTATTGACACCACAGAAAAACAAATGTAAAAATAATGATGATGTAAGAAAATTAACTGAAGTCGCAGCCTTCAAAAGAATACCTACAGATGCGTCGAAATTCGTTCACGAGAAAGACGCCCGCATATAAGTCAGGATAACCACAGCCGAACCGCACTCGCAAACTGGTTTCGGTGCACTATTATTATTACAGGCTCGTGCCAATATACGGGTAGAAACGTGCTCCAACACAATACAGTTAACAAAGAAATATAAAAACTTAAATCCGTAACATAATTACTGCAAATTTTTATACCAAAAGGACACAAAACTCAAGACATCTCAGAAAATCCACACTGTGTTATTTTTCATTTGCTTTTAGTTGTTCGAATTCATTACATGCATTCACTATCACATCCATTAACAATAAGGCACTTGTCTAAACGTTAGATTATAAAAACAGTTCAAAAAGTGTGTTAAAATAAAGTGTCGAGTTGAGCGCAACGAACTGCCTGCGTCAGTCGGCCGAGCGCAGAGCCGGCGACTCGCAAACTGTTCCGTTCCGTTTCAAACTAAACATCAACGGCCACGCGGAGTGCGCCCTACCTCTCTGTCTCCCTCACTATCGAGGAATTCGTCAAGCGAGAACGAGATGGCCACCAGTCAAACGTCGTTCGAGTCTTATCGCAGGATAAACTTTACAGCGACGTGAATAGTTTCCGAGCATTAGCCAGAGAGGAATGGGGCGATTACTTTTTTTGTGTATTTGGCAGGACTTTTTTCTTGTCGAATGTTGGATCGGTTTGAACTTCTATTTTTGTTATCGGAACGCGTTTGAGCGGAACGAGAGGCACGAGACAGACTTTGTTCGGAACGGAAGCACGGCGATGAGTGACCAAGGATTATCGGAAGTCTGCTTACAAATTAACATATCCTCGTTGATAGATGCAGTAATAGTTCAAGCCAGTTCAAGGCCATAGAGAGGCTGTATTTGGAAATTGAGAACTTACGTTACATCAATACAAAATATCGTCTTTAACATTCAGATACACGACTCAATATTGGCAAAATCTCGAAACGAACAACTCACGATTTTTGCTTTAAGTGGCTGCATGGACGCATGTATAAGCACTGACCTCAATTCACATCTGCTATCTAAAGAGATCTCCTATAGTTATTGATCAAATAGCACGTCACAAATTAGGTACCCGGTACAATTAGATCATCGTAACATAAATGCTTTTAGCGGCAGCAACAACACAAAGAGGCAAATAACAAATGAGTTTTTGAGGAAAATGTAAATCGAAATGAACCAGAAAGAGCCGTTATGAAACATTTGTAATAACAATATAAACACAGTAAATGGACGCATAGAAAAGTGTTATATCGGAACGATTGTCTTGTAAATTGAGTTACACAACACCAGAAACGATAAATATTTATCTAGCATTAGTTTCGTTGATGCGTCGAACGACAAATATCACCTACATAGCGTTAGAATATATAAGAACATTTTTGACCTTATTTCTGCAGAATCGCATTTCATTTATTGTAGAAACAAAACAAAACAGTCTTCTGGGAAGTGGAGGCAATAAATTAAATGAATTTGCCAAATTAATTTCAATACACTCGTATATTTGCATCACCCACCACTAATTTAAAAGCAATGATCTGAAGTCGGTTAAAAATACATTCAATTTGATTTTAAGTATCGCAATGGATATTGAAGGCATTATAATTAAACTGGATACTATAATAGCCCACAGACCGTAATTCGAGATTGATCATAAGGATTTTGCTACGGTTCATAACCGTACCTATGTATATGTCATCCATATAGACGTTAGCTTACACACAATTCTAATTGCATTTTTTTCCCAACAGCTTCCATTCTGACGAATATGGACATTAAACAACATATCCGGAAAGGAAATCTCGTAAACAATCATTATAAAAAGTACTCGGGAATGTCGCGTGGAATTGTGTGAAAGAGAAAAGCGTAATTGGCAATCAGATGGACAGCTTTCTCTCACAATACGTTACATATTGTGTAGGATGCCGGAAACATCTTCGGGGCAAGCGATGACCGTCGAAATCTTCAATACGATTTATAATGAATCCAATTGAATCATTCTGATTAGCTCTTTGGTCAATTCTATTACCATTGTTGCCAATAAACATTTGAATAAGAACTAATTTGAGAAATAATATGCATGAGAAGTTTTGATTCATCTTATCGTTTCATAATTTGGATCCTTTCGCTGTTTGACGGAAGCAATAATCGTGCTATCACAATATAAAACTTTACCTAATACCGTTGCAATATAGAATCGTTACCATTATTTTGATCAAAATTGACTCTTGACATGAAGAAGCTTCAGTAACAATGCACCATGTTCTCGTTGAAACTGTTGATTACCAAGAGAAGGGTATTCTGGTACGTACGTAATCTAAAAGAGATCTGTTTGTTACGAAGGGATAATAAAAAGCGCCCAAATGTTACTCTGAATGCCAGTCACTCATGATTATTGACATACGAAACAGAAAGTTTATGGGTTTTTAATGACTACTTTGTATCTAGATTTTGAGGCCAAAGCATTGAAACAGCAATAAATTAATAAAAAGAACAATAAAAACAATATAGTAAATATTATTATACAGGAAGGACATGCAACAAGATAGCTTGTAAAAATTGTATTACGGGTAGGTATAAAGCGGAATCAGGCCAATAAATTGTGACCTTAGTACAACATGCCTTTCAAAGATAAAATTAATGTCAAAGTAAATGAAATAGAAATCTTAACTGACAGAAAAACATTTAACATAGTACTTTCTAACAATGAGAGCAAAACTTTTCAATGCAAAAGATTGATGCTTCAACACAAATCGGGATCAGAACACAATGAGGGCCGATTGTCGAAAGAACTGTCTAACTTTCTCCAAGCCCTTTCAAGTAACCTGGACTTGAAAGATACAACAGTTTTTGTTCGAACAAATTGATGTATTTCAAAATATAACACCCCACTTTAATCCCAATCGATCATTCCACGAAAGATTGACGAAGAAAATTAATATAATTTGTAACTCACAATTTAAGATCAATTCAATAGAGCTCATCGTAATCTATCAGTTATGTAATGCAAGATAATTCTATTATTCACTGATGTGCGGTTCGATATATAAAAGGAATGTGATTTCAACATAAATCACTTTGAAAGTGACGAAATAATTTATATTATATTAAGTACTTATTCACTTGAAGAAAAATTCCAGAGTAAAGATATCACTGCTAACATTGGCAAATTCTTACTTCGATGTTATTAATTCTTCCCAAAAAAGATTTAAAACTCTGAAAGGTATGTAAATAACGCTGAAATTACAAAGAAAGATAACAACGTGCATGATACATCTGTGAATGAGGAAGCGTGCATTTTGTCGAGTGTGATTTGTTCATACCACTCATTCATCTAAGGTTCCAAGGTACATCAACAATATTGTCGTCACGTTTGTCTTCACAAAAGAAGTACATATAACAATGGACATGGACAAGATTTTAAAACACGCTTTTCAAATCTTGTCCATGCAAAAGCGACTTTGACTACAGGAGAGATGTAATTGATTTTTAATGGGAATTATCCAGCCCTTGTGCTTACGCAAGATATTTCACGAATAAAAAAGGCCTGTGAAGAAATTATGTGGTCATAAAACATGTATAATTAAGTTTTAATATCATTTTAACGTCAGAGGGCTTTCTTGTCGATGTGATAAAGAGTTTATTTTAATGGTCCTCTATATCTAGATAGGACAATATACTGCCATATGACGAGGCAGTATTTGTCCTGCATATTACAGACCTTGGTGAACCAAGGTTTGTAATATGCCTTTAATAATGTTAGCGAAATTTATTAAGCTACATCTATTTAAAATTATCTTCGAACGATCCAACAGCCGCGCAATTTGTTACCACCTTTTACTCCTTGAAGCCCATTGGAAGTTAAGAGAGCTTTCTCATTTACATTAAACACCTGTGTATTGTAAGTAATATATCAAAGGAACTGACTACGCTTCCTTAAACAGTGGTAATAGACGTTATCTCTTCATTTATATCGAGTTACAATTATTAGTGTTCGCTTCCCGTTCTTGAGCGTTGCGTGGCAAGCTTCCGTATTCTGCCAGATAAATATTGGATGTGCCAACAGGAACGTACGGCTGATGTATGGAAATGGTTACTTTCTAAACAATTTTATGCATGCAAATTGTGGATTGTTGAGTGAAAATATACGGCCCGAGGTTTAGTGTTATGGATGCCGATGAAACAAAGATTGTGGCTGCATTGGGTTGCATCCAATAAGTGTTAAGTTCGGTATAAAGAGCTGAACTATTGCAAACTGATTTATGTTTGATCTCTCACACAACAATCCGGATGTTATGCAGGAAATGAACTTATCTATAAAGTGATAAAAATATGTGAATGAAAATATTTGACTTCAAATGCTACTTCCAAACAGACTACAAGGGATTAGGAAACCTTTGCCAAATAACAGACAGAAACAGTTTCTTTTTAATCCTGTCCAAATCATATTGGCTTTGGGCAAACGCCAATATTCCCAGAATAATGTCAAAATCTTACGTAAAGGAAACTGGTCATCGTTAAAAAGCCGACAAATTCTTTTATTTTTATTTTGGCAAGTTTTTATGTGCCTATAATTAATTCTACCTACTTCAAAATTTACTAAAACTGGAAACTAATCTAGATCTTTTAACATATTACCATTTGTATAAATTAAATATCCTTAAAATAGAATTGATTTGCTTCGGACTCTGCTATTGCTAGAATCTCAACTGCCATTAAGCTGTTTTTGGGTGAATCAATAAGTATCTTTATTTTTCTAGTATTCGTCTTGCTTTAATATACCAATATATTGTGTCTAATCAGCTGAAACAGTTTATTTTTTTGTTCAACCTGTACGAGTATTATCCTAATACTGGCGTGGCCATAGCCTTCCACGAATTTCTTTACGTCGCCAATCTCCCATAAACGCTTCAAAGCCATCACTTTAAATCATCGTTTTACACTTTTGTTTTGATCAGATCAGATCTTTATCGTTTATCCCAGGTCACTTCGACCATCAAATCAGCATTCAAATGATATTTTAGCAAGCCTTTCCTAGCCTTTTCCTCTATGCTAGCTAAATCCTTAGCTCTACTATCCATAACTCAGCAAGCATCGTTTCCGTGAGATCGCTGCACATCTGCTAGACTGGTGCAAGCTCCGCCCACATCATGCCCACGCGCAGGTAATGCTGATGCACGGGTTTTAAAGGTCTCACATTAGTAGTTAGATTGTAGGTAATTTGTTTAGTGTTGTTTGGAAAGGTTGGTAAACAAGGAGGCAAGATCTATGTTAATTCTATATTTAGAAAAAGATGAAAATGCATTTTTGCCTATTTCAAAAGATTTTTGTTGCTGTTATGAATGTCAATATATCCATTATCCTGGTTAGCAAGAGCAGCGCTGATGGAACAAAATCTTAACAGATCGTTTCTTGCATCAATGTCCAACGAACAGTCGCTCGTCCGTATCGTTATTATTTTCTATACTTACATCAAATTACCCAACACCAGGAAACATATCAATCATCAAATCAAACGATTTCTCATCTAATCGCGAATATTCTGAGAAAATCTTACCCTGTGGCGGTTCCTATTTTCCAATAGATTTCAAGTGGGCAATTTGTACAGATAGCTTGGCTAACAATAAGTTGCCCGTAGACATTTCACATTAGAGTAGGAACCACGATCGAGTCGCTGCCGCGGGCAATGTCGCGTAATTCCTCGCTTCGTGTGAAGTGACCCGTGGCTTACCGTAAGCGTTGGACAGGTGAAGAATAGAAGGCTCACTTCTCAGGTACGTATACGTTTGATTGCTAATGCTTTGTAGTCAAATAGTAGGATTTTGAAGCAGGAAATACTACACAGACACAGAATTAACACGTTTCCTCAGTTTAAAAGGAAATCCTTTTCGTTATATTTTGTCAGGTGTTCAGGTTGTATGCCATCGACAATTATTTCAGCCATCATTAATATTGCTGCAAAAGAGACTGTTTTAGTTATTTTGAATGAGTTTTTGAAAGCTATTTTGAATAATATTTGTACTTATACCTTATGCATTTGCTTCTAATTGATAGGAGTTAGTTGTGTGTGTCATATTATTGTTTATTTGTATGTTTTCTTATTCTTGCAATTTTGGATCGACTACGTCTTCTGTTTCTCTTACATGTTTCCTTCGGTTGCTTGGTTAACGTAATATCTGCAGGTACTTAGTTACCCAATACTCCGTTACGGTCAACACCTGATTAGTGATTACGGATTAGGATACGGTAATTGGGTTTAACTGACAGCTTTGTTATTTTTATTGTGCCACGGAAGTTTGCTTAGAAAGTCTGCAAGGGACTAATAAACAATAATGGTTTAGTAACTTTTTGACTATTGTTCAGTAGCTTAACAATGATTTCAATCATGGTCACTTTGATTGCCATGTCTGTTCGTTGGTACTTGGTAATCGAGCTCGAACGATGATTTACCACCTTGTCCATCATCACCAGAGGCCAATTTAATAAAACCGACAGGCGACAATCTGACAATTTGTCAATTTTACAAGATACTTTCATAATTTTTTTGCTTTGTTGTACCTACAGGAGTCGTGGAAGTAATAATTTTGTAATTTTTTGATAAATACATAATTGTCCCTCCACCAAATTCCAATGGGAATGGGAGGCCAACAGATTAGAGATCATAGAGTAGATTTTTTTTGCATACAAGTATTCTCGACAAAAGCACGTAGTTTTTCCATCGATATTTCATTGGCGAGAACCCTACAGTAAAATGTCAACATATTCACTTTCTTCATCTCCATGTTTTCCGCCATCACGGTTTAGGTTAAATCCCTAATATAAATGCAGCCGCACATAGCGCTACAATAACATACGTCCCATTCCCCACAATTACGACTCCCACAGCCAGATTTGTATGTGCACCCGGCAATTTAACGGGTTTCAATAAAATTAGGGAAACAAGGCAGGCAGTAATAGTTGGGCATAGAATCGATACCAGTCGTAGTGCTGCGATACGGACGGGTGAACGCCGATCACTCGTGACGGCTGGCAAGTGCTAGCGATTTAGTGGAACGTAGATAATAATATGGCACGAAATGGTAATATTCAATGTGAATTGTTAAATCAATTGACATGTTTCGGCATATAATTAGTTTCTCAAAGTCAATGCCATTGTCAAATCTAAAACGTTGTCTGGCTATTGTTATTTTATTCGATCAATTTAATAACCAACATGCATGGGATGTATTGATGAGAGACTGATGGACGTTTTCGGAAAATCTAGGATTTTTCAGTGTATAAAACTATTCCCGATAAATTGTTGTAAGTGAGTGAACACAATGAGCTAGATATTTCGATGATTATTTACCAAAACAGTATGTTTTGCGGAGAAATTCAAGTAAACCCACGACTCTTTGACTCTTGCATCCTAGAATCTACATATATCAGTATCAGCAGCCTAATATTAAACGTGTTAGAATCAACACTTACACCCAACACACTATACTATCTGCCTAGACTTTTCCCAACTATGTTAGGGTCGGCTTCCAGTCTAATCGGATTCAGCTGAATACCAGTATTTTACATGGAGCGACTGCCTATCTGACCTCCACAACCCAGTAACTGGGTAATACGATACCCCTTGGTTAGACTGGTTGTCAGACTTTCGTGCTTCTGACGACTTGTAACGACTGTCAAAGAAACAAAAAGCCACAAATGAAAGCCGGGACCAACGGCTTAACGTGCTTTCCGAACCACCGAGGAGTCTGGATATGTGAAAATTATCACCCATCCACGGACAAACCCCGGCAAGCGTACCTTAACCTAATGGATCGACCCGAGCGGCTGATATTACTTAGCCACGAGCTCCTTACACCCAACACACTAAGAACTCGATTAAATCTTAAACCATCTAAATTATGCAAACATCAGTTAATTATCAACTTTCTTATCACTTGCACCACGTAATCACATATATTAGGGAGCTGCGTCCGGCGATAAAACTGCTTATAAACACGTGTTTGATCCCAGGTCGTACTCGGTTGTTAGTACTAAAAGTTGTAGCTAAGGAACTATTTAGTATGCTAAACTTTACATTTCCGGTTCCTGAAGTCTTAGGTTTTGATTCGACTTTTAATTAAATCAGAAAATGAGAATATCCACTACAATATACCAACTTTATAATCAGATTTTAATCAAACAAAACAAACATAGAGCAGATAAAACGCGCCCTACAAACGAGAGGGTATTATCTTAGTGTTACGATCGTGTATCTGTGGTTGCTATCGATAAACATTGACTACACAATAACGTGGTTGTCATTGTAACAGTCAACCGTTGTTCGGTTTTAGTTTTATGTCAATTGTGGTTAAGGTCTGGTAGCACTGGAGCGTAAGTTAAAGCTTACAGATGGTTTTCAAGGCATGCATGAGTTTGTTTAAGTTCGTCGGTTTAACATGGACGAGAGGTATTAAATGTGACAAGACTAGCAATCCCAGATGCTACAAAAGTAATTTGCGGAATCATAAACTTAGCTTAGTACTTATTAGTAGCTATCAAAGCATAGACTCTGATGTACCAATACTACGAACTCATATGACAATTTCATCATCAATCATCGTTCAGCCGAAAGACATAAGTCTATTAAATGATACTCAAAAACCGTTAAACGATATATAGAAAAACTGTAACTAAACGAGTCGTGTAAACATTAACAAATCTAGTTTTGAAAGGACCATGAAACTGCTTTTAAATCGTAACTCCGGAATTTAGGACCAGACCCGTTGTTCTGAGAGGATGCAAATTAACAGACGACGCGGACGCAGACATTAATTAGAGAAAGGTTTATTAAACAAGCTATACGTCCGGTGGAAAGTAATTGACCAATAAAATTATGTATCTATTAAAGTATATTAATAGTGCACTAAAAATACTGTCAAACAGTAGTACGGAAACACAGATAATTGCAATGAAGACAATAATTGCATGGAAAATAAAACGTATTCAGACTTAAAGGCATTGTTATTATCAAAATGATGTCAAGTTTTCACATTCTTAAAAGAACCTGAGGGCCTAGACAAGTGACAATCGCTTCGAAAGCGTTTCGTTTTTCTACAACGACTTTCAACAGAATTGACATAAGCTTTTCGATAGCTTATGTCAGTGCTATACATTTTTGCCTTTTCCATTATCGCTATCGCTGATAGAATGTCACTTTATCTAGAGCCCCTGCACACGAAGTAGTTCAATCGATGGTACACCTCATCGCCAACGAACCTTTACAACAAAATAATTTGATGTACTTACCCTTAAAATTAAAACGACTAGGTCAGTTGCTCAACTTACCTGGAACAATAAAAGTAATTATTAGTATGGTGTAGAGATACCATCTCTTAGTTACGGGACCCATGCGCAAGAGCACGTGGGCGTACAAAGGAACAAACCAATGGACATTGATAATGAATATTCAATTAGATAAAATACAGTTTAGGTGTAATCACTTTAAGTGGTCTTGAAATTTTCTATGGAGAGAATTCTTGCCATATATGAGGATAATTTGAAGGCAATAGTAACGGTATCAAATAGGTCGTTTCCATAGAAACGATTTTATATATGTGACTTTAGAGGCACTTAAGTTTATTAGAGGATTAAGTAAGAAATGCTGTTATAGACCCATGAAGTATCATCAACACTATTACTAAAGCCTTGAATTCAAATAGTATGGGAAAAAATTTATCGTACTCGACAAAATTCTCGTGGTAACAATATCAATGATTGTTACAGATTATTCGTAAGTAGTTGTAGTCTGTACCATCACGTCATATTGATTACATGATAACATTGTGTATGATGAAACAATTGAGATGATCGCGATAAATTAATCACTGCATTGTTTATACATTACTCGGTATTAAGGCTTAACTCTGTTCTGTCCAAAACAACAACAACACATCTTATTAAACCAAGTCGATTTTTATGTGTCTGTATGACAGTTTAGTTCTTCTTAACTTCATACTGGATCTTGATGCAGTTTTAACCATTTTTAAGATTATCTATACTTACTTAATATTATGTAATAAAGCTGAAGACATTGTTTGTTTTTTTGTTTGCACGCGCTAATCTCTTAGAATTACCACTTGGATTTAATTTTTATGCATTCTGAATGTATATGTATCATTAATCTTTTTGCATTAGATAGCCCAATTTTTGAGAAAGGTATAAAACATCATGATAGAACCCTTAGGAGCATAGCAAAACGAAAAAATACGGACAAAACCACGGGCAGAAACTAGTACATTAATATTTAACCAATACATATAACCAACTAACCAACCAACCAAATACAATATCAATAGACTCATAACAAGTGTTACGTAATTCCTACAAAAGATAGTAAGATATATAATCGACACAAAACTAACGCGAACTCGAGGCGTGTACCACTATCCATCACTGGCGCCCTGGTAGGGTTACCAATAGCTAGTACATTAAGAGTAGTTGAAACTATACAAGGGTTGGTGTTGTTTGCTAGATGAAAAAAAAGAGATCTTAATATAAAAACTTAGACACTTGTTCAAAGTGAGTCTAATGTCAATCTTACATCAAACTCCATACATTAATGTCGTGTTTAAAAGGTGTTTAACCTAAACAACTGAGAAACACGGTTTTGTGGTAGTAAGGTGAGAGTCTAAAGTCACGGTAAGAATTAAACTTTTAGAAAAGAAAAAGACGGGACACATGAGAATTATATTTTTATTGTTGCGTACAAAGTAACTTAACAGATTGAAGAGGTTGTATGGGAATACAATGTTTGATTCGTGCCTATAGAAAAAGGTAGAAGCCAAAGATACCCTTATAATAACCCTGAAGTCCGATAAATAATTCAGGACAATTTCATTTTGAGAAAGAAAAGTTAAATTTTTATTTTCCCAACTTTTCCTCCACACCAAATACAATAACTCAAGAAGACCACATATGAAAACCCTACTCACGGTCAATATGAATTATGATACTGCACTTAATTTATCGAGGAACCACGTTCGATTCCGTGTTAGTTTCTCTTGTCATATTGTCCGATGGATGGATAGCCCCGCCCGTGGGTGCGACCAGGTGTCAGACACTATGAATATGTGTATTAATTTGTATAAGGTTGCCATTGTCACCTCTGATGCCTATATTTTATATGCTTACAATGTTTTTATTAACTTTTCTAAAAGAAAATGTGTTGTTATGAACTGCGGCACCCACTTTGAAAGTTATGTAGGCGTTTATCAAAAGAAAAATTGGCGATGGCCATTTTTTACAAGCTTTTTTACTTTTATAATTTTTGAATAAAATATGCAATACTTCAAAAGATTTAGGCAATTCTTTGAGGAAAGACAATCACCCAATAATTATCACGCGTCATGGAAATCTGCCGAGTGCAGACGTATTTGCAAATTAGACAGAAGTGACACATTTAGCAGATTCAGTTGAACAAACAGACCACCAGCTACTGTTTGCACTAATAGTTAAATACGTTGTAACGATACTTCTCGACAATTTTGACAATATTATGCAATAGCTACCTAAGCCTGTATTAGCAGCACATTTTTAGCAGTTTAATGATAACTTCTTCGACTACCGGTATTTACCTCTTATGGGAGACACCAAGCGACCAACCTTTTCGTCATTGTAGATCCTGACATTCAAAGTCAGCAAATGAAGCCGATATCAGAATGTGTCAAGAACAGGCCCATCCCGTAATAAAAACAATAAAACTCATCATTTACAAAGACAGCAACTCAGATATGGAAGAACCAGGAGAAGGCACTTTAGATATAGGGCTATTTGTAACATTAACAACATAATACACTAGGAATTTACATATCCTGACTGTGTTCACACGTAATAAGTAAGCACGCACACATTTCAAAGAGCTACATCAATCGTCACGCAAGTCAATACTATGTCTCGAGAATTTGCAGCTCACGTGAAGGTCTTAGGTCACACTGTAATTCTCAGCACAGTCCGTGATCGTGCTATCTCGGGATAATATTATCTTGTATATCGCATAAGTACTGAGGTGATAAGTGTTGTGTAAGATGATCGAACATTCTAAGCAATACGTGATTGAGGGTGTGGTTGTGTTTACAGTTATGTAGCTGGATGCATGAGCAGTTATACAAAAAATTCCAATGAGCTACACCGTATTGAAAATATAGTTTACGACAGGAATATAGCAGATGAATGAATTGTTTTGCTCTCGAATTGACAGATTAAGTAATTTTATAGAAAATCATACTATACCGTTGTACGCACTATAACATCATGTGGAATTGATAGACTTAAAACATATCGATCTCAAAGATAGACAACAATGAGGTAATGTTCCTGATGATTACTTGAATGATAAAGTTCATCGTTGTGTTATTTCCTGGCATATAAGTACACACGGCTACACATCAAGCTATACATTTCCAGTATAAGCTGACCTCGCATTGTACCTAAATCATATACAATGCGAGATCAGCATAAACTGGAAATGTAAAGCTTGATGTGTAACCGTGTGTACAATCAGGGACAACAATTGTTAAGCAAATTAATACCCTACAACAATTTGGTCTGTTATAGCCATTTTATAGTGTGATTTTAATATACGGACAACTTAAATTGGTAGTAAATTTTGCTGACTTTACCAGGCGCTTCGACTGTCGTCGTCTACGAGATAAGTTGTGAAGAAAGACATCATCATTTCTCCATACAAATAACACTATCTATTTCGAAAGTGCACAAAGATTAATAAATGCATCAGTTCTCTCAAAAGGACACCATTCCTCTTTATAGAAATATGAACCATTTGTCATAGCAGAGGTTCCTGCATATCGAAATATTACAATCGACCATTGTTTTGATTTCACAGCAGATATTGCAACATTACAAATCGTACGCAAACATAGTTGTGGCGCAGGAGTTAAATTCTTGACAGGGTTGCTACGGTTAAGGAAACTAGGCTTTAACAACTTAAGAAATTATAGATAAAATAAACTATGTGTTGGACAAAAAATTGTAAGGATAACCTTTAGATAAGGTGTAGGTAAAGTTAAACTACATGATGAAAATTGTAATGACGTTTTACGATGTGAAACGTAATACTGTAATCAAAAGTAGTCGAATCTATTATTTGGTTTCTGATTTAAAATAAGAATTTATTAACAAAATCAAAGAACTGTTTCTATCCTTGGGTTCCAAATTCCTGGACTAGTCATCAGTATTCAGTCTATATTTAGTGATCTTAGACAGCCCTGCACAAAACACCATAAAGTTGCCATCAGCGACACCTCGAGGTGGAAGGTAAATCATGGGGTGGAGGGCAGCCACTTTCGCGCCAACATGCATTGTTACACACACACATACACACTACACAGGCATACACACTCATATATGGGGTTATACCTAATCATAAGAAAGATACATCTGTCATATAAGAAATCTCTTGTATTGACTTGCAAAACATATTCGCAGAAATCGAAAATGAATGGTAATATTTTTTAAGATTGCTTACGCACGATAAAGATTCTAGATTTAGATTTAACCTTTGCAATTTCTGCAGATGACAGCTAGAACAATAAATAGAAAGCAAGGTAGTAACTTAATATGCCATATTAATCTCCACAATTATATATGCAGGAAAGATAAAATCTTGCTCGAAAGCCGAATTATCATCAACACTTACGTAAGCTTATCCTTTTAATTCCGGACTACCTGACCTTTACATCAGAACAATCGACAGTCTCAGAACAATTTCGCCAAAGGCGACAGCAAGTTCTTGCACAAATAAAGTAAAAAAAGGACAGGATTATGTGATGTTAATAAAGATATCACGTATAATAACGTAATCGTCTCTTAAACTTGAGAAAGTAAAGAACTCCGAAATATACGAGCGATGCTATCAAGACGCTTATATTTTACAGAAACGTGAAACAAATAAAAATTACATAATTATTGTTACATTAACTTCATATGTCGTGTTTTACAATGTTTTATAGCAAAATAACGGTTTTGATATGTCCCACAAAGATTACCCGGTAATACATTTTGAAATATTACGCTTTAGTCATTTTATTTTTACCGTGATAAGTTAGCAAAAGTGATAAAAAACGGAAATTCAGAACATTGCTATACAACGGAAAATTATACATAAATAAACCAGCACTAAATGATTGTCTGTAATAGATATTAGCCGGAAAGAAACTATACCGATAAATACATACGAAAACAGAATAGCTATTAAATGCGAATTACTAAATGCAAGCAAATCTGCAAAACTAAACCTATAAAAGCGCAGTATGTGGCTACTGCAGACAATAGACGATAAATAGTCAAACACGGAATGCCAAGAACATGTTCCTATTCCACAGTAACTTTAAACCAAAACGTTACAGAACATAGAGAAGTTACAAATAAACCTTTTAGTGAAAGAAGATAGCGGAACAAAAATCCACATTAGGACGATAATCATTGACTATAAAGATGTCACGGTACTTGTAAATAAAGTAAACAAAGACAAGGAAGCCACAACTACATCGAATACTTTAACTTCATTTGCATATCGTGTTTTAAGAGTTGAGGAGAAAATCCACCACATTGTAGGAATAAACGAGTCGTTAGGACAAATCGACGACGAAAGCTTGGATTAAAACATTTCACTAACCACTGTTAGTGTAACTAACTGTTCTCGAATATTCAAGCCAATTAGATTGCGTTGATTGTGAAACTGATTTGTTTGGTTATAGATTTTGCATGAGGAAAAGGGTGTCTATGCTTTGTTTGTTTGAAACAAACCGCAAGACTTCTTATTTTAGTTCAATTTTACGTTTATTATTTCCGTGGTATTCCTACCTTTATTTTTCAACCCTTATCAAAGTCATAGCATTAGCATTACAAAATAAAAGTCAAAGGATAATATTTTGATAACTTAGTTTGTTTTCAGCATCAAATCATTAAACAAAGACGTTAGCAAAAACACAACCAAACCATTCACATTTATCTCCACACAACAATTGACCTCACACATTGCAATATCAAAACTAGACAGTTTCAACAATAGTGTGGGTGATCTAGAATCCGTGGTAAGTGTCGCAAGCGCAAGTCGCGAGGCGGCGTCGATCGCGCCACCGATAGCCTGCGCTAAGGATGCCGTCACGACCTACACGAACACATGAAGCTACTCCAATACACTTAAATATGTGCTTTGCCTTTGAGCTTATTATCTAAACAGGGGTTGGAGAATTGCAGGTGATGCAGGTGTACACCTGGAACTGATGGAAAACTGCAGGGGTAGTAAAGCTATGAGCATGTCACTATCTCCTTCTTAAAAGAGGTATATATCAGTCGTGCGTCGTCTGTAATAATAAACATTGAAATTATAATCTAATTGAAAGTGTTAATTGAAATAACGATACTAATAATTTTATATTTGATTGCTCTGTTAACATTTATTCAATTAACAAGTCGTTAGTCAATCATTTACTAGCAGTAGCGGAACTATTTCCTTTAGATCCACTTCATGATACAAAATCACGAGGAAGCAAACAAGGCCATTACTTCAATGATATTTAGTGCAAGAATATAAGAATTATAACATCGTAGCACAGTAAAAAGCAATCATGCTAGAATCAAGGCTTTCGACAGTGGGTGGACACTTACACAGATAGAATATTACTAAACGAATTACAGAGAAACCAATTCAATCTACACTATCATGAGATTTTATTATATCTAGATTAAACACATTTGATTTTATTAGGTACTCTATGCGAATGCTATTATGAAGTTTCAAAACGCTTGCAAGTTTCATAATATAAAACAGATACAAAAAAGTTAAAAGTCCAACACTACCGACGACTGGTTCTGTTATCATCTTATGAAACATTCTTTCTTGTACAATTAAGATAAGACTAATGCACAGTGCAAGAACTTGTAAATTAAAAATAACGATCTTGAAGTCACGACGGGTTAGAGGTTTCTCCGTAAAATTTACATAAATACTACGGCTAAATTCCGGGTAAACGCAAGGATTGTCAACTATGCTCCGGGAAAACCATAACGTACGATAAAAGCGAAAGTTAATAGCACATTACATTAGATTTTATTCATCTAAGGAGATAATGAGATGGAAAGCTATGACTAGTAACAACTCCATATACTAGTTCAAGGAATTCACAAGAACTTAATGAAGATAATGTTAATAGTGAAAAGGATCCTGATTTAATCAAAGATCGAAATATATGTCTTAATTAATTAAACAAGTTATGTTGTTGTCAACCCTATTAATTACGATGATGACTGGATCTATAATCAACAAGACAGATCACAAAATAAGGGAGAAAGCACTTATGGTGAGGTCACAGAGTAATGTGCTGAAAGTAATAGGGCCATTACATGGAAACCTGACGACAGCTTTACAAATCGCACTCGGCAATCAGATTGCGAGACTTCATGCAAATATAAACACTGTTGTTCCTCGCAGTTGACATTTAAGCGCTGAAATAATACACGTATCGAGTATCTAAAGTTTATCGGTAGAAGTGAAGCTAGCGAAGTCTTCCGACTAATCTTTGAATTGAATACCAATCGATGATATATAGGAATTGCCAACGACTCCGCTTGTTTCTTAACGATCTAATATTTCAAAATATTTGATATTGGTTATTGTTTTTGCCATCAATTAATGTCAATCGTGGGCTGTTAATGACATAAACAACACTGTTAGTATACGAACCTTTCAGATTTCCACAGTTTAAATCCACCTACGTCAGAATTATATCAAGATTGCAATGGGACAATGACAGATATTAATCCATTTCCCTCACACTTTCACAACCTGCGTAGGAAGATGAAGAATTTATACTAGACAATACTATTAATAGCAATTTAGAAATACAAACTCGACGAAACACTTCTAAAACCACAAAAATGCGTTCAAAATGCATTGCAATTAAAATCGATTGGAAACAAAAACTTTAATTCACAAAAGCTGTCATTTTCAAAGTAGTTATTCCCCAATCTACCGTAATCATAGTAATTTTGTGTCACATCTCCGTATATGCAATTATAACGGTGTATATGATTGGCCGGCACCGAACCATAGACATGTGACATACGCCTGCGTGTGCGCACACTGCTATCCTATTTTAAATAACGGCAATTTGTCCTATGAATAGTGAAATTCCACCAAATTCATAGTTGAGTGGTTATTGATGTCAGTCAGTGAAATGAAAAGAAAAACTACGATATTATTAATGGTGGTTTCATTTGAAACAACCTCATTGGTTATGTAGCTCACGTAAAGGATAAATCTTGAATGTAGGAAATCCCTAATGTGAATAAGATTCAAATGATACAACTTGAATCAGAAAATACAAATTATTGCGTTTTAAATTTGAATAATAATGATGGCTGTGTTAATGCAGAACCAACGCACTATACCATTTTACTCTTTAATGTAAGAAATACTATCTACTTGAATCTATGAAATAAGTAAACTCCTATTGACTGCAGATTTCCTTAAAATAAAGTTCATAATCAAATCACCATCTGTTAACTAAGTTCCTAAAAACTTATAGAGCGCCACAAACAACATAATTTTGTCAAACTTCGACAGCTGATAAGTCGTAAAAGAGAATAAATGCAGGCGCGACAGGAAACGCATACAATTGGTAGCACCGGATATTTGTTCGAAAAGGGTCCCGACCTTGTACAACAATCGATAAAACTAAGGTCAATAGGTAGAATTTGATGGACGTTACATTTGATGAATATGAGTACAGTAACAATAACGATAGTATGTCAATAATTAAATATACATATGAGACGGTAATGACGCTATGCTGAAAAGAAACAAACAATAAATACCAAACAAAACAATGTTTATAAGTGTTCAGAATGTATGGTAGCATTGTTCTTTGGTTGAAATGTGTGAATTTGAAACAACGAAGTAGTCATGTAGACTATGCCAATAATATGGAATTCCTAGGAAAGGACCATTCCCATAAAATCGGGATAAGACTTACAAATAGGTAATAAAAAACTGTTTTAAGAAATTTAATTATTACTCAGGGCCAATTTCAACAATCAAACTGAATGCGATCAGTTCATCTAAACTGTGTTCAATAGCTGTCATTGTCAACATTGCTGTGGAATATTGAAACTGACAGGTTAGAACGGTCTTTAGATATGCTAATCACGTTCAGTTTGATTGGTGAAATTCGCCTTTAATAGGGCTAATCTTTTTAAATAATAAAAAAGGGTTATACTTATATGATTAAAAAGGAAAAAAACAACAGCAAAACTCATTCACAAATCAGCGTCGATGATAATAACAAAGCACATTCAAGTTGCGTGTCTTGAAAGCAAAGCTCGCAAAATTATAGCAATCTTGAAACGGCCATAATTCTGTATGAAAATGAAAATAAACGGAGTTCTTATGGCTCCACCGGGAAGGAACTTAAGCGAATAATTGTAAGCCCAGGTAATTGCCAGTTTTCGCTCCGGGATTATAAAGTGGCGAATAATGTGGTTCCAAGGAGGAATCTTCCAGGAGTATAGTGCAAATTATGAAATATCCATTATAAAAACAAGTCTTGGTTTAACATAATAATCTAGCAAACTGCAGTTAACGATATGCTCCTTGTAGACACTGAACGAATTTCGTCGTAAGCTGGAATTAACCATTTTATGACTCGTAAACGCTTAAACGCAACGGAAATCCTGACGTTACCTAACGTTCCTTCACTAAAACGTCAAGTACCAATTTAAAATTTATTCAAATCAGCGAAATAGCACCAAAGAGGCGTGATCTCAGACCAGCAAGTGAACGCGTAAATCACATTACTACTTCGTGTAACTACTGTAATAAGGAGCATAAGACCCATACAATTTCCTGAACTGTGTACAACACAATTATATATCAATTAAACTTCAGCCAGTTATTACAAGAACTTTCCTAGTCCACGTGCCGTGTTGTGCAACGCGGCTTTGAATTATGGAGTCACTAATACTGATCAAGATAACTCGAAAGCAAACCATGGAGTGCTGAATAGTGCTGGAAAATTTATAGCCCCAAGTGATAATATGGCAGAACAAACATTAATGGAAACTGATATAAATTATGCGGGGAAAGGAGGAATCTGTATTGAAAACAATGTTACGAAGAAAGGCAATGTAGAGTATACGGTAACTGATAATTCATTTAAGTGTTCCGTCCTTTCATTCAATTGAAAATTTGTATTAAAGCTTACAGTGACGCAAGAGGAAATAGACTTGTTATAATTTATCCGGCAGGCGATTCGCACCGACAATTTGATTAGTCTAGTATATGAGACTTTACTATCGTTTACTCAAACGTAAAATCATTTAAATATTCTACTGAAATAGCTTCTCGTTAGTTTCAGTTCACTTTCCAGGATAATCGTTAGATCACTGCTAATAAACGAAATCAAGATCGCTATTTCACCATGTTGCTGCTAAGTTTAATACCATTAAATATTTCATAAGGTCTGGCTATGACATCCGATAATATCCATACAAACATTTACGTTAAATGAACGCAATCAGATACATCTAATCGAGACATCGTCTCGAAACAATTTATTTATAGGCTCATTAGAGAACTTAGTTCATATGCTTCAGAAGCTATTTAGGAGCGCAAAGTGCACTAACACCCGTTTAATATGCGATATACAAGATAAAGCCGAAGCTCTTAGTAATTTATTCGATTACAACATGTACCTTCCTCACTAGGATGAAAATACTAGGCACAATTTTGACAAATGAAATAATTGCTTGTCTTCTATGCACTAGTACACGTGCTTCGTAGTCTGCTGAATAATTCAAAGCACGCATAATCGATATGCAATACGATACCAAGTGTATCGATTTCCCTTTCAGTAAAATACGAGTTGTATTCAGTGGAAAATGCCATTTTGATATACAAACCGAGTGAAACGTAGAAAATAAAGATAATATCATCGATAGTGGAGCTACAGTAGTATTTAACTTTCGAGCCAATGAAACCATCAAGTGCGTTGAAAGAGAAGGGACCGAACATAATCAAATAGAACAAACACAATAAATTATTATAAACGTAATGGAGCAAGGCGTAAACGGCGTGAAAGTTTAATTAATTAATGAAAATAAACCTTAAAACGAGTTGCCGACAGTTTACAAAGATAACACAAAATACGTTCATGTTCATGATATAGAAATTACTCGGTATATTTACAAAACTGCGTTTGCTGGTAACGCAGGTGATTACAACAAAGCAGGTCAATATACCATTAGGGAATAAGATTGAATTTCAAGTGCCAAACGATGTTCGAAAAGCAACGGCTTAATGGAAGGTGAGAAATTAACTAACGCCTTAGATTTTAATGCTGAGAAAATACGTAGTGGCGCAAGAAGTAGGAACTTTCACAGATTTGAGATAAGACGTAGTTAAAGTCAAAATGACAAGCAGACATCTCAGTTAACAGCTGTGTTTGAATAACATAGCGGATGGACAAAGCAAAACGCCGGATTAAGAGTTAATCAATGTATGAATATATTTACGACGATGTTCGTTTGCTTAATGAGGATTTTCACCATTCTCCGGAAAGCCGATAAAGCTAACTGAAACTAACAGCGCCTATGACCCAAGTGTTATTTATAGTTAAAGGTTGGTCACACAACAAGATTATAAAGTTATGAAAGGGAGAAATATTTCAAGGAAATCAATAGCTTTACTAGACGTATTTTACGAAGATATATTTGAGCACAAACTATTTAATACAGAAACTCAATTTGTCCGAACGTGTTTACATAAACTGAACTTGTTTAGGACAAGTTTTCGGATTTTAAATGTCAAATGAACGTCTTAAGAGTAATTGCAACGTAAGATAAAGTTTTGCATTAAAAACATTGAATTACCGTGAAAGTAGAAATTGGAAGCGATAATTTTCTAGTATTTGAAGTGAACGTGGTCTTAACTTGTGACCGGCTCATATGAAATGCCTGACCCTTCAACCTTACATGCAATGGATGAAGAAGCACCACACCCAGCTTACATCTATCTAAGAATATTATAGCGGTATGAGTATTTTGATGCTGGCATTTTTATTGATGTTAAAGTAAGTTTTATTGATGCCATTAAGCTGTTGTTTTACAGTACATTTTACATTGAACCTAAAATCCATAAAACAATTTCCCTTTTACAAAATTAAAACCAAAAGGTTTTGCACGATGCTATGTATTTGTAAACCATAACTCCGTATCATGCTCCTAAATCTATAATCATGGTTTGAAACTCCATGTTCCGATCGACTGAGCCTCATTACAGCTAGCTAATGTTTCGTCATATTTCTGCACAATATTAAGGCTACAGCCGGGGGCTGTAAGCGGGTTATTGTGAGGGATTTTTGCCACAATATGTTATCAGTACTGCGTACCACAACCACTTTCGCAGTGCTTTCTAAATCCCCGAGAAGATTAGCACGCAAGTAAAATACTACCGGTGTCGACACGGAAGTTTTATTACCCTTGTGTTCTTGTGATAGTATCGATAAAAACGTGCGAGAAATATGTAACATACTGTTGATATTATCTCCGATGTTTTTGCTATATCATCTAGGATGTAGACTTCCTTTTCTATGTGTTAGAATGTTTTAAGTCTATTTCATCTTAGGTAGAATATTTTGTAGACTTTCATTTCAATTTGTCGTTGCTTCGATGGTCACTGCAAGTGTCCATCTATGTCCACATTGTCCATATTTTCTCCATTTATAATAAAGATGGCATGAAAACTTTATGCTCTTTTGTTACCTTTGTTCTTTTTGTCAGTTTGAATGTCTCATACTACAAATATTGAAGCCTTATTTGGAATTTAACTGTTAATAGTGGTTATATCAATTCATTGCCCCCGCACCAACAAAGGTTAATTATCAATCATGGATTTGTGAAGGCAAAGATTGCAATTTGCAATTTAGAATCGAATAATTGTTTTGTCGAAAACAAAAACGCTCATAAAATTCCAACGGGGCCGAGCCCATATTTGTGGTTCTTGGGAACTAAACTGATAGAATAGATACTTTTCTTATTTCCACCTGTGCTGTGGTGAGCTGGCACAGCGTCTAACTGTCGGTCATCGTATGATCGATGACTTGGTCAAAGATTTTATGTACAATATTGCATGATTTGTTGAGGACCTAACTGCCTTTTGTTCGCTTGTTTGTCCCCGATCAAGCGTTTGATTCATTGCTAGTTGTTCGCGCTTACATGTTAAAGTTAAAAGGCCAAGTTTCCGCAGTTTACTAACTAAACATCTCCAATATCTTACGCTAAAAACCAATAAATCACTATAAAACATAATATATTCTCTAACAGTTCAAATTCGTGTTCCCCACTAAATCAAATGCCGGCGATCTGTCCCACTTTATTCGTCCTTTAGACTATACTCTATAGTAAATCTTATCCGCGGGCATTATTACTGAACGCTACTTTGCACGTAGTATCTCCGGCCACCACAGGGCGCGATGGCGCGATACTATCGCGTTGACGCCGCGGGAGAAATATTGCGCCCGCGCAAGCTCACATCTGGAGGTCCTACGTATTATGATACTACTGTGAGTAAAGCTTCCAGGCAAGTTTTGAAATCCATTGCTTGCTAGTAAGTGTATTTTTAAATGGGGTGTTGAAGAAGTGAGCATTGGATTTGGAAGGAACTTTTTAGATTTTGGTTAGTAATTGTTTTAGTAGATTCCCGGACTTGTGAGAACGTGCCTTATTGCAAGTCACAAGTTGTGAAATTATTCCTTTGTTACGTGTAGACATAACAAAGCTCAGAAACAATATTTTAGCTTCCCATGACATTGATTTGTTCAAACTCAAACTATTTTTATTTTTCTTTCAGATTTAAGGGGCTTTTTGAAGCTGTAACGAAACGTTTTAACGCAATTTAGATGAAAATGTTAAGATTAATTAGTGTTTTGATTAGCTATTTTAAATGCATATTAATCGTTCATCTATACTGTTTGTTATGCTAGAAAATTTCTAACACACAAAGATTTTTTTCCATCCATCCAGCCATTTTAGAACGTACTTTCTCTCAAAGGAGATGACGATCTCTTGCGCATGATGTCACATGAAACAAGATCATGCCGACAGATCTCAAAATAGACGGAACGATGCGTGACGGACCAATTAATACTCATTTGTAAATTGACATACGACGCGTGATAGGTGAATCAAATCGAGCTAAGATTCACACATTAGATCATGAAGTGTAAATATATTTGCAGATTTACCGAAATTTAAAAGCGCCTGCATGCAATTTTATTTTTACTAGATTTACTGGGTCGATAAATTGTGGAATTTGAATTATTTATCGAATGAAGAATGTTTATTACAGATAGGTTTCACCTACTGATTCATAATGTGTGTAAGTATAATGACGCTTAGATCTATAACCAGCATGCTATGTCAGTAAATACTATGATTAATGACTCCACTTTTAATTTTTAAGCCGATCCAACTAATATCCGGACATGTTATAATATTACACTTTCAATAGAAAAAAAATACACCAATTTAATTTGAAACTCTCTCACATTAATCATATGCGCACGCACATCGTGATATTAAACAAACCGCGAGTCCGATACGCCCGCGGGAGCGAAAGTCGCTACCGATGCCGTCCGAAGCCGCCCGACGTCGGCCGATCTCGCGCCGCGATAAATTCATTAATCACTTGCACTGCCGGCCAAACAAAATGGTACCGTTTTCCTACACTTACACCGCCTGCCAGATTAACTGTTATTGCTTTCCTATATCGTGCTAATAATGCGAAATTAGTCCAAGTCTTGGTTACATACTGGGACTATTCATCTTAATATTGTGTCGTAATCGTTTGGATTTTGTACGCTTGATTCGTGATTAAAGAAATGATACCAGGGAGACGAATGTAATGTGGCAGCAGGACAAAGGAGCATCATCAATTCATCAGAAATATTGAACTGCAAATAGGCACCGGCCACTGACAAAAATGGGTAATTTAATGCAATATCTGCAGGATTCTATATTATAAACCTACTTTGCTTTAGCTTACAGACTAAAGACGCAAAATTATCTGTTTTCTCATTATCCTCTTAACAATGCAGATTAGCTTACCTGTCTACGATCCTGGAAATTGCCATTTTCCTTCATTTAATGCGCAATAATATGAACAGTAGTTAAGGATAAGATACTTTACGATCTACTCGTTAAGGCTCTCACAGATAGTCGCGACGCGGTTCCGGGAGAACAATTTCCATGAAGTTTTCATAGAAATTGTTCTACTAGAATTGTGTCGCGCTGTCTTGTCGCGCCTGTCTGCGGGAGTCTTTAATTAACTAAAACAGTTTTGCTGTACCGACGGCCATATTGCAAATGGCGTCCGTTTCTTGTCAGAATATTTTAATGGTTCTCATTTATTTGAACTTGCTTTTATCTGCATACCATTAAATGGCTTATAATAAAGTAAAACATTACCGGTACAACTCCTTTTAGTATTATAGATTACTTACTGAGTAACCGGAACATAAACATTGCGTTTTAGCACAGATGAATACAGATGGTTCACTCCGCAAAATCATTTAAATAAAAAGCGACTCTTGCTACGACACAATAAAGTGCAATTCAGGTCGCACAGCACTAATTGTCTTCAGTTATATTCACCTAGAAGTTGCCTCTCTTAATTTCTATCACGTATCTTCTTTTATCTTCTATTCTATATCTCTCATTACACTTACTGAATTGGCCCGACAAGACGGCCCCGCCGCGTACTTGTAGCTTCATACCTAAAATGCAACACGACGCGGGAATTATCTGTATTCATCTGTGGTTTCAGATAAAACTGAGATTATTGTTAACTTTCTTATGAACGTCAAGTTAAAGAGGGCACGCAACGCCTTCTCCCTTTACCTCTTTGTTTAAACCAGGCCATTTAATGATTAATCGTTTGCCCACAAAGCACGTCTCAAAGCCATTTCTATTCTTTTGTGTTAACCAAACACACTTTTCTCGTGTTAAAAACAATCCACTGTACACTTAACTTGGCATTATGTGTACGCTCGTTAACAAAAGGAAATAATTCACGCATTTTACCGTTGGTAATTTCCTCTGCACTGCAGTGTAATCTGCGTAGTTTTAGTTCTCAGTTAAATATGGTACGGAAAATCTGAATACTTGTCATTATTTGTTCTAATCGTCGCGTAGTACTTGCCTATTACCTTACCTTAGTCCCTAATCATTACATTATATTCATACTGTTATGATTTTGAGACGCAAATTGACTAAGATTAGTTCTCCACTGAACTACCCACTACATTAGTTCAGAACAGCTGCGTAAATTACACGTAATTATGTTATTTAATTACAGTAAATAAGTAGTTATTTCTCTGGCTGTCATTTCTTCCTTTGCCTATATTACGGTTGATTACCCACATTTGCAAGCTCGTCAATTGCGGATGAGCATCATCATAAAGCACGGGTCAATTTAATCATTACATCTAGTTCAATCTTCATTCACTGGTTTATTCACTTTTTAGTTCAGACCACCAAGATGGAAGTGGAGCGAATGAAACTGAAAATTCCCGTTGGAACCATCGATTAAACTTAGCAGTAAGCTGCAATGATCTTCAATGATCTTGTCAAGACTCTCTGTATAATAAATAACGTTTTCGGTCAATATTTTTAATTGGTCGACCAAAAACGGATGTTTATAAAATACCGTTTCTATAGGCTAACACTCCATCGCAACCTAAAGGACGCATCGCATAGCAACATATCGCGGACAAAAAAACAAAATGGTGCTTATTGAAATCAAACAAAAGATGGCGGAAATCAAGTGGCAGTAGGTAAATGACATGTAAAATCTTTAGGATCTAGATAATAATGGAATCGACTGATATTGCGTCATTCAATGTGGCGAAAATGACTAGAAGGACAAACTTCACGAGTTGCTGAGCAACACATTTATTGCACGCCTAATCGGTTGGTCATAAAACGTGCAAATAGTGCGGCATTTCTAATGAGTCTCGTGTCGTCTCGCTCCCTCGTTCTATGAACAGGACTGTCACGAACGTTGGCGTTTAGTAAGTTGTTTGGTGATCCCAGTTGTTGTGCAGCAGGCAGTGGAGTAGGGCCTTAATTCTACGCATAATAAACCCATGTATTACGGACTCATCACTAACCAAATATGGAGGCAGTTAAAATTATGTAAATAAACGTTTACTCAAATATTCGTCTTATAAGGAAGTCGTCAAACTTAAACGTTGCTGCACCGATTTATTTTTGTTTCTTTGATGAAGATTTCATTCACAGAAAATTGGGTGAAGACATAAATGTAGTAAATATTCATACTTTGTTTTTAATGTAACATACATTTCAGGAGATAAACACACGTGTAGTAGATGCTTTGTAACTTTGTAAAGAGAGGACTCAGTTAGCCGAAGCAGATTATTTTTAACCCCCGACGGAAAAAGAGGGGTGTTATAAGTTTAACGTGTGTATCTGTGTGTCTGTGTATCTGTGTGTCTGTGTATCTGTGTGTCTGTGTATCTGTGTGTCTGTGTATCTGTGTGTCTGTCTGCGCCATCGTAGCTGCCAAACGGCTGAACCGATTTTGATTTTTTTGGTTTTGTTTGAAAGGTGACTTGATCGAGAGTGTTCTTAGCTATGATTCAAGAAAATCGGTTCAGCCGTTTGAAGATTATCAGCTCTTTTCTAGTTGATGAATGGATGTGAGCATCGTCCACAGGTCTAATCGATTGGAAATTTAGAATTCTCTTATTTCAATGATATGAAAAGAATATAGTAACCTTGAGCTGATGCTGCAGCATCACCTGGAATTTGCAGGATACCCAACTCCCTCACCTAGTTACAGCAGAGGTATCGTGTTCGGACTCACTGGAAAGGTCTCAACAAATAGGTTACAGATAGATGGTGATCAGAGTCTGATGATGGAGTAGAAAAGATAAATGAGAGTAAATTAGTAACAAGCTTCACTGTAGCAAAAATACGTACAGCTACGCAGATTTTGGCGAGGTGCGTGTTGATCGTAGCGTTTCTACTAATAATATAATATAAAATTTAAAAAGCTGGAAATAAAAATTAAATTCAAAATTTAAAAAACCCCCGACAAAAAGCATCTAAAAAGTAAAAAAATAATATTTAATGGCCCTTTAAGTTTAACATAAAAGTTGTAGGTAATATTTTGATCCAAGCGTCGTCGTGTCGGGGGACGGCTAATGAAAATAGGAAGTTAACAGCAGCTATCCTTTCTACAACATTCTAACATTCATTATTCCTAGTGTGTGTCGGCGTTTGTATTAGCCGTCCCCCGACACGACGACGCTTGGATCAAAATATTACCTACAACTTTTATGTTAAACTTAAAGGGCCATTAAATATATATATTTTATTATTGTTTAATCTGTTTATTTATATTTAAGTATAGGATTAATAACTAACATAAAAAAACTAAAACTAAAAGGACTTACTAATAGATATAAAAACAAAGGGACCCTCAGGCGTCGAAGTATTCGTCCGCATCGCTGTCATCCGGAAACGTGCCCAGAAGACTGGCAGCATTTCCACGTTGAATGGCAATGCTAATTCTTTGGCCAAAGAACAAGCCAGCCCTCTGGTCACGTGAAGTATCGACCAGTCGGTGAGAAATTTCCTTAAAAAGGAGACGAGCACTCGGGCCCCATGACCCGAGCGTTTCGACCCCAAACGGCTCAAAACTGTAGTTGCCCACAAGGTTACAGTATTTGCGCCGCTTGAGGGTCTCAGCAGCCGCAGCAGCGGCGCCAGCACAGCCCGCCGTGCTAGGAACATGGGATGGCGCAAGGGTGTCGACACACGTTGCGTCCCACACCAGAGGCCTACCCACCTTCCAAGGCAGCAACGTCATGCCATCTGGTCTCTTCCCATCGTCACGTACCAAGCCGTTTGGTTCTAATACCGCTGGTACGCCGGCGGTGACAAGGGCTCGACGAATAATATCGTTGATGCTGGCGTGCCGTGCTATGCGGCCTGCACTCCTGTAGCAGGACAGGCCATGGTGCCCGAGACTGTCGACAGCTTCGCCGCAGTGACACCGATGCGGAGCGACACAAGGTGCGCCTAAGCGGAGACATGTAGCGAGCCGAAACGATGAGTCATCCATCATAGTACCTATGGTGGGTGACGGGAGCGCCTGAAGCCATAAGCCCGACTCCCATTCTCCCACAGCCAGCAGACGGGCACGCTCAACAATATTAGGTGACGTATTTATCAAGGTATTCCGTATAATACTGCAGAGCGGCACGTCCCACCGTCTCTGGGAGGACGGGTTGTCGGGCAAATCCGTATTGGGACAAGCCATTTTCCAAGCGTTCAACGCATCAGCCAAACACGGTACCTCAAAATCAACCAGTGAGGAAGATAAAATGTTCCTGGTTAATTTATCGGTACTGTGGACTGAGGAGAGGAAGGCCAGTAAACTTATACTTGAAATTTTGCGAACGCCGAGACCACCCAAGCGAATGGGGAGTGTGGCTTGCTGCCACGCTCGGTCGTCCAGAGCCACATTTAGGATTGAGGTTAGTGTGTTTCTAATAATTTGGTCTACTTTTTCTAAAAGTTGTGGATGCTTCCAGATGTGTGAGGAACGAAGGCTATATGTAAATTTTGGTCCAAAGCAACAATACCGGATGAGGGTGAAGGCCGAATGAATGTTAATTTTGAAAAGTCTTTCCGAGACATCAATGAAATTTTGTATCTTCTCCTCAATGAACGTTGGAAAGGATTCGTCGAAAATTGGGGACCCCAGGAGGTGAAGTGAGTTTCTTTCGGTAATTTTGATGTTTGGTGCTATTGTGTTAAATTTTGCGATGGTAGTCTGTCTGTCAGTGGTTTGGGGAAGGTAAATTTCACATTTTGAGAGGTTAAGGTCTAGGCCAATGGAGCTGAATTTATCTTTTAAAAAGGTTAAGTCTTTTAGGACTGTGTCTACATCACCTCCTAGGGTTCCGTCATCCAAATACCATACGTTGAATTTAGAAATTAAATATTATTTTTTTACTTTTTAGATGCTTTTTGTCGGGGGTTTTTTAAATTTTGAATTTAATTTTTTCTTAGCGTGTCAATGGCAAATATAATTTAAATTTCCTGTTTGGCCCAGAACTCAGTAACGCTAACACCGTCCGCTGACGCAGACATAAGGTCCTCACGTGAATAGGTGACAGGGCTTGCGGTGCATGATGAAAGGTGGGTCATGGTCTGCGGGGAGACGCCGCATAGACATAGAGGATCGGAAACATCCGAGAAACCCCACTTGTAGATCTCTACAAGTGATCTCTATGTCTTTGCTACGGCTGACCTGAATGCGGAGTCTGTTTAAAGTTTTTCAAGAAGTAGATCAGAATGTAGCACATTATGTTTCAAGTGTACCGGGGCTTAAATTATTTCCAATAATATTATTTTTATGTAAACTAGCTTCTGCCCGTAACTTCGTCCGCGTTGAGGTCAAATACGGATGAGTAGTTTCGGAGATTACCTCCTACATCCAAACATACCTCTTTTTAATATTAGTGTAGGAAACAGTTTCGATTCCCATAAAATTATGAAATAAGTAGGTAAATTCTTTCTATACAGGAAAAGCTCTAACCCGTTTGTCTAGCCACATTACTCTCAACTTGGTTTCCTTACAAAACCGATAGCTCACAGAGCGGCAAACGAACTATTAACTTAGATCGATGGCTCCAAATAATAGATGGTCATGTCACAAATTGACTAGCAAGGGTTAATTGTGACAGCGACCTCTGGTGGAAAGTTGCGCGAAACTGACTGCGCATTAGTCAATCAAGACAAACGGTTTGTGCGACACCGTATGGTTAGAGGGCTTTGTTATGGGAAGATTATACGAGTAATAATGTTTAATGTTTTATGTTTGTGTTTCTGACAAATTGAAGGTTTTATAGTAATGCCCTAATGAAAGCAAATATTTCACGTAGTTTAACAATAAACAATGTTGACATTAAATAGTTTTAATATGCTTATCTAAGGTTCTCTAAATTGTAAATATGATGAATTGCTTCGGATAGCACATGGGCGCCTCTCCGATCATCAAACAAAAATGTTCCTACCTATTTTTGCATAAATAATTTAAATATAATAATTTATTTAGATATTAAAAAACAGACAGACTTATCGCATTATTATTTTGAGATTATTTCGCTATTTCTTAATACCTCAGAGAAAGTACACACGGCTACACATCAAGCTATACATTTCCAGTATAAGCTGACCTCGCATTATTCGGAAATCCTTTACAATGCGAGATCAGCATAAACTGGAAATGGGTAGCCGTGTGTACTAAGGAGCGTGCATTGTAGAAGATGGCAACGTTGCAAATAGCTGTCAAATATTATAATTATAATAATTATAATTATGTAAATACATAATATCTGTTGTGGTCGCGAATCATAATATTTATCCAACATACAACCTGATCCAGCAAATTGTAAAAAAAAGGTACGAAAATGTAATGTTTGCGTACTATCTCTGCGGATCTACCATAAGTTAGCCTACTTTATAGTAGCAAGAAGTCATGAAACATAATTCTGCCGTCGAGATACGTCTTATCCAATAGATTCAATGTTCATCAAGTTCATTTAATCAACATTAAACCTTGCCTATCGTGTAGCTCATTCTGGTTTAAGTCCTTTCTTACTTTATTGTAATTACTGGCCTATTTACAACTACTATAAATGAGGCAGCAAATAGCTAAATATTACTAGCTAATGTCGTTACATAGTTTCACAATGTAAACGATGTAATAATCGTAAACAGCGGTTTTAATTAAACCGAAACATTGTTTCTATGGCCTTATAAATATGACTATTACTAAGTTACAATTCTGATGTCCGATTCCAATTACTAACCAACTGTTGTCGGGGTAACCTACTCATTTACTTACGAGGTATGACACCTTAACTTAAATAAATAAATAACTCGTAAGTTCTATGTTTGTGTTAGTTTCTTTATCTATAAAAAGCCACCGTGGATAACATAAGCTTAATTAATAAGCTATAGGTAATATTAATTAGAAAAGAGAAGAGCTCGTGGCTAAGTAATAACAGACGCACGGGTCGATCCATCAGGTTAAGCTACACTTGCCGGGGTTGGTCCGTGGGTAACCATCTTTACATATAGAGACTCCTCCGTGTCTCGGAAAGCACGTTAAACCGTTGGTCCCGGCTGTCATTTGTGGATCTTTGACAGTCGTTACGAGCCGTCAGAAGCCCGAAAGTCTGACAACCAGTCTTACCTAGGGGTATCGTATTACCCAGTTACTGGGTTGTGGAGGTCAGATAGGCAGTCGCTCCTTGTAAAATACTGGTATTCAGCTGCATCCGGTTAGACTGGAAGCCGACCCCAACATAGTTGGGAAAGGGCTCGGCAGATGATGAGGTAATATTAATTAGAAAAATTAGGAATAGAAAGAATAATTAGTCATACTCATAAGCTCAAATTCTAAGCTAAGCAAAAAAAGCAAATCCATCCATACCAAAAATTACTATAGACAAAGCTTCAAATGAGTAATTACCCACTTGCCCCTATTATTAAATACACCTACAATACCTACTTCTTACAACTTCATTTTTTTTTTGTTTTAAATTAAAACCGTAGCATAAGAAACCGCTACAGCCCACTATTCTGAGCACACCTCTATGTTAATCAGATAAGACCAATCTGTACTGGTATCGTAGATACCTGATCGCTGATGATCCGATGACCTCTACTTACGGCGCTCTTGTTTAGCGTAATGCTTGATTTTACTATCATTACAAAGATTTATCAATTTTCTAGACACTTGACCGCGAATTACTAGGTAGATAAGGTTTAATAGGGAATTGTGGTGGTTTTTTTTTTCATTTTTTATTTGTGTATGTGTGTTTCACAAACTGTGTCCAAATAAACGTTATTCTTTCTTTCTTTCTTTTCTTTTCTTTCAAAAGAGAGGCTTCAGGCTCGAGAAGTTTAATTTTGGGGTAGATAGAATATAATACCCTTATTATGATACAGATATAACTGTAGAAATATTTTATAGAAATATTTGATAGCATATTTTACTTAGGGTGACACAATGGGCGGTCATATTGCTAAAAGCGATCTTTTAAAGACAAACTTTGGATTTAAAGGGAGAATAGAGACGCAATACTGCAGGTCAGGCAGTCTGTGGTGTGACATTTATATAGGTAGATTTATGATACAATAAATACATACATACATAAAGCTTATAAGTATAATATTTATTTTTAAGAATACATCCTTCGATCAACACGAATGATGGGTAACATCGATGTCTTTTCTTTCTTTTTTGAGAAAAAAAAATATAAAAAAATTATAAATAATTATTATTCATTAATTATAAATAAATCAATTATTATTTATTTATAATTTGGTTTGGTTATGGTTGCCACCAGCAAATAAGAAGGTAAGGTATTTGGGACTGCTAGTTTATTTCTCGCAGTGTTGATCTCTGTAACTACTGGCCGGAATACAAATCAAAAAATATTTTTTTTAAATAATATTCTCGTGTTTTATCTCAAAGTAAAGGAAAATCAATATTTTTTTTACATAAAAAATATTATATCTATCTAAGTACATGTTTCAATCCATTGTTTTTACAGAATAAGTTAATTATTCCCTGTCTCATTTAAATCTGATACGGTCAATCCCTATATCGTGAGCATATCTTACAGCCAATCAGATAAGGGTAATTTGTACAGCCATAGAGACAATGATCTGCGATGATCTGATGACCTGCGCCTGCGTCGCTTTAGTTAAACGTTAGATACCTACTTGCGGTTTCCACCGTTATCACATAGTAATCTTACAATATGTCAATTCCTATTGAGTTTCAAAGGGTGAAGGAATCGTGTTGTGGATGTCGTGTTAAACTGTCTTTGATGATATTATGAGTGACAATAGTTTTTATCTTGACACATAGTTTAAATTCCAAAGAATGAATATCTAAACTGCACCGTTGCGTTGGATTAATTGATCTCCTGGGTAAGATTCCCAGGTCAGGTAAAGTGAAATTGGGTGGATGAGAAAAACATAAAGAATTTGTTCTGAAAACCCAGAGGTCTGGATTTTGGATGTTCTAGTTAATGGGAATAGGCTGTTGTATGGGACATGTTTGAATAAAATTCGCTACAGTAGAGAACTATCCAAACTCAAATCCAAATTGAAAATAGTCGTTCCTGTCACATGACAAATAAACTTTTGGATCATTATCAATAATTATTACGACCGTAAAGCTAATAATTTATGAATATTCCCATCATTAAAAGCTGATGTAGCCATTTAGAATTTTCAAGATAACGATGCGAATTCAAAGGGTCTATCTTCTACTTATCTCCTTGAACAGCGATCGCTCATGGTTGTAGTGCAGGGGTTAGCCATTAATCATTTATGCACCATGGTGACCTTAGCCCTGACGTTTATATTCTGACTTTAACATGAACTCATACAACTTTGTCATAATTTGCAAATGCACTTGGTTTTCGTTAAAAGGAAACGCAGAGTATTTGAGATAATAAAACAGAAATTATGTTTAAAGGTGTCATGACTTCATGAGCTTTTGATTTCGGACAAAACAAATCCTGGGGCCGTATTATGACGGATTAATTAATGCCACCATTTTTCCAGTGTAAGCAGGGACCAACCGGATACTCGTTGAAACGGTTTTTGAAGGGGTTTATTTAAGCGCTTCAAAAAAAAACCCTATGATACATGTTACACCTTCGAACGGGTGTAGTTAACCTGTTATGAACGGGTTACCCTTTCAACTTCTTGTAACAGGGTAAGCCATTCCAACTCAAGACATTGTAATATGTACTGTTTACAATCGATATTAGTTTGAAAATTGCATAACCACGACGTGATATCGTACCGCGCTCGGCGGTCCGCCAATCTTGCGTGTACCGACTTGCCGAGCGACTTGTACTACATGCAGCTCAAGTTTATTAGATAATCCAGGGTAACACGAAAAAAAAGCTTTTCGAGAAATTAACCTCTTCAAAGGCTTAAGTCATTGAAGGGGTTAACCCCTTCACGTGGTTACTTTAATAAAGGTGTTAACCATTTCGCTGGGTTTCGAGGATGTAACTCGAACAAAAGGTAACACTGCGATATGAGTCACCCCATGTACGGGTTACCCTGTCCAAAGGCTTAACTCTTAAGCGGGGTCGTCCGGTCCCTGAGTGTAAGTGAGAGACGGAGCTATACAAGGCCGATAGCACCATCCTTTTTTCGCAGTGGAATAATGATGGCATTAATATTCATAATACGGCCCCTTTTTTCCTTCGTAATTTTTTTTATGAACAAGATATTTAAGCATATACTTCTTTCCTAAAAATGAATTGAAAATGTCTTAGCTTTAAAGTTTTTTCCTATGTATTTCATGCCAGGCCAGCAACGAGGTGAAAACGGAGATAGCCGCCATCTCCATTGTCACTTCGTTCCTGGCCTGGGTAATAAATATAATATGGAAGAAGAAAATAACGGAGCACTCAAATAAATTGAAGAGGATGCTGATAATGATAACTTATTCTTCCCAAAGTCTAAACTATTCTTAAACCTCTATTTCTGCATCAAAATAAGACCTAGAAACAGAACTACAATCAAAGAAACTCCTACACACCACAACACACATTATCACACTTATCTATCACCCTCAACCTCAACCACCATAAATCCATAGGGCACACGAGCACACGATCACAAAGAACTCGAGAACTCTCGCTCACGAACCGTCGAACCTAATTAAGGGCATCTTTCCATCGCTGGCTGATTTATTATCGTCATTAGAGCGTGTTCGAGATGTCACGAAGACGCCGCGATACCGAGCAATGGATTGGTAACTACGTGAATAAATCGCTTGTGATGTATTTGTATGGAGATGTTTTATTACGCAATTGTGAGTTTTAGATGGCGTGTTTTTGGTTTGCTGGAAGCGGGTTGTAAAATTGTAATCAGTAGATGGGTTATAAGAATGAATAGTATGTTTTTTTTTTTTTTAATATTTTTAATTTTTATAGCGTTTTAGAGCCAGTAATTTTGGAAGGAAACTTTTACTTTCGACCTCAAACATTTCGATTTCAAACAATGATTTTGAGTTTTCAGTGCTTGGATTGCATTATAATACTTACTAATAATATAATTTATTTTCGAAGGTTACGTGTGTTTTTTAAACTATTGAACGAAAAGTGAAAATAAAAATAAATATGTCGCACAACATTGATAAAAAATTTAGGAATGTAGAATTAGGTGTGGAAAAGCAAAACAAATTATTATAAAGTATCAGAGTATCGGCGATAGGTATACATATTTGTAAATCAATTTGAAATACAGCATTACCATAGAATATCCTGCATTTCAACTTATTTAATACATACATATTATGGTTTTATCAACATCGATCACTAATAAAGTAGTGATCGATGTTTATCAAGATAATTCTATTTTTTGCAGGTTCGTTTGTATGACTGAAACTAATAACTCAGTATTTTATAAATCATAGGAACGTCGAGCGTATTTTCGCCATAAACGATTTGTTCTCTACAGAGACATGCTTAATGCACATACCTTATATCAAATTATTTACCACAATTTTTTAAATAGTGTCACTGTTCTGAAAATCCAGATAAAATAAAATTAAAAAAATCGCGGTTTTTATGTACAAACACACATTCTTACATACTACACACATACTTAAGAGTCGAATCCAGAACCTCCTTCTTAGAAGTCGGTAAAAAAAAAAGTGAAATGGCGCGAGATACCGTGACATCGTTTTTAATTCTTCAGTAATAGCCAGCGTTTACCTGCCCGTGCGCATTTTAGTAAGGTAACAATTCGCAGTACTTAGTATTTATTCACAAGTTGCATATTATAAACATCCTTATTGACAATTACATTTGTCACCGCACAAAGCATATTTGTGCTGCATGAATATCCTTGTTTAACACGATTTTTTTGTAACATGATTGTGTACATTTGTAAGTACCTATTCAGATATTATCATGGCCAGTTCTTTACCAATATTATTATTAATAATTTATTTTAAGAAGAAGAGCTGAACGAAGCTATGGGTCGCTTTATGGAACTTCCATAAAGATGTCACCATATAATTATGAACTTCGTTAGTTCATAATCTATCGATATTATTTATATTAAGTACAGCATAATTTGGCGAAAAATTGTGAACTGTAACAAACAATTTACAATTTAACGCATTATTTTTCGATAGTTTATAATCTATCTATGGGAAACCGACAAATTGTGAACTGGTATCAAACTTGCTTGCGACGTAACGCACCTTGCGCTAATACTAAATAGCCTGCCTAGCTGCGAGCAACTTGGAATTGGGAGTAGCGCTCGCCGGCCGCTGCCGCGGCAACACTCACTACGCTCGCTCGGCTCGTAGTTGTTCACAGCTAATCTAGCCCAGTTCACAATTTTTCGTCAATTTTTAATCTAATGGAAATAATACCGATACAAAGTAAAGTACCTAACGGTTCTCACAATCATACGGTGACGTAGCGATCCATTGCTACGTGCCGCATATATTTGTTGAGTTTTTGCTAGATGGCGACAGAAATAAGTAGGATGTATTAGCAATGTTTTATGTTATGTTATGTTATGTATTAGCAATTGTCGAACTTTATCTTCTTTGTTATAGATAGGCTCAAAGCCGTGTACTGACCGGTGTTACGGGGTGTGTTGCAACATGTTACAAAGCGAGCATTCGTGAAGTCAGTACGTGGAAACGAGCACGAACACGCGAGCAACGAGCGCATGTCTGTTATACGGAATTTAGAACACGGTGTAACGTAACATGCTCGCTGCATTATCATATCTGTGTCGCTGCGAATGGTATGGGTACATTAAACTCCTTAACGCCCGCCGGTCAGTACACGGCTTTACCTGATGACAAACTATGATTCACGTTTAGTTACAGTAGTTTAAACGATTTTAGTAGTTACCTATTCACTCGAAACTTTAAAATCTCCCAGGTTATGAAACCATCGGTGCAAGAGCGGGCCTTTTTATCCACCTTTATCGACAGATTCAACTATTTTATTCGACTTTGACATTAAATGTGGATAACACCACCGACTCTCGATAATATCCGATAATTTTCGCCTTTTTTAATCCCGTCAAAGATTTCCTGCACGGGTGATAAGGAGATGTAGTCTGATGTAGATGTCCGCGCCACAACTGAAGTCCGGCGGAAAATTGTGGAACTACATTTTTTTTAATGCAATTTCATGCAATGACATAGACACTAGCGCCGCGTCGAAAATACTTCAGTGGTGGCGCGGGACTTCTACCAATAGCTATCGGAAAACTCCTCGACAAGGAGTTTATTTATTAGGTACAAAAAACAGTTACTTGCTACAAACAAAATATAGAGAAATAATTAAACTAAGATTTTACAAACGTGTACCCACACCATTGTCCACAGTTTACCTGACATGATTCCTTTACTATTACATATTTATTAGTAGTATTGAACTATATTGTGTCGTTTAAGTATTTTAGACATTATCGCATAAGATATAAGTAGCAGGTTAGATTGTCAGCATTTGTATTTTGGACGAAGATTTCCGAATACAGCCGAGCGTTCGAATACTCGGTATTCGGTAATCTTCGTCCGCCATCGTCGCGCGCGATTCTTTGGCAATTGCACAGTGCATTTTGCCAGTGTCTACTGCGCGTTTTTTTAAAAAGTTAGAGCATAAGGCCCCGTTTACACTTTGATTAGTAATTAGGCGAGTTCATACATGTTCTGCGAGATTTCCAGTGGGGGGCAGCTGCCCCCCCCTGGGAACGCCCATGCGCACAGTCATTGACTTTCACAAGAAGTTTTATGTAAAACTATTCTTACCTTATGTTCACTGAGTTTTCTTATTAGCTCGTGGTAGGGAGCACCTCTTGCTGCGGCTAACGACGGCGGTGGTAGGCGACCCTCCATGCAGTGCAGCCAGCGACGGAGGCATCTTAACTCGTGAGCGGTGTCTGTTATGAGAATAATATAATATTAACATGGCTATTAGAAAAGAGGTAAAGGAACGATGATTTGATTGTGGTTGGTAAACATGATATAATTTAAGATAGTTAATTGATTGAGGCGTGACTTTGGGGAAATCCATTATAAAATACAATAGACGTAGATATATTTAGTAACCTATTCCGCTAGACTATTCTTCAAGAGTCATATAAAACGCTGTAAGAAATCAGTTGATTTCTTATTAAAATATATCTATGTCTATTGTATTTTATGATATAATTTTGTATGATTTAGAAGGAAGTGACTGCCATCGTCTCTACTTGAAAGATAATCACCTACCTTTTGCACATAACTACTCCAGTTTTGTCATAAGAGCAGAAGGATGTGGAAACAATTACAACCTACCCAGAATAAAACAGTAGGTACATAAGTGCGTTTGTGAGGATATAATGAATAATACAAATCCACTACCTAAATAGGGATTTAAACAAGTCAAACATGCAGGTCAGAAGCCAACATTAAAAAAATCTTGCTAATCTTTTACTTTGTTGCGAGCTGCAAAAACATTATAATCGCACTGTTAAAAGCTTACTAAATGTTGTATATATCTTAATATGAGAGCCATTCAGTTGATATTTTAATCAATATTGATTTTTTAATTGAAATAATTTACCTATTCAAAGTAAAACCTCAAATTAATAAAACGCCATCTCTGTTTCATGTACATAACAAAACCGAACGCCGTCTAGCGGACACCAAGATATTGATTTTAGTACGATATCTTGCTCTTAGATGGCGCTGTTCTCAAGTTACCAACTAGATTTCCAGAACTAGGAGAAAATGAAATTGATACAAGAAACTCTCGTTCACTAATATCTATTTGTATCCCACCAAGCCTAATGCTAATGAAAAGATTTTCTCTGGAGATTACTAACCAACTGTGTCAGAACTGTCTCCCTCGCGATGCTGCTGCTCAGGACTAAGTAGCAACCGGAGACCTTCCCACTTCACATTCAAATGTTCTATTCGCCACGTCACCTGAGAAATAAAATATTATGAATTTATGAATACACTGCAGTGGTATTTTACAGATGTTATTTAAACAGTAAAGGTTGTCCAGTGCGATGCACTTGCATAATGGCTATTATACACAAGTGCACCGCACTGGACAACGCTCTCTAATTAATTGGATACCCCATGCCAATATAAATCAATCTGCCTAGCCTTTTCCCAACTATGTTGGGGTCAGCTTCATGTCTAACCGGATGCAGCTGAATACCAGTATTTTACATGGAACGACTGCCTATCTGACCTCCACAACCCAGTAACTGCGTAATACGATACCCCTTGGTAAGACTGGTTGTCAGACTTTCGGGCTTCTGACGACCCATAACGACTGTCAAAGATCCACGAATGATACCAGAGATCAACGGCTTAACGTGCTTTTCGAGTCACGTAGGTATCTCGGTATGTAAAGATGGTCACCCATCCATGGACCATCCCCGGCAAGCGTAGTTTAACCTGATGGATCGACCCGTGCGGCTGTTATTACCACGAGCTCCTCCCACCCCCATCATCCATCCATCTATGAGGATACCCCATGTCATGTCAACAATTAATGCAAGTGACCGACTCATGAATACACTCATTGGGGCTACCATGCAGCACTTAGTATTCAAACTAAGCTATTGATGCCGAGGACGAATTGATTACTGATTAATACTTACTTCAGCACTGGCTTCAGGTATACGTTCGAGTATAGCGGTGGCCTGCTCGATGAACTTGGCGCGGCGCGGTTCTACTGACACCAACTCCGACATACGACTCTGTAAACAATACATAAAATATGGAATTACAATTCTACTAAACGTCCTGTCCACATGATCCTTACATTTAGGAAATGGCCGATGATAAACTGGGCAAGGTATAGCTAAAACTGCACTGCAGAAACCATGGCTACCAACCTTGAGTGCTGGGATTAGCCAATTCGGGCAGATTGGTTTATATAACCTGATTTTGGCATAAAAGATATCATAACCATAATCAGCCTATAACGTTCCCACTGCTGGGACACAGGCCTCCTCTAGGTTAGAGGGAGCGGGCCGTAATCCACCACGCGGGCCTAGTGCGGGTTGGTAGATGTCACATATCTTCGAGTTTTTGGTTCTAGGACATGCCGGTTTCCTCACGATGTTTTCCTACACCGTTTTGAGGGCAGTTGTGATGAAATAATTTACACAAATCTACTACCTACCGACCTACGGTTCGAACCTACGACCTACAACTCGTAAGTCGCGGCCGTTAACAAAGATAAATCTTAATTATAACAAGCTCTTAGGGAGAGGTTTACTTACCTCTGAAGAGGATATCTCGTTGGTTTGAGTCAAGGAGCCAAGTATGAAGAAGCATGCAATTGAGGTTAAAAGATAAAAATAGCTTTGCTATAATGTGCTTGGGGGCCTCCCGGTATATTTCAAAAGGCTATTATATTTATGAATAAGAATTCCTACAAAGGCCGGGTTTTGGTGAGCCTTCTATAATATAACCACTTACCATCCTCAATTTTCTGCTGGACAAGTTCTCGGGACTAGAATAGATTTCTTCCTGCACGTGTGTGAGCCACTGGCACAGCTCGTTGAACTCCGCGACCAGCTGGCTGAGCGACCACTGGCGGTTGAAGCCGGAGGTTGGGTTCAGCAGGCGGGGACAGCCGTGGAGGGAAGAACTGTGGAGGAGGAGCTCGCCGTTTGCTTCCTGGAAATTAGAATAATTAGATAAGGTGGCGATTATAACTTGAGTTTTATTGCAATTGCCGTTCCTGGCAATTGCCGTTTTGGTAAGACTGGTCAAGTACTCAAGTCACTAATGAATACATATGTTAGCTTAATAACTGGTAAATCTTTTAACATGATTTTTCTCGCAATAACTCAGAGGAAAATTAGCCTGAATAAGATTCAGGCGGGTAATCTTACTACAGGAATTTGTAGACACTGCGGTGTGAAATCTTTTCGCCAGTCCCACCGTTTTTGTCACGATCCTGGACTAAATTATTGGGCTAGGCCTATACCCCCTCTTTCCTGGCAGCAATTCCCAAAGCGTACCCGCAGTTCTGAAAGCCTATTAACATCATTTTGATTGGCTGGTATTGCTTTGCCCAACCAATCAACACAGCTAACATGGAATCTAACAGCAAAATTAGAAACAGCTGTTATTAAAATAGCTGGTTTACCTTGCAACTATCGATGATCTGGTTGTCCATGATGTAATCGTAGTGGTGTTGCAGCAAGGGCCACAGGTCGTCGCCGGCGCTGCCGCCGCTCGCTGCCGAGCCCCAGCTGCGACGCCACGCTTCGCGACATGGCTCCTTCCTGGAAAAGCAGAATTGAAAGACGAAATCAGTAATTTTCTTCTTACATAAATGACAGAAAGAATGAAAAGGTGAGTAGCTCTTTACATATCATTACTATGCTGAGGTCAAATGCTGGTTTTATATTGTATCTGTTTTCCAATAAAATGTGGAGGTGCCAGACCCCTATCCTGACTCCACACACAATTCTGTCATACAAAGATTAATGCATTTCCTACAAAGATTATAGAAAGCGTACAACAAGGACAGTGCTGCGAAGCCTGATTCCCACAGAAAGGGAGCCGGATAAGTGTTTTCTTCAGCGGCTAATAATGGCGGTCCCACTACAAAAGTAAGGGCCTCTTCTCATAGATCAAGCATGGAGTGTATAGAAGTAATTAAGTTAACACTAGGACAACAATGTACCACAGCTGAGCTGGTTCAAACAACAGTTGTTTATAAAAAAAGTACCTAACAAACTAAAATGAAAATTGTGAACTTATTTCCACCTAAAAGCTCAATGACAATAAACCGCGCTTGTTTACGTTCACGGCAATAAGAAAATAAACTGAGTATACATACATATACATTACATAGTTAGTTAGCTGTAGTAATTAATTCATGTTAGGTCATGCGCAAAACAAGCTCTGTTTACTACAGCACGGACGCAATAGACTATAAAATATCTTTTTGTTGTGGTAGTCACTCGATCCCTGCCCTCGGACATGTTGTGCATTTGTTGTTTTGTAGGTATCGGAAATGTACGGACTGATGATAGGGATTAATTGGCATTCTTGCATATAAATTATAAATACTTCGGAAAAGAGGGTCCAATCTTTCAATTACATTAGCCGAATATACATCAACGTCATTCAACTACCCACCTATTCGCGACAATCTAAGAAGTCCCTTTTGACAGCTATAAAAATGCTTTGTGTAGCGAGGAAAAAAAATTGGTTTCTTATAAACTGCTTCTCGAGACATATCGATTGAACAGTACATTATGCTTAGAGTTTGTAATCGACGACTTATCTACATTGCTTAAAACTGATTCTCAAGGCATAACGTGTTATTACATGTACGAGAACGAAACGTCAAAACGGACTTCTTAGATTGTCGCAAGTAGGTATACATTATTATGCATTCTCTAACATTAGGGCTGCGATACCCTTGTGCTCCTATAGGGTTGACGCAGTCATTCGTTTTGCGGAAATATGTCACTTATCTATGACGTAGGAAATTTTGCGACTAGGTACTACACACAAAAAATAGACCCTAACTTTATGAACTCTGCCCTCTGACATAACAGCTGTGGCTGTAACAATACCTATTTGTTGCATAATATTTCGCCGGCATCCAAAACCGGGTGATTTACATTTGCTATTAACTAGTGAGTTTAGATAGAGTTTACAGTCCAGCCGTCTAAAGAATGCGTCGTCATACAGTCGGTCAGTTAGATCATTTTTAGTACCTAATAATAAGGATCAAATTCGCAAAACACATGATCGTTAGTATGAAACTGCAGGTGTCAAGAACGCATTCTCTCGACGGCCGCACTATACTTTGAAAAGTGTCACGTGTTGACGTCAAGTTTCTGTCTGAATGAGGGAGACACAGGCTGGATGAACTGTGCACAGCACTAGGCTCGTCGAAAAAATAGATCTTAACATTTATCGCCAAGTTACCTATGCAAATGTAAATCAGCCATAAAATCTGTTGTATAGATAGAACCGTACCTCTTTTTAGTAAGACTATGGTATGGCCGCTCGAGTTGGTCGCAGCGGCCGCCAGGCGGCGCGGGCGCGCTCCTCAACGATGACAACGAGAAGCTACTCTTCATTGAAGAGTGTTCGAAACCTGGAAATAGAAACATGACTTGTATTATAATCTTGCACTTTTTTTTGGTAGCATGCAGATGATCATTATTATGAGATCATTATTACCTATGTAGATCTCAGTTTGTGAAGATCATAGCACTGCACATGGCTGCCCAGATTGCTACCTTTTTGTAATCTTCGTGGGGGATAACCAAGGGTTGGACTGACATGGCACTGACTTATGCACATCTTAATCATATCTTTTGTTCATTCTGATTTGTGATATCATAAACTGCATGTTGGGGTAAGTTCGGCGCTGGTATAAGACCGTACGAATAAAATGCCGCGGAACACAATGTTTTCATTGTCAACATTAAAAAATATTGCCATAGGTTGGTAATTTGATTCGTACCTACGTATTCGTTTTATGCCAGTGCCGAATTTACCCCAATATACTCTACAGTTCAATTAGTATGGTGATTATGGTGGAAGGCAATCTTCGAAGAAGTTATATCTACAATAATAAATTAAATGTACTAGTTACTAAAAGAGTATCCCAAGTTATATGCGCTATATTTCATTCTATTTACAGCAGGATTATCATAAGCCACACACGGCGCATCGAAGCCACATAAATATCAGAATTAGAAATAAAATATAGGTATGAATAGCTACTTACTTGTGGACATCTTGTTCGTTTTATCTCAGGGAACTTCTAATCAAATCAATTTACTGATAAATCAACATTAGGGCCCCCGAGTCGTTTGTACTGTCTCATCAATTCCTTAATCTTTGTACTTCAATACGATCTTCAACCGTATTGTCTAAGTGATAAAGTCTAAAATTGCTTCGTTTAAATAGTGCTATGGCGACTAGATTCGTTTTCTAAAGTTAATAAGTACAATAAATATTGTTGGATCATGTCATCTTGAACTCATGAGTTTGAAGGTTGCTTGTTGTTTTGGTTACTCTTTCGGTGGTCACATTTTGGTTGGCGGTTCTGTTTTCTTTTGCCGCCTTGATATTTGCCGGTCGGTCCTGGAAATAAGAAAAAAAAAGTAATTAGAAAAAGAACTTAAAGAAACTACAAGATAAACGCAACTTGTACAAGTTTAGCTAGATTTTATTAAAACTAAAAAGTAGAGGAAGTTTTCTAGTAAGTAGCAAGGTAGGTAAGTGCCCACATTACCCGCCAACAACAGTAGTTTTAGGTCCTTTCAAGTTTCATAACTGAATTGACTTGGGACTGGGAATTAGATTAACATTGTTCTGCTTTTTAATTTCAGGCTGAAAAGTGTATAACATCACGCCTGTAAACCCTGAAGGGTTGGGCAGAGGTGTACCTATAGTACACCCCCAAAGCGCAATAGGGTATCCCACTTTTAGCTCCTAAAGGTTGGTCATATATCACAAAGACCAAAACAGGATAAGTACATGGGAATTAAAAAATATCATTAATCATTTAGGCTTTCACCGGACACGCCAAGATTTGATGTTTTACAAAGGAAGCAGATATGATCAGTTTGAGTACCAGTTACTACGTAACATGTTTCAATTAGGAACTACAAATTGCAGTTACGAAAATGACAGAATTTCTCATGAGAACTTTGTTCACTTATATCATAACTCTACGTATTGCATATTTGATCAATCAATTGCCTACAGACCCACCTACATCATCTACCTAGCCTTTTCCCATCCAAGTTGGGGTCGGCTTCCAGTCTAACCGGATGCAGTTGAATACCAGTATTTTTCATGGAGCGACTGCCTATTTGATCTCCACAACCCAGTAACTGGGTAATACGATACCCCTTGGCAAGACTGGTAGTCAGACTTTCGGGCTTCTGACGACCCATAACGACCGGGACCAACGGCTTACCGTGCTTTCCGAGGCACGAAGGAGTCTCGATATGTAAAGATGGTCACCCATCCACGGACCAGCCCCAGCAAGCGTAGCTTAACCTGGTGGTCGAGTAGATTAAATGGACCTTAATATCGGTTTTATCGAAATGCACAATATTAACAAAAAGGCAACAAGAGACAGCTCTCGACTGATAGGTAATAAAGAACAGGTTCCGTATTAAGCATGTAGTTTGACTTGAAGATTGTTCAATGAGGGATTAATATTACACCAACAAATTGAGGAAACCCGTCAATGATAACTGAATGTATCCGCTGAAGTAGGAATTAAACGAACTTTCCTTAGAAGCCTTTCCTCGTTTGTAAGTAGGTAATTATCAACAGCTACTACACTACTGAGTTCCTGTGACTGCAATAATCGCCTCACTTAATATACTGACCCCTGGGCCTTTAGACTATAGGGGTGGGTATGTTGTGCGACATCACCATAAGGCCATTTCTTTGGCACCCTCTCGTCACACTTTTAACCGATGCTTCTATTTTCGAATTCATTATTCTCTTTTTTTTTCTGAGGAGCCATGAACCCGGGTTTTTTTACGCGCCTTCAACCTGCGTATAACGTAGGACATATAGGTATAGCATATGAAAATTATATCATATGAAAGCTATGTCAAATGAAATTAGACTATCTGTTATTATACCAAACATTACACACCCCGTAGGACAAACCGTCTGCAATGGCAAACGCAACTAATACTGCTTTTTCAAGTTAAAGAAGGCAGGTGAACCGCCCTTTCTCAGTTAAATTCGCTGTCTTGCTCTATATTCGCCTAAATCCCTGACCAACAAGCAAATTAGTTACGCATCGCGCGCAAAAACTAAGTTAATTTCCCCAACACCATCTAGGGCCGTAAAGTTACGCATACGCATCCAATTTGCAATCTCCGATGAGCATCTTACATAATAAGCAATACGGAAGGTAATTTACTTAAAACTCGTATGTTATGAAAGATTTTAATTAACTTACGCACTGCAGACAATCGGTGCTACCATGTCTGTTTATGTTATTGGTTCTAGCCGTGAAATTGTTTTAATAACTTTTATTATTTATGATAGCATTTTTGTAGATTGAGTGATAATTACCTTATTAGTTTAGCCGATATGCCTATTTGTGAAAAGTTGATCATCAACATCAAATGCCTAGAGATAGAGGCTTCCAGCTTTTATGTATCCAAAGCGTTACGAATCTTCAGCCATTCAGTGAAATTGTGCCAAAAATGATGCATATAATTTTTAGAGGCCTTATGAATGTTTTACGCAAAATCCTGTATTTGGGGAACCCCCAGGTAAACTGAGCAATAACTTTCTCATATCTCAAGAAAGCATTTTCTTTACTTGTCCACAAGACTTTCAAAACACACTCCTTAATATAAACCAACTCGTACAGAACCAACATAACATTCTAAACAAACAGACGAACTCAAAAACGAAAGTGAAAACACGAAACTGTATACCGGTAGCGCTCAATATAAACAACTGAGTACACGAAAAAAAAGACCATGTCTTAAGCCGAGCCCTTATCACATAACATAGCCTAAATACTTTCTCCAAACGATCGATTGTTTTCACTGTACGTCACCAAGGGCGCCCGACAACAGCACGATTGGAAAGTCGCAATTTTCCTTGACAGTTTCACACCAATTTGCGGATTTACACGACAAATCGCTGCGACACGCGCCCGGCGGCCAGTTAGCTGTTGTTCCAAAATGGTTTGTTATGAACATTTTTGGGATTGCTGTCTTAGGAAACTTGGGGATTTCTAGAACCGTTTACAAGATTTTACTCGGACATAGAAGGATAGGATACCTAAGATAAGACGTTTAACTGGGGCGCATGATAGATCTGATCCAGAGGTATATACTGGTGGCAATCGCTTTCAAAGCGTTTTGTTATTCTACAACGACTTTCAACAGGATAGACATATACAGGGCGTCCCACGGATATGCCACATGGAGGGAAAGTACCTTGAATATTGTAGATGGAACATTTTACTGAAAGAAGACATTGAATTTAAAAACAATTTAAACTGCATTCATAGATATTTAAATCTCATTTTTCATTTTTCTTTCAGTATATCACACCCATAAATTAGCATAGACATTAATCATGGAAATAAGCTGTAGTGCAAAAGCTAAGTTTCTTAGTGATAATAACGGTGACAGTGAACTTGAACCTCAAACAGGCGTCTTACCTAATAGCCTTGGCTATATTAAATGTTTGAATACAAATTAATTACCGGACGTCCGCTAAAACAACGCAAATAACAGCAAAACCGAACCAACACTTATTTATATACAACCACTTAACATGTTTATTGAAAACACACCAAAACAAACTGTCGGTGGAAAAAGAGTGTTCGAAAACTTTTTCCAATACTGTAAATAAACATGGCGTTTACTTTCTACTGCTAACCTATAAACCGCGTGCTATGGGTCAAACTGACCTCTATAATGTACACCAATTTAATCCGTCTACTGTTCTAACGGTAAACGTATTATAGCTTAAATTTATGGCTCTAAGATAATACCCCGAGCTGTCTCATGTACTGCGAATATTAATTTTGTTGAATTTGCCGTGTTCTATAGACAGCCAGTATATTGTTTAGCTAGATTATAGAGAAAGATCTAGTAAAACTAATGATGGGATTCAAAATGATTGGTAGGTAGTTGATATTTCATGTAAATAGAATCAGTACCAGTCTTTAGTCCAATTTATTACGAAGGAGAATATATTTATTTAGCACAGACTAAAAGGGACACAGCACAACGCACATGCAAATCCCACAATTCTTGATCTCATTTGACATTATTGCATATTCGTCGAACAGTTATGCGTTAGGTTTCGTTAGAATCCACACTCATACACATATTCTTAGTTGTGTAATGTTAGAATTCTATGAAATCCAGAAATGAAAATCAATCTCAGAGACAAGAAAACAATACAACAAACACTTTCAAATGTGGGAAGATACTAAAAAGTCAAACAAAACAAAGCTAATACGACAGGTTATCTTTCCCTTTCGAAGACACGATAAGATTTAATAACTAGCTTGACCCTTAAAACCTAACCTAAGTCTAGACTATCGTGAGATAGCATTGTTCTTACTTTCAAAGTTTCAACAGTCTTCCCCAACAGATGTCAGATCTAAAGAAAAAGAGTCTGCTCATTACCCCCAAAGGTCAGGAAAAGGAAATGGTTAAAGCTAACATAATACTAGCACGTGATAGGTCAACTAATTAGGTGCACTTTGACATCTGAAGAAAGATTGTATCAGGAAGATGAGCAGCATCCAGCTATGGATTAATAATAGTAAGTGACGTTTGACGTCTGACCTATTATGACCTAACAACAAGAAATCAGGTATTTTTGATGATCCAATGAGTCTAACAAATCCAAACTCAAAACATGATGCTAAAATAGATCCAGGAGACGCAAATTAAATGGAGTTTAAAACTGCAACCAAATATATGGAAATTATAAAGCGTAAAAACAATATATTGTTTATATAGAAGACGCAGTTTTCGATATGGTTTCGATTGTGTCTGCTACCCATAAAACAAAAGAAACACAGGTGCTGATAGTTTTCGCTAAAGCTTTTGATACACTAGACTAGATTGAACAGATCATAGATAGGAACATTCGCATATCTTATTTAGCTGACAACATCGCCAAAGTCACAATGGAAGCAATTGCTGAAAGAACCGAGGTCTTCCCCAGTCGTCTTAAGTCGTCTATGCTATTAGGATACGTAACTCCCGTTGATACAGAAGCTCCATTGTAGTTTCACACTGGGTGGTCCATTCTCAGCCTGGGACCACATGACTATAAACTTTGCACACACTTTCAAGTAATCAACGTTACACGAAAATTTCTAATCGTTATATGATTAACAAGCGGGTAAAAGTAAAGATGAGTTCTGACAGATTAAAGATGAATGAGTTATTTAATTTAAACGAAACGAAAGTAAATACGTTATCACGATCGCTCCGTGCGAAACATATTCTAATTCTTTTATACAATGTGAAAAAAACAAACTGTTGTGGGCTTTACTTTCCCTTAAATAAGTTATTAAAGCATAGATTGAAATAATTTAAATAACTGTACCTATAGAAAATGATTTTCTCAATGGAAGTCCGTAGTAAGCACCTTTTTTTTCATTGAAGAAGAATACGTAACAAGGTGTGTACTTCGGAATGAAATTAAGGTGGTTCATAATAATGATAGATGTATCAATCATCGTTACTTGACGGAACACACTGAATGAGATTGAAATACATTCTATTGATATAATGAATGTTTCGGGCAGGTGAAAATTGTTTCCAAAAGGTTAGAAGATTCATTAATTACTATTATAAAGTATTTTTGGAAAGATGAAATTCACATTTATTTACCATCGCATTTAAATGTAAAAGCCTGAAATTATACATGAATTTATAAGCAGTTATCCTTCTAAGACGTTGATATAGAAAAAGATGGTAGATGATTTAGGTTAGGAAGTAAAATCCAAGATGACGCTGCACCGATCCCAAATAAATTGGGATAAGAAAGAGCAGGAAAACGTGAAGTGGAAGGAGAGACAGAAGGTCTTTTCCTACAGTGAGGAAATCTAGGATAATAATAATAAAGGCAGGAGGATGATGAAGGATGACAATGAAAAAGATGATAGAAATAATATAGTCATTAACCCAAGGAATTAGAAAAGGCTTCCTGTAATTCTCATACAAGCGTCTCATGACTCCTGAGAAAAAACGAACGCACTTTCTTCACACGGATGATCATCATTAGATAAACATTCAAACTACATCTATCATTGTTACAATGCTTTGTTTAATTTGTTTCTTCCTATCTAAGTAAGCTATCAAGTACAGTACACTTAATTATAATATGTTTACTTAGACGTAAAATGTCGGTGTAAAGAGTTTTGATACGTCATGTTGTGTTGATCATCAGAGGTTCTCATGGGCGCAGACAATGGAGCGTGATTTTATAAAGAGTGTTTTGTTAAGCGTGGCCTCTGGTGTTACTTTATGGTTCAAGTTAAGGAAGAAAGTGAGGAGTATTATATTTTACTCTTTGTTGGTTAAAGATTAAAGGGTACGAATCGTAGCCCAAGATCAGAGGGCCTAGACAAGTGACAATCAAAGCGTTTCGTATTTCTACAACGACTTTCAACTCAACATAAGCTTTTCGATAGCGTATGTCAGTCCTATATATTTTTGCCTTTTCCATTATCGTTATCGCTGATAGAATGTCAATGTCTAGGCCCTCTGCTTGTGCTTTAAAAAATAACGATTGATTCGTAAGCTACAATCGGTCTAGGGTAGATTTTTTTGTGGAATTTATATCGATCTTATTCACATTTCAGTAAAAGAAAGGTTAGATAGATAGTCGCTCCATGTAAAATATACTGATTTCCAGGTTAGAGTAGAAGCTGACCCCAAAATAGTTGCGAAGTAGCTAGGCAGATGATGATTTAATGAAAGATTTCCATTGAAATCTTGAATTTTCCTAATGGTGTAATAAATTAAGAAGTGCCAATAATCCTTTCCGATACTTCCTTACTTGCCTGATTTTTCTGAATTACTTCGGAAAATACATAGTTTACGCATTCTACTTATAGATATATGCTAACTAAGCAAACGGTTGTTCATTGAATGATTTTGATTACTTTTTAATCGTTTTTGGGCAGATAAACAAACAAATCGCTATCGCTACAGCTCCAAACTTAGATACCGTTTCGCTAAAAGGTTATCAGATCACCATAGTGTTACGGTGTTACTTTCATAAATGCCATAGATAAGCTAATGAGGAACTTGTTATTTCGATAAAATTAAAGTGTATTGGCAAAAACTCGCGCCAACAATAGTGTTGTACTGACAGGAGAAAGGGATATCATATAACGCTTATCGATATAAAGTGAAAATCGCCTAAATTATAACAAGTGAATTATTAACGCTAATTATTTTGAAGTAAATTGAATAGTATGAGATATCAATTGCATTTCAGGTAGCGGTATGGTGAGTGCGACAATATAATTAATAGAAATGTAGTAGAAACTATGGTAAGTTGAAATTGCATGACCTTTATTTAACGAGAAAATTGTGATATTTGTTTATTCATGTACTTGGTTTTACAATGTTTCATATAAAGGGTTAGGTTAGTTTTTTTGAGTTGTAGCAGAAAAAAAAAAAGATTTTTCCTATAGAGTTTCCGTATTAACGTTAGCATTTGCCTGAATAGAAATAGTGCTTCTGCTGTTTTTCTTACAAAATGTGGACGCAGGCCTCCTTGTTGATAGAAAACGTACTGCAATATGTTTCTCATCACCTGCTCATAAATATACGTCAAAATAAACTCTAAAGTGTACGATATGGATCTAAAAATATTGCATAATTTGGGTCAGCTGTTGACATCAGGAAATAAGGATGTTGAAACTGATGGTTATCTGTCAAAAAAATCATGATGACATATGGCAGCTGAGATTTTAGAGTCCAAACTTAAAAAAATTAACATTTGTGAAGTTTCTTTCGATGTAGGTATATCTATCTTCTTCTTTCTCTCTATCTATCTATCTTTCCATCCTTATTGTGCAGGCAGGTTGTACGTTAACACTTATCCTTACATTTTATAAAACGTCCTCGGTCGCGTCTGTCTGTCGTCCTGTTAGCGATAAACTCAAAAACTACTGCACCGATTTTCATGCTGTTTTCACCAATGGATAGAGTGGTTCTCGAGTAAGGTTTAAGTATATAAAAACCCACGCGGGCGAAGCCGCGGGCATCAGCTTTATAAATTAAAGTCGCTTTTCGTGCTTGTCTGTATATCCGCGTTGTTCTTCTTAACCAGGCAACAGATTTTGATGAGGTTTTCACCAACGTTTAGAGAATTTATTCCGGAAGGTTTATGTGTATGTCGGAGAATAAATCCTGACGTATCTCCGACATGTATAATACGTTAGTATTAAAGTTACATATAACTAAGAAATCTGGATGTTTTGTCAAGTCGTAGAAACCGTACGGTCTATACTATGTTACACACTGTAACCTAACTGGAAAACACAAAAGTTTGGCAAAACCTTATCCTTTTTCAAAAACCTTTCATCTTAAATTTTGATGTTATAAAAAAAAAATCAAAGCTAATCACAACTATTATCTCCAAATCTAAAAATCCAAACAAAAAAAAAATCTGTTACCGTAACGACAAAAAGCAATTCATTCTTAAATCCAGTTCTCGTTGAATGGGTTCCCTAAAAGGACAGAGCAAATAAAAAGCGACGCGCGCGCAGCCGCGATAGGACGGCGACCACACGGCCGAGTTATGTCTGGAGAGTTATTTGTTTTACGTAGGAATAATATGTTACTTGCATTGTGGAATATGTGTAGAGGATTTATATTTACGAAGGTTTCGGTAAAGTTCAATATTTGCATTAAGAAAAGGGTTCATTCTTAGCTTTATGCGAGGTGTTTCAAAGATATTGCAGCGTCGCTTGATTATATAAGAGCATGGTGGTTTTACTTGTATTGATCAATAAACGCATGGCATCTTTGCCTACATTAGCACATTGAGCTGATGAAGATTCAAAGACGACACGGTTGGCGCAGTGGCTGAGCGATGGACTGTGCTGCGCAACGTGTCGCGGGTTCGATCCCCGCACGGAACAAATATTTGTATGATCTGCAAGTAGTTGTTCCGGGTCTGGGTGTTAGTGTATGTGAGTTTCTATGTTTGTAAACGCACCCACGATACAGGAAGAAATTCTTAGTGTGGGGCAACGTTTTTAAAAAAAAAAAAAAGTTTTTTCAGCGTTTGTTCTCAGAAATAACCATGTATTTAAAATATCCTATACCGTGTCTTGATTCAATGAACGTCTCAATATTATTTTTAAATAGACTGCTTGTGACCTAATTAGTAACGTTAATTGAACATCAAACAAAAAAATCGAACGATTCTCAACAATGCAGACAAAGCGCTGCCGCTGTAACAAACTCCATAAAGCTTCCAACACCAACTCCTTCGTGTTGACCCATCATAAAACACCAGATATAATCAAGAATGTTCTCCACCTTCCCGGCCGATAATGGGGACTACTCGAACCAAACTCCGGCGCAGCGGATCGTATCACAATGGTGTAATTATCTAACAGATCAAAGGATACCTCACTGCCAGGATGTAAGGCCTTATACAGGAGGTCCTAGTTTGGGCATTATGATAAAAGTTGGATAGATAGTGCTTGCTTTGTCGCGTTTTGGAATGTGGTAAATGTGGGTGGTGTGTGTTATTGTTATTTGCTGGTGGTGCCAAATCTTCTAGGATAAAATAAGGGGGAATTGTTTCAAACAGGTTTATATTCGGCTGCATATTATAATAGCCATTAGTAACCTTATATTGGTTTTCATCAGCGGTTTTGCTGTTAGAAGCCCGAAAATCTGACAACCAGTCTTACTAAGGGGTATCGTGTAACCCAGTAACTGGGTTGTGGAGGTCAGATAGGCAGCCGCTCCATGTAAAATACTGGTATTCAGCTGCATCCGATTAGACTGAAAGCCAACCCCAACATAGTTGGCAATTGGCAAAAGGCTAGGCAGATGACGATAAGCGGGTTTGCTGGACTTTCCCTTACCGAAAACTGACCAGTCAGATATGCTATAATACAAATGAGACTTCAAAACAGCAATATCTTGTAACAATTTCTATTATCTCACTCTATGCATATTATATTGATTGTTCTTAGGAAAAATATATTTTCTAAACACAGCAAAAACATAAATATAACATTATAAAATAATCTAGGTACACAAAACCCCTCGTGCAGAACAAAACACCAGTAACTAAACTTTCTTCCAAGGCGAGTGTACCAACGAATACGGCAAATCGATTAAGATGCTCATCTAGATAAGTACAGGGCCAACATTACGGCCAGAATGTCTAATTGATAATTTATAGCTTTAACGGGAAACTTTATTATAACAATTTACTAACTACTAGATATGATTATGTTTATGGATGAATTAAAGTGTAAATCACTTTAATTCATAACATAACCTATAAATCTTTTAGAACGAATTTAGCAGACTTGCACTGTGAAAAAAGTATTGCTAAATGGAAAACGTAGGTAAAACTCTCGTTTTCGGGTAAAACCGAGTGTTTTCTCCCCAATGAAGTATCCGGGATTAATTTCTAAGCAGCAGAGCTTGCGATCACTTCAGAAATTCAAGCGTATCCCGCAACACCAAGCCAATCTAAACGCTATCCTTCAATCTTTATAGATAAATTCCTCTCTACAAAGGTCATAGGTCAACAGAAACTTAATACTGGCCAGCTAGAAACATCCTGTATCGATAACGCAATCAACGCATCTTCAGAAACACTTGTACACCAAGACGAATCCTGGCCGACGATGGCCCAAAAAAAAGCAAAAAAAATAAACAGTATTCCTCATAGAAAGGAATGCAATGACTCGCTCTGCTTCTAATCCGAACGCACCGAGACTAAAATTTTGAAATTGGAGTTGCTACACGTTATTAAAGTTGGATTTTTGAAAAAAGAACTGGATTTCGAACCCTTTTTCTTTGCTTGCACCTTCGTGGTCACAGTTGAGTGAAAATTAGTGATGTGCTGTGATCGATATATTTTTGAAACCTACAAAAAGGTTTTCGAATAAAAAAAATAACAATTTAGTAAATTCGGTTGGTCAATGCAGATACAAAAAACTGCAGCCTACCAAAAACTGCAACAAAGCATTTGAACGTTAGTTAATAAAATATTAATTAAGTATCATAAGGTTCGGTTTTTATTATAGGTTGTCTCTATAGTAATTAAGCGTAATTGTTACTTTCAACTCCTCATGCTAATCGAGACACTGTGTTACTGATGCAAATTAGCAACTTATAAGATCGAATTGACATCGTGCCCTCGCATACTAATCGAACTACGGTAATCCGATTAGCACACAAGCTCAGACTTCCTAGTCGCTAAGTCACAAACATAGTACACGGGTGGCAGAATTAATTTCATAAAACCGCATTTTTTATTAAAAATAAAACGAAATAGCCTGTGATCACCAGCCTTTCTCAAAATCTCAAATTACGCAAGAACTCCGGTATTACACAAAAATCAATACGCCATTACCACAGCAGTTAAAATAAATTCACTCATAAAAACATTGAGTAATTAAAACCAGAACAAAAAACTCTGTCACTTGTCATCCCGGCCGGAACTAGTGTTCGAACGTGTTTGAACCTTGAACCTTAAGTCCAGGTCGGCACGGGCGATTTTATTAGACGACTTTATTTTATTTTTTCGCGCCAACGATTTGCAACTTACTTTATTGAGCCGAGCATTGAGAATCCAACAGAGCGCGTCAAGACAAGACACTGTTGGATTTTAACCTTTTGGCACTAAACAGAGCGCTGAAAATCGAGAGCACGCAAAATAAATTGCCCGTGCTTATAGTGACCAATATAATAATTATATTGGTCACTTTAAGCATTATCTTGACATTTTGAGATGGCGCTGCATATCAGGGCAAAGAAAAAGGAGATGGTATCTTAGTATCTCTTATTTTATTCCCTGCCATACAATTGACATCGTGCCCCCCCCCCCACCCCTTTTTTGCCGCGCAACAATTACATAAATTAAAAGAATCTGCGTCGTTTGCAGCGGTTCGTTAGAAATCAAGATCATTATGACCATGAAATTCAGGTGTGTCATAGCTGTCATGGTGTGAATAATCATGATTTACCCTTTTATTGCCCAATGACTGGTGTTATTGGGCAAAAAACAGGTCCGTCAAATTGTTACGATTCGTTTTTGTTTAAGTATTATTTCTGTCTTTAATTCCAATATGTTCAATGAGGAGCTCGTGGCTAAGTAATAACAGCCGCTCGGGTCGATCCATCAGGTTAAGCTACGCTTGCCGGGGTTGGTCCGTGGATGGGTGACCATTTTCACATATCGAGACTCCTCCGTGCCTCGGAAAGCACGTTAAGCCGTTGGTCCCGGCTGTCATTTGTGGATCTTTGGCAGTCGTTACGAGTCGTCAGAAGCACGAAAGTCTGACAACCAGTCTAACCAAAGGGTATCGTATTACCTAGTTACTGGGTTGTGGAGGTCAGATAGGCAGTCGCTCCATGTAAAATACTGGTATTCAGCTGCATCCGGTTAGACTGGAAGCCGACCCCAACATAGTTGGGAAAAAGGCTAAGCAGAAGAAGAAGAATTCCAATATGTTCAATTTAAAATGCTCTGGGAGCTGACTATGAAGTATTAATGCCATCATTATTCTACTGCGAAAAAAGAATGGTCCTAGCTCCGTTTCTCACTAACACTGGAAAAATGGTGGCATTAATACGTCGTAGTATAGGTGCTGTTTGACTTCGAAACGGAATCAATATTCTGATTAAGAATGAGAAAGTATACTTACATTAATGAATACTGTGAGCTGTAACATACCATTTACAATTTACGGCTTATTTTTAGATAGTTTATAATCATCCATGGGAAACCCACAAATTGTGAACTGGTATCAAACTTGCATTGTACGTAACGCACCTAGCTGCTAGCAACTTGGATGCAGGTTGGTCCATTGGTTAACCTATTTCCCCTAGTCACAATATTTCGACAGTTCATAAATCTAACGGTATTATACGGATAGATAATAAATTAACGATTCTCACAATCTTACGGTGACACATAGATATAACATCTACAGACAGTCTAAAAAGAACATTGCCAATCAATCTAGTTACGAAAACGATCAGTCGAAAATCATTAAGTCAAAGTGGCTTTCACAAACCATAGTAACCATAGTCACCTATTATGACCATTTGCAGTACAATCGATGACTTAGGTCTTACAACTTATTTGCATGTAGGTTACGTTTTATTGTTAAAAATGTGGGTTAAAACAACGGATGTTATGTAAGCGGAAAAGTTATGCTACGTTATGGAAGTTAACTTGGGCTGTTAAATATGTAATATATTCATACATTGTTTTTGTAAATTTCGCGTAGGCTGGTAACTTTTCCTTAACCAAACACTGGTCCTTATTTCATTCAGTAGATGTTAGAATGAGAAACGACAATATTTAACAATGCACAAGCTACTTCTTATAATATAGGACGTCTCTTTTTTGTTTTGCAATTTTTTCCATATTTTACAGGCAGAGTTGTTCGTTAGAAGTTGCATAAACAATAAAGTTTGTAAAAAGCTTGTATCCAACAATGAATACGTGCAAATACTTTTACAGGGGAACAACTAGTAGGTACGAACAAAAAAGCGAAACTAACATTTCTATCTCAGTAAACATAGGTTATATGACAAACATCGCACCGACACGTGTCACTTCTAATTAAGCTATTAACTAATAAAACAGCCACCAAACCAATTGTCTACCCACGTGTACAAAACAAAGCTCATGTATCCGGGCGGCAGCGCTTACTAGGTACTTCATTCTACCCAGTAATAGAAAGCCCTCATTTGTCTTCAAACATCGACCCGCGTCCGGTCACCCGCTAATTGTACCACCGTACGAACATAAAATTACATACAAACATCAATTAACGTTATAATGAACCAATTTAATGGTTAATCCGATTTCAATGGGTTACTAAACGACTGCAGTTATTAGATCATTAGAAGGTAATTATTACTATTTGCTAAGGTACTTACGTATACTTTCGATTTATTGTTAAAGTTTGTTCATAATAAAACTGTACGGAACTTTAATTACTATTACGATATAGAGTTGCCATGGTAACGGTATAGTTATTGCTTTTAATACGGTGCCCGAGTGATCTATTCGAGTGAGTTACATAAAACATGTAATATTAGTCGTTCGAAATGGTTGTTATTCAATTTTAATTACGAAGACTAAGGAAATGAATTAATTGGATCATAAAAGTTAATTGTTCCCTTGTATGGAGAATTCGAATTGTACCAGTATCATTTAAAAAAAACATTTCGATCACGGTGGTATATTTTAACAGAGACCTTTTCAGGTATAATTAAATGTACAAACTCAAACTCAAAGCATTTATTTCAATTTAACCATTTACAGGCACTTTTGTACTGTCAAGGAGTCGGTCAGTTAGTCAGAAAGTTGAAGCTTACATAGTTGCCCAATCAAAAACGTAGATCTTTATGGAGAAGAACGGGCAAAAAATCCAAATACACTCTTTCTTTCCTTCTGGAATTTTCGTATGGCTATTCTTGTCAGTGCAATAGCGTTTCCCTACAGTGTGATTTTAGGCGTTAGAAGTCCGATACCACGTACATCTTCCTCACGATTAAAAGTAGGTGCGTATCTATTTGCATTTCATGAAATTGCCTCACACACAATAGCTAAAATCTTTAGATAAAGCCACAAAAATAGATAACCATCTTAAAAACATCAATTTCACAACATCCATTCATAAAAAGCTTTCTACAAAATTTTCTTCACCGATTTCCCTAGACCTCCCACACGTTGTCATATTAAGTGCCATAAAATAGTTACGACATACTTAGGTATATGCCCCTTTGACCCTAGCAGACAGATCATCACAAATAAAGGTTTTTATTGGCCAGTACTTTGGGCATTACCTAAGTTTTACTATTGGTAAACTGTCCTCAACATATTGCTTTTACAAAAGAGTAAATAGTTGAACAACTTGTGGAAAGTAGTGGAAAGTTATCCTCCTTAAAGGTCGCTTTATCATAGAAGTTTTGCCAGAACTATAGACAGAATAATGTGTTCCTAAATGACGTATTATTCTGTCTACGAAATAATCACAAAACTATTAACATAAGACATCTTTCGTCTAAAATTATGAATTGAAGATGTGTTTTCTCTTTTCACTACTGTGCAAAGATCTTCTGTCTTGATGCTGTTTCAATGTGATATGTTATTATTCATTTTGTTTATCAGTCGGCCGTAACACCATCTTCGTGGTTTGTGGCAATGTCTGCATTGTCAAGGTTTTAAGTATCTTCTAGCATTAGATTATGGGCTTAGAAAATTAAGGTGAACTTTAGGAACAAGATCATTATTTATTATCAGCCTGTATCTATCTACCTTTCGTAGCCAAAAGCTTCCGTCCATTTCTCGAAGTTGCTGCCAATTCTAACCCAAATTATAAACATTACTCTGTCCCGAAATTCGGCTAACACATATTTTATATATACAGTAGTTCATTTAGCGTGTCGTAGGCGATTTAAGGTTCTAAATAGACCACGACATTAAGAAGCCCGTAAGTGGGTGGTGTGTTTGATTAATTGCTAACTGCCTGCCGATTTTAACCTAGATTTGCAAAGTACATGGTATTAACAGTTATTTCGCGGGTTAAAGTACCATAAGTTTAATTAAATTTTGTTTTTCTCTTTATTTGCGACTAACTACGCGTTACCATGAAGTTTTTGTTAAATAAGTTAATAGATCCAGACATATCAATTTTCGAAGTCTGACAAATTTTGCCTTTATTCGTATACCTCAAACGCAATTTACGAATAAATGGATACAAATAATCAACCCGCACTAAATCCGCGTGGTGGATTACGGCCCACTCCCTCTCACAGAGAGGAGGCCTGTGTCCCAGCAGTGAGAACACTATAGGCTGAATATAAATCAACGGATGGATGAATGGATCGTCGTTTTTTACCAAACGTTGTCTAGTATTAACGTTACGATCATAAAAATCTTCTAAAAAGCAATTGAAACGTATTTAAAGTGCGCTCAAAACTCCGGGAGCATCACAGTCAGAGGTAACCAATCAAAAGTTATGTAAACATTCATTCAAGCCATTCAAAACATAGTAAAGATCATCGTAAACAATTTATCTAAACGACCATTACATAAGACTGTCCAATTTAAATTAATGAACATTAATACAGAAATGAAAATAAATTCTCTTCAAACCAACTATGGCAGTACATCCTACATCATCCATTTATTTGCTTTTGATTATTTTTTACTTGAACTTTCTTTTGTGAAAGATATGGCGTAATATGATTGAGTGAATCGCAAATTAAAAGTGACAGAAACTATATAATACTTGAGCAGTGACGCTAGTAACAGTTTATATTTTATCAGTGGTTATAACAGGTCATGTCATAACCACAAATCCATCTGATGGTAAGCGGTGATCTGATCTATGATGGAGTACATCTGACTTTCTAGTCTCTCGATTTGAAACCATCCAGGTTTTTATACTCCAAAATTAAAGACTTCTTAAAAGCATAAGGAAAGTCGAAGCGAGCGATCAATCCGACTCAGCAGAAACAAGTAGGTATGTTCCAAGACTTTGAAAATAAATGGGATGACGATTGGGCGCTTTTTTTTTTAATGTTGAACTTCAGAAGGGTATTCTTCAGAAGAGACTATTATATCGACCTCCATAAACGATCACAGTAGATTACCAAACGATTATAAAACGAACTCAGGTTTGATTGACAAAAAATCTGTTAGTATTGTACGGTCCCAAAACGGCATGAGATACAGACACTTTTCTTTTCGTCTGTAGGTACAGGTCAACACAGAGAACGAAAGTGTTAGCACAATATTTATCTATCAGCATTCAATTGAAGGGTCACGCATACCTGCAGACAACATCTAACAGACAAACTTATATTTTTTATTAGATAAAATCCCTTCACTCGACTTTAAACCTTGGACCAAAGGCATAAGAAAGACATGTGGTTCTTTTAAGGTATATACAATTTGGTTGGAGTTCCATCTTGATGCTTCACAAAAGCCGGCATACAAAATATAATTTAATAAATTTTTGTTTGTAACTGGCGTGTAACTGCTGCGAGCTTTGACAGAACCGAAAACAACCGATATTAACACGGAACAGATAATTAATTTAAAAACATAACTACTTACTAATCCGTAAGGAGTTATAATGAATTCTACATCAATATCTATTGAATGAATGATGTACTAAACATAATAATAAAGGAGCAATAAAATATCTCTTACCAACGATACTTAATTTAATTCCTTCCCAAAAGAAAATGAAAGCCCCTTTACAACACACCCCGTCCAAACACGAAGGGTGCACCACCCTCGACGTCCTACCAGGAAATTATGAAATATGGATACAGTTTTACTGCGATTAGTTCAACAACAACAGAAACACACGCGAGCTTTCAAAAATTCAATATAGTTTATAGGTTGAGTCTACAAAACAGGGTAACAAAACCAATTACATCGTTGGCTGTAAAGCTAAGTAAGTACGAGTATAGTATTCATTGACTGTCTGATACCTAGTAGGCAAAGAAGTTTATTTTATTTATGGTTGTCGAGCCAGCGCCAAGTTTTTTTTATTTTTGATCTAACAATTTAATTAAAATCGTTACAGAGGCTTAGCTACTAAATATGAATTATTCAAATACAATCTATCGAATAATTTTGTGTCAATTCAGATGATCTGTAAAAGTAGCAGTGTTTATCGACTTAGTCGCTCACCGAACCTACATCTTTTTGTGACAGTACACAGTTTTCTCCCATTGAAGTTAAGCAGTTGTAGTTGTGGCCTGATTACTAATGACGAATAAATTAAGAGAGCGAGCTTAGGCATTTGAAAAAACACTTCTAGATAGACGTGAAGAGAATAGAAAGATTACGTATACAGAAATAGAAACATAGGTATAAGACGTGTGCTACTTGGCTGAAATAATTAAACAGTACGTGGACAGCAAGATATAAGAGAAAATTACAGAATTATACATGCGTAGATATGTACTGTGACTGAATTAATTGAACATAGAACTTTATGTGCAATAACAGAATTTAGTTTATTTCTAGAGATACAGCGTGTTATGCATTCTAATGGTGCTAGGCGCTGAGAGAGTTCAGAAAATGCTTAACTTAACATGCACTTGACATGGTATGTGCATCATTTGAATAACATAATTGAATTCTTTTTATAGAACGGCGTTGCATTTAGAACCAAGACTACTAGCTGTTCCTACTTAAGTTCACATCAACTTCAACAACACGCTTGTAATTCCCGAAGGGTTGCAGAGGTAGGAGTTATGTGTAATTCCCATGTAATAGGGACCCATTAATGTGTATTGTATGTACTAGAAGTATTAGAATGCGGAAAAATACTCTAGGCAAAAATGTAGCAGGTGGTGTTCTGTAGTTCCTGCTAACCCCCGCGGGAGATATCAGAGATAACCCTGTGTTAAGCTCAAGGAATATGTAGGAAGGAATGTGTATAAACATTGGCTTATCTTCAAAGGATGTTTTGATTACATCCTCACACGAGACAGTAAGGTGCAGAGATTGATTAAAATTAAGAAGCACGTGTTAATCTGGTTCAGATAAGACTGAGTTAAACTAAACTAAGGAACTTTGTGTAAGTATCTACTACCGGTAAACAACTTTGTTCAATAACTAATTAGTTAATTGGTTGCGCGCGCGCTCCGGCCAGTTGTTCAGAGGCTTAATAACATCAAAATGTGACTCATCGCGATGCTCTAGCGGACAATTGAGAGTAACAGATCTTCACAAACGATTGCAGGGACAGTTGGTGTCTTTGATCAGGTGATCTGAACTTAGCTGAGCAAAGAAGAAACTACGGTCGTCGGATTATTATATAACTATTATCCATTTTTTTTTCTTAGCCTATTGTGTCCCACAGCTGGGCAAAGGCCTACCCTTTTTCCTTCCAAAGCTCTCTATTTTGTGCGATTTCTGGCCATGTTGGCCCCGCAAACATGATTAGATCGTCACACCACCTTCGCCGCGGTCTATCTCGACGAATTATCCAGATATCATTACTATTTTACTAAACCCCATTTGCTGTCCCATAAAGCTTTATTGAGGTACCTATTCCTATGTCTATTAGACTCCAATACCTCCATCATTTAAACGATAGGTTTAAACAGAAATCCGTCTACGAATTCCTATTTGCATAGCCTATAAGCAGTTTCCTAGAACCCCTGAGTCACGTACAATTCGGCAAGGATTCGCGTGACGATCGACAAACACGCGACGACAGCGAATTGTAAATTAAGTTGCTATGGTGTTGGCGTTACAATCGCTTTTTTATGGTAATCTGATGAAATACCCGGAACGTGGTGATAACACTGACAGACACACTACTAAAACGCTAATAAAGAACTCGTCGAACTCTAAACCTTATTTGGTTGATTATTTATTTAGCAACAAGCGACTTTTTCTACCGTAGGGATATCCCATGGGAATCTCGAAAAATCCGGTCTTATTGGTTGTCCGCGTCATAAATAAAACCTCTGTGAAAACGTTCAACATTCTAATTCTAAAGGTTTTGGCTGGGCGTTGTTGAGTCAGCCAACGAGTAACCGAGGCAGGGCTTTTTACTATGTATTGATTTAAGAAGTAAAGTAAAAAGTTAATTGTTGCAGCAATTTGGTAAATAGATACAGTATTATATATATAAGAAGATACTAAAGAGCAAGAAGCTGATGTTGAGGAAAGTTCTCGTCCAAAAAGTGAATAATAAATTAACAAAGCTCTACATTACGTAGTTCCATAATACGCCGCAGACATTTGACTCCCACTTGAGGATAAGTGGATATAGAAAAGAAAGAACAAAAATACGTTACTTTGCGGTAATCATGACGTACAGAAAGAACACATACTTACACGAAAATGACAAGTTGGGGGAAAATAAATGCGTCACATGCACTCAAAACGGCCATCGCTCAGCATAACGCTGCGACTCTATCCGAGACAGAGCTCCAGCGCTTTTCAGCGACAGAATATATTCGAAACAAAAAACATTACGCGAAAGTTTTTAATTCCCTCACAAATATTTCCCCCAATAACATTGTAAAATAAGTCTTTAACAAAGAATTCGCCACGCCATTCACATTTAAAGATTATATTTCCGATAAAGATGTCCAACCAAAAAGGTAACATGAAGGTCCACCATTCACTCCTTTCTTTGAACAAGACGTTGTAATTAAAGAGTCATTTGAATAAATTCAAAAGAATTACACAATAGCCTTGTACCTTCATAAAATTCGTGTCATATTCAAACAATACTGCTATTACACTGAAAACGATACATTACGTAAGAACACCGTGACCAGTATAATAACTTGGACTCTTGGCATGCGGAGAAAAACGTTACAAAAAAAATCTAAGTACTGAATTTGCCTTGTAGAAGGACAGTGGCGCCACCATGAACGGCCAAGATATATTGGACACACTGTATGTAAGATTATATGCAAGTGTGTTTGTTAACTTTATCCAAACTAGCCGTGAAGGTGTAATTCGTATATCGAAATTCCCATAAGAATCGATGGGTACTGATTATTCACAGTGTGAAGTTTTATTGCTGTGACGTGATTTTATTTGTAAATGTGGTGTTTGCTACTTCACGCGACACAATACATAGGGACAATTAAGTTACTATCGGAAAAAATCAGTGGGACCTAAGTATCGTACTCATCTTGTTTTCAGTATTATTCTAGACATGCTTTTTTAAATAATAATTAAAATTATAATGTAATTGTATTGACATTTTTTGATAAATTATTTCTGTTCCTATTTTACTTTAAATTGACATGCTTATATTGTATACATTGACATAGTTATTATTGTAGCCAATGACATTTGATGTAAAATTTATTATGACATTTTCTATGTAATTTAAATGATTTGACTTTAATTTGTAAAATTTTTAAAATGAATTTATTAATATTTCTAATGTTAATTTAAAATAATATTTAATTGAATAAGATTTGCATGCCCAGTTGACGGCAAAACATGGAGAACTTACTTTATGACAACACCTATGTACATAACCCATGTTTGCAAAGGAATAAATGATTTGATTTGATTTGATTGATGATTGTCTTCATGTACATTCTCCATGACAGTAATCAATGCTTCATAATCTACATTGTAGATGAAGGCTGTATAATAAGATGCTACACCTGCTTAGTTTAACGTGGTTTGCAGTCAAATTCAGCTCAAATACCAGAAATAAACTAAGGCATTGTTGAGCGAGACTGAAAGCAACGATGATGAATAAATGTGCAGTGTTCGCAGTATTAGATTCTTAGTTAACGCAGACTGAATTTTATACTGAAGACTGCACATTCAAGAGAAAATGGATATTCTTTCGATACCTCTTAAATAATTAATACACCGGTATCAATATCTCGCCTACCAAAGTGGAATGTTCACAGCAGCACCAACATTTTAGCATTTTATAACCCAAATATTACCACGTAACAATGGCTTCGTCATACGTATAACATTCATTCTCATTTATATTCAGGTAGTGTCTTGTTATAATATGCGACGAATTTTCCACTTGGAAGTGTTGCGAAATATTCACAACTAGCTGATGCCCGCGGCTTCGGTCGCGTGGATGTCGGTTATTATATACTAAAACCTTCCTCGAGAACCACTCTATCCATTGGTGAAAACAGCATGAAAATCGGTGCAGTAGTTTTTGAGTTTATCGCGAACAGACAGACAGACGCAGCGGAGGACTTTGTTTTATAATATGTAAGGATAAGAATCATGAACAGTGACTAGTATGGATATAGGATCGATTATGTATGAACATTTCACATTCGAATAACGATTGTACTACTACTTAATTGAACCTAATTGTTTCTTGGCTCAATTTACTGTGAAGACGTAACTTTATCACAGCAAGTTCCCAATTCGTGGAAAACTAGTACCTACGTAACTAAACACGTAAAAGTTCCATCAAAATAAAGAGTTGTGAAACAAGTCTCAAGTACTACAAATAACAGTATCAAAAGAACTGTTACAATTACACGAAGATTCGTCGCAAACATTACGAGAACGAGTCATAAAGTGCACTTTACATTCCCACCCGGTCGGTAAAACAAACATTTGACTAACAGAGAAAACGCGATGTGTGTGGTTGGTACGAGACTGGACTTCACAAAAATGATAGTAACAGAAGATTAACTAGACGTAATTGATCCCAAAGGCACAGACGCAAATGTGGTCTAATAACTGTACGGACAAGCCCAACAACACACAGACACCACTAAATCTGCCTAGCCTTTTCCCAACTTTTTTGGAGTCGGCTTCCTGTCTAAGCGGATGCAGCTGAATACTAGTATTTTACATGGAGCGACTGCCTATCTGACCTCCACAACCCAGTAACAAGGTATCACGATACACCTTGGTAAGGCTGGTTATGAGACTTTCGGGCTTCTGATGACCTGTAACGACTGTCAAAGATCCAAGAACCAGCCGGCTAAGGTGCTTTACGAAGGACGGACACAACTGTCTTATAGTGATGGGTTCCAACTTGAGAGTGATTTGAGTGTCTCCACAAATGTAGCGTAAACTGCAATGGCCGACAAGTAACCACTATTACATGTTTGACGCTAACCTAGCCTTGTTAGGAGTGGATTTTCTGAGGCTTCCCATTCATAATAGAATGAATCACCCTCGACCGCGGTTTCGCAACGGCCAGCTGATGACAACATTATGAGGCTAAGATATTACGGATACTGCCTACTTTGGCGCCTTATGCGATTTATATTGCGGTAAAGAGCGCTGTTTTAGCTTCATTTTCTTTTGTTTCCCTTCCTATTTTATCTTTTGTTGTAGAAAGTGGAGCAGTTCGATATTAGGATTTAGGATCATCTATTCTTCACACCTTTCAGTTACATACGGTGCACTAGTACCTTAATCTTTTTCCTTTGCTGTATTTATGTCATATCTGGCAATGGTAGTTTCTGAGAACAGCTAGCATGATATTGAGAAGTAGGTAGTTGCAGCTAGTTTTTAATTCTCGAATTGGCTCAAGAATTATATCACTCGTAATGATCTGCCTAGCCTTCTTCAACTAAAATCTTCACTTCACTATCTATGTTCGTCAAGAATTGTGTGAACCAAATAACACAAAATAATAATTTCAAAGTAACAACAACATAAAACAAACAAGAATATAATAAATAAATAACAATCTCAACGTCCATAAAGAATTTGAGCACGATGTCGAAATATTTCATCAACAGTATTGTTGCAGAATTCAAGGTCTTGATCTTGACAGTCTGCAAATTACAACAAAGCAGTTGCGATGGATTGAAACGTTCATAAAAGAATATAATGAATAACCAGCTGTGAGTAAATTATATTGAACTGGTGGTAGATAACGTTGTTTTAAATGATCTCTTGCAACTAATGCAATATTTACCAACTCTTCAGTGCCCCAACTCCATATGCAAACTTAAGATCGAACACCATTATTTGTTGATCGCATCATTCCCAAATCGCTTCCATACCTGCCTTCTACCTCCGCTATCTACTTCTTCAGTTCTTCTACACCTTTATCCATATAGTAATTAAACAAAAGAAAAACGACATAAAAGATGGCCGACATCAAATAGCAACAAGGCGTGATGACAAACGCGAGAAACAAAAGACACTCGATACAGACAAACTCAGTAAACAGAGACGGGCCGTCAAAAGATTTCTAGAGCGGATAGCGATACGAACACTCAAAGAATATAACACTTTTTCATTAAACGGGTTGCTATGATACGATATGACACTTCTACGTAGCACACCTAGGAAAGGAAAAGACATAAAAAGCTATACACATAATAGCTAGTGCTGACATTAATGAAGAAGAAACACATAATTATGGCAATACCTGCAAAACACCGTTTCAGATGAAACAAGAAAGAGATGAGAGCTGCAATGCACTATCCTAGCATGTCTGTCTGTTGATAAGAATGGCCCATATTTACGAGTATATAAATTAAAATCAAGAAGTATATACCCACACGCATTATCGTAATTTTAGTACATGTTTAAGTGCTCAAAGTCATTGTTCTCGTCATATTCGCATTACAACGTTTATAAACTCAATCTATTGTAACGGGCGCTCCTACTATGTAAATTGGTCAAAGAATCTGGGTTTCCGGGATGACGTCAACCTCTCCTAGTAGTACACTGAACACCTAAATGCGAAGTTCAATATCGACCATTTATTATGCATTGTAAAGCCTTCGTTTGTGTGCTTTTCAAGAAGCAAACAAATGAACGTTAACAAATGCACCCACATTTGTATATCGTCTCATGTAGTAGAAAGACATCAAAATATTGAATACTAGCTGCACCCGTCAATTTTACCTGCATAAGTATCGATTGCGTGGGAATATCGGGATGAAAAGTATCCTATGTCCTAAACTCGTAAACCAGGTCATGGTTTACACATGTGCCAAAGTTTATCCAAATCCGTTCAGCCGTTTTAGCGTGAAAGCGTAACAAACAAACATACAAACACAAAAAAAACAAATATTTTCTCTCTGTAATATTAGTTTAAACAAAGATCACAATTCTAAGTCTGATTACTAAGAATCTTTGAATCAAGGAAGCGCTTATTAAAAGTTAGGACTGATACTATTCAGGAGGATCTCGGGAACAATGGAAATATTATTGCTCCAAATCCAGACATGTATTTCGAAACAAAGCATTGTGTATAAACGCCAACAAAACGTATCGATATTGTACGTGAAGCGGACCATGAATACGATGCACCGTTTTCTCAAATAACATTTACGGTCGCACAATCGATGACCGTTTGGAAACCACCGTAACAATGTCCATACTACATACGTTCTCTGCCTACTTATTGAAGTGCCGTTACCGAACTAAGCAGAATGTTAATGAGTATTCAAAATAACGTAACTTATATCTTCTGTGTCATGTGTGAATCCGAACGCGTGCCGCCATTTTTGTTTTCCCACGAATATTGCAATGGACGCGTGTTCGAATTTCAAATTCTGATGTAGGGAGGGGAATGCGTGACTCTTGCGACTACATCAAATGCAACAGCTAACCATAAAATCCCTTACAACTGTTTATAGCAGTATTACTAAATTGACTTCTTCTTCAATGGTCGTATTGTTTCTTCAACAATTACGCATTTTTCCTTTGTAACAAAAGCATTTTAATTCTCACCCAAGAGAAACCAAGCGCAAAATAAAGGTGTTAATTCAGGAAGCGATTGTGTCCAATGACAAAGATGTGATTAAGTATCGCCCCACATTGCTCTTGATCTAATTTCACATTGTGAAGCAGTTCAGTTTTCACACGGTTCCGTGAAACGCCGTGGTGCGAAAAATTAGGTATGTGTCACGGTATAGCTTGAATGCTGAGAAAGTAATGCACATGTCAAGCACAATGCACAAATTATAATGTCTTTATATCCGTATCGTTATAAGAAACCGGATAGAAGAATACTATGATAGTTATCTTGTGTTGTCAGTTGTGCAAAAAGTCGGTGAAGCGCAAAAAGTTTGAATTCCGAAAATTGGGTTACCGGGCTTTGTAGCGTCAACGTGTCACTACACTATTTGGAAGATAGCACGCAAAGGTGTTATCTGCACAGCTTAGTACTAATGAAAAAAGTGAAATCTATACATATAGATACAAATATTATAAATAAAAGACTCTAATGCATTTTTTTATATCCTGTGAACGAGACTTACAAGGTCTTTAGTCAGAATAAAGCTATGTCTAGTTACTAAACACGTTATTAACCAAGCTAATGGAAGCCTTTTTATATCGTGTAGACTCTAATGCTGCATGATTTGGTCATCATCATTTAGGGATTGGATTCACAAGAAACAGATTGCAAGGAAATTAAAACGTTAAGTTACGAAATGACAGATAAATAAAAAAAATAAAAAAGTTCCAAATTCATAATTGCTTCGTCTCAATTTAGCCTAACAGCGCGTATCGCATCCAATCAATGCCCCGATATTTAGAGCACGTTCGATTTTTGAATGAAGAAACGTGTTGCTAATAGAACTCGATTAGTTACTCGAATGAGTCTAGCTCGCTATTTCTCGATTATATCGATTACCTAACAAGTCGGTAGCATCTCGGTTACCTCATCCGCGCTCGGTTCCGAAGGTCACTCGATGTGTGTCGCGAGAATATGTCTTAGTTCGTGCTTTTGTTTAGGTATTGTTGTTTGCATGGAACTGTTATTATTACTAACGTACAATGAAAATTACAGAAGATCAACCAAATAATAAAACTTATACGAGTATATGTCAAGTTTCAGAAATTTTACCATTAATTTGTCCTATATTCTCGGTTTTGATCGAGATATAGATTACAAGAACCATTGGAAAGGATGCCGGGAAACCAATTACCTGAAACAAAAGATAATAAAACATTAATTAGTCGTAAATATCGAATAACAATAAAACGAAGATAAATCTGAACTGTAACAAAATAATAATGGTGTTTAAAACAAAGCTTAATGAAGTTGAACAAAACGTACAAAGCTCTTTGAAAAGCACTGTCATTTAAAATGATGGACAACACTACAACATAAAATACGATGATTGTCTTTGTCTTCCTCCAGGCCATACGTAGCTTCCGGTACTTTCTACCGAACGGACATACATAATACTAACCATTTATCATTAGTAACAACAATATAATATGTAATTACTGCACCTGGAAGCCCGATGCTATCTATGACCAACTGTTTGACAATTGTTTGTCCAACTAACGAATGTTCGCTCTAAATCAGATGATATATATAAGACCGTGTGGGCGATTGCCTACAGATACAAATAACTGTGCTTAGATCATGTTTAGATTTTCTCGGGTTTTAGTATCGACGTCCGTTTGACCACAAGTATACTTAGTAACTCAAGTTTATGATGCTCATCATCGTTTGAACGTGAATGCTTTCTTTTCCTCACGTTTCCGTCAGCTGGGGAAAATACATATTAAATGTGACACAGTTTTCAAAGAAAACATTATGCTAGAATTTTTTTACGGTGCGTTTATTCTCGTCATATAAGTATAATATTCCTCCAAAATCTTCATTAAATCTCTTTGTTATGCTTTTGTGGAGATATAGCCAAGTTACATTACTGGACTGGGTAAACTTGGATCACTTAAATGATTAAATCATGTGGGAGTAAAACAACCCGTTCCTGTTTTCAACTGTCTATATTATTAACTGCATCAAGCAATCAATTGTACAACTGTCGTTTCCGGATGCGACCAACCCAAACAAAAATTCTCCTTTGTCTTCGTTCCGCTAAAATGTTTGCACACGAAACACGTTTGGGCCACTTGAAATGGATCCCAACCAGCCAGTTTTAAAAAGGCTAGTGTCAATAGAGGATTGACCACATCGGTCGATGAGACTTCTCACTTATAGCGTTGGCAAAAAAAAAAGGAGACAGTATTTAAAATTCTTCTTTTGAATATTGTCTGGAAGATTTCCGCGCCATTTTCGGCCAGTGTCACCCTTTGCATATCCAATGAGTATTTTATCGCTTATATTTCAAGCTATTTCCGAACACCACGTGCAAACGACAAGGCTTGCTGACTCATACTTCCGTGGAACGAATAGATTATAGCGATTACTGTTCCTTACCGAGTGTAGGTACATCTGGTACATGATACACGTCCAAGCAAGGTTTTCTTGTTCACTGAACGTCTAGAAGTGCACGCGAATCATTTTTATTTCCATGTAATTAGCATAATAACATTAATAGCTGCGTATTTAACCAGACTTTGTTTTGTATACAAAATTTTTGTAGGATAAAATCATCCATTTATTTTGGTTATTCCTGGCAAAAAAAAAGTATCCAGCCTAATATTCGATCATTGCATACTCGTATTATGATGAAATTATCTCTAGGTACTGGTGAGTCCCTACTTCATTAATGGACTGTACAATATCTTCAAAAATCGTTTGTTAACTTAATTCATTTTTAATTGCAATTCTCATTAAAAAGGTCGACCAGAGACCGTGCAGTTCGTCTGTCATTCTGTCGTGTCACAAAATAAGTGGTACAGAATGCCCACGCAAGAAGATCTTGCACTTACGGCAGATCGATTATGCAGTACAGTAGTACCTACAACTGGTGTCGTGACACCATTTTTTTTTTTTTTGAGGGTGGGAAATCATCCAATGACTTCTCCCGCTCTGGGTGGAGCGGAAGGGCGTGTCAGACTTTTACTGACTAAAACCCACCCGTGTTCCTTCAGTTGCCTGTTGCCAAGGTCCCGGTATCCCTTTCGGACTAACCCGCAACCCTGGCAGATGTCGTGACACCATGGATCCTGATCGATGATGGGCAGCAACCCAGGAAAGACTGCGCCCTAATTCAGAACATGTTTGGTCTTGCCAAGGCAGAAAGAAAGAAGAGAAGAGAAGAGGTTTTATTGTCACAGAAAACATACATGTAAAAAAAGTTTACTCGTATATTAGTAAAAGAAAACAAATCTAATATAATAACAACGCAACGTACCACGTTTTTCGAAAAGACTGGTATCCGTATGACCGGCCGTGGCTGAATTGACTACGAGAAGTAAAGCGATTGGAATGACACTTCTGCATTTTTTATGATACACATAAGGATGACGTCACAAACCAGATGTTGCAATATTACTGTTACTTTCTTGCAAAATGTGCAATGCAGTATGTGCTTTTTCAGGGTCAAAGCTTATGTGAATACCACTTTATTGTATTAAATATCTCATTATACTGAACAAGGGTTCACTGTGAAGTGTAATATTGTATGTTAGAACATGTTTTTGGTGTTAGTCACCGGTTTAAAGGCATGTGTGTATGGGATTTTTTTAGTTAGTAACGTGTTGTACAAGTCATTACATAACATTCTGACAATGTGTAATTAACAATGAGGTGTTCCAACGTAAACTAAAGACATTATTTCAAATGCCTTGCTCATGAATATCACTGCCCTTTTCTGAGTCACTGGACAGTATTTTCCTTGATACGATATTACTTTATGACATCAGAAATTTAACAAGTGGGAGACCGGTATTCTTAAGCCTGTTTGCCTTTCGGGAAAAAATCATGACCTTACAACATTTTTAAGTGACTCCAAAAAGGAATTGGTTAGTCCCGCTGTTTCTTCTAATATTAAATAGTTGGCTAACCTATTTCTAATTACCTAACATAATCTTCTATTTTTTAATTAGGTAGGTACTAAAACTTTTTAATTACCTATCAGCAGTTCCGGCAGCTAATATTGCATCTACATCAAATTGCATCGTTCCGTCTGCAGATTCAGAGTCCGATTTCATCGCAAGGTCATGCATCCGCAATCTCATTAATTAGAAACAGTATTAATTAGTTTCATATCAACGTTCTGTATATTTCTGCGATAATTTTCTGTTTATTTTTGAGCATGAAGAAATTACAAAAGTAGATATTGTTACAGATGCGTACGTATTGCTGTTAAAAGCATTTTTGAGAATATGTTTTGAGAAAACCATGTGTTTTTGTGATGCTGGAAGTTACTAACGGTTAACAGATGCAATAAAATTTGTGTATTTTTAGCATAAATAAAGAACAGCTACAGTGAAGATAGTGTAAATGCTATAGGACAACAAACAGCAGTTGATAGCACAATTTTACCGTTACGAGTTACTGCCGTAAAACCTCTGGATTGAGAAGGGACAGTACCAATTGGAATAGCATAAGCTTAAGCATAATCAGCCTATAATGTTCCCACTGCTGGCACATATGCCTCCTCTCTGTGAGAGGGAGTGGACCATACATAATACACCGCGCGGACCCATTGCGGGTTGATGGATGTCACGTCTTCGATTTTTTTGGTTTTAGGACATGCCGGTTTCCTCACGATGTTTTCGATGGAATAGATATATCTGCGACTAGCATGAGTAAGTCACGCGCTTGAAGGACCAATAACCTGGTTAACGTATCAGAAAAGAATTTACCCAGAACCAGGAAAAATTTCACTATGAAGAAAGAAGGTTAAAAGCCAGATAGTTTTCCAAAGCCATCAACAACAAAGCTGTTCTAGTAAATACATCGATTGCAAAACGTAATGAAGATATCGGTCAATCAATCGGTCAGATCAATTCACAGCACGCGATGATTGATATGCAAGCAAGTGTAACAGGTAAATGTATCGTGAGAAATTAATATAGCGTGATATCTGAATCGAAGTGGTTCAGCAGGAATATAGGTTATATGTTAAAAGAGCACTGTTAACAGAGTTGGGCTGGCTGCCTTGCATGAAACTAGAGGAAATAAAGGTAGGGAAAACTCCACTGAATGCTTCATATTAAAATTATGCACATTAAAGGGCTTTTCTTTAAATTCTGATTTTTTTTAGATAAATTCATGCAAGCTAATTTTAGATAGCTTTGTATTCTCGTTCTATTCCAATGACTACACGTTTATTTTGTAGAGAAACATGACCTGTATCTGTTTGTTTGTTTGTATACGTGTAAGTTCCGATTGTTTTATAATTGACGGGTGACTGCGGTCCCACTGCATCTTCTTATCAGTCATCGTCACACTCTACAAGGCTATGGATCGCGTGTTTCTAAATGTTTGTAAGCCATTCATCTTTCTCTTATCACAGCATCCTGCCTCTTCAAGTTTTCACATCCTCTTCATCAGAATAAAAGTGTGTCATCTTCTTCATTTAAATAGAAATTAATGATCAAAGATTAATTATAACCTATGTTATTTGATTAATCGATTTTTGATGGGCTTATTAAAATTAATTGGAAAATATATTATTATTAGCCAAATATCATATTATACTCCATGCTTAGTCCTCGATAATTATCCTGATTTACTATGTAGTCTCACTACAGTCCCATCGTGTGCACGCGAATATTCAGAGAATAAATCCTGCAAGAAAAAACTTTTACGCTGGCAACTATAACCAGCTAATGTCATTCATTATTTTCGCGTCGTGTAGCGCACATCATTTTAAGAAAATTATTGAATTTTCTTTTATAAACTTATTACTTTTGATTATTATCAACAACAAATAATACCAATCAACAAAATGTGGCGAAAATTGGATAGAAACCGCTTAGGCGAGCTCAAGGGCGACTTCGGCGTCCCGTTTTTTGGAGTCAGTAATACAGGCCGATCGGCAAAAGACAATTATTTTTGTAAACGAAGAAGAAAACACAGGTATGTATGTGTGGTATAATGAAAAATTTCAGGGATTACGATTAATTTGGATTGCAAAGCAGCAGAGGATTATAATTATCCGTCATACTGCCAGTGCTCGGTCCGTCCGTTCTTGTACAATGTAACATGAAGTTCGTGTTACACAAGACAGTATAGTGCTATGTGCAACAGGAGGTCCTGTTGACTCCCGTCGAGACTTGTTCTCGAACCTCAAGTTGGGGAAAAACGCACAAAATATAATGTATACCTAGAAGTTCTATGGTATGCACTGCCAAGCACAAAATGTTGTTTTTCTCTCGTGAGAAATTATTATTATTACAATAAGGCAGGAGCCTAGCTCTCGCAGCCTCAAGTTGAGGCAAAAAGCTCAAAATATAAATGTACTTATATCTAGAAGTTCTATGATATGTACTCAATATTGTTCTCTCGTGAGAAATTATTATTACAATAAGGCAGGAGCCTAGCTCTCGCAGCCTCAAGTTGAGGCAAAAAGCTCAAAATATAAATGTATATCTAGAAGTTCTATGATATGTATTCAATATTGTTCTCTCGTGAGAAATTATTATCACAATATTGATTGATAAAGAATCAGTTCTGCACATTAAGCATCATCAGACTTAGTTAGTCTATTGTGTGCTTTGTAGATCATATCCAAGATCTAAAGGATGGTTCTATGAGGTTGTATGAAGCAATGATAATGGCCTTGGGAAACCCATCCAGTTCCAAGAAAACCTAAATGTTTTTACTTTCTTAAAATCATCTAAAATGACCAAGATTTAAAAATGATCAAGAAAGAAGAATTACCTACATAATGTAAAATGCATTTAATACTAGTACTGTTGAATTTACTATTGCTGGATGCTTCAAAATTGAACATGGATTTAAACGGCTGATTCACCCAATCAAGGAAAACAACCAGAGGGTGGAAGACCACCACAGTCATTTGGAATTGCATTACCGCAGTGTAAACAGTATCTATATTTTGATAAAAAACAATTGGAACACAACAAATATTAAAATTCTCACCGATGTTTTCACGATTATTAAGCAACTTACCTTGATGATACCAGTTAAACTAGATAAAAATCAAGATTAAAACAACAAATATAGCGAAACGGGACAGTTTCCTGTTTGGTGAAAAGTTCATTATTGAACATGTCAAGTCTGGGTAATTAAGAAGGCGGCTACAACTACACCGTTAAGTAATTGTAAGGAAAACTCCAATGCCCCTTCACGTTTGATTCAAGCAGGGGGGGGCAAGTACCAATCTAGGACCATTGGGAAGTACCAACAGCAGAGGATTTCATCAGGCAAGACGTACTGATACAAACCTGTATGTCAATTATAGAGGTAACGACAATTGCATGTCGCCTTAAATATTTTACTCTTGCTGGCGGTGATCTTTTTCACACAAGATAAAGTTATCTGGTCATGTTTGAAGAGATATAGAATTCCATTTAAGGACAGTCCTACACAACATAATACCTAAAAAATTGTGCATTTTCAGAGTCTGAATATGTATTTAATACAACAAAAGAAATTGGTAAGTTGTTAGATTTCAGTGTGCAGTGTGCACCTATCAGTGGACAGTTTTTTAATCAAAAATATTTATTGTACACAAACTAAATGGAGGTTCCAGTAAATCCAAAATGTCTGAATATAATTTATCCATACACAACAGTTTTAAAATGAAAGACATACCTAAGGAGGTTATGTAAAATAAAATGATCATTTGGGCACAATTGATTTATAAGATGTCTATTTTTTAATATCATTGAATACTTATGACAAAACACATTTGAGGGTTTATTGTAAAAACAATTAATTCAATTGTTTGTGCTTTGGCTTGTGTACTGCCCCACACCAGTAATATCTTATATTTATACTTTAGTGGGTGATAAAAATCTGTGTTTTTATCTTGAGGATTTAACTTGTACTTATTGGAGAACATTATTAAGAATTTTTTTGAAAATTTTAGTAAAACTATAGGCTTTTGGAGTGCCTTGCATGTTACATAAATAAGGTTAAAACTAATCCCAAACCCAATTAAGTTGCTGAGTACTTAGGATTTGTGATTGATACAAAGTATATTATGACATTGTCATTGACAGATTTAAAGAGATATTCATCTATTATTTTACACCTTATCCTATCGGCTTGTTGTCCAGTTGTGAGTTTTGGATTTCTATGCTTAAGTACCTACACTAGAATTTGGAAAAATCCAAGATGTGTAGAGTTAGTTTACCACAGTGACTTTGATTTACATAATCAGCCTATAATGTTCCCACTGCTGGGACACAGGCCTCCTCTCTATGAGAGGGAGTTTGATTTAATTATGATAAATATGGGAAATATTTGTTTTGACAGTCAGATAGCAAATGGGGTTTGGAAAGTCAAGAAAAATCATTTAAGTTTTTTGGAATTTTTTGATGCTTTTCTTGGTATAGAATATTTTACCGAATACTTAAATGTATACCAAATTTTATGTTAAACAATACTACAACCTTAGATTATAATGTGTGGTAGTCAATTTAATAATCTTAATTGCCTGGCTAGGCATAATATGGCAGTGGTGTGAAGCCCTAACAATGGGGATATCTGCATTTTATGTATAATCTAAAGACAGCATAGAAGCTGATCTTGAGTCTAGAAATAAAAACATTGATTGTGTGTCTGGCTCCTGCAGCATTTCAGGACATAGTGAGATCTTTTGGAAATCTTTTCCATTGATCTACATATTTGCTACTAGAGCTAATACTAAGTGTGATAGATATGAGATATCTAGCCTGGCACTTGTAGAAAATATAGATGCATTTACAGTAAATTGGAATTATTACCCATTATTTTATGCATTTCCACTATTTGGATTAATTTCACAAACTATTAAGTTGATCAGGTTTTTTGGCATCTTACTTTCTCCTATGAGACTATCACAACCTTGGTACCCATTTTTTAATTTCATGGTGAAATCACAGATTACAGTATATAGTTTGAACCAACAAACCAATTTTTGCTGTCACCTTCCAGAATGCTGCATCCTTTGCACTGCAGCTTTTTTCCCTGGGGGCCTGCATATTGGCAGAGAACCGTTTAAGAAGCAAATGATACCACATGCCACCATTAAGGTCATGATATCTTCATTGTCAGATAACAGTGTCAGGCAGTATTCAGTAACACACTACATAAGTGGTGGACTTTCTGTAATGGTAAAAATATTCACGATAATATTTCTATCACTAAAATATTAAAGTTTCTTACACAACAATTCAACAATGGCAGTTCATATACGTTCAGCACTAATAGATCTGCATTGTCATTGATCATAAATGCTGATGTAGGTACCGATCCTGTAATTAAGAGGTTCTTTAAAGGTATCTTCAAATTACAAAAAAGTTGCACTAACTACAATGATATATAATATAATATAATTCATTTATTTAACAGATCATACAATCCAACTTGTTAGACAATTAATCATAATACACACACATCTTACACACTAGTGTTAGTAAATTATATTTGGCAAATCCCGTAAACTAATTAATAACAATGTCAAAATGGATGTATGGGATCCATCAATGTTACTGAATTTTATAGAATGATGGTACCCATTACAACAATTATCACTTGACAAAGTAGCCAAAAAGTATGTAAGAATTATTTCAAGTCTTAAAGAATATAACTTATCTGTAATTGAGACTTCATAACATCCAAATTATTGATTCAAGTGTTAACATAAAAATCACTGATTGGTAAAAACATCTAAGACAGGAAAACGGCTAACAATTATTATGTTATCCTACTTTTCATATGGAACCTGACATTTGTCATGTGATTACATTACAATATTATATAAATTATACACACAAATGGTGTAATTCAGAGATAGGTAATACAGAAAAATTATTAATGCCTCATAATTATGTTAGTTAGCCAAACAATTAGTTATTGGATTAAACAAACAATGTTGGACAGTGGCATAGATATCAAAATATTTACTTCTCATTCCACAAGTCATGCTTCAATAGCGACTAGAGGTGTGTCAGAAGATAATCAGTATTTTTAAAACGGTTGTTTGGTCATAAGTTTTGCTAAATTTTTGCCAAGTTTGTTGGTAATGTTGACCTTGAGACTGATGTGATTTTTTTTTTCATAAATTAAATTTTGAGCCAAAAGAGTAGGCATACTAAATAGGTACATACTTGGTTGTTGATAATTAGAATAGAAGCATTATTAAAAGAGAATTAATTGAAAATGTGGTAAAGTTTTTCCACTAGCAATTTAAGGTTGATTTTATGTTTTAGTGTGAAACAAATGTTTGTAATTTCCAACTTCATCTCTCTAAACATCTACATAGTAAATCAGGATAATTATCGAGGACTAAGCATGGAGTATAATTACTAAATTAAACGAACTTACCTAAGTGAAGTTCTATTGTAATTATACGAAATGCTTAGTCCTCGATACTATGTTCCCTCCCAAGCCCTGAACAAGACCATAGTTTGTTTTTTGACCCTGGGATTGAAGTTGGGGAATTACTGTCTGTTAATTTTAATTCTCTCATTGCAGATTACTCTAAATAGAATGACATTAGCTGGTTATAGTTGCCAGCGTAAAAGTTTTTTCTTGCAGGATTTATTCTCTGAATATTCGCGTGCACACGATGGGACTGTAGTGAGACTACATAGTAAATCAGGATAATTATCGAGGACTAAGCATTTCGTATAATTACAATAGAACTTCACTTAGGTAAGTTCGTTTAATTTAGTAATTATAGTTTATCCGTCCGTATCACAAAAGGTCAGACAGGTGATTTGCACATCCTCCTGGTACAAATTAGAAGTTGTACAGAATTGTTATTACAGAATTGTTGTTATTGTTGCATGCATGATGTATGCACATCCTAGATGTGCAATAATTTAAAGCACTCACACACCTTGAATGCATGACATTAATCCATATTTCACGTTTTATGTCCCTTCTCTCGATATAATATGTCCAATAATGTCCATACTTCTACATTATGTATGGCCTTCTTATGACCGAATTCCGTGCGAACTGTTTTTGTTCTTCACATTCAAGAACATAAGGAGCGTCTTGTTAATTAAGGCTGTCAAGGGCAGTTGTCGCCATACATCATTAGATGTTATGCTAATCCACATAATTATATCTATAATTAATTGCTCTCATTCCATCTCAAAGCGCGTAACTCTCACAGCATTTAAATATTCAGTGTGAAACGGAAGCAAACACTAAAATGTGTAACGAATGCTAAGTTTTTCGAAAGTATAACACGATCTGTTTTCGACTCTAAAAGTAACTACATTTAATTTCCTCTTACATTTTATAATTGGTTTGTTATTATTTTTGCATCCTCACTAATATTTACTTACCTTATTATTTTGCTAATATTTAACACTTTCCTTTTAACTGTTTCTACTACCAAAACACCATCTGTCATGGGCCTAAAATGGCCACATTAGCAATTTCTCTAAAAGCATTTTATTTCCTGAATTTCCAGCTGGCATCAGCAGTACCTCTAATTTGACACAAAAGCAATTCATATTAAGTGGATCATTTAACGAATCTCTAAAAACTGAAAACTTCGTAATAAGATTCGCACGCAGATCATATACAAACTGACAATTCATGTCAGTTTGTGACATTTTACGATGATGCATAATATTTTCCTATTATGATTCTGCCAAAGTGACTGTTTTAAGCCCCCAGCTGTTTCATTACCTTTCATTTTTGTCTCTCCTTCTGTATAATTATCGTTATATCATTATTGTATCCAATGGCTGTCTGATACTTCTAAATAATTAATAAACACTGTCGACTATTTCTTAGTTAAATTACTTACATGATTGATGACCGTTATCATATTATCAAAATGCATGCATATTTTGAACGATGGTCTGGTTAAAGGCATAAGAAGTGAATGATCAGTATAATAATAATAATAATATAGCCTTTATTTCCATAACCAAAAAAAAAATTAATACAAAAATATACTTTAAAAAGAAACAATATATAATACACTTTTTCATTAGGTTATGGCCCCTTTCCGGGTACAGGCCTCCTCCAATTTTTTCCAGGTTTCCCTGTTTTTGGCTTTGACCATCCAGTCTTTGCCTAAATTTTTTATTATTTCATCTGCCCAGTGTTCTGGTGGGCGTCCTCTGGGTCTTTTCCCTGTTGGTCCCGACCATGTCGTGGTTCTATGTGTCCATCTTGTGGCAGGTAGGCGTGCTACATGGCCTGCCCATTTCCACTTCAAACGTTGGGTATGTTCCAGGGCGTCTAGAGCGTTGGTTCTCCTACGTATGTCTTCATTTCTTTGTTTGTCCTTTAATCTGATCTTAAGGATGCTCCTTTCCATTGCTCGTTGGCTCGTTTGTATTTTGTCCTTAGTCGCCTTGTTAAATATCCAAGTCTGGCAACCGTATGATAGGCAGGGTAGTAAGCAGGAGTCCATTACCTTTTTCTTTAAAGTCATGGGGAGTTTTGATTTTAATATTTCTTTTAGACTCCAAAATTTCTTCCAAGTCATGTTTATTCTCCTTTCGATCTCATCTGTGTGCCTCGACTTTTTGAAGGACATTTGCTTGCCTAGATATTGGTAGCTATCCACATATTCTAAAGTTATCTGGTTTACCGTTATAGGCCTTTGTGTACTGTTTGTTGCAACCTTAGTTTTTGACGTATTTATTTTTAATCCAATGCTTTCGCTAATGTTGCATAACTCTGTGATCATTTGTTCCAATTCTTTGGGTGTTTTGGAGAAAATAACAATATCATCGGCAAACCTTAGGTTGCTCAGGAAGTACCCGTTTATGTAGATTCCTTTGTGTTTCCAGCTTAGGTCTTTCATAATAAACTCCAAGACAGAGATGAAAAGTTTGGGAGATAAAGGGTCTCCCTGTTTTACTCCTCTACATATTTTAATTTCTGCACCTAGTCGGTCCAGCTTCACTCTACTTACACTTTTGTTGTATACGTCTTTTAAGATATTTATGTAGGCGTTGGGGATTTTTTGGTACTTCAGTGCTTGCCATATGCTTTCATGCGATATAGAGTCAAAAGCCTTCGCGTAATCAATGTAGGCTAGGTAGAGTGGTGCTTTCCGTTCTTGGTGTTTCTCTATCACCTGGTCTAGAGTGTGAAGGTGGTCGATAGTACAATACCCTTTTCGGAATCCTGCCTGCTCTACCGGTTGGTGCTCTTCTATGGTTGGCTCTATCCTTTTGTCTATACAAGCTACAAACAGTTTATATATAGCCGGTAGCAAGCTTATGGGTCGGTAGTTGTTGACATCCGCTGGATCACCTTTCTTGTACAGAAGTATAATTCTCGATTCTGCCCAGCTTTTTGGTGTCCTTTGTACTTGTAGTATTTCGTTAAATAATCGGGTTAGGGGACTACAGAGAACAAACCTTCCTACTTTTAGAGCCTCGTTTGGTATGTTGTCGGGCCCAGGACTTTTTTCCAGTTTCAATTTTTCTATTTGTTTCATTATTTCTAGATTGTCAAAGGGTTCAACTGGAAGAGTTGTGTTATCTGGGGATTCCTCTATGTTTGTATCTAGTGTTTTCTGCACTGAATAAAGGCCGTTTCTATTGCTGTATAGATCTTTGAAAAAATCTGTGGCTACTTTCACTATCTCGGTCCGTGATTTTACTGTTTCTCCTGGACCCTGGGACTTCAACTTAGGTATCCAAGTTTTGTCAGAGTTGAGTTGTTTAAAAGCTCTTTTTTGGCTTCCTTTGGTCCTTAAATTTCTTTCTATAATTTCCATCCTATGGTCTTGGTAGTCTTTTTTCAACAGTTTGTTTGTAATTTTGTAGAGTTTGGAGAGCTCCTTTTTCTCTTCCTTATTTCTGGACTGTTTATGTTGTAGTTCGGCTCGTCTTTTTATACTTTTTTTTGTTTCCTCTGAGAGTATGTTTGTTGTTTTTTCCATAGAATTCGCTGTTTTTATACTTTGTGTTAAAGCTGTCTCAATTTTATTGTTGTAAGACTCTATGTTATCCGATTCGTCCCAAGTTAATAACTTCGCCAATTCTTTTAGTGAGTGCAGAAATTTATTTTCACTTTCATCATCCGTAAGTAGAGGTCGCACGTTACTATATTTAGCTCTGCTTTTCTTTGTTTGTCTCAAGTTATATGAACCTCGTATTAGTCTGTGGTCGCTTGAAAATGTTTTGATTTTTATAGTTTCTATGTTTGTAAAGCTTTTTGGGTTGTTACTTAAAATGAAATCTATTTGGTTTTTCTTTTTTCCATCAGGCGTTGTCCAGGTCCAAAGGTTCTTAGGATTTTTCTTGAAAACTGTGTTAATTATGGTGAGTTTGTTTTCCAATGCATATTGCAAAAGCAAGTCGCCTCTTTGGTTTCTGGTTCCATGGCAATACTGTCCCATTACTATGCTTTCACCTCTTTTCCTTTGTCCAATTTTGGCGTTTAGGTCGCCCATTACAATAAGTTTTCCTATCGCCATGTTTTGTGCCTTTTCTAATTGGTCGTAAAATAGATTTATTTCTTCATCTGATGCTTCTGATGTAGGGGCATATACTTGTATTATAGCTAATTTTAATGTTTCGAACTTAAGGTTTATTACGCAAACTCTCTCAGATATACCTATGTAACTCTCAATATTGGTTTTGTATTTCATTTTAATTAAAAATCCGACTCCGTATTGACCTTTGGTTTCCCCTGTGTGGCATAATATGTGGTCTTCCTGTTCAACTATGTTATTTCCAATTCTTCTTACTTCGGAGAGTCCGATTATATCGTATTTGATGTTTTGAAGCGAATATTTAAGTAATATCATTGATTGTGGTGTTTGCAGTGATCGTACGTTGTAGGTGCAGATGTAGAGTTTTTGACTTTTTGGAGGGTTGTAGTCTATCTCTCCCGCGGTGACAAGCCGTATTGGGAGATCCCGTATAATGATCAGTATACTTACCTCTTAAATATATATAGAATCGAAGATAATACCTACAAAAGCGATTTCTGATGAAAATATTTATCACCCAACAGATTCCGGAAATCTCACTAGTATTAATCTGAAACGTCTAGAACATATACCTACTGGTATATGATTCCGATTCTATTATTTTAAATACGACTTACATGTTCAGTCATTTCCACTCAAGCGTAGAGAAGCCATGGAAAATAACAATGTCGTATATACACCTACTTTCTATATTTAGAATCAACCCTTTGCATTGCGTAACCAGAGCAACAGAGCAAAAGTAATAAGAATTTGCGACTTTGAAAAAAAATCAAGATTTCTTTATTATATGTAAATTTTAATATGGTATAGGCAATGCACATAAACCTTTCGGAATAAATTCTCTAAATGATGGGGAAAACCACATCAAAATCCGTTGCGAAGTTTAGAAAAACAACGCGGTCATACAGACAGACGCAAACAGCGACTTCAATGTATGTATAGATAGATACACAGAAATACGAATAAGAATGTTAAATTGGCACATTATTAAAACAAATGAAAGGCGAATAAATACAGATTCTCGATATCTTGATGATCTAGAGATATACGAACTTGTAATTCGTATACAAGTGAATTTATGTTGAACTGAATTGCAGAGTTCAAACATACAGAAGGTCACGGCTATGATCACTAACGGTTTAAGAGTAATTGAAACAACTATTGGCACAGATATTGAACTATTGATCATGAATCTCAAGGAAATAAAAGAAGAAATGCTTGCGCAATGACTTGGATATGGTACAACTGGTACGAAAAGGTTGGGAGGAAGATAAAAATATAGGTCTTACAGGCTAAGGCAGGGTAACATTACCCTATTGGGAAAAACAGGTTTAAACATGCAGTGTTTAGTCGAAGCTAGTGGACGATCAGCAGCAAACTACTATGCACTGAAAACAACAAACTGCATTACTTATTTGCTAAGCCTAAGCGTAACAATTTTAGCAAGGCAAGGCTATTAGGCTATATATTATATAGTGGACTGGGCTCAACTGCATTGGATTTCTACATGCTCTTATTTATACGAGTTTGCCACTATAGAATGTAGTGGTTAAAATTGATCTGATCGATTGATTTCCTGGTGTCGATAACCATAGCGACATTTAAGTACTACAAATGCAAATGTATCATTAAGCGACTGCACTAATCGTGCAACAAGAACAATGGATACTAACTTATAAGTAAGCTTATAAGTGATTATGTTATATATGGAGCTAACCTTTTACAAACTGTGATATAGTGCTTGCATAATGACAGACATCTTTTGATCTTTATCTGTGATGATAGCTTCGTGTTCATCAACATTGACAGCTTGTGTCCGCCCACTTTAGGCGAGTATTTTTTTTAATACCTCCGGTTATTTGTTAATTTCAGTGTGTTAATTAGACGGTGTCTCTGGCCTGAATATAAATGTTCTGAAGTTAACATCAGACAACGTATTTTGGAATTGTTACTGACTTGTAACACGCAATCTTCAGATACAACGAGGGTCTGTTTAAAATATTCATAGCCTACTTCGTATGGTTATTTCTCATAACTCGCTACGTTGGAGCTTCTGCTGATTTAAAAGAGGTTACTAGCTTCAAATGATAATTTGCTAACCTATCATTCTTCATCTGCTAGAACTCATCCATCGCTTTCTTACAGGCGAGATCGAGGACAAGAGCATGGCCCATTACCCATGCTGCAATAAAAATCTCTCAATGACAACAAATCAAATTCCAATCAATGTTGGTCTAAAATACTAATCACAGACTAAGCAAAGGCTTAACCTAACAAAGCACAGTTTATCGCGATCAGTTAGTTAAACAAACTAAATCTAACTGCAGAACAATTTCAATTGAAGTAGACGGCAATCGCAATAAACCCCGGGCTATACACACGGGTGAAAGTCCAAGTACCCACAATTATCACCTGTTGTGGAACTTGCAGGAATTGCCGCTCGTGTCCTCCGGCCTTATTGCTCGGTAATCTTGAAGCAATCAAATTAATTTTAGTTTGACACCTTTTCCTGTGATCAAGTAGTGTATGGTCTATGGTTCGAGTATTGCTTTATAAGTTATGGTCAGGCACTATCATTTACGAATATGCCTTGAGGAGTTGAATTTAAATTAATGTTCTGTTCTGTGTAATTATTTTATGTCGCAAATATGTTTGTTACTTCCGGAGAGTTTTTGTTTATATTCACAAATAAATCAGTATAAAGTGCCTGAATGAGCAATAACTTCGTTTGGATGGAGGATGTCGTCTAGCAGTCACTGGACGTTTGTTACATCTTGTTTGTTGTAAGCATTGTTGAGAACTCGACCTTAACACAATGTTTTCAGGATAACATCACCATTTTATCACTTACTATTAAAAAGCCTTCCACGAATCCTCGGTACATTATCTCTGTATAGCCTCAATACCAATGATGGGATTTAAATAGTTCCAGCGAAGTCCTGTCTGTGATAAAAGTTAATTTTATAGCCTTTAACTTGCTTATAGCCTTGTGGAGCCATGACTCCGAATAGCGATGTGACTCGGAGATGACCCGACATGTTTTCTAAAATAAATCTTACAAAACAAGATTAACCAGAAATGATAAAAGTAAGGATATAAAATGAAAATTCTTTATGCTGTCTTGATCTTAGGTTATTTGCGATGGAATATGTGATGTCCCTTGAAACTGATGATTCAAAATATTGGATAAAAAAGATAACTACTAGTGCATTACATGTTATGCACGGACTTATAGTGATTCACTACAACAGGTGAATTGTGATATATTCACATCCATGTATGTAAATATTGTTTTTTCTGTGAGATTAGTACCTACTTATAATAACACACTAACAAAGCTTTTAAGTCTTTTGTAACTAACTAACTAACATAAATGGATCATTGTTGTCTATAAAAATAAATTAATTTAATTTATAGGGCTACACGTCTTTGAAAACGGAATCGTGGAGTAATTCGTCAACCCATCCTACATGCCTACGGCCCATCTAAGAAGACTAAAAGAGTTTTCCATAAAATTGCAAAAGGATCATAAAATCGGTGACCACTAGAGGAATTACCAGATTTTTTGACATTTTCATTAGTTTACATCTAATTGCATACCTACTCTTTGTATTCACCAAAAAGAAAATCAGAGTTTAAAATACATAGAAAAACATGCTTCCAAAGAAATCACGAAAGAAATAAAAGCACATCGTACAGAAACGGGTATCTTCTTATTCCAATCCCATAACTCTTCCTCAAACAATGCTATAACAAATTCTCCATCGATTTTCACTTACAAATCTCTAAAACAGTTTGCATCACCTATCAGCCGAAGTATCTCGAGTACCAGCGGGGTTGACCCCGTCAACCTGTCGCTGCGATCTTTATTACTTTGCCAGCTAAAGTTCACTCGGTTCCCTGCGCAGGCGACCGCTTGCGAAATATCCCTCGGTATCTAAGAACACGCCTTTAGGCCGGGACTGCATAACACCGCGACGCGATCTTTAAAATATCCTAAGCGACTATAACAAACTGGTTTCTAGAGCAACCCGCCCATGTTTTGCACGGTTTTAATATTCATGTTTTATGCACATAAGCCTTCCGGAAGAATTTATCTAAATGATTGTGAAAACCCCATCAAAATCCGTTGCGTAGTTTAGAAGAACAACGCGGTCAGACAGACAGACACGAAAAGCAAATTTATTTTATAAGACGTGTATGAACTGACAGTGGATAAACTTGTGTCATTATGTTCTATCTTCCGGTAAAGTAAGAAAATAAATTCGTTCGTCTTGACACGAGTTCTCTCGTTACGCCTACGAATATGTCTTGTCAATGATTGTGTTGTAGATATGGACGCTACAGATTGTGAAGAATTTAGTTTGAAACTCATAAAATATTGTGGCCGAACTGAATTAAAAAATAATGTACGAAGAGGATTACGAGTAAATCACCTAATTTCAGAAAGTGAGCGGATTTTGATGGCAGCCATAAAACACATGCCATCTAAGGCCGTTTGTCCACTGTACCATGAACGGGACGTCAACGAGATGACGACGCTGAAGTAGCGACAGTACATTTACTATGGCCGCGTAATCTCATTTCTCGTTATGAACACAGTGTCAGCCAGTGTGAAACGTTTATAATTGAACGCGATACTTATTCATTAATTATCATGGCTGCAAAAGGGGTGACTACCGAGATGACGACGAATATAAATATGGGAGAAAAATGAATGTTGCGCCGATCCCAAATAATTTGGGTTATGGGCAAGAGAGTGAATCTTGATGAATCAATATATGAGGCAACATTTTGTTACCCTATTTAAAACATAATCAAAACAAAGGTTGATAACCAGAACATTACGTGAGAAGGTGTCATCACACCGGTCACGTTTGGCATCACGTGTGACTTACGACTGTATAACATACGACTTTATTCCATACATTTACATAACCATCACATGCCGGCCCTGTTAGAACCTACACAGTGCAGTTAAAAATAAAATATTGATCATAAAGAACTCACGTAGAAAGAAAGCGATTGAAACAAACAATTTTGCCAGAGAAATCGATAAAGGTAAATTGGTACTGCGACGTGTTTATCGATCACAAGGAATGGTGAATTTTTGGACATCGAATTGCGATTTTACTTTTCATATACATATCTGACAAACCAATCACGTTTTCATGCATTGGTATTGGGGCCTTCTTGTCACAGTCATGACGTGCAGCTGCCGATTATTTATCTGTGTATTCGTGATCTCATATTTTTACTTACATCTATTTTGTTTAATTTAATATTGCTGATTAAGTACTGTTATCTCTTTTTATGCACGTGGTTCTGTGACAAATAAACCTATTTTTATTTCTTTCTTTTTCTTTTGCTAAGGTGTGACTTGAAATTGTAGTCAATGCAATTTTCGAAGAAAGTTAATTTCAAGGACTAGTCATTTATTTATTTATATATAAGTAACAGGAGAAGAGACAGACACACAAGTGATCCTATAAGGGTTCCTTTTTTTCTTTTTCAAGGTACGGAACCCTAAAAACAGAAAAGTAATGGAAATCTTAGGATCACACACACAAAAATATGAAAAATATAATAAAGGTATGTAAGGTACAATACATGTAAGCACAAAAATTATTCACTATAATAATTTAAAATAAGTAACATGACACACTAATGAATGATACACTAATTTGTGATATACATGTTGAAATCGTCGGAAAACTGTATCAAAGTAACAAAATCAATAAGACTAAAAGTACCTAAACCTGTCTTGCAACACTAAAAATAAATATTAATAACACTTTCGCTGATAAACCGGCCAAGCTAAGTTTTATCTTATCAATTTTTTGACTAGTATTTCCTTCGTAGTAAAAGGTGTGTGGAAATCGGTTATCATGTCCGCATGTGATGCGGAGAAATGAGGAAAATGTCGTGAAGAAAGTTCTGAATAAGGGGATGACCAAAGAAACGATGGATGGACTCTGTGAAAGATGATGTGGCTAGAAAGGAGGTGACTACAGAGATGACAACTAATAGAGAAGTATGGAAGTAAAATACATGTTGCGCCGACCCCAAATGAATTGGGATTAGGGCAGCATAATCACCCTTATAATGTTCTCTCTGCTGAGACGCAGGCCTTCTCTCTTGGAGAGGGAGGGGGCTGTAATTTACCACGCGAGGCAAGTGGTTGGTAGAAGATGTCACATGTATTCGAATGGTTCTAGGACACGTCGGTTTCCTCACGATGTTTTCTTGCACCGTTTTGAGAACAGTGGTGATGAAATTATTTACACATAGTAAATAGCCTGTCTGAGTTCGAATCCACGACCGACAACTCGTAAGGCGGTACTGTTACCACTTAGCCACCACTGCTGTTATAAGCGCATGAGAATGATGATCTCCCTAGAAGGTAAATGTAAGTACACACGGCTATACATCAAGCTATACATTTCCAGTTTATGCTGATCTCGCATTTTATAAGATTTCCGTACAATGCGAGGTCAGCTTATACTGGAAATGTATAGCTTGATGTGTAGCCGTGTGTACCTATAATAGATGTGGTTCGTGGAACATTTTAACGGGCGTGGCTGTTAGCAAGTTAGTTACAAGCTTGTGATATAAAAGTCATAAGGAAACTGTTAGTCGTGGTCTAGGAGCTATGAAGCTTAGGCAATCAAATGTTACTCTGACCTGTGTTTCGAAAATACTTATTAAACAGCTCGCTAGCTCTAGCCAACGGCCGAACTCGATGGCATTTTGCTTGTTCGTTTTACACAATAGAAAAAGGTACTAGGATCTTATAGATAGTATTGTTTTAATCTAGAGTAGACCTTTTAAGAAACACGCTGAGGTTTCAAAACATGAGGAAATGCAAAAAAAAACTGCTGTGATACACATTTTTTTATGATTTCTGAGTTCATCTAGGACATAACTGTCATCGGTACAGGGAAATATCGTGAGGAAACCTGCACCCTGATTGCGTAATGCATGATCGGTCAGAATTGGAATTGGTTTGAAACAAACGTCGATCGAAAAAGTTCGAAAAAAAATCTGCTCAGCAATGTAACTTACAAACTTATGAAGCAATGGATTAAACATTTATTTCGAACCGATTCGAATTCTGATTGATCGTGTATTACGCAATTAGGGTTTTTGTTTATAGTATATAAGTCTGAAATCGCCAGCCCGTCTTGATCTTGAGAGTCTTGGTCTTGATCCAGCCGCGAGATCCTCCTCAGGTGCTGGTCGAGGCTCTTAGCTATTATGCCATTGGCCGTCACGACTATCGGCACAATGATTGCTGTATCGACATCCCACATGTCGACAACCTCGCGTACCAGGTCAAGATACTTAATCTGTTTATCTTTTTCAGCTTTCACGAGGTTCTCGACATGCGGGACCATTATTACCTATTATTAAAAACATCCTGATTGTTTTTATTCAGAAGTCCTGAAGAAATCAATAAATACACAACCATAACCATAACGATTTAGCTTCGTTTTCATTACAGGTAATGTACGGTTAATAAAACCAATTTTTATATTCTCTTACGTAAACTTTTACATCTGAATTACTTTCACTGATTTTAAAATGTAACAATATGATGTCAGGTGACCTACAACTGATAATCTCGTTTTATTTTTTGCAAACAGGCTTTTTGCGTTAATGTTTTTTTTATAACGATGCCAAATGCATTTTTGTTGGTTTTAAATTCAATTTTGCAAAGTACGGTTCGATTTTTTAAAACCTAAACCACTTCCAACCGTCGATTGTTATCTGCCGGTCCATTGTGTAAAAACCTCACTGTATTTTTATTTTTAATATGTGAACTTGATGTGAACTGTCACCCTACCTGACGCTAGGAAATCTACGGGTTGACAGCTCACGTCAAATTCACTTAACTAAGTTGTCACGGTGACATTTTGCAGCTAAATGGTCTACTTCAGTTAGCTTTCAAAAAGGTCGTTTATTATACTCCATGCTTAGTCCTCGATAATTATCCTGATTTACTATGTAGTCTCACTACAGTCCCATCGTGTGCACGCGAATATTCAGAGAATAAATCCTGCAAGAAAAAACTTTTACGCTGGCAACTATAACCAGCTAATGTCATTCATTATTTTCGCGTCGTGTAGCGCACATCATTTTAAGAAAATTATTTAATTTTCTTTTATAAACTTATTACTTTTGATTATTATCAACAACAAATAATACCAATCAACAAAATGTGGCGAAAATTGGATAGAAACCGCTTAGGCGAGCTCAAGGGCGACTTCGGCGTCCCGTTTTTTGGAGTCAGTAATACAGGCCGATCGGCAAAAGACAATTATTTTTGTAAACGAAGAAGAAAACACAGGTATGTATGTGTGGTATAATGAAAAATTTCAGGGATTACGATTAATTTGGATTGCAAAGCAGCAGAGGATTATAATTATCCGTCATACTGCCAGTGCTCGGTCCGTTCGTTCTTGTACAATGTAACATGAAGTTCGTGTTACACAAGACAGTATAGTGCTATGTGCAACAGGAGGTCCTGTTGACTCCCGTCGAGACTTGTTCTCGAACCTCAAGTTGGGGAAAAACGCACAAAATATAATGTATACCTAGAAGTTCTATGGTATGCACTGCCTATGCACAAAATGTTGTTTTTCTCTCGTGAGAAATTATTATTATTACAATAAGGCAGGAGCCTAGCTCTCGCAGCCTCAAGTTGAGGCAAAAAGCTCAAAATATAAATGTACTTATATCTAGAAGTTCTATGATATGTACTCAATATTGTTCTCTCGTGAGAATTATTACAATAAGGCAGGAGCCTAGCTCTTGCAGCCTCAAGTTGAGGCAAAAAGCTCAAAATATAAATGTATATCTAGAAGTTCTATGATATGTATTCAATATTGTTCTCTCGTGAGAAATTATTATCACAATATTGATTGATAAAGAATCAGTTCTGCACATTAAGCATCATCAGACTTAGTTAGTCTATTGTGTGCTTTGTAGATCATATCCAAGATCTAAAGGATGGTTCTATGAGGTTGTATGAAGCAATGATAATGGCCTTGGGAAACCCGTCCAGTTCCAAGAAAACCTAAATGTTTTTACTTTCTTAAAATCATCTAAAATGACTAAGATTTAAAAATGATCAAGAAAGAAGAATTACCTACATAATTTAAAATGCATTTAATACTAGTACTGTTGAATTTACTATTGCTGGATGCTTCAAAATTGAACATGGATTTAAACGGCTGAGTCACCCAATCAAGGAAAACAACCAGAGGGACCACCACAGTCATTTGGAATTGCATTACCGCAGTGTAAACAGTATCTATATTTTGATAAAAAACAATTGGAACACAACAAATATTAAAATTCTCACCTATGTTTTCACGATTATTAAGCAACTTACTTTGATGATACCAGTTAAACTAGATAAAAATCAAGATTAAAACAACAAATATAGCGAAACGGGACAGTTTCCTGTTTGGTGAAAAGTTCATTATTGAACATGTCAAGTCTGGGTAATTAAGAAGGCAGCTACAACTACACTGTTAAGTAATTGTAAGAAAGACTCCAATGCCCCTTCACGTTTGATTCAAGCAGGGGGGGGGGGCAAGTACCAATCTAGGACCATTGGGAAGTACCAACAGCAGAGGATTTCATCAGGCAAGACGTACTGATACAAACCTGTATGTCAATTATAGAGGTAACGACAATTGCATGTCGCCTTAAATATTTTACTCTTGCTGGCGGTGATCTTTTTCACACAAAATAAAGTTATCTGGTCATGTTTGAAGAGATATAGAATTCCATTTAAGGACATTCCTACACAACATAATACCTATAAAATTGTGCATTTTCAGAGTCTGAATATGTATTTAATACAACAAAAGAAATTGGTAAGTTGTTAGATTTGAGTGTGCAGTGTGCACCTATCAGTGGACAGTTTTTTAATCAAAAATATTTATTGTACACAAACTAAATGGAAGTTCCAGTAAATCCAAAATGTCTGAATATAATTTATCCATACACAACAGTTTTAAAATGAAAGACATACCTAAGGAGGTTATGTAAAATAAAATGATCATTTGGGCACAATTGATTTATAAGATGTCTATTTTTTAATATCATTGAACACTTATGACAAAACACATTTGAGGGTTTATTGTAAAAACAATTAATTCAATTGTTTGTGCTTTGGCTTGTGTACTGCCCCACACCAGTAATATCTTATATTTATACTTTAGTGGGTGATAAAAATCTGTGTTTTTATCTTGAGGATTTAACTTGTATTGGAGAACATTATTAAGAATTTTTTTGAAAATTTTTGTAAAACTATAGGCTTTTGGAGTGCCTTGCATGTTACATAAATAAGGTTAAAACTAATCCCAAACCCAGTTAAGTTGCTGAGTACTTAGGATTTGTGATTGATACAAAGTATATTATGACATTGTCATTGACAGATTTAAAGAGATATTCATTTATTATTTTACACCTTATCCTATCGGCTTGTTGTTCAGTTGTGAGTTTTGGATTTCTATGCTTAAGTACCTACACTAGAATTTGGAAAAATCCTAGATGTGTAGAGTTAGTTTACCACAGTGACTTTGATTTACATAATCAGCCTATAATGTTCCCACTGCTGGGACACAGGCCTCCTCTCTATGAGAGGGAGTTTGATTTAATTATGATAAATATGGGAAATATTTGTTTTGACAGTCAGATAGCTAATGGGGTTTGGAAAGTCAAGAAAAATCATTTAAGTTTTTTGGAATTTTTTGATGCTTTTCTTGGTATAGAATATTTTACCGAATACTTAAATGTATACCAAATTTTATGTTAAACAATACTACAACCTTAGATTATAATGTGTGGTAGTCAATATAATAATCTTAATTGCCTGGCTAGGCATAATATGGCAGTGGTGTGAAGCCCTAACAATGGGGATATCTGCATTTTATGTATAATCTAAAGACAGCATAGAAGCTGATCTTGAGTCTAGAAATAAAAACATTGATTGTGTGTCTGGCTCCTGCAGCATTTCAGGACATAGTGAGATCTTTTGGAAATCTTTTCCATTGATCTACATATTTGCTACTAGAGCTAATACTAAGTGTGATAGATATGAGATATCTGGCCTGGCACTTGTAGAAAATATAGATGCATTTACAGTAAATTGGAATTATTACCCATTATTTTATGCATTTCCACTATTTGGATTAATTTCACAAACTATTAAGTTGATCAGGTTTTTTGGCATCTTACTTTCTCCTATGAGACTATCACAACCTTGGTACCCATTTTTTAATTTCATGGTGAAATCACAGATTACAGTATATAGTTTGAACCAACAAACCAATTTTTGCTGTCACCTTCCAGAATGCTGCATCCTTTGCACTGAAGCTTTTTTCCCTGGGGGCCTGCATATTGGCAGAGAACCGTTTAAGAAGCAAATGATACCACATGCCACCATTAAGGTCATGATATCTTCATTGTCAGATAACAGTGTCAGGCAGTATTCAGTAACACACTACATAAGTGGTGGACTTTCTGTAATGGTTAAAATATTCACGATATTTCTATCACTAAAATATTAAAGTTTCTTACACAACAATTCAACAATGGCAGTTCATATACGTTCAGCACTAATAGATCTGCATTGTCATTGATCATAAATGCTGATGTAGGTACCGATCCTGTAATTAAGAGGTTCTTTAAAGGTATCTTCAAATTACAACAAAGTTGCACTAACTACAATGATATATAATATAATATAATTCATTTATTTAACAGATCATACAATCCAACTTGTTAGACAATTAATCATAATGCACACACATCTTACACACTAGTGTTATTAAATTATATTTGGCAAATCCCGTAAACTAATTAATAACAATGTCAAAATGGATGTATGGGATCCATCAATGTTACTGAATTTTATAGAATGATGGTACCCATTACAACAATTATCACTTGACAAAGTAGCCAAAAAGTATGTAAAAATTATTTCAAGTCTTAAAGAATATCAGTAATTGAGACTTCATAACATCCAAATTATTGATTCAAGTGTTAACATAAAAATCACTGATTGGTAAAAACATCTAAGACAGGAAAACGGCTAACAATTATTATGTTATCCTACTTTTCATATGGAACCTGACATTTGTCATGTGATTACATTACAATATTATATAAATTATACACACAAATGGTGTAATTCAGAGATAGGTAATACAGAAAAATTATTAATGCCTCATAATTATGTTAGTTAGCCAAACAATTAGTTATTGGATTAAACAAACAATGTTGGACAGTGGCATAGATATCAAAATATTTACTTCTCATTCCACAAGTCATGCTTCAATAGCGACTAGAGGTGTGTCAGAAGATAATCAGTATTTTTAAAACGGTTGTTTGGTCATAAGTTTTGCTAAATTTTTGCCAAGTTTGTTGGTAATGTTGACCTTGAGACTGATGTGATTTTTTTTTTCATAAATTAAATTTTGAGCCAAAAGAGTAGGCATACTAAATAGGTACATACTTGGTTGTTGATAATTAGAATAGAAGCATTATTAAAAGAGAATTAATTGAAAATGTGGTAAAGTTTTTCCACTAGCAATTTAAGGTTGATTTTATGTTTTAGTGTGAAACAAATGTTTGTAATTTCCAACTTCATCTCTCTAAACATCTACATAGTAAATCAGGATAATTATCGAGGACTAAGCATGGAGTATAATTACTAAATTAAACGAACTTACCTAAGTGAAGTTCTATTGTAATTATACGAAATGCTTAGTCCTCGATACTATGTTCCCTCCCAAGCCCTGAACAAGACCATAGTTTGTTTTTTGACCCTGGGATTGAAGTTGGGGAATTACTGTCTGTTAATTTTAATTCTCTCATTGCAGATTACTCTAAATAGAATGACATTAGCTGGTTATAGTTGCCAGCGTAAAAGTTTTTTCTTGCAGGATTTATTCTCTGAATATTCGCGTGCACACGATGGGACTGTAGTGAGACTACATAGTAAATCAGGATAATTATCGAGGACTAAGCATTTCGTATAATTACAATAGAACTTCACTTAGGTAAGTTCGTTTAATTTAGTAATTATGATAAGTCTTATTTGGTAAAATAAAACGTGCCTCCGGTGCTCTCATTTATTTATTGTTTTACTTTCTTCAGCAAGAGTGACATTTCAAGAACTAAAAAGAAATAACAATCCATCGAGATATAAGTACTAACGTACTAGAGAAGCTACGTCAAATAACTGAATTGTCCTATTCTTCGTATTGAATCTTTAGTTCGCTGCAGCGCTAAAATAATAACAATTCGTCTAAACCGTACCTAATTTACCACAGTGCTAGATTTGGTGCGGAAGTGTATTTATTCTCGGCAAAAAGGTCTTAAGCGCCATGTAAATCACGGCACTTACGCGTTTTCTTCGACAAACTGCGGCGCGATCGCCGCAGTTGAACGAGACAAAGTAGGATTTACGGTGTCTTCTCTAGTACGTTAGTACTTATATCTCGATGTAACAATCCTATGTTTTTTTTTAACAGTCCTTTGTTCAATTTGACGACACGGTTGGCGCAGTGGCTCAGCGATGGACTGCTGCGCAACGTGTCGCGGGTTCGATCCCCGCACGGAACAAATATTTGTATGATCTGCAAGTAGTTGTTCCGGGTCTGGGTGTTAGTGTATGTGAGTTTCTATGTTTGCAAAACGCACCCACGATACAGTAAGAAATTCTTAGTGTGGGGCAACGTTTTTAAAAAAAAAATAATAATAATAATAAAAATAAAAAAATATCCTCAAAAGAGAATGAAAGGAAGTAATCAGGAGTTCGAAGGATGTCCGTTCATCCCGAATGGCACCAAAGAGTATCTTTACCAGGCGTCATTATGCCTTGTTTAAGTCAGTCACCGACCGGACAGACGCTTACTAGTTTGGACTTCGTCTTTCCGGTTTCTGCTTTTGTTACCTTATACCTACATACATAGTGTTTCTATACAAAAAAAGTTGTAATGGAATGTTCAAACAAATCTATAACTACTAATACAACATTACCTTTTGTTTATGGAACAGCTGTTTTTTTTTTCGCGATTTCGTGTTTGGTCCCATAGAAAAAGTTGTTCAAAATGATGAGTACAATGACCCCTTTTCGGGTTTAGCATAAACAAAAAATAATGTTGTATAATAAAGCTGAAGCTTAGCTGAATTACATGGGACTTAAATATAACTGGCGAAATGTACGTGTACCGGTATACCCATAGATATATTTCTATGGGTATACCTTTGCCCAACTCTTCAGGGATTACAGGCGTATCGTAATGTTATGTAATAATCAAAGTTTCAGACGCCGCAAATCCCAACACCAAGCCACGAGTGAGACGACTTTATCTATCTAGAATTGAACTAAAAGTGTAGTAACAATAAAACGAAACTACCGTAAATTAAACCACGCTCATAAACACGATTGGACACTTAAAATTTAAACACTGACTCACGTAATACCGTAATAAGCCTTACTTTAGTTCGGCATTTTGTGGTGAGCTAACTTCTGTTTATTTTTACTCTTCAATGAAATAATTTAAAATGCAATTTTGCTGCGAATCGCATCAACTACATTAAACTATTTACATTTGCATAATCATAATTTGAAAAAGGAAAAATTACTCAACGCTGTCAAAAAAGATCATTGCCGTCATTGCAAAATGTCGTATCTTTTCCCTTTGACATACATCATTTTTTTCTTAATATTTTTTTTATCATTTATCATCTAATTTTATGTCGAAGGCCTTGAAAACACCGCTCGATTCTTAAATTAAAACGGATCAGGCAAAATAAGTTAAAGTTAAGTTTGACCATAAAATGTTGTACCGGTTGTTCTAGACACAAATTAAGTAATAATAACAAAATTAATCATAGAATGCACTTAAAGTTCCAAGTAACATCATTACTAAATCGTTTACCCGACCAATCCGCGGACAAAGATAGTTCTCAACTTTAAAACTTTACGACAGCTATAAAACATGTCAATAAAATGGGAATTTAAATTAAAGATCGATTGAAGTTAAATGGTTCATTAGATTTAGATGTTTAGGTACTAATGAGAAAATTCTTTGAGAAAATATCTCAAATTGATTGCTGTTTTATAAGGTGTCTCATTTCTAAATACAACTGTAATTACTTACTGGCATTCACTCTTACGAAATGTGTTAAATTAGTTGATGGCACCGTAGCAGTAGTACCGTAAATCCAAATTGTTGGACCTTTTTCTGTTTTAACAATGACCCATCTCAAGGACGAATCCGGGACCTAAATGTCTTCACCGAAACTGCACATAGGTACCTAATTATGCCTGCCATGGTTGCGGAAAAGTCCGAAAGGGATACCGGGACCTTGGCAACAGGCAACTGAAGGAACACGGGTGGTTTTTAGTCAGTAAAAGTCTGACATGCCCTTCCGCTCCACCCAGAGCGGGAGAAGTCATTGGATGATTTCCCACCTTAACTACCAAAAAAAAAGGTACCTAATTATCATGCTGTTAGTGAGACAGTAATTGCGTTCTAAGCACATTTATTCACCTTTATTAAAATCGACACAAATTAAACTCCTTCGAATCCATTACACAGCTCAAGTGGACAACTAGCCACTGCCAAATCAGAATCACAAACAAAAACTACCCGTGTCTAACCGTACCAACTTGTAACTATTAACGGAATCGATTCCACTCGCCGTGAGAACATTCGACTGTAAATATTACGACACGGCTACTCGATAACAAATATAGGTTAACACTATGGTAGTTTAGTTAAGTTAGTTGTGCAGTAGTCAAGGTTTTATGGAGTCGTAAGCAGGCAGGAGTTATTTATTATTTCGTTTTAGCAGAAGAATTAAAATAACCGCCACCGGTAGTCGTTATGGGTCGTCAGAAGCCCAAAAGTCTGACAACCAGTCTTACCAAGGTGTATCGTGTTACCCAGTTGGGTTGTGGCGGTCAGATAGGCAGTCGCTCCATGTAATATAGTGGTATTCAGCTGCATCCGGTTAGACTGGAAGCCGACACAAACATATTCGGGAAAGGGCTAGGCAGATTGTGAGAATTAAAATGACCGGCATAACCCCAAGAATTGACAAACTTAAGTGGCAGTGGGCGCGGCACATTATTCGCTGAACGGATGGCTGATGGGTCCGAAAGGATCTGGAGTGGCGACTGCGTACAGGAAACGCAACAGTTAGGCCCTCTATAAGGTGAACCGATGACCTGGTGAAGGTCACATAAATTCGCTGGATGCGAGAAACACAGGACTGATCAATGTAGCGACGCTTGCCTATGGCCAGCAGTGGACGTCTTTCAGCTAAAACGATGTCGATGAGAAGGTTAAAAAACTATTTTTATAGCTGACTTCTTGATGGTTCCAACTCAACTATTGAGTATGGTGGTCCACCATACTCAATAGATTTTAACAAAGGCAGTGTAGGTACCTCTTTGACGTAGGAAGTTTAAAATGGAAGTCAATAAACTATTGTACTGATTAATAAGCACATAAAAAAACTTGATATATTTTTTTTATTCATTACCAAGACATTGGTCTTGGTAATGAATAAAAAAAACTCATTAAGTTAGTTTCCCATGTTTTTATAGCGTTTTAATTAGGATACATAATTAAATAAATCATACTATATGACAACCAGCCCCGACGCACCGGTAAGAGTCGACACCGGTAGAATAATTTCCATGAAGTTTTCATAGACTTTATTTTCTGTCGGCGGAAGCTTTATATTTTCAACAAAATGGCGATGGCACCAAAAACTTTCGTCTACAACAAACGAACGATTCAAAAGAATCGAGAATCGAATCAGCAAGTGTACACCATCGAACAATGGCTTACTTTAGCGGCCCACTTACGCCAATCTTCATAATTCTCGATTGTATTACTCATTCTCTTTAGATTGCCTTAATTCTTATCTCTATTGCTAGAAAGTTGAATTGAGGTCGAATTCTTAAACTTACGCATATTAGAGTATCATTAAAATACACAATCATTATTGGTTGATTCTTCTGTGAAATTAGTAACGGTTTGTATTGAAATTAAAGAATATGATTCAGTAATAATATAATGTAGGTACAAGAGCAAAAACTGTTCAAATAGGTATGTACTTAGTTTAAATTGTGATGAATGATCAGAGTAAAATGGTGGTGTCATTTTTATTCGATCTTTTATTAATTTCTTGTAAACATATTTTGTAGTTTTTTTTTATTTATTTTAGATTTGGAGCCTATTTATTACATTACATAGCTTTAAATTGACTCTTGTAATATCCTGGATTGGTACTTTTAGGCGCTGAACGTGCGCGTTAGATTTCCATACGATTCCAAATTGTCTGCGAACAAATTGTCCACCGTTTGTTCAGCGCCTTAGGGGCCACGGAAAACTTTGAAGATGGTACTATGTAAGTAAAGGACTGTTCAAGCCAGTCCTTTTCTGTAAGGTGTATGTGAAGAAATCATAATTATTCTCCTAATAAAATATGTTGTCATACGAATTAATTAATGTTAGTTCGACCACAAAAAAAAACTCAAAATTAGGCAAGCAGGCAATTTTAATTAAAAAATCTTTAGTTTCACAACACTCCATTTTCCACCTTCTATAAATAACCATCAGATACTTTCATCACTTCAATACAAACCTGTAGCCGTAAACTTTATAGTCTCGTCTAGAAATCAGCTCTAAACCTTCCTACATCTCAAACATCAGCCTGTATAGTCCATTCCTTCTAGACCAACCTATATAAGAACATTACCTTATCGATAGCAACAGATACGGGTTAAGTGCTAACATTAACCCTACAATTTCTCATTACATTAACAGTTGTTGCAGCGGCAACTAGTAAATCTCAATGTAGTGCAGTACAGCGCAGTAGGTAAGTTAGTTTTGTTTAAAGCGTTTTACAAATTACAAGTGAAATCATTGCTGTTCGTATGTGCTAAGTTAAACAAAAGAAAATGAAATCTTTGCAATATCACAAGAAACAAGAATAACACACGAAAGCAACTACTAGAACATTAGTTGAACTAATGTAACAAAAGCATCATTTAACTTAGCATTGGTCAAAGAAAACTCTAGCCATAAAAAGTTTTCATTTGTACGATCTCATACCAAAAATAGCTCACTCTACATACTGTGTTTCATGGAACAAAGTCCTATGTATCTTTGAAAGGCATTTAAACACTCATTAACAAGTTCACTCGTGAAGGCGTGGCTGACCGAAATACTGTTGCTAATTCACTTTCATACTAGCGACCAAAATAGACCGAACGATAAATTGTTTCATTCAATTGAATGAACCGGTCTCATTAACGAGATAATTTGGTAAACACTTTCGATTTTGGCGTTGTAATTTTGTTTTAATGACCAATTATAATAAATTAATTATGTTTATGATTATCCGCAAGATTTCTTTTTAATCGCTCTGTTTGTGAAACAACTGCCAAGGAAGGGTTATCTATATATGTGTTAAATTTTAAGCACCTTACGCACTGGGCACAAACGCCATTTGTTTATACGTAGTCTTTATTCTAAAAATACATTACCCAAATGTAGGAAGTTTTGACCAGCACTGCTATTCTGTAACCATCTCACCATGAAAACTTAGTTGAAAGGAGCGTGGAGTGAGCTGTCATTGTCATCGATACCTACTGACGCTAAGGCAGCGATAGTTCACTTCAAGCTCACTTCACCTAAGTTTTCACGGTGAGATTTTTACAGAATAGCACAAGAGGAACCTTATTGCGTAATTCACGATCAATCAGATCGGAATCGGTTTGATACAAATCTAATCCGCTCAACAATGTAAATAACGCAATTAATTTTGTTGAACTGTCAAAATGAAACCAATTAGTCTTAATCGGTTACGAAAACAAGCTATTAGACAGGTGATTTAACAGCTTACAAAGGCAAACGATATAAGCAAGATTCACTCCCTGGAACGTTTTGAAATAATAAGCACCTCTGTCAGATGGATTAGTAGTCTCGCTATGACATTATTAGAACACAGTTGGATGCTGTTATCCATTAACTGGAAACAGTCCTAAATCTTACGGCCCTCACTGAAAATAACAGAATTATCTTCGCGGAATCACTGACATGCTTGATTTCACGTAGAGATTATTTAGAATTAGTTGGCAGGCTACTAAATCCTAAGTTATTTGTTATGTCGTGATTGTGTAGCTATTATCCCGCACAAACCACAACCCGTACTGGGCCTACGTGGTGTGGATTATGGCCCACTCCTTCTCACCTAGAGGAGGCCTGTGTCACAGCGGTGGGAACGATATAGGATTTTATGCTTTAGGCGCAGAATGGCCAATTCTCAAAATGGCAACTGAGACTTAAATGTACCAATTTTCAAAATGGCCAATTCGCAAAATGGTCAATTCTATGCATATCATATTTTCGAAAAGGCCAATCATTGGGGAAACTATTTATGTGTAGCTATTGGCTAAAAGAGGGTCCAATATTGAAGATACTGAAGAAGGTTCGACAGTCCACCATGTTAAAAGGCAACGTACTAATTTTTCAAATCTTCATAGAATATTTTCAGGAAAAGAGAACGCTGATGGCCAATCTGACACTGGCATTACACAACTGATCTGCGTAATACACTTGCATATGCAATGGCTTTAATTTTCAAAGTTCAAAAACAATAATTTCCTCATATATGTTGCTGAGTAGACGATTTTTGCAAACATATCATTATCATCATTTCAGCCGAAAGACGTCCACTCCTGGACATAAGACTCCCCGCGTCAAAAATTGACAGTTCCGTTGTCTGAGGCCTTAGACAAAGTGACATTCTATCAGCGATAACGATAATGGAAATGGCAAAAATGTATAGGACTGACATAAGCTATCGAAAAGCTTATGACAATCCTGTTGAAAGTCGTTGTAGAAATACGAAACGCTTTGGAAGCGATTGTCACGCCCTTCTGATATGTTATGAAGGCCAATTTTCCAAAACCTACAAACAAGCAAAGGTAAGGTTCTATTAATATCTATCAACATGATTCTTCGTAGAGATTATGCAGACTTAGTTGGCGTACTACCAAAACTTGGTAAACAATCGTTCTAATCAAGCCGTATTTGGCTTCCAAGATAATCACAGAATTAAATACAGTATCGTGTTTATTGTTTGTACGCAGTGTTTGCGTTGGTAATGTATTCAACGTGATAGTAAGCTGTGACTGTTTTGATTTACTATTATTGCTGAACGTAAATATATTTGCTATACTTGTTGCCTTTTAGCATGGCGATAGCGGTCATTGACCTACATTTTCTACCACTCTTGAAAAACGAAAACAATCCTGAATGGATTTCTATCGTGATCCTCAATGTATACAATGTATACATGAAAAATTATACCTATTATACATAGTTTATTTT